>JAJJWW010007029.1:0-647498 GCA_023531295.1 Papaver armeniacum | reverse complement strand
CTACGTGTCCAACTTGAGGGGGTATTAGAATATAGAGAAGGTATAAACAAGTAGCCGAGGTGCAATAAAGGACCGAGGCAATCGTATGGTGAAGTGAAGACTAAATCAAGTAACCTTGTAGTCAGGCACATGAAGTGAATACTAAGTCAAGTGACCATACTATACATGACACGTGAAATGAAGACCATATAATATTCAAGCTGAAGTCAAAGTCAAGATGAAGTGATCAAGACTCAAGTTATCAGAAGATCGATGGAAATCAAACAACACGATAAGATCGACGGAGATCGCTTAAGTTTCCAAGAATAAAAAGATCTTGTGTAATTTAGGTAATTTTCTAGACAAGTCAAATATCTAGCTAATTTCGTAGTATTCATATTCTAGTTAATTAGGATATATATTGAGAACCATCAAGTGGCCTGATGGTTCTCATGCTCCCTCCCTTGGAGGAGGTAAGGGTTCAGACCCTGGATCTTGTAACTGGTACTAGTATTTGGGGGCCACAACTAACCACCAGTACTAACCCATCAAAAAAAAATTAGATATATATTATGACAATAATATAATATCCTATATTAATTATTCATACTCTATAAATAAAGTGTAATAATGTAATTGTAAATCATCTTAATGTTCTCGATGATCAATATATTCAATTTACGGGGTTGCTTGTGTGGACGTAGGTCGAGTTGACCGCACCACGTTAAACATCGTCTACATTACTGTTTTGGTATATAAATTTATTTCTTCTCGATTGTTTTATTTTATCATTGATTTTATTTTATTATTTTTCTAATATCAATGATATCCATCTTGAATTTGATCTACATATCAAAATTTACGAGTATATTGTACTTGTAACAGAGTTACTGACGTTTGGCTAGCATGCTTTTGTTTCTCAGTGGAAATCTGTAAGTGTTGGACAATCAATCGGGTCAAAGTATCATTTGGGATTGCTTGCTTACAACACTGAATATGGTGGCAAGAGTTTTTAATGGTTAAGATACCTCAAGATACTGGCTTTCAACGTGAAGGCATCTCCCATGGGTTTTAAGTTTTCCTCCTTGCAATTTAAACTCTTGCAAGCATGAAAATTTATTTGATTACCCTGTCTCACTATGCCGGCATTTATTTGAAAATAAAAAACAATACTGGTATACAATGCCGGACTACTATGCCGGCATTTATTTGAAAATAAAAAACAATACCGGTATACAATGTCGGACTACTCGACTACTTGATTACAATGCCGGGAATAGTGAAAATCTAGCCAGGAAAAAAGGATTTAGTTATGAAAATTACCGGCAAAGACTGAAAAGGAAGGAAAAAACCGGCGATGAATACCGGCATAACCTTCAAATAGAACGACAAAACCGGCAATGAATACTGATAGCCTTCAAATACTAGCGGCATAGACTTCAAACATATTCCATTATGAAAGTAATGACTCTTCAAGCACATTCTATGCCAAGACACAAAAATTTCAACAGACAAAATTAATTTCCATTTTACAAAATTTCGAACAGACAAAAATGTTCTTTGTTCTTCTCCCACCCAAATAAATTGATTATAATTAACTTAAATAATTATAATTAGTTGATTAAACATAATTAGTGAGGGGTAGATTAGGAATTATAAAAATTATGTGGATAGGGGGTGACTCTTATTTACTATTTAAATCATGTTTTTGTCTTTTTCCTATCCCCCAATTACTTTTAGTATCCCCAATTACGCGTTTTTATAAACGATTGATTAATCGACGATGATTTTTTTCAATCGACGATTAATGGACGATGTCTACGAAGAAGAGAAGAAGAAGATGAAGAGAAGAATAATGTATTTTTTTTTTGAAACTGAAATAAATCTGTTGGGTTTATTTTGGTTTTTAATTAGTGGGTTAGATTAATGGATTTTTACTATTAGTTATAATCTTAATTAGGATGAGGGCAGATTAGTCATCTCTATTCATTAGGACATCCCTTATAAATGTAGGGTAGATGTTCATATCACTTAATGGTCCCCCACTAAAATAGGGTGGTGCCCAAAAAACGGTTCATTACTCCTTAGTAGGGGTGAACATTTGGCCCATAATCCGTGGATTTAATCGGGACCAACCGTATTTTTGTGGATGGATGCCCGGACTGTTCGCTAATGGATCGGATGCGGATGGGATTTTTGAAATCCTGCGAATTACAGATTGGACCCGGGTGCAACTAGAGATGCACATGAGCCGATCTGATGCCTGATTTTCTCGTTGACCCTGTGCATGTACACGGAGTTGACCTGTTCTTCAATTTGAGGACTCAGACTGGACTTGTACTGCACTGTAAGACCGGTCCTGGTTCCACTTCATGCACGGGGTTTTTACCTGAATTTTGAAACACACAGTATGACAGTAATATAGTATGTATAAGTCGTTTGACAGTAAAGTAACAAGCTAAGAGTCTAAGACTAAGTTCAACATTACAAAGTTCAAAATAACAACATTAAGTTCACACACTTCAGTTCAAAGTTAAGGTTTAAAACATCACAGTATCACTTAAGTTCAAAGTTCAACAGTAAAACATAATACTAAAAAGTAAAAACAACATTTCCATAAGTCTGCTATCTGCGACAAGAAATGAAATGCAATCCTTGCAAAGGATGGGGGACTTTTCGAACAATGGCACTGGCTGCACTGACATGGAGTTTACTTCAAGTGTTTTTAGCAGAGAATCCCATATGGCTGCAACATGGAACAAAAAAGTAAAACAAGAAAGTAAGCAAGCAATACAAGAAAACTTAAAAAGTAAGTACTATTAAATAGAAGAAAACCCAATATATTACCTGCCTCATCTTCAACAACATCATCAGGTATATAGTCACATAGAAGATCAAGAGCAATGGGATTTTGAAGAAAGCTTTGCGTACAGAGCAATGCTTCAACTGTCCTTGTAGACAAAGAAGCTCTTCATGAAGTCAGCACGCGCTTCCCGGTGCTAAAAGCTTATTCAGAGGCCGCTGAAGACACAGGCATGGCAAATAAATCTCTTGCATGTATGAAAGTATCTTATACCTGCTTGCATTAGCTTGCCACCAAGCCAATATGTCAAACTGGTCAGGTTGACCTATTTCACGCATTCCACCTTCAATCACATCTGTCAAATACCTGTCAAGCTCAGTTGTTCGTGCCTCTTCAACATAACTTGGTGATAAGCACGTAAACGCTGTATTTTATACCCATATTTATACTAGCTAGGACTCGATATTTTGGCTAACGACACTATTATAGTGCTTTTGTAGAAAGTACAAGGAATTTGATCACCTGGAGAATAAATGGCTTAACTAGAAGTTAATTTGGCATTTGCGCCCTATGGTGCCAAAGTGGGCAAAGACTCGGAGCTTAATCAAAGCTTTGTTGGCTAGCTGGAAGCCAACATCCAGCGTGTCACACCACCTAAGGCACCTGCTCGGCTGCATCATTCGATGGTCAGGAAACTATCAAAGGAAGCAAACAAATGATTTTGAGCAGAAAGATGGAGATTTCCATTGCTGTAACAATAAGAATTCGGGGTTTTAACTTGGCAGTGACAAAAAATGATCTCGGGTGGTCGATTGTGGAAATGGAGAAGGAACAACGAAGCAGATTCAGGCATGAAGAGTGGATGGGTCTGATTGGAGTTCTCAACAGAGTTAAGACATGAACTGATGCTCAGTCAAACATGGATTCATGTGGTTCCTAATGTGATCTGAGATTTGGGTTTTAATGAGATTTCTCTGTTGATAAATGAGCACACCAACAAGAAAAGATGTTGCATCCGAAGGCAACAAGGAAGTGGAGATGCATGCACTGATATATTGAGATATGTGGAAGCGTGTGTTGGCTGTATGAAGCTCAGCTCCGAAATGGGTTCTTACTGCGAATGCCGGCTATTGGATTCTCAAATTGGTGTTGACTGTTCGAGGGCTCTACAGCAGCAACGTCTATGGAGTTTGAGGTATTATGGTTGTTGTTCGAAATGGGCAGATGGAGAATGGCAATGAAGGGTTTATGTTCTCAAGTTGGTACTGATGTGATCGACTCTGAGAAAAGATTGGTCCGAGAAAACGAAGAACAGCTGCACGAAGAAGAATAGCAGTTGTGTGGAGGTCCTTGGCATGGTATGGAGTGACAGGGAAGAAGATGAGTGTCGAATGCAGGTGGTCGTGAACTAAGACCGTGGACTTGAATGGAAATGGCAGCAACAACTATGGCTTGAAACCGGCGTTTTTAATGGAAGAAGATTATGGGTTATGTCGGAATAGTTGCTGGTGGTGGTACGAGTTCTGGTTGATTCCAACTCGAATTTCGGATGCAGGTGCTGGTTGTTTTAATGTTCTTGAAAGGAGACGGGGTGGAGATTTTCCGTTGGAGCAATGAAGATAAACTTTGGTTCGGACTGTCAAGGCTATACAGGGTTGATTGGTTGCAGCTGATGAATGTGAAGTATGTTGGCTGGATAATCGTGAATGATGGAAAGAGCCGTAAGAAGAAGAGGCATCAGTCTGTTGTGATTTTGCTTGGGCCGGTGTTGGTTGTCTTCTGCTTGTGTTTCACGAGTTTTGGAGAAGACGATGCTAGTTTGCTGTGAGAATGGACTGGCAGTTGGAGATGCGATAAGGAGATAACGATACGTTTCTTAGCTGTGAGAGAAGTTGGGAAGACTCAATGGGTTTCGACAGATTTCAGTTGCTGGAATGCATGTCGAGGGTGGAAACAATTTCCGGTGATGGGATTTCTTGTAGATGCCGAGATTCAGATGGTCAGAGAAGTCCGGCTGATGGTTACAAAGGGAGAAACTCGAGTCTGAATCAGGAAGGAAGGTGTTGTTTATGTCGAAGACAAGGAACTGGTGGTCGAATTCAGGGGTTTGGCAACAACACGAGATAGAGTTGGTTGTTCTTTGGTCGATAGAGTTGCTGGCAAGACTGGATGCCGGTATGTGACCAGAATTAGCGGACTGAACAGTGTCTGTATGAAGATTACAACAATGGAATTTCTGAGAGAACGAGAGAAGATGTGTTGAGAGAACGAGAGTCTGGAAGACGCGAACGGAGGATGGGAGAATGAATCGGCAGTGTAGAGTTACATGTGATGCTGGTGTTGGTTGCATCAGTATTTCGAGTGAGGTGCAGTCGGACTTTGAAAAGACCTTGGATTTGGAAGCTGGAGCGGGTAGTGGACTGGGCCTTAGCAATAGGCTATTTTTTGGTCATGCTTATTCACTGCAAGCTTATAAAGAAACGAAGAAAAACTTAACAAGGAGGAACTGGAGGCGGACTGGAGCCGCAACTGGAAAAAAAGGAACGGAGATTGAGAAGGAGACAGAGGCGACAGAGCATATACGGTTTGAAGTTTCATTTCTCCTATTTTCGATTTTGATTAGCAAATTCTCCTTCTATTTGTTTATGGTTTTTGATAAAGCCATGTGTGGCTAGATTTTTGTAACTAGGGTTTATTATTGAAAGCACTTTGAGCATTAGACCACTTTCGATTTGAACACATATGGCTTTGAGGCTACTATGATTTGAATAAATTAATTCCATAATTTTATATATTGATTTTAACGATGATATGAGTTGTTGCTTCACCAGTTACAATAACCTTTTGTGCGTAATTGCTAGGTTCATAATATATTTTTGTCTCATTATTTGATAATTCCATGCTTGGGTTAATATCTTTGATGGGTTATGCTTAGAAGAGCCATATAATAGTTGTGAATCAATATTTTAGTTTCGCATAACTTTCTCACTAATGCAATTTGATGGTGCATGCTTCGGTTTAATCTTTTGATGTGCCATGCTTAGGGCGTCCCAAGGATATTTGCGACTCTAATACATATAATAGGTGATGTCGATAGAACGAACGATAAATAATTCATGGATTATGTTTTATTTCAATAATTGAATAGAAATAGTGGTGGATACGATAAAACCCTGGTTACCAACTTTCCCATTGATTTTATTTTATTTCAATAATTTTATTTTTTCGTTTTACATTTCTCAGTATAAAAATCCCAAAAATCATTTCTTGTTAATCTTATTAGAGATATTGATTACAGTATTTCCACCGTTCCTTGTGGGACCGACCTGTACTTGCCTCTGTCTACTAGTTAGACACCGTGCGATTGCGGTTATTACACATAGGTATCCCCAGGATCCTATTACTTTTTGGCGCCGCTGCCGGGGAGCGGTTGTGGAATATTGTAATTAGTATTTTTGATTTTGTAAATAGTTAGGTTTTTATTCTATTTATTTTCATTCTTTTGTATAGTTTTTCTATTTTTATTTTTATGATTTCTTTTTCTTTTGACTCTATCTCAGTGTTAGAATTTTATTTCGTGTACCTTTTTGAGGATACCGAGCGCTTAGAGACGTCATCTAAGATGACACTTGGAGAATGTATGCGTAGAAGTTCACATCCTCAGGAGACTTCAACTCATATGACGCTTGGTGAATACATGTATGGGTCACGGCATAAAGAAGTTCTTGCTTATAATCGTCTCAGGTATGGAACTTGGAATCCACGTAATTTCGCTATGGGTGGTTATTCAGGTGAGTATCAACCCCAATACCATGAGGGTGAAAATGAACTTGACACTAGAAGTGATTTTAGGAATTATGATACCGATATAATATCTCGAATATATTGTATCTTACTCCAACTCATGATCATTTAACTCGATTATTTGTCTATTCAAAAGGACGAGAGTTGTGTTAGAGACGCCATTTATTCAGATAATGATGATTTAGAAGAACATGTTTATACAGAAGATACTATTGTTGAGTCTAAGGACTTAGAGACAGTAGACGTTCATAGTGAGATACCTTCTAGTCATTCAAATAGTGAGATTCCTACGAGTCATGTAGTTACTGATAATAATGAGTCAATTGTTCAGGATACTTCTGTTCCATTGAGCCCATCTTTCGTTGAACTATCTTGTGATTCTATGAATGCTTATGTGGATGTTGAACATATTGATACTGATCAGATAACTTGTACAGATGATTTCGAACCTTTATCTATTTGTTTAGCCCACTTTGCTGATTCCAATGACCCGATGCTTAGTGATATTGTCAATGCATTGTGCCCTTCAATGGTTAATAATCAATGTAGCTCAACAACGGAAGTTATTTCCGCGGACTTAGAACCAGATTTAGGAGTTACTGATTTTTATGAACTTGAACCACTGAATGTATATTTAGGTCATTGTGTTGAGTTTCATGATACTTTGCCTTTTGACAATGTCAATTCATTACTTCCTCTTATTCCTAGTGAAGATATTGTGTCGACGGAAGTTATTTCAGCTGATCTTGAACCTGATTTAAAATATGTTTCCCAAATAGAAAGTAATATAGATTCTCTGTTTGTCGTCCATTTGAGTGATTTATTTATCTCGATTAAGGACTGTTTTCTTTTGGGGATAGACTTACACTTATTTTTGGAGTTTTATAGTGTTTGCAGTTCATATTCGCAGCTGACCTGATTTGTTGGAGTGATCCCCAACTTTTCAGACTTTATATATATTCCTTGCAGTTTATTTTGGTATATCAGAACCTGGTTTGAAATTACGTGATACTGCAAGCACGGAAACAAATACCTTTCGCTTCATGGGAGTCAACCCATCATATTTGTTCCCTTTTCTCTATCATTTATTTTTATTTTTTTTCGCATATTGCATTTTTTTTTCCCATCTTAATTTCTACGTTGGATCACTCAATTACATTGAGGACAATGTAATGTTTAAGTGTGGGGGAGTGGCACGTTCGTTAAAAAAAAAAGTTGCATATTATGACCAGCTGTGTAGCTGGTCTCTAAAAAAAAATGATCAGTTGTGTAGCGGGTCTATAAAAAAAAATATATATTATGATTGTTAGGGTTATGACCAGGTGTGTAGCGGGTCTTTTCTTTCTTCTTGCATGTTATGACCAGCTGTGTAGCGGTTCTCTAAAAAAAAAAATTGACCAGCTAATTAGCGGGTCTTTCTGTCTAGCTGTTTAGCAGACATCTCTGCCTTGTCAAGTTTAAGCTTGATTCGTCTAGTCGTTTAGCAGCGACATCTTTATCCAAAATTGCTTAGCTTTGAGTTAGGTCGAACTCATCTATTTTCAGACAACACATTTACATTCCTCTCTTCAGGTGCAGATGAATCTCCAAACCTGTAATGGAGATTGAGAGAAATCAACAAAGGAATTAGGAGCTGAGATGTTTGAATTTGTGAAATATGAAAGATTTGTGTTGTTTCTGGTCAAATGAAGTCAGAGAACGATGAGTTAAACTCGATTCGAGTTTGGGTAGCTGTTGTTGTGATTTGAGAGATGATGATAGTTTGAGGTTTTATTTGAGTTCGAGAAATTGCAGATTCAGAGAGGAATCGAGAAATACTTCCTGAGATTGAGAAGTGAGGCTGAATTGAGATGAGAAAGAAGTAATAGCTGCAATTTTGAGTTAGGGTTTTGGGTCTGGTAACAGTGAGATGAATTGGATGGAGATGCAGTTCTTGAAGGAGAGTTTGAGTTTACAAAGGGAATCAGAAGAAGGGTTTGATATTTTGCTGTCAAGAACTCGAATTTGAAGTAGAGAGATGATAGAGAAACTAGGGTCTCAAATTGCAGACAAGTTGTGGAAGTTTGATATTTATGGGGTTGTGATGAATTGATGTTGAATTTGAGAGTGAGAAGAACACAGATGAGTTGATATCGATTGGTTAGTGGTGGTGTTGTGTTTGCTGCCAGGGATTTACTGGATTTTAATGGTGATGATTTTCTGCAATAGATGTATGCTTAGGTTTCAGGTGCAAGTTAGAATTGGAGGTGGTACTGTTGGTTTGAGATTTGCAGGTGATGTCGCAGGTGGTCTGAGCTACATAAAGTGGTGGATTTGAAGCAGAGAGGATGGCTCTAGTTTGAGCTGTTCTTAAAGAAATCTCAAACAAGGAAGAGGTGCTGCTACTAAGGATGGAGCTACTGTCGAGTGGAAGCTATGAATTGAAGCTGCGGGTGAAGCTGCAGTTCAGGGTTTAAATGTAAACTGGTGATGGAAGAGAATGGTGCCATAAAGACCAGAAACAATGTGTTACTGAACTGTGATGGTATGAACCTAAGAGTGCAGGCAGAGATGTATTGAAGTGGTTACATGGAGATGGTAGAAGTCAGTGATGTAGAATATAAGGATTCGAATGAAAGCTGGAACAGAAGCTGAGATGGTATGCTGAAGTCGTGACCGAGATGTAATTGATGTTGCTGAGATACATAACAAGTGAAGATGTTACTGCTCATACAAGATGCTGAGATTTTGGCTTAAGATTATGGTGCTAGTGAGAGCTAGTGAACATGGTGATATGGCGCAGCTGGGAAGAGCACCATGGAGTTGTTGGTATTTGAATTGTGGTTCTGGTGGTGGTTGCAGGTGCCAGTGGTGTTAAGGGTTTGCCGTTGAGCAATATCAATAACTTAGAGGGATCTTGGATGTTGTCGATTGAGGTTACAGGGAATGGTTTGAGTTCTGTGTTGGTGGTGTTAACTGTTGCCATCAGTTCTGTCAAGAACAAGGACCTGAGATGCTGACAGATGCAGGTGTTGGAAGTTGATACTGGTGTTGCAGGCTAGATACAGGTCTGGTGGGTTTGAGTTTGCAATGCAAAGGAAGGAGTGCAGCTAGACTAAAGATTGCAGAGGTGCTTTGAGGTGGCCTGAGTTATGTGACTGAATCAGGCATTGGGATATGGTGCAGCTTGGGAGCTATGCAATGCAGCTGGAGCTGTTGGCTGTTGAAGAGGGCTTGGAATTGAACTGAGCTGTAGAATTTAGTGAGAAGGAGCAGCCATTATGGCTGGAAGTGCACTGGTGATGCACAATGATTATGCATCACATTGCAGGCATGTGCAATGGCCTGAGCCAAGACAAATCAGCTCAATCAGCCAAGTCAGTGACTGACTCACAACCTGACTCAGCTGAGTTAGAGTTTGACTCGGTGATTGACTTGTTTGACCTTGCCCGACCGAGTTGATTCATTGACCGGTGACCAGGTGGACTTTGCCTACCACCGAGATGCTTGTCGACGACTTTTCCGCCAAGTTCCGACCACAATACCAGCTTTTCCTATTGACATATTTTTGGGCATATTTTCTACATGGGTTTTTCTCACACATGGGCTTGGTGGTCTTCTATCTATTGGACCTTTGAGATTAGACCTAATTTTGGAAACAAGAGAGCTATTTAAAGAAAAGACTTCTACAACTTTGGGGATCACATATTATTCTTGGAACTTGGAGAGCCGCTTTTGTTTACGCTTCTAGGGTTTGCTTTTGTTCATCTTCTTCTATTCAATTATATTTTTATGATGAACTCCATAGCTATGAGTAGCTAAATACATATTATTGGTTATGGGATAAAGTTGATTTCTCAATACTTTATTGTTTGTGATTCACAATTAATAGTGTTATATGATTTGATTGTTTGTTTGGTTGAGTCCGGAATCAATCCGATTTACATTCATCTCTGTAGCTATATTAGGGTTTTCAATACGAAAAAGTTGTTTATCCATGATTCTAAGTAGCATAATTGTGGGTAGTGCTTGTAGTGATATATCCTACTAGTCACAAGTGAATCATAACTTTTGTTAAAACGGATTAGTGCTTTTACACATTCGTTTGCATTGATTAGTCTTATTCCATAGAACTTATTGATTTTAGGGAGTTAAATCTAATTGTGCTTTTACACTTTAGGTTGCTTTCTAGAAGAATTCACATATACATCTTTTAATGTGGTTGTGATGAAATCGTGGAATTAATGGATATTCTTGCGATCAAGGTATCCTAGGACTTTTAGTAAATGAGAGATTAAATTATCAATTCTAATCATTGATGAAAATACATGTTTGTGAATGATACTATCCCGTGACCAATATCTTCTCCTTATTGATTATTCCAACTATTTGCTTTGCTTTATTTTATTTTATTATTACTTTGTTAAAACAAAAAAAATCCCCCCTTGGTTACCTTAGAAACTGAAAATCGCATAACAACAATTGCCTCTCTGTAGATACGAACTCTTTCTTATCATGTACTTCATTTATATTTAGTAGAGTGAGAAAGTGAAATTATTTTTGCACGGCTGACAACCGGTCAGAACATCACTAGCTATAGCTGCTTCAATATCAGCATCAGTAGGTAAAACAGATTCTTTTTCTTGTTCAAAGATAAACCTTTCTTGAAAGTCCTTATCAATCTGCGGCTAACATTGCAAAAAATTTCATATTTTTCAAAGCAATATCTAACATCAAGTAAGTGCTATTCCATCTAGTGTACACATCTAAAATCAGAGATTTCTTACAATCTACCTTTGCTAGGGAAACACATTGTTTAATTTTTTCGTGCCTAGAAGGAGAACTAAGAACGTATTTTACAACTGACCTTATTCTTCTAACTGATACATTAAAGAGCCTTACTGCATCTTTAATGACAAGAGCAAGAACATGGGCTGCACACCTCACCTAGAGAAAGAACAAAAAAAAAAGATACTGTCAAAGTCAATGCTTAAAAATGCAACACAAAAAGATACTCAGAGAATCTATGTTCATGAAACAGTCACCATTTATATCTATATTTCAGTAGCTCAGTTGACAACAAAACCAAAGTACTAATTTTGACTAAGATGAATGATAAACAATAACATGGAAGAGATGTAAACTATAAACATCAATTGTCACAAAGATGTGTGCACTAATTCTTATACCTGGACATGGTTTCAACCTATTAACAGAGAGTTATTTCTTAAAAGATGTGTGCAAGCAAGGATATCAAACAGAAGCATAATATGAAATGATATATTACAAATATGCATTATATCTAAAGCAAGACATAACATGAAATAACAAGTGCAGAACATGATAAGAATGTAACATGGAATGCAGAACATGATAGAATGTAACATGGAATTACATGTAAATATTTGGCTCTAATTGGTGATCCTGTCCGAATTAATGACAACATTCTTCACATGATTAATAGCTACTTTGTTGGCGCTGACATTGTCTAGAGTGACACTAAATACATCTTGTAGACCCAATCCTCTAAACACTTCACCAAACTTCTCATCCGATTGCATTACCAATGTGACCTTCAACTTGCGTAACATGAGTATTCTCTTTTGTAACTTCCAGTTGTGATCAATAAAATGAACGGTTACACAAATATAGTTATAATTATTTGGTGATGTCCATGTGTCTGTTGTCAAAGATACCCTTTGCTTAGATGTCAAGAAATAAGTTTTTAGGCTATTCTTCTCTTCCACATACATCTTCAATACATCCCTATAAATTGTCATATGCCCTGGAACCTTGAATCTAGGCTCTGCCACCTGCATCATTGCCATAAAACCTGACCCTTCTACTTCTCTAAAAGCTATTTAATCCTTGATTATCCACTCAACAAGAGCCCTTCTTAACTTTTCATAGCTGTGAATGAGCAACAAGTTTACCATCTTCACTTGGTTTTGGGGGTGGCATCAATAGAGTTTGTTGTCCCTTGTCTTTCTCTACCTTCATGTTTGGATTTTTAAGTTATCTCTTCAAATGCTTACGTAATCCAGAAGTTCCATGTACGTCATTGTCAACAGCATATAATCCCTTGCAATGATGACATTCACTTTGAACGTCACTTATCCTGGTCATCTCTAACCAAACTTTAGATCTCACTTTACCATGCTTCTTTTTGTTGTCACCAACTTCAGTTATACTTGTTGGCGTAGGTTCAGCTCCATCTGTGTCAAGAGTCAGATGCAGCTTGAGAGGATGATCCAACTTTAGTTGTACTTGTAGTTTGAGTTGAACTTGGTGTAGGAACAGTTTCTTTTGGTCTTACAATACTATTACTGGAATCATCTGGTGCTTTGCGCTTCCCCATTAGCACCTCAAAGGCCTGCAATAGAAGAAAAGAACATTATATGCAGTATATTAGCCTTCTACAGTAGTTCCTTACAAGAGTGAAAGGTGCAGAACAAGAGTGAATTACTTGTAATAACAATTAATCCAAAACAGAAATAAGAAAATTAAAATGCAAGAGAGATTTTCTTCACTATTCTCTGGAATTTCAATCAAAGACTATACTAGTACTAATAACAAAACAAAACAAAACAAAACAAAAAAGACCCTCTGCAAGACTGCAACTAAATATAGAGATAAAAACAAGACATCTAAACAACAGAAACAACAAAGGAAATCCAAATTCAAGCAAAATTCATTTCATTAATTCATAATTTCATATCAAATTCCATATCAACTATATATAAATATACAGAGCAAACAAATTACAAATTACAAATCCCTAATTCCGTAAATAGTACACTAACAAGCAACAATCCAATCAATCTTAAAAATCCAACATACTCTATATTACTAAAACCCAATAAGATCACAAAGCATTCATGATTAAACAAGAACCCAAGATTCAGTTAGGGTTTCATCATCCTTGTTAATTCTTTCATTCAAACTACGTAATTACAGAAACCATAAGAAACCCAGAAAAGATCTATCACTTTATAGAGATTCAGTATAAAAACAAGCAAAGAAAATTTCTAAAATTTCTAATCACCAGATTATGTAAACAAAGAGAACCAAAATTGAGATTCAAACCAGACTAACCTTGAATCATCAGGGAGTGAAAATTGATACCTATGAACAAAGAGATTTGACAATCTGGAGATTGAGTGAAAACCCTAAGTGAGATCAGCTTGTTGTTCTCTTTCGTAGACAGAAAGAAAAAAATAAAATGAAATTGGCTCGAAGTCGAAGATAGATACTAGATAGACTAAACCTGGGAGGGACTCGCTAGATCTAATATCATATAAAATATCAACGGCTTTAATTTACTGGGACTTTGGGTCCTGTACAGGCCGGGACTACCCCCATAACCAATACCTGTACCGACCTACCCAGGTATCAACTTTGAATCCCAGACATGTACCTAACTCCTGGTTCAGATTCTGTTCAACTCCTGTTCTTTCGGTTCCCTGGCATCAATGACAGGTAAAATGGACCGGGTCTTGTGCATCTCTAGGTGCAACCATGAAAATCCGTTGGACATCCATACCCGTTATATAAAGGGCATTTATATAGCTTTAGAAAATATATGTAGATAGTTTAGCAATTCTTAAGGTGTTTGTTTGGAGTGTTGTCCATGGCACTTTTATATTTTAGATACATATATAGAATGTGTAGTAACTATAAGAAGTCATTCATGTTGGTTTTATTTCTTCGATGTAAATTTTAACTAAACAAACCCATTAGATTATCCATACCCAATCTGTTTATCCGTGCATCCATTGGATCCAAATCCGTTGGATGTTGGATTAGATGTGGATGCTAAATTGGAAATCCGTCATTAGTGAGTCCTCTATTAGAAAGCCCGGGCCCTATACTCTGTACTAGGTTTCTAACGCCCAATTTACTTCGAACTTCACTCTTTTACACAACCTGAAATCGGAAAACCCAAATTCCACCCCCATTTCTTCACAATCCGTAAAATCTACTGATTTCCTCTTCCAAAATTAACCCGAAATATTCCGGAGGATCAAATTACTGATACATTTTGATGTTATTGAAGCTGTGATCAAATTACTGATACATTCGATGAAGCAGCTTTAAGTGAGGATGAGAACCCTACAAACACATACTTATAAACTGGTAAAATCTGTCTTCTTCTCATTGCATAATTTCATTTCCATTGTCACTTGAGGGAACATGGCTTTATCTGTTGGAAATTTAAGATTTGAAGATAGTAGAGCCCGTATTCCATTACATGTGAGGCTAAAATTGCAGCATTAGGAAGTGAATGCAATTACTGAAGGTTTAATTAGATCTTGGTATGACAATTTCAATAGGCTACCATTTGCCCATGGACATTTTATTGCCTCGCTGCTGAATTTCTTTGTGCTGAGTTTATCAACTTATTTTCTTTGTGTTCCTTAGATTTCAACCTTTTTGAGTTGGTGCAAGTTTGATCTGTATTGGCATGTTTGCCCAGATATTTTTCTTTGTTTTTTTTTCTAAATCTAATTTCATTGGAGGCAAGGTGTATGGTGAAAATTATTTTTTTACTTTTTTCTATGGGTTTATGCTTAGGCAAATGGAGGTCCATCATATTCTGCAAACGCTGGAGCAGAATATAAGGTTGCTGATCCAAGCTTCAAAAGTAATTTCCATTAAAATCCATCAAGGTCCATCGTTTTCTTGTCTAGTACCTACTAGCTCATTGTGGGAAAGATGGCTATTCCAGGTATATAAGGTGGGAGTGTACAACCACAGTATATTTTCTGACTTGTCACTCCTAGTAGAGTTGATGTCGTTCAATCGCGTGCAACTTATCAGAAGACCTTGGTTTACATTTGAGGGAATAGTAATTTCTTAATTGCAATTTTCTTTTGCAGGAATTGCAACAGACTGTGCGGATTTTTCTTCTCCACTCACCACCAATCCAATGGTAATGTCAAATTAACACTGCGAGTGCACAAAATTGAACTCCAGTTCCACATCCCCCAAAAAAACTCACCCTAACTTCATTCCCCATTTCTTTAACCCTAGAACCCAATTTCCTTCCCCAATTAACCAGGAATCTCCCATCATTATAGTTATTTGTTCAGAGAATCAGATTACCGATACTTATTGGCTCCGACAAAGCCGTGATTGGCCGACGAAGAGCTGCTGTAGGAGGATTAGAACCTTAGATATGCCTACTTATAACTGGTAATCTTTATCTTCTCATTACATAATTTCATTTTCATTATAACATGAGTGAACAAAGGAGCCAGGGAAGCTAAACATGACTTAATTTTGTGTGGAATGTAAGGCTTTGTGTAGAGGCTAAATTGCAGTATTTGGATGTTTGGAAGTGAATGCAATTTCTTGTTTTTTTGTTTTTCAATTTTACTCTCAAAGATCTGCAATTACTGAAGGTTTAGATAGAGCTTGCAATGAAATGAAGCTTGGTATGACCATTTTAGGAGGCTATATCCAACACTACTATTTTACCATGGGCATTTTATTTTCTTGCTTCACTTTACTATGGAAATCTCTTCTTTTCATCTGATTTTCTTTGTGTTCCTATGGTTTCACCTTTTCAAGTTAGTCGAAATGTTGATCTGTATTGGCATATAAGCACCAGATATTTTGCTTAGTCTTGTTCAACCTTACTTCATAGGAGGCAGGGCTTAGAATGATAATTATTCTTAACTTTCTTTATGGATTTATGCTTAGGAAACTGGAGCAGATGATGCTGACATGGCTTATAGGGTTGTGGCTTACCATATAAGGTTGCTGATCGAAGATTCAAAATTAATTTAAAGTAAAAGTCATCTAGGTCTATTTCTGCTCAAGCACAAGCTCCTTCTCGTCAAGTACCTACTAGCACATAGGCGGAAAGATGGTTATTCCAGGTCTGTGAGGTGGGAGTCTACAACCACAACATATTTTCTGACTTGTTACTTCTAGCAGAGTTGATTTCGTTCAATCGCATGCAACATATATTTTCTTGGAATTATGTTCCTGACTTAGTAGAGTGGCACCATCTTAAAATCATATATGTGAATTAGGTTGATAATTTGCAACAGATATTATATATATATATCATATTTTTCAACTCTCGTGCTGGTTCATACTTTTGTTCACCTCATGATTGGCAGATTCCAAGAAACTGATGAAGTAAAGGAGAAGTTTTCAGATCCAAAGTCCATTTCGTCAATCCAATTGGGTATCAGAACTTAGCTGAATGGAGGAGGCTCTGGTCTCCCTGACAATTTGTATGGTATGCATCTTCAAACTTTCTTGTGAAATATTTTCCCTTAAGAAATCTTGGTTAAGAAAACATAATCTGAAAGAATCAAATGTTCGTCATCCACCGGTATATTTCTAAATGGCTAAAACTAGTTCAGTTTTGTCTTTTCTGTCTGTGCTGTGTTTTTTGTTTATTCTGCTTGAAATATCGAACTTCAATCCAGAGTTCAGACACCATAACTCTTGCGTGAAAGTCCAAGACCAACACATCCCACTTTCAAGACAATAATGTCATATATAGGTTCACCTTGTCGTACAAATCAATTTATTGAATGTTTGTCTGTTGTAATATTTTTCATTTTTATTTAGGGTTACACCTTATACCACACCTGGTTTGTGGCCAATGTCCAAGTGGGCCTTATGTTCTCAGTGCCCTAAACATGCAATAAGTACCGCTCTTTACTTACATCAAGAGTTGCCAAATCTAAATATCTAATGTGTGTGTGTGTGTGTGTGTGTGTGCGTGTTTTGAGATTCTCATGTGATGTTACTTATCTTAGATAAAGTGGTTAATTACTAATTAGGTATGCATGAGCTGCACTGATGTTTGATCCATTCCTCTTCATCTCAGAGCAGGCCTCTAATATATGACGTGGTAAATACACCATTTTCTATCTCCTAGGTTTTGGTCCCACGTAAGTTAATTTGTAGCTTATTGTGGTGCTTAATTTATGAAATTATTAATATGCCCATCTTCTGGACTGCATTATTGTCGTGCTTTACAACTTCCACCTGGTAAGCAAGTACCTCATGAGTCAGATCCCAATGTAATACGAAATATGTAGCCATAGTATCCATTTTTGTGTTGTTATTATTATCCAAACAAAAGTTATTAAGTCAACTAATTTTTAGCGAAGGTATTAATCTTCTATGTTAAATGTACTATTTGAGAGATGTTAAAATAAAAGATATACGTGGATCGGAAATCTTGATGAGCATTTTGGATTTTCTCTAGAAATTCAAACTATCTAGTATAATCAACTCTTAAGTTGAGGCACTGTTAGAGCATGTTGTCCCAATTAGAATGTCTTTATAGTTTATATTGACACTGCTGGTTTTTTTGTTCTTTTGTAGTATATGTTTGCTAGGATTACATAACTGGGTGCTAGGGTAAGTCATTGTTCAATGTTCAATCATTAACGTAATTTGTACATTCCTATATTTTGCATTTAGTTAAACACATATTTTGGCCATTACATCTTTGTTTAAGTCTCTGATCATGGTTCTTTT
Organism: Papaver armeniacum; assembly: GCA_023531295.1. NCBI lineage: Eukaryota > Viridiplantae > Streptophyta > Magnoliopsida > Ranunculales > Papaveraceae > Papaver > Papaver armeniacum. The sequence continues at coordinate 629,422 of JAJJWW010007029.1, read as the reverse complement.
ACAGGCAGAAAGTTACGGCCAATTCTCATATTTTGACTTTTATGCGCCAATACATATAAGTTATTATTATGCATATGAACTTGGGTGCTGATTTTTACTTTCTTTTTGTTCCATGTAATTGTATTAGGAATCTGACTCTGTTTGTGAAGCTGTTGGATTGTTACTGAGAGAATTTATTGAGGTTGTCACAACTGGAAAAGGTCTGCTCCTCTCATTTTCTGTTTGATCTTGCTGCTTGATTAGATGTGTTGTTCTTTGGCACTAGTGTTTGAAAGTCATTTTTTCTTGTGGCAGTGCAAGAGGTCGTGATAGATAGAGCAAGGGACTAGGGAGGCAACCAATTCTGCAGTTCTGATGAATCTGGAATCAAGAGTAAGACTCCTTTTATTCATACTTATTTGGTATAATAAGTGCAAACTCGCAACACTTATGTAATAGTTTGATAGAGGGAATTACCTTAAAAAGCATGTCTTCCTCTATATAAAAAAACAAGCCTGATATTCTTCTAATCACATATTTAAATCTTGTAATTTCTCCAAACGATTGCATCAGGGGATATAGGGAGTCAGATATACGATAGATAGAGGGAGAGGGAGAGGGAGAGGGAGGGAGGGAGGGAGAGAGAGAGGGAGAAAGAGAGAGGGGGAGAGAGGGAGAGGGAGGGAGGGAGGGAGGGAGAGAGAGGGAGGGAGGGAGGGAGGGAGGGAGAGGAGAGAGACTGTTTCAGACACTTTTGTGCAAATTAACAATATCTTCGAAATAGTCCACAAATTAACAATGATTGAACTGTTTTTTGCAGGAAATGCACACATCCCCCAATATTCGATTCTGGTTCCACCCCCAATATTCTGGTTCCAGGTCCTACTGTTCAGTGCTTCATTCAAATTTTTGTTCTTATAAACAAACAGTACCTAAGCACTCATTATCTAACTTCTCTCATTTACACAACCCGAAAACCCAATTTCCTTCCCTATTTCTTCAACCCCTAAAGTCTACTATTTCCTCTTCCGAAATTAACCAGAAATCTCCAGTCATTATAGCTATTTGTCCAGAGAATCATATTACTGATATTTATTAACGTCGGTCTGATGAAGAGCTGCTGAAGGAGGATTATAACCCTAGAGATGCGTACTTATAAACTGGTATATCTTTATCTTCTCATTATATAATCTCATTTTCATTATAACATGTGTTGACAAGGTAGGCTAAACATGACTTCGTCTTGTGTGGAATATTATAAATGGTGTGGAAGCTAAATTGCAGTAGGAAGTTTGGAAGTGAATGTGATTTCCTGTTTTTCGTTTGTCAATTTTTCCCTCAAAGATCTGCAATTACTGAAGCTTCTTATGACCATTTCAGGAGGTTATATGCAACATTACCATTTCACCATGTGCATTTTATTTTCTTGCTTCATGTCACTATGGAAAATCTTTCTTTTCTTTCTGCTGAGTTTATTAACTGATTTTCTTTTATGTTCCTACGGTGTCACCTTTTCAAGTTAGTCCGAGCATTCATCCGTATTTTGCTTAGTTTTGTTCAATCTAACTTCATAGGAGGCAGGGTGTAGAATGGACATTATTTTTACACTTTTTTTTATGGATTTATGCTTAGGCAACTGGAGGTCGACTATACTCTGTAAATGTTGTAGCAGAATATGTTGACATGGCTTATAGGGTAGTGGCTTACCATATAAGGTTGCTGATCGAAGCTTCAAAAGTAATTTCAAGTAAGACTCATCTAGGTCCATCATTTTGCTCAAGCCCGAGCTCCTTCTCGTCCAATAGCTAGTAGCACATAGGCGGAACGATGGCTATTCCAGGTCTGTAAACCACAACATATTTCCTGACTTGTTACTCCTAGTAGAGTCTATTTCGTTCAATCATGTGCAACATATATTTTGTTGAAATTACGTTCCTGACTTAATAGAGTGGCGTCTTGATATCATATACTACCTCCGTCCCTAAAAAGAGGTACTTTCACTTTTTCATTTTAGCCTAAAAATACGCCAAATTGAAAAAGCAAAAGTAACTCTTTTTTAGGAACGGAGGGAGTATGTGAACTGGATTGATAATTTGCAATAGATTATAGACATCATATTTTTCAACTCTTGTGCTTGGTTCATAGTTTTTGTTCACCTCATGATTGGCAGATTCCAAGAAACTGATGAAGTAAAGGAGAAGTTTTCAAATACAAACTCCACTTCGTCAATCCAAATCAGAACTTAGCTGAATGGAGGAGGCTCAGGTCTCCTTGAGATTTTGTACGGTATGCATCTTCAAACATTCTCATGATATATTTTGCCTTACGAAATCTTGGTTAGGAAAACATAATCTCAAACAGTCTATGAAAACCGCCATTGTATTTCTTGATGGCTAAAACTAGTTCACTTTTGTCTTTTCGTCTGTGCTGTGCTCTTTGTTTCTTCTGCTTGAAACATGGAATTTGAATCCAGAGTTCAGATACCATAACTCTTACGCCAAAATCCAAGACCAACACATCGCACTATCAAGATAACAATGTCATACATAGGTTCCCTTTGTCATACTAATCTATTTACTGTGTGCTTGTCCGTCGTAATGTTATTCTTTTTTATTTAAGGCTAAACTTTGTACTATAATAACTGGTTGTGGCCAATGTCCAAGTGAGCCAACATTGACCTTGGGCTTGCGCTTTCAGTGTACTGAAATACCGATATATACGGTTATCAAAGACATTGTTAATACTCTTCTATGATAAAGAGTTTGAAACTCTGCCAAACCATCAAACTGGTGTTACCCTCAAATTTCAGTTTCAAACCCTTCAAAATAGCAGTGGTTGTAATATGATGCTTTTTTCTTCCAAAGTGGTATTATTTTACCTAACGTTTATCCTGTTAGATGATTGTATGTTACAGCATAGTTGTGTCAAGGGCTCTAATAGATGCATGAATAGCTTATAAGTTATAACCTAAACTACTGCCTGTCTGCTCACTATCCTAAGAAGAATAGCTTATAAGTTATGACCTAAACTACTGCCTGCCTGCTTACTATCCTAAGAAGTTTATGTTCTTTTCTAGTTATATTTGGTATAAACTGCTTTTTCGAATGGAGATTGTGCTGGTCATTCCCTTTGTCAATTTTACAACTTGCTTTTGCTGAACTTCTCAGGCCTTCCATCTAGCGTCTGCACAGTTTTACCCTCTTGATACTAAGATCATGTCTTAATGCTGATTGGATTGAATAACAGATTATCAGCTACTTGCTGATTTGGTTTTTGATAGCAAATTTGAGGGGCCTAAACGGGTGTTTGGTTTAACTTATGGTTGTTAATTTGGAGCCTACCACTGACTTGTTCCCAGCGTTAGCATGACTAGTATTATTTACATTACAGCCACTTTTTTCTCTGTGCTTCTTCTGTATGGATCAGCCTCCTAAGGTTAGCCTGACTAGTATATCTATAATGTTTACATATCTTTTGCTGCATGTCCCTAATTGACATCAGCCTTTTCTGGTAAACATTGAGTCAATCCCTGATGTTACATTCATTTTATCTACGTGTTGTGTTTCTGGTAACTCTTTTTTTTCTCGTTTTTTTGTATTATTGTAGATTCACAAAAGATATGTCCTAAGAATAATAATTAGTAAAGCTCGGAGGATTGATTACTTGAATTTAACAGTCGTTCCTTGGATTCGAAATTTGAATGGAGTTTTGAAATCAGATTTTGCTAGTTGTCTTAATAGATTATCGTATTTTGTAGTATGGTTGTGCCAACCTAGAGGATTCCCTGTCAACTGCTGAAATATATGCATGAACAGTTTAGAACTTAAACTACTGCCTTTCTGCCCACTATTCCGAGCAGTTTATGTTGAACAATAACAACAGTTATATATATACAGAAACATGACCTCTATGCAAATCACCAGCCGAACCCCCTTTTTTCCATGCTGCTTATTCTTTCTAGTTATATTTGGTATAAGCCGCTTCTAGAATAAGCCGCTTCTAAATGAAGACTAGACTGGTCATTCCATGAGTCACTTCTACAACTGCCGTTTTGCTAAACTTCTTCAGGCCTCCCATACAGTGGAAAGTTATTGGATTAGCTGAAATGAGTAATATTAGTTGAAGAGTGTCTAACCTATTTTTAGTATGTGTAACCAGTTTCTTAAAAAGCTTACGATGTTCCCATTTTTTTTATCACTCATCAGTTTTCTCTTTTGGCATCTAAGGCAGTGAGCCTTCTAATCTCTGGCCAAGTAATTCAAGCCAAAGCCTCCGATAGAGACAAAGAGGGCCTCGAGGAAGGTGGGATGAGCACAATGGTATTATCTGGATGAGTTTTTATTTTGCCAAGAAGTCTGTAAATGGCTAGACGGAGATATGGGAACATAGGGCTGAACTTATGTGCAATATGATTCTACAGCTTGTACGAAAAAGAGAGCGTACCCTTGGGACGGCCTGCAGGTTTGTTTTTCTCTTTCTCTACATCTCCTTCAGTATTTTGTAATTCTTAGTAGGATGAAGTCTTGCTAGAGGGTATTTGGTAATGTCCAGATTCTTTTTGTGTATGTTTTGTTTCAATGTTTGTCAGCTTGACTATTACATTCCAGATAATTTGGAGCCTAGGGTTAGCCTGACTAGTAGATTTGTAACATCCATCTATATATTTGTAATACATACTGAAAGATTTGGAGCCTAGCACTGCCTTATCTCTAGGGTTAACCTGACTAGTATATTTGTAGTGTCCAATTATTTGATATGATGTTACAAAATTGGACCAGTCTTATGATGAACATGGAGTTAATGTTTGATATCAACTTCATCATGTACTGATTGTATTTTCTGATAATGCCAGTTTTTGTGAGGTCGACCATATTCTGTAAACGCTAGAGAGATGATGTTGACGACATGGCTTATAGGGTTGTGTGGATCACCATGTAAGGTTGTTCATCGACGCTTCACTTGCTTCAAATTTTTTTGTGAAGCTTCACAGGTAATTTCATGTAAAACTCATCAAGGTCTGTCGTGTCTGCTCATACTAGCACTGCTAGAAATCCCGTAGGAAGAAACATGACTATTCTATGTCTGTAAGGAGGTACTGTAGAATCACAACATTGTTTCTGACTTGTTACTCCTAGTAGAGTTGATTTTGTTCAATCGCTTGCAACATATATTTTCTTGGAAATATGTTCTGAATAGAGTGTCACCATCTTAAACTCACATATATGATGTTGTTGGTGCTCAAGAATGTGATCATGGAAGTTTATTTCACTAAGTAAGAAAGGTGTGACTTAATCCAACTTTCTTGCCTGTATCTGGAAAGTGAGATGAATCACTGTTAGAGCTCTTGCCTGTTTGTGGTCCCAATGAGAATGTCTTTCTATTGATGCTTTTTACTTTATTTTTAGTGTCGCATTTGCTGGGCTTACAAAACTGGGTGTTAGGTTAAAGTCTTCAACTATAATTCAGTGTTCAATCATATTGCATTATTGTGTATGTTGCAGTATGTTGCATTCAGTTAAACACATGCTTTGGCCATTACATCTTTGTTTAAACCTCTGAGCCACTTTCATATTTTGACTTGTATGCACCATTCATGAAAGTTATGATTATGCTTATGACCTTGGGTGCTGATTCTTATTTTCTTTCCCGTTTCATATATTAGGAGTCTGACTCTGTTCCCGAAGCTGTTGAAGTGTTAGCAAGAGAAATCATTGAGGTTGCCACACCTGGAAAAGTTCTGCTCCACATGTTCATGTTTTAGAATAGTCTTGCTTCTTGGGTTTGATGTGTTGTTATTTGGAACTGCTGTCTGAAAATTAATTCTTTTGTGGCAGTGCAAGAGACCGAGATGGATAGAACAAAGGAGGCAACCGGATCTGCAGTCCTGACTAAACTGGAATCACGAGTAAGAATCTTTTTCCGGCAACCGGATCTGCAGTCCTGACTAAACTGGAATCACGAGTAAGAATCTTTTTCCTCTTCGTTCTTATTTGGTATAAGAAGTGCAATTCCAATACTAATGATATAGTTTTTGCATCAGAGGATTCAGGGTGTCAAATAGAAGACCTTGATTTTTATTCAGAAGACCTTGATTTTTATTTAGGGGAATGGTAATTCTTAATGAGCTCATTCTTAATTGAGATCCTCTTTTGCAGGAAATCTTTAGAAAAATTAATGAAGGCAACAGATGCAGTTAACATGGAGGATGTGGAAGAGGCATGGCATGGAGATGGTAAATCCACGAACCTGGGCTACAAGTTTTATGCTAATTTACTTTTGTAGTCTTATTCTTTACCACCTTTCAGAAAAACAGAGGATGAACGAAGTTTCTGAACAATATCTGTTTGTTTATTGATAAACTTAGTACACCCATCTCTCAGGTGTTAAAAAAATAAATAAACTAAAACTGTAATTTAAGAATTCATATTACCGAAAACAAAGACATTGAAAGATATCTGTTTCCATCTCTCTGTGTTAAAAATAAAATAAACTAAAACTGTAATTTAAGAATTCATGTAAGGGAAAACAAAAACATTGAAACTCATGCAGAAAGATGTTACTAGACCCAACAGATAGATCCTTGAACCGTTTATTCTTCGTCAAAGAGACTGAAAGGCATCTCATCATCAGATTCTTCTTGAACTTTCTCCTCCACCTTTTCCTCTTTCTTCTGCTCAGCTGCAGCACCAGCACCACCATCGCCTACGGCATTGACCACCATAGGTGCACCACCACCACCACAAACAGCAAGTTTCTCCCTTCCAGATGCAATAAGTTCAGTCAAGTCTTTACCTTGAACTTGAGAAAGAATAAGTTCAATCTTGTCATCAGCGTCATCAGCAGCACCAACAGAACCTAAGATGTCCTTGATATCTTCAGCAGTTGGTTCCTTGTTTCCTCCCAAAACTGCAAGCAAATACGCAGCAATAACCTTCATCTTGTATTTTTTTCTAAACAAACGAAAGTTTTTCAGAAGGTGTAGTATGAAAGAATGGGTAAGCAGTAGGTGTATTTATAGATGTTCAAAGACTGAGTTGTTGCTGGATTAGGAAACCTAGTTGGGCATATATTAGGCAGCGTTCTATAGCGGAAAACTTCCAGAAATTCGTCCTCCCTATTTTAGGATTCCAACTCGGTTCAACTTCAACCCAACCGCGGAAAGCCTTCCCCAAGTCTAAATTCCTACACTATCACTGATTTTGGATGTATGGAATATTGACCCAACTTCTTGATGAGCACGCTATCAAGTTAACCTAGCTGGCGGAGCCAGAAAATACATCGGGGCGTCTATACTAGAAAAATATAGAGATTTTGGTGGACTAAATATTAACTATTTAGTGTGGTAAACCCAAGAAATAAGAGAAAAAGGAGGGGGTTTTATACAGATATGAAGATTTTAGGGACTAACTCTGGCTCCGCCGCGCTGTGAAGGATTATGTCTCCGTTGTGCTAATAAATCCTAACCGGGACCAACAATCTGGCAGTGACCTTGTATACATCCCCACTATGACAGAGACACTTAAAGTTGAACAAGCACTCACAGGGAAAGCTTGCGCGCCCAATACATATGCTCCACAATATGTAGCTTAGTGCAAGAATACCAAGCTTCCAGTTGGTGCAAATGCGAGATCTTACTTCTTATATCTCGCCATTTCCAAATAGCGAATAAGTACCCTGTATCCTAACATTTTTGCACTCTTAAGGGGAGCTTGCCTGCCCAATGTTTAGCTTTGGTTTTATACAAGGATAAGAATAGTTGAATATATTTGCCAAGCTTCCAAGTGGAATTTTATAATCTATGAAGGGTTGACCTTGTTGTTTCCAAACGTTGGAATTCGGGTTTTGTGCACGCATGTTCTGATATTCTCTTCTTTCTTCCTTTCTTTGGATAAGTGGCTTCTAAATGATTCCCCCACCACTACTACTATTACTTACTTGTGTTGTCTATGCACAGTACAATTCTTCGTGCAACTTCTTTGTGGGACAAAATCTGTTTAAACAACATTGGTGAAGAGCATCCAAGATCTTCCCATGCATAAAGTAATAGTAGTGAAAGAAGAAAGGAGAAAAAAACGAATATCAACTTTTAAGGTTATAGTAGTTTTTATTGATAAAACCCAAACACAACTTTTAAGAGCATCCAAAAATCTTCCCCATAAGAGATTATTCTATTCTCCCATGATAGATCCTATTGAAGTTAATCCACTAACAAAATCTTTATATTATTTATCTGCTAATTGGAAAAGGTTGTCAATGATTATACTTGCATGGATATATGAAATGGACGCAAAATTTTTAACTGGGGTTGATTTGAATAACAAACTAGCTAATTAGTGATCTTGTTTAATGTAACAAGAACGGGGTATATACAGTATACTCTTAGACACCACCATTCACTATTTCTATTTGTATTGATGCAAGCTGAACTTAACCTCAAATCTCTTAGTTAAAATTATTTGTTTTGCACTAATGCTATCACGCACTCGAATATATATATAGTGGACGTACATCTTTAAACAACCAGATTTGTTATTACAGAATTGTACATAAATTGATATGAAAACAACTGACTCCATAATTTAGATAGATTTATCATTTCTAGTTAGTATTATTTTCTTTGTACAGATGAGATGGGGAGTCCTAATTTTTTTTTAATGAAGATCTGTTTGCTTAATTTCTCTTTTACTAAATCATTTTGGTCCAGTTTAACATTTGGTTGACTTATATTGACTATCCAAATTTTGATCCACCTAAATTACCATCAGTGAGTGAGTGCATAGAAACTAGAAAGAGAGGAATGTGCTCATAATAAGCAGCCGTTTAGGTGAAAGTAGGTTAGAAAAGATTATTCTTGTCTTTCTTGTTGATAGAGATAGATACTCTCTTTATCAAATATGCCCTTCTTTCAGAAATTACATGGAAAATCTGTTCACCGTATTTCTTCCATTCCATTCCTAGCTACCTTACCCATTTAACAGCTACCCACCACACCAATATATATCTAGAGAGGTAATAAAAAGCAAAAGCTACATGGCCATGCACGTAACAAGATAAGAAAAAAAAGAAGGCACCATTCTCTCATATCACTGTTTTTTCATGTGTATTCTCTTTTTCACTACTGCTAGTTAGTGCTTATTCAAGGCAGCATCTAGAATAGAATAAAGCAAGAGAGAGTGACTGTACAATGTACCGTCTTTCACTGCTTTCTTTTACTTAGTAATGGAACTGTTTGGAGCTGGTAGGACAACTCAATACCCCAGCATCATACAAAAGAAGGGTTATAAGAACATGTATGAGTTACATATATGTGCAAGGGCAATGGCCAATGGGAATTGAATCATGGTACATTACATTTGGTTCTATCAGTAATACTAGTTCAGGACCATGACACCTTTTTTTTTATTATAAAAGAAATGAAAAGCTAGAAGAAGGAAAAATAAAAAAAGAATAGTTAAATGGGACATGATGGTCATGCTTGCTTCACAAATAAGGCATTAAGCAAGTAGTACTACAAGCAGAAGAAGTATATATGCTTTCAGTAAAAGACACACAAGGTAAGAAAGTAAGCTAAGTAGTAGCAGTGCAAGTACAAAAATTCAGAATGACATATATACTGTAACTCAAACCAGGGGCTTGTAAAGAAGATTTTTTAAGCCCCAAATCAACAATAATTATCCAAGTTTTTTTTCTATCTGTAGGAAAGAATTACAAGTAAACATTGAAACCCCAAACAACACCAAGAACTCACCAAACAAAAACATTGAATTTTGATTTTTAGTTAAAAATAAATATAAATCAATAATTAACAAATAATAATATTGGTTAATAAAAGTGAGTATGGGGATTTCACTTTCATGCATTCAATGAGATTTCTTGCTTTAAGACCTTCTATATTGTCAGCAACATCAGCCTTTTCCTTTCTTTCTCTTCTTTTTTGTTCTTTCCAAATTCCAACATGATTTATTTTTTACATGCAGTTAGTTTAGTTTGAGAGAACTAGTATGAAACCAACTTATCATCCAAAACCAAAAACCTAGAAGAAGAAAGGGAAAAAGTATATAAACCCCACCACCCATGTACCCTTTGCTTCTTCTTCTTCTTCTAGTTGTTAATAAAGAGAGTGAGAACAAGGTATATAGGGTTTCAAGTACTGATCCTATCATCATGATGTTCATGATATCATGATAGTGTCTCTGTTTGGGTTTTTGAAAATATGGTATAGAAATATATTATACTTTAAATGTGTGTTTTTTGCTCCTACCCATGATGATCCTGGTTGTCAGGGTCAGTCCAGTTGAAGGAGTACTTTAACCATTCTGCTTCTTGTGGGTTTGCGATGGATGACTCCTGCTATATAACAGCAATAAATATACAACAAAATTAGGACAAAAAGTTTGTGTTAATTAATTAGGACAAGGATCCTAGTTATTTATGATTAGGGTTTACACTCATGTACTGTATATTTACTACTATTTTTCAAGTTGAATGATAAGGCACATGCTTGTACTGATGATGCTGTTTTCTTAAGATAGACAACAACCTATTTTAGTTTTCTCTGTTTTCTATTGGTACCACCTCAAATTAAAATAATAAACAACTAAAAAATTGTCCTCTCAACCAAGCTCTAATTAAATGCATGGTTGAGTTTTGAGATGGTACAAAATTTCAGGTTACTGCGCCCTCAAGCAAACCGCGAGGGGAGTAGGTTGCGCCATGCACTCGATTCAAACCTTCGTTCATCTTGTGGTTTACATTGAGGATAGCGAGGTTATTTCTTTCATGCATGGTCTGGTCTTTAGTCTTCTTTGTTTTATGGTTACAAAACAATATACACATGACAAAAGCTATAATCTCTCTTTATTTTTTTTCCTTTATTTCAAAACCCATTTGTTTTAGTCTGATTTAGAGATGATCTTCTTCTTCTTCTTTTTTTTTTTCTTTTCTTTTGCTCTTTTAAATTGTTATAAGAGGAGGTTATATATAATGCCAAGTAAAGCTTTTCTATTCTATTCCTACTTCATTTTCTTTTATTTCTTTTTTCCTTTATCTTTCAAAACTCATTCTTTTTCCATTATAAGCTAATTAACTAGCTAGCTAGTCTAAAGAGGAAATCAGCCCACAATACAGATTATGTGTATACACCTTCATTTTCTTGTTTCCTACTCTCTTTATATCTCTTTATTCAAAAATTCAGTTTTAGCACTTGAATTATGGGCTTCTCTAGGTTTCTTACTTTGCTTGTTGTTATGTTGAGCAAAAGACAAAATCTAGTTATAAAAAGAAAAGAAAAACTAAGTATTTATTATTGGTTAAGAAACAAACTAACAATTTTCTCTTCTAAATCCATCATTTTCATATCTACATTTTAGAGCATATCAGTTTGAAGAAAATGTTAAAAACAAGAACGATTTTACGATTTATTAATCAGTTGATAATCATGTTTAAAATGCTGTTTTTTTTTTTATTCCTCCTTCAAATTAAAAATAAAAACGCAAATGATATTGTTGTAGATTTTAGGAAGGGAAATTAAAACAAAATTGACACTTACTTCTTTAATGTCCGAAGACGATGAATTCGTGCAACGTATCAACATTTCCTCCAAACCAGAACCAGAGCTTCTACCGAGTTTATGATGATGTTGTTGTTGTTGTTGCTGCTGCATGATTTCATTGTTATTCACATGTATGATACAAATAATGATCTATATCTATATATCTAAGAACTGTAACTCCTTGTATATATTTATGTACCTGGAACTTTTCATTTTGGAGTAGTATTCTGTTGACATGATAAGGATCTTCATCCAGTACATCAATGGACGTATGATGAAGGTTCGGAGGAGAAATTATAGTAGAGATAGGGTGTGTAGGCCTGCTGACATGAAATGCTGATGTTGCAACCTGAAGCTGTCGATGCTGCTGTTGTTGTTGTTGTTGCTGGACTTCATGAGCCAAGTGATGCTGTTGTTGTCTTATTTGGTGATCGCTTATCTCTTCATGCTCATCAAGAGTTTGTCTCGATGAGGCTTGATCTCTTGCCATTGAAACTTCTTCCATTAGTCCCACCTTATTATATGCATCGACCCATAAGAACATGTTTTAAAACTTGAATAACAAAACATGACATGTCGAAAACAAGAATATATTTACCTCATCAAAGCTTTTCCGAAACGGAACAAAGCTGAAATGATCGGACTTCAGTTGTTGAATATCAATAGCACTATAACTTGAAATTCCAGTAGTATTTCCACCACCAGACAACTGATCATCCCTTTGATTATTACCAATATCTTTAGAAGAAGAACAACTCCCACTACCACTCTCTCTTCTACTACTAGGTTCAGTACTTCCTTCGCCAATTGATGCACTTGCACGATCCGTCCAATTACATTGTCTAGGTTGAGTCTGGTAAAATATCTTTGAGACAACAAGCTCACCTTCTTTCTCTTCTTCTAATTGACCTAAATGGTACTGATGCATAACCCAATTCGTTTTCTCTGGTTTTCGATGTTTCCCAAAGTTTGTGTAGAGAACTAGTATTTTCTTACAACCTTTTTGTTTTCCATTTACCATTACAGGTCTAGTTTTCCCTGTCTTGTGCCATCTAGTCTCACCGCCTTGTAGATCACATTCGGTTTGAATTTTTCTTCTTTTTCTTGTTCCAGTTGTGTAAGCTTTTGAAGGTCTATGAAAGAAATGCTTACTCAAACCATCTCTTGTCACACCTAGAAAAAATGAACAAGTAAGTTACATAAGCATTGCACCAAAATTCAAAGTTAGGCTAAGCTTAGGTGTATAAATTTAGGTGTAACAAACTTAAGACATTTCCAACCATCACATTTTTTCTGCAGATGACAGCTTAAACCCGGGTTAAATTGTCGTAAGCCACAGAAAAAGAGGAAGAAAGATTTAACCTGGAAGTTTTTCGGGGTGAGTGTAGCAAATCCCATCTTCACCTTCAATGGTTGGGATAAACTCATCAATCAAAGGATGAGATTTAGAGTTTTGAGCTTGGACTTTAGCTTCAAGATGTTCAATCAATTCTTGATCTGTTGGATCAAATTTCACTCCTGCTGGTAGACCTAACCAGTCCTATGTGCCAAACACCAATAACATCATAATTAGATTACATAAAAAAAGAATTGCTTTTGCAAGCAAGCTTACAGTTGACGCCAAGAATAATCTTACTGTAACTGATCTCATCTTTATGCGGATCAGCGGATGTATATACTTACCGGTTTTCGTTCGAGTTTATGTCCACAACCAGGGCACTGTTGGGTTCCACACAATTGATGCTCTTCAAGTTTTGCATCAATAAGATCAGAGCTACTAAAAGAAGAAGAACCAGCTACTGTTGCAGCATGTAGTACGATTTGATTCTTATTCATTGCTTACTGTATTACTTATGGCTTAGTAGTTGTTGACATACAGCCTTAGTTATAATACTTCCCTATATATATATATATATATATATGGATATATTTCTTCTTAATCCTTTCAAATATACTAGTACTACTAATACCATAAATCAATATTTTCTTATAGGTTTGGGAACATTCAAACTGATCACTTCCTCGTCATGTTCTTCTCTTGATCTGCTTGAAACTATTGATTTCACCAGTACATATGCATGGCGATCGGTTCCAATTACGCGACAAAATACCCCCAATAATCTGAATTCTGATATGAAGAAATGAAAACGAAAAATTAGTACATATAAGAAGGAAAATAAAGCAACACAAGAAGAAGAATACTATTGAACATAAGCAATCAGTTACTAACCTAGGGTGTCAAATATAGGTTTGAAGTTACATAGCAAACAACAACAACAACAAAAAAAGATCAAAATCTTCTCCCTCTCTAGCAGCTAATAAGAATATAGGAAGGAAAAGAACTGAAATAGGTGGTGGTGGTGGTGGAGGAGGAGGAGGAGGAGGAGGAGGAGGTGGGGGGTAGAGAGAGAGAGAGAGAGAGAGAGAGAGAGAGAGGAGAGGGAGAGAAGAAAAGAAAAGAAAAGAGAAGAAGAAACTGTTAAGGAAGAGATTGATGAGCTATAAGAAGAGCATAATATCTTTAACCATGACAAAAAACACACACCAGAATTCCCTCTCTAATACAACAACTTTAACTGAAGGGAGAAGAGAAGAAGCCTAATAGCATGCAAAAAGATAAAGGTAATATAGTAGGAGTGGTGCCTCTAGCACACCCCCCACACCTTTAAAGGAACCCATAGCTTTGTTTTTTAAATTAAAAATGAAAATACTTGACTAGTAAAGCAAAAGCAAATAGAAACTGTCTTCACACAGCAACATGCATGAGGTTTATCTGGGGGGTGTATTAGTTTGTGTGACCTATAGACAGACATTCAAAGGCAACATCATCAAACACCACCCTTCTCTTTTATTAACATTTATTTAGTAGAAAACAGTTCATAAAGATCTCAAGATATTGTAGTATATAATATATATCCATATGAAAATATATATATACACTAACAGCAAAACACGGTTTGTGCCACGAAAAGAGATGTGTACATGACCAGTGGCGGAATGAACAAAAGAGTGGGTTTGAAAATATGGTTTCACCAATCGGTTGACAAGTGGAGAAAGTTGCCCATACGAGGCTCCGCCCATGAATATGACCTTATAACAAACAAAAAGAAATCATGTCTAAATTGTCTTTTAGTTTTCTCTTCTAATATATAGCATTTCGGTTTGTGATGATGTTATATACATCAAAATAAGGAGAAAAGAGAAAAAGTTGATATTCACATGAAGTTGAGTATTACACAAAGAAGGAAAGAAAACATTTTACTTGCTTGTGTTATAGTAATTAAGTTGTTTATCTGTCTAGCTAGAGAGAAAAAGAGAGAGCCTAAAAATGAAATGTGGAAAAAGATAAGAACTCACATGGGTTTTGAGTTGGAGAGGGGGGGTGAAATCATGATTCTTTTGCCATGAGATTGCAGAGAAAAGAAAGAGTGAGAGTGAGAGTGAGATAGGGATATGAATGAATTCTCTAATAAGGGTGGGTTGCTTGATAAGCTAGCAAAGTAAAATGAGCAGTACAATAACACTTGATGGGACACCATCACACCAGTAGTACCCCCTTTCTAGTTTTAACTTATAAAAATAAAATTATATTTTTTTATATATATAACAAATTTACAAGACTTCAGAAACAAGCACACCCATTAAAATAAATGGCAATAATACCTAATTAATATTAAAAAAATATTATGTCTATGGCTAAATGGATTGTTGTCTATCTGACTATTGATGTTAATTTATTTTTATGTATTTCTTAAATATTTGATTTGGATTTTGACATTTTGTCACATGTAATCCACAATGAGTATATTTTTGTGACAGTTTTGCTCTTTGACAGAGGTCTGGTGTCTGTGATAGTGTATGTGGTTTTACACCTCTCATTGTCGCCGGAGCCGACAAGGAGACTGCTCGGATTAGGGGTGTTCATGGTTAATGGTTAACCGAGAAACCGAACCAAACCAAACCGATTAGGAGGAAACCGAACCGAACCATTAACTAATGGTTGGTTTTGGTTTAGAAAAGATGAAAACCGAGATTAATGGTTTGGTTTTGGTATGATAGACCGAACCAATAACCAATGGTTAACCGAATATTGATAAAAAAAAATCATTGATTAAATTTTCATTAGAGATGTCACTGCCATTAGTTAAACCTTCTTTTGATCTCTAGATTTAGAGTAAGCTTTAACTACTCTTGATATTTTTTTTATTTATTTTTTGTCTGTAAATTTTTGTAAACCAATACTATTGTTTTCTGTAAATTAGTGTAATTTTTTTTTTTTGATTTGACATAATTATTGGTTAACCAAAAACCAATGGGAAAAACCGAAACCTATTGTTTTTAACCATTTGGAAACCTAACCAATGGTTAATGGATTGGTTTGGTTTCAATTTTTAGAAACCGATAGTATTGGTTTCGGTTTTGGTTTGGCTTGAAACCGAACCAAAACCAACCATGAACACCCCTAGCTCGGATCACACATGAAGAACAAAAAGCAATAAGTTTTAGTATCATTTCAGATTTCTATTATAAGGCACTGCTGTTTCTCTTAGGTACTCAAAATATCACTGAAACTTATCATTCTTTCTAGTGTGGACCAAAAATTTAGAATGATCACCTGGTGTCTGTGTATAGAAAAGTATTGGGTCTAGGATGGTCCCTAGAAAAACACTTTAGAGATTTGATGGTTAGTTAAAATCCATCCAATTTTGTGTTTTTAATTGCATACAAAGATTTCCTGAGAAGTACCCTAATCCTATCCTACCATTTAGTCTACCTCCATCAAATAACACAGTGTTAGGCATTTGTAATTCTAAAGAAAAGCATTGTCTACCTCTTCAACCTACAAAATGTATATGGACTATGGTTTGCATTACAACTCAGATTTAAAAGAACCTGACACTGCATGCACATTTGGTGTGTTTGAAACTCGGGCGCAGCCAGATAAGAGAAACTGAGGTCATTTCCCTCACTTGTCATTTGCCTCATTTGGAGTAATTTTCTTACTTATAAACTTATCTAATCCTACTTAGTAAAAACCTTTGAACTCTGGTACAGTGAATTTTCTTTTTCTTTATGCACCTCTCTGTCTAAATTCCTGGCTCTGCCACTAGTTGAAAATACTCCGGTCATTCATTTTTCCTTGATTAATGTCAACTGTTTTCCTGATTTCATGGCTTAGTTAGATGGGACCAAAAATCTTTCCATTGCCTTGGCACTGAAATCTGTGAAATATCTCAGAACCCCCACCACGTCAATAGATGTAGACATGTTGTGGTCTGTAAAATGTCCAGGGAGTGAGCCAACCAACATCTTTTTACACTTTGGTCCACTTGAAGAATTTTCATAGAAACAATTTCTTCTCAACCAAAAAGAAGAAAACAAAAAGAAGACTATAATTTTTTTAATTTTTAAAAAATAAAGTAATAAAGCAAAAGAAAGAATGAAAAAAACTTAAAAAATAAAAATAAATAGCAAGTGGGACCCACTTTAGATATGCTTTAACAAGTAGAGGAAGAAAAGTTTTAAGGGGATTAGGGTTTTGTTGAGGAACTCTCTTCTTTAGTCCAAGTTGGTTGAGACTCTCTTATCTTTTGTTTTTGTTTAAAAATTTGGATCATCATCTGTTTGTTAGCTTATCTAATTTTGATTCACAAAGTCATTCTCACGAGAACAGACTAATACTTCACTTGACTAAGATTCATTATTGATCAAAGAAATTTCCTCAAAAATGAGATTTTAGGACCATTGGATTATGTGTTGATTTGTCTCTATAGAATGATATACAAAATATGAGATTAGGTCAACAATGAAGGCTGCATGCTTGACACATATCTACATGAGAGAAAAAATAAGTAGAGATTATGTCATTGTCTTTGAAACACACTTGAGACTAGTTGAATTATGTGTGTTTTTTTTTTTAGGTTTTTGGATTGATTACCAATACATGAATTGGCTACTCAATAGAACGTGAACTGATAATCAATTTTGTCTCTAAATCTTTTTAGTCAAGTGGATGTTATTTTTACTTCCACAACATTGTTGGATATTGGCACCCATAACATAAAATACTGGCTTAAATTGTTTGTGTTTATATGCTAATGTAATGAGATCCATCCGGGAGCAATACATTATGAAGCATTTTTTCACATTTCTTTTCCATATATGTTTAGTTATCCATTTCACTTCACTTTTATGGTAAACTCAATGATTTTTCAAACACTTAATTTCATGCAATTTCCCAAAAAATATCTCTTCATTTCTTGCGAGAGGCCCGATTTAGTGGTAAACTTTTTACTGCATATGCCAAAACTTGCGAGAGGCCCGATTTTCACAATTTTTTACTTTACTGTAACAGAGTAAAAAAAAATTTCTGTTTTGCTGATAGACCATGTAGGCCTATATAGGCACTAAAACCACCATTGATTGGCGATCCGCATTGCAATCCTAATCTCATATATCCAAATCCTTGGAATCCGCTTGTCTAATGCGGAACTATTACTACCTCCGTTTCAGAAAAATAGGCTGATTTCATGTCCAAATTACACATGAAATCAGCCTGTTATTTTGAAACGGGAGAGTAGTAATTTTAAGATCACTTTGAAAAGTACAAGGGTTTAATTTGGAAATAAGTAACAACAAAAAATAACTACTCCATCGTCTTGTACTAGAGAAGTAAACAGTTCAAAGCACACAACTTACCTGAACTCAAAATCTCGAAAATCCAATGAGATCCAAAACTGTACGGATCAAAAACTAAATGATTCCTTTGATAACATAAAATTCGGATTTCCATATATTTTAAGCAACTAAGAATTATGCAGGAATCATCCAAAAAAAAAAAATCGCATTTTAAGTGATAGCATAAGCAAGTAGAATTCATCAATGCTTTTTTCTACTATATCTGAATTCCTTCGTATTCCACCAAGTTTCACAGCCACAAACATCAAAAATTAAAGACCAATTTCTTTTTTTTCCATATGATTATGGGGTGGAACAAGAATTGATCCATTGACACTCCTAAAACAATAAAATTGACAAGTCAATTTGATTCCATTTTTCCTAATCTATTACCAAAGTTGAATTGAAACCAAAAGAAGAGAATGTTACTTTTATAGAAGAATCATACTACAGTTGAGGGTTCTTTAATGGCAATAGTAGAATCAAAACAGTGGGCTTATTATTCCAGGATGATGTAGTCATGGGTATGTTGAGATGATACCACCAGACATATTCTAATTACCTCCCGAGTGTGATTAAACCAGAACCACCCGACTCGATGGTTGTTAAATCATGGTCAAAGAAAAAAATTCAAGTCACCTGAAATATGCTAGTAAAATGATTCCATATATTTGGCAATGTGTTTTATGTGAAGGGTATAATTACAGCATCCATGAAAGGGAAAGGAATTTTATCATATTCCTGGATTAATCATATATTCCTTGATTAATTAATGTACTTATATTTTATCTCATCCTGAAAATGGGATTATCCATAATCTCTATCAATGCCTAGATGCCAACACATTGGGAATCTAGAATGAAAATTTTCATGTCTTTTTCAAGTTCATGGTCATTGGCCCAAAGTTGGGCCCCAATCAGGTGACTTAATGGGCTGAAGTTCATTGAGGATTTTTTCTAGTTTTCTTCTCTGTACTCAAACTTCATACAATAGTGAAGAACACAGTTGAACAACCTTGTACATTACAGAAGTTGAACAAGAAAGGTGAAAGATTTCAGATCATGGCGGCAGATGTTTTGACCACTGCGTCTAGTAGTAACCGTCATACCTGGCAGCCTTAGTGTGCCTTCATGAAACTACTCACCCCAAGACATCTCTGCCAGGATTCAGAAGGAACATTCCACCAGTATTAGAGTGTTGTGCGTCATACCTGGCAGCCTTAGTGTGCCTTCATGAACTACTCACCCCAAGACTTCTCTGCCAGGATTCAGAAGGAACATTCCACCAGTATTAGAGTGTTGTGCAGATCTTTCCGCTGCATCTTTAAAACCCATGGTGACCAGACAGGCAAGGTTGGTTCCGCCAACAGCCTCAGAAACACTCTGGGTAAGTAGCAATTTCTGAAACCAGTTATTGAACCAAATGAGCATGTCTTCAATTCTCTCTCTAATTCAAACTTTAAGATACCAGTATCAGCACAGCATTTCAAGGATAAACAAGTTTCAACAATAACAAACCCAGCAAAATAAACTAACCAAATGAGCAAAATTTGATACCAAACCAACAGAAAAGTTCTGACCCACGACTTCATTAATAACCAAAAAAAAAAGTCACTTACAAAGAGGAAATTCTAAGCAAACCAGGGACTGACAGGTCCTAAACAAACTCAAGATCTAAAATACGCAGAATTGGGAAATTCTAACCTACAGAAATTCCTAGGCCTAGAATTGTAAGTCAGAACTTGAGCTCTACTCAAGGACACATCCCGTCAGAACTTGAGCTCTACTCAAGGACACACCCCTTTAGGCGAAAAAAATCAGCCGAGGAATTTAAAGTGAATGGAATGAAGATGACTGCAAATTCTCCATCTTGTCCAAAAATCCCTGGAAGCTTGTTGCCTTTGAACCAGTCTGGGTGATAACTTGGTACTTCTGGTTGTCGACTGCCCACTATAGGGCACAGGTACTAGCCATAACCTCAGCTACCAAATTAGTAACCATACCAACACCACCAGATTCAGCCATTAAAAACTCACCAATATGATTCCTTACCGAGAAACATAACCTGTCAAACCAAGGTTACCCCTGGAAGCACTCTGTAGGAAGACTAAAGAAACATTCCCCAGCTCTGAAAATCTTCACCTTTCTGCATGCTATATGAAAAGTCTTCAGAATATGCAAATCACGGGCAGAGTTCCACGTTTCACCTCAAGTCTGATTTCACAATCATGTGTAAAATTGTAAAATTCTATTTTTAGTCTTATCACTATTACGAGCAATCCCTTCACAAAAAAAAAAAAAAAATTGTTCCACAAAATCACAGCTCTACCATATATAGTCTTAAAGGCAGAAATCATCCACAACTCATGCACCACTGAACTTTTATGCTTACTAAGAAGAGTCAATCAACACATCACCAAAAGACTTGGGGTTCGGGAAACAAAATATACCTCCTAACCAGCTGCAGATTATCTGACTGTATTTAAAATGCCAAACCAAATGACCCGCATCTGGAAGCAAATTTGAAACCCTTTCTTTTCGG
This sequence comes from Papaver armeniacum, assembly GCA_023531295.1. Lineage (NCBI taxonomy): Eukaryota > Viridiplantae > Streptophyta > Magnoliopsida > Ranunculales > Papaveraceae > Papaver > Papaver armeniacum. Next base: position 608,673 of record JAJJWW010007029.1, on the reverse strand, counting down.
ATTTTCATCAATTGCGAGAGCTACCCTGGTGAATTTCCAGACATGGTGATTTTCATCATCTGTCCCTTGCCTTGATGCCAACCATGTATTGAAACAACCAACAATCCTTTTGCTAACACTCAACTTTTTTTAGTTTCCTAAACAAGTTGTTCTTTTTCGACAACTCGATACTAAACGATACAACTCAAACAAAGTTGGAGCTAATAGAAGCAAATACTTTTGAACCCTAGACGATACAACCTAAACAAAGTTCATAATGACTGAAACAGATCCCTAAATTCTATAAATTGGATTACGAGAATCATCCTGAACAACTGTTTACTGCTTGAAATATTTGTACCGAGGTTAAACCAAATTGTTCCAAGTGGAGGATTAACCCTAGATTACATTCACAAAAATATTGAACTAAAACTAGTGACATCTGAACTGCCACTGTTTCCATTAAAAATCTCTATATTGATTCCTTTAATATTTTCATGTTTTCTACCTATAAGAAATTAAACGTATAATTATACGCTTGTAATATTGTGTGATTTGGCGACAACTAAGCCCGAGTCAAACTACAGGACTAAACAAAAAGCATTCAAAATTTCAGACATCAAAGGATGTTCAAAACAGGAGAACAATATCGAAGCTGGCACAGAAAGAGTTAGACCCTAGATTTTCGTCGTCAAAGTATACCCTTAGGAGTTAGGACACTTTTTCAAATATATGAATGGCATTATTCCATCAAGATCTTTGCTGAAAGAATGACTGTTTTAGAATGGAAACCCTAGTTCCCTATGAATTTTTACATTTCATAAACTACAAATTTCTAAAGAAGAATCCACTAACAAAAATGGAATATTTCTCAAAATTGCTTGGAGTAACAAAGGTTGTAGTGCTTGCATACCTGGTATTCCAGCTCAGTTATGATTAGCATGGGTTCACAAACAACTACCAGCCCAGTAAATAGATGCAGATGTTGATTGCTGTAGCTGCAGGGAGCAAGAATCCAAAACTTCAGGGTCCACTTTCGATCATTTTTCAGCTTCTTGGCGCATGAAAACAGGCGATAGGCTTAAGTGATCATGGATATTAGGAAAATACATTGGAAGCCGATCTCGGTTTCTCTTCAAGGGTTACCCAAGCTTGTCATTTTCCATTTCTAGACCCACATTGCTGGTCGAGGTAGTCAATTCACGTGCCACAAAGCTACAAATCAGCCTATAGGGCTGACAACCCATCCTGAAATAGGACTCTGTCTTCGTATTCTCACAGTTTTATGTGATTTACTTTGCAAACGGTCAAGAACAGCGTACGTAATAGTATCTGGAGTTAGTCCTTGATGTTTCAGCTTAGCATACAGCTCTAGTGCTTCTGATCTTTTGCCACACTTCTCAAGACAGTCGAGTAAGATATTATATGTCACAATGTTAGGGTAACAACTTTCTGCAAGCATCTGATGAAACAATGTGAGAGCCATTTCAACCCTATTCTTTTTCCCAAAGCACTCGATGAGAGTACTGTATGTTACAACATCAGGATTCAAACCCTTCTCTTGCATCTCCTTGAATTTCATATGGGCTTCATCGAGGTCACCATTTTTGCCAAGACAATTGATCAAAGAATTGTAAGTAATGATATCTGGCCGACAGTCGCCACTCTCCATCCCTTCAAATAGTTTAAGTGCGTCATCAACTCCGCCAGCTCTACCATAACTGGCAAGAAGAATATTATAGGTGAATATGTCTGGGGAAGGGCCGTTTTTCTTCATATGGTCAAACAGATCGTGAATTTGAGAAATCTGTTTTAACTTGCCAAGAGCAGAGAATACCATGTTATACATGACTGTATCGGTCATGATTCCTTTTTCATGAATTTTATTGAGAAGGTCGAGAGCTTCTGCAGTTTTGCCTGAATGGCATAGACTCTCCAGCATAGACATATAAGCATCCCTATCACCCCCATCATTAAAATTCCACATATTACAAAACAGCCTATGAGCTTCACTTGCATGACCTGATTTACTCAGCGTCTTCACTAAATAAGAATAAATACCTTTGTGCATGTACTTCTTAGACATTTCCACAACCTCATCTAATCTGCCCAGTTGACCTTCTGCAGCAAGACCATCCAAAATAACACTGTACGTGAACTCATTTGGCTGGCAACCCTTCTCAACCATTTTAGAGAAAAGAAAAACCATTTTATCAACCATATGGTTCCTTGCAAGTGCTTGGATCATGGTATTATAAGCAATCAGATTGGGGGAACATCCCTTGGTTATCATATCTTGAAAGAGAGACAAACATTCCTCTGCTTTCCCAATCTGTCCATTCATCCTGATCATAATTGTGTATGTATACCCATCGGGTTCACAGTGCTTCCGCTTCATGTCTGCAAAAACTTTAGATGCCTGCTCAGCCTGTAAAACTGCTTCAAGTCAGCTTATAAGAAACAAAAAACTGAATGTCTTGCAATAAAAGTCACTTTCAGACCCAATTATTGATCCTAAAAGGCAAGGTAATCATTAAAATGATACAAGGTTTTGCACACCAGACAACAAAACTCCAGTGTATCAAAAATTAATCAATTGCCTATTAGATTCTAAACCATATGCTTCCACAATCATTTGAATTTTGAACAATTTCAATGCTCACTCCCTTGAACTATTGTCAGCTCAATCCATTGTACTAAAATTTGACATAGAAAATTAAAATCAAGTAACCAACTTTGCTGTATGTACCAAAGGATGTGTATTAGGTTCCTAACTGTACGCTTGGCACCCTCAATCATCTCAAAAATTCAATGCCCAATTTCTTGAGAAATTATCAGCTTAATCCACACTAGAACTTGACATAGTGACTACAACTCTACCATATGTACATTGTGATAACCTAGAAACATGAAATCTAAGAATCACATTACCCAACCCCTCTCGGAACATGGCGGCTATAGTTCTAGTTCAATACAGCCAATGCTACAGAACCTCATCACAAGATACATACCTACCCATAATTCCACTCCAATAAACAAATTACACTATCTAATTCAAAGCATAAAAATTAAGAAAAACAAAATGCAAGAATCAAACCTTATCATCTTTCGCAAGTGCATCCAACAGCATATTATAAGCAAAGATATCCAGAACATAACCTTTCCTTCTCATTTCAATATAAACATGAAAAGCCTTCGAAACTTCATTACACCTCAAATAAGCTTGAAGCAAACATTTATAAGTATAACAATTAAACAACAACCCCCATTTCTTAACCAACCCAACACATTTCTCCAATTCCAAAACCCCATCAAAAATCCCAATCAATATATTAACAGTAGATATATTCCCTTTAATCCCACATTTCTCCATCTCATCCACAACAGATTTCACAATCTCCATCGAATTCGACTTCGATAAGATCGAAAGAATCCGATTATAAGTGAAACAATCATGTTTAAACCCAGGGATTTCATCAGAACAAAACTTGAAGAATTCTAATGCTTTTTGAGGGGTTTTCAGTGATTTTAAAATCTCACTTGCTTCAGATGGAGTTAAGGTTATGTTTAAGGTTTGGAGATAATCTGAGACTTGAAGAAATGGGTCAGTGATTAGTTTGGAAGAAGGGGAGATTGCTGGTGATGATGATTGAAGGATTTTGGTGATTTTGCAAATTAGGTCATGGCGAGGAATGGGGTAACCACGAATGTCTCGTTGGATATTTGGGGTTTCTATTGTTACAGAGAATGTTTTGCCATTTGAGGTTTCTTGGATTACTCTGCCACTGTATTTGGTGGAGAAATGACGGATGAGGGTTTTGAATTGGTGGTGGCGGAGGTGGTGATGGTGGTGGTGGAGATGATATCTCATTTGAGTTTTCGTTGTGGATTGTGCTGCTTCTGCTGGTGTTTTTGAGGGAGTAGTAGTGGGCCTACTAACGAAGGAAGGTTTGGGGTTTAAGAGCTGATATTTCAGCCCAACGATGATGGTATCCGATATATTGAAATTGTTTTATTAGATTTAGGGGTGTTCATGGTTCTTTAATTAGTAAAACCGAACCAAACCAAACCGATTTTAAACCGAATTTTACATTAACTAATGGTTGGTTTATAATATTTAGAAATCATTTATCTCTCAAACTATACCAGATTAATGGTTTGGTTTTGGTATGATCATTTTTTAAAACAACCAATAACCAATGGTTAATATCAAATATTGATAAAAAAAAATCATTGATAAAATTTTCATTAGAGATATCACTTGCCATTAGTTAAATCTTCTTTTGATCTCTAGATTTAGAGTAAGCTTTAACTACTCTTGATATTCTTTTTTTTATTAAAAGGGCAAAAATTATTTATTTTTTGAGCTTCAAAGAAATTTTTGTAAACCAATATTATTTTTAACCCTCAAAATTAGTGTAATTTTTTTCTTGGTTTGACATAATTATTGAGTTAACCAAAACCACTGAAAAAACCCCAAAGTTTTTTAAACATTTTCCTTCCTTTCTTACCATTTGGAAACCTAACCAATGGTTAATGGATTGGTTTGTCTAGTTTCAATTTTGAAAAAGTCCGATAGTATTGGTTTTAGGTTTGAAAGTTTGGCTTGAGGTAGGTAAACCAAAACCGAGAAGTATAACACCCCTAATTAGATTAGATGAGCTTACAACAAGTTTCGATGCCAAAAGCAGAATAAATAAGAAACAAAACAAATTTCGCATTACAAAAATTATTTTTACTTCTAAAAGTTATTCTGAGCCAAACTAATTTTTGATATTTTTATTTTCAGAAGTCAAAAAGCAACTGGATGTATATTTAAACAAGCATACTAACTTCTAAAAGTTATTCTGAGCCAAACTAACTTCTATTTTCTATATATATATATATAAGGTATTTTAGCTCAGGATACACGAGATAATATATGAATTATGTAAAAATTGAACTTGTATACGTTTCAGAGTTTTTTTTAATTGTAAATTTATATTTATCTATTTATTAATTACAAATCATTTTCTTTAACATAAGTTATAATAATAAATCAATGATGTCATTAGTTAGTATGAAAAATCACATTTCACTCTCGGTAGATAGAAAACCTTTGAAAAAGAAAGGGTACCAAGTATTCAACCAATTTTTTTTTCATTCGGCAGCAGCCGGTATAGACAAAGCCAAATACAATCACAAGGAGGTCAAAGTAAAAACCCTTGAATAAGATTGTATATAGAGTTTTTCTCTTTCTCTTCCACAGTCAATATGGCCCAAAGATACGTGAGCCTAATTGTATAGAAGAATTCTTGGACAATCTCAAAAATCAATATCCAAGATCAATCAAGTCTATATCTGAATTCTAACAAGTATGAAACTTGTATTCTATCTTCCAAGATATATATGAATTTAACACAAACAAGCTAGTCTTAGTTTTTTATCTCAGTCAATAAGAACCAAAAATTTCGACATTGATTACGTATTACTTGTGATATTCCTATTATAAAGATAAACAATATAATGCCAAAAAGGAAAGCATGAGACACCAGAATTTTGTTAACGAGGAAAACTGCACCGGCAGAAAAACCCAGGACCTTGTCCAGTTTTGAACACCACACGTTATTAAATCTCTATAGGCACCATCTTACTGTCTGACTTCGGTTGGAATGTAGTTGAGGTTGAATTAACCCTCCAATAAATTCAGATGCAGTCGTGCTCATTAAGTCCCTCGAATCTCGTAAGATTCTACTCATTTGATTCCCTTGGATGACGTCCTTTACAACATAAGAGTTGATTCAAACTCATTGAAGACTTTTGATATTTATTTTCCTCTATCGGACAAGCTTATTGGACTTCCCTTTTGATATGTTTCGATCTAGGTTTGAAAATATGTTTATAATAAACAAGTCTAGCAAACCTCACTGGTCCGGAATGGTAGTACTCTTAGCAAGGAGAAGCATAAATCACTAACCACCTATCAAGAATAATCCAAACAGACTAAAGAAGAGTTTTAATATCTATCTTGAGGAATCACAAAGTCTGAGACGAAGGGAACTTTGTGATTTTTATCTATATTATTCCTGATCTAAAGTTCGTGAACTTCACTAAACAGTAGAAAAAGATCGGGAAGTAAGAATTATCAGTTAAAAAGATAATCTCACCGGGCTTCAAAGATCCCTAAGTGAAGTCTTCATAATCGTAACCTAATTTAGTTCAGTAAAGAACTTAGGTTATCGAGGATGACTCTAGATTTTCAACTAGGACACAAGAGTGTCGGGGATCAAAAAATATATTCGGAAGAGTCTCCATATTTATAGATTTTTAAGGTTACGTATAGCTTTAAATTCAAGCTAAGATAGCATGAGATTCAAGCAAAATGTTTCACACTTTAGATGAAATTCCTAATAATGAATTTGTTAGAGAACTGCTCATTCGAACTCGCAAGCGTTGCTATCTCAATCTTGTTTGTCAAGTTTAGTTTCCAAAACTATAAGTCTTGATTTCTAGTGTACTTATAGCTAAGTCTCGGATTAGGATAGAATGTGTAGTTGAGCTTTAGACTTCACAACGTTCATCGATTAAAGACGAAGAACTACTCAAGGGAACTTGTGGAACTTCATCAACAAAAGGTATGTGGAGACTAGAACTCATCTATCACTCAGAAGTATATCTACTCTATCTCCTATTTGAGACAAAAGTCGTATCGCTATATAGACTTCATTTATACACATTTGATATTTCGAGCCGAGTTTATCTCTCTTATCCATTTCTCGAAATATGTGTTGGTAAGCTTTCTCTTTAACCAAGTTCATCTTTTATTCTTGACGAAAGTCAAAAGATGATCATGTGAAAATCGCCTTGTAACATCTTATATGATTTGTGTGATGCAATCATTTGGTGTAGACTCGGAATGTTTCGTATTGATCATTCTATCACTTGAAAATTGCTTTGGAGCTAATAGTTGTGTGAGACATCTATTGAAGTCTTCTAAGAATGTTTCTATGATTGAAATGAGAGTTTAGAACATGTAACCATGATTGAATATAAACATAGTGTGTGTATTCACATTTGTGTAAGGTCCAAGTCCGGGAACCATAGTATGCGTACTTGTACGCATACTGGTTGGTTACTGGAAGTCCGAGAACTTAGTATCCGTACCCGTACGCATATTGGCGTAAATACAAGTTCCGGTAATTCAACTGTGGTTGGAAGTATGCGTACTCGTTCGCGTGCTGGCGAATCCAAACTCAGTTCGGCTACTTAAGTATGCGTACACGTTTGCGTACTTGAGTGGGTTATGTTCTAAAATCGGTTTGTTCATGAACTAATACATTTATATATTAAGGAATGCAATCTTTTGCAAACTGTGGTTGTAATGTTCATGAAATGATTCGAGTGAATCAAAATCAATTTTTCTTCAATTGTGTCTTGTATACTTCTATGAGAATATAAACAATTGAACAACTCTCTAACTAGTTTCATTAGAGTCATTTGAACTAGTTGTGATAAAGATGGATAAGGTTGATATGAAAGTGTTTATATGGCTAACCTCGGATAACTATTGTTGAACCAACTAAGTGTACACGTTTAGGTACGGCTAACTTTATCTAAATGTTGGTACATTTCATTTGTGTATGACAAGTTAAGTTCGATCTAACAGTTGAAAGATATTAGCTTGAATCTAATCAGGTTTTCATCTAACGGTGAATATTGATGGCTTTTTTACCAAGGTAGCATTGATTGCAAACCCTTATTTGGAGATTATATAAAGGAGAAATCTAGCAATTGGGAAACATAATCCCCACACCTCCTGTGATACTAGTTGCGACTAGAGTCGATTCTCCTTTAACCTTAGTTTTAAAACCCTTCCACTCTAATAAACCTATGAGTTTTGTTTCGGTTAATAACGACTTAAAGACTTCATTGGGATTGTGATGCCGACACCCAACTATTTTCTCTTTAGTTGCGTGTTTATATCTCGATCTTGCTATTTTCTATTGTGATATAGTACTATCTTCTTTAAGATTTTCTCGAGATTTATTCTCCGATAGGCTAGATTGAAAAGTAGTCACAAACACCTTAGTCTCATCGTTTGTGATTCCAAAATATCTTGTTTCGTTAATCGATTAAGATTATTGTGAGGTGATTGATATTACTTGGCTGTTTGTCGGGAATATAAGTCTGGTTTATCAATTGGTTCTTGTTCACCTTGATTTATCAAATGACGGAACAAAACTCGTAGGTATATCTGTGGGAGACAGAGTTATCTATTCAATAGACTTTTCTGTGTGATACAGATTTGTTTATTAAGTCTTCGACTTTGGGTCGTATAAACTCTTAGTTGTGGGTGAGATCATCAAAGGGAATCAAGTGTGCAGAATCCGGCGTGGTTCTAGAGGAGTAAGGAACGAAATTGTACCTTGATCAGTGTGAGATTGTGAAACAGAGATACGACTCTTGAATATATTTTCATTGATTGAGTCTGACTGTCTAGTTGATTCTCTTGGAATTATATTGGATTTTGTCCATACAGATTGCCTAAACGAAATATTGCGTGAGGTTGTTAGACCCCCGCTTTTTCAGAATTCGTGTAAGCATATGAGAAATCCACCTTGAAATTACACAAAAGAATATTTATTGTGATCCGAAGTTATGGAACCATGCATAATCATAGCCCTTAACGGCTAAGTAAGCCTTTGAACTTACAAGCATTAGCGGTGTTGAATAACTAAACAATGATCCGCAAGCCCAAAGTGATTTTGTGAATAAAGTTGTCTTATAAGTGTCTATATATGAGAGTTGTATCAAAAGAAAACATAGTCATAAAGACAACTCGTGATCTTCTACTATTTGGAACTGGATAAGTATACAAACCGGGTATGCATATCTATTGGCAGTTCGGGAAGTCAGGCTCAAGGGTATGTGAACCGGGTATGCAAACCTCTGCCAGTTCGCGAAGTCATATCAGGGGTATGTAAACTGGTTTGGAAACCTTCGCCCGATACAAACTCAGATGTAAAGGGATGCAAACCGTGTTTGCATCACGGAATTCAGATCGACTAGGTATGCGCATATTATTTTCCATAGACAATATGCACTGTTTGCTTGGGAATTTTTCTAGATTTGAAATTTGAAACATTCCCAATAGCCATAAACAATATGCATGCACTATTTTCGTGGGAAATTTTTAAACTTGAACAAAAATAGTTTTCCGCTAACCCATCAAATGATTGTATTTTCTAGCTAAACCAAGATGCTTTTTGGGCCTGAATTTAAGTAGACGAAAAGGAATAGGGAATAAGATAATTTATTCGTGAACACAACGGCTTGGATTCGTTTTTTCAATAGCTTAGTGTTCTTATATAAGGAAAACTCCCTTTGGGCCAAAGTATACGGTGGTACCACCCGTTCTTTTGAATAATGCTCCGACAGATCATCTCGTAGTTACGACCAGTCGTAATAACAACGGTTTTTTATATTGTTAAGATTTCTTGGAGAAATTAGTCCTGCTATAAAAAAAAAGGGACAAAATCTAGATTTACTTTTGTCATGGATCCACTTCTCACTTGTATGTAATATGCTACGTTGAACAATAAATTGTTCTAATTAATTAAGATTGTTAAGGATATCTAGGAACATTCATTGCTTGAATCTTAATTAATTTGAAAGTCAGACAAGCTTGAACTTGAAATTTTTTCTTTTCAATATTAAATGTACTAAAATTATACGACAACGTCTCATAAGATAAAATGGAAAGTATGATGAGTAAATAGGATAACTAACTCTTCATATACCTTTATGTTGATGAAGTTCTCAAAAATGTATTTGTTTATTCTTCATTTTTCAATTTTTAGGGTTATTTCAATGATATCTCTCTCGTTAGATCATTGCTCGGTTGAACCCACCAAGCGTTGGTATATCAAGTTCGATTGTCATATTTTAGATCAAAATTTTGAAGTCACTCATGATAAGATTACTAGAGTTACTTCGTTAGGTTAGATTATGAATATTAGAAATTTTGAGACTTGTTTGTGCTACTCTGAAGAACCTGAAGACATATCGGCATCAAGATACACATAATACTTCCTTAATTGGTTAGCAATACAGACTTGACTTGTTCCATTGTTGTATACGTTTTTCAAGTAGTTTAGATTGCAAATATAACATACGTAGTTACTATATACATAGTATTGGTGGCTTGGCCATTTCATTATGATCAAGATGTCGCGGAAATATATACAAGTTGTTTTATAAAACTTTGGTATAGTGGAGTTAGAAATTATAATATATCGTTTGAACTTCGTAAGATTCAGCATAACACTATTTGCAAATTATTTATTAATCAGTATGTTGAACTTTTCGCTTTGATTTCATACCTAAAAAATTATGTTTAACTACATGAGTATAAGGAAGTAGACTTGCGAAACTTGTTTCGTAGTTGAAAAGGAGTCAAAGGATCTTTACAAGGATAAATCATAAGATCTCGAGTAGGCCCGATTCTTTATTAACCAAGTTTTTGTTTTCGTTTTGACTATTATTTTATGGTTTGTATAGATACCGAAAATATATTTAGTTAATAGTGTAAGTTCAAGTTGTCGACATAATGTTTAACCATGTGCCAAATTTTTATTACTTAATCTTGAAGTATTTTTCTAGATACTCAAGGTGAGATCCCGAACCGAAATATTCCACAATACTTTTTTAAATTTAATTAATAGGCTATTCATATCCCGGTGGATAAGCATATCCCGGTTGCTATGTTAGTAAAGGGTATGTTATGCTATCTAATATTTAGTTGTCATCCAAGAGAGATTTCGGTATATTAGTTGGATAGCATTTGGAATATTACGAATCCGAAAATAGACATTTATTTCGTATACATCTTTAGTATTTTCGGATTTGGAAATTCCTTATTGTCCAAACTACCTTGGTCATTATAATTAGTGAAGTTTGTCATTCTTAGAAATTTTCCCCGAAAACGAGGAAATTTATGTTTGTGTGAGGAAACTCAGTAGAAGTATGATCGTAATACTCATAGGAGAGGAGAGTATCATAATTATGTGAAATTTCTTACGTGTACTTCGTTTACAAACTTATTCAGGATCAAGAGGCTTCTAAAAGTACAATTGATGGGAAACTAAATCGTGTTTTTATTTAGTTTAAATTATTGATTTCATTTACTAAGTTGTGTTGAAACTTGATGGATCTAATTTGTTTATTCTATGATAATAGACTTTGTTCTGTGCTTGATCGATCATTACTGGAATCAAGTTGTTTGTGCAGGTAGTTTAAAGGCTAAAAGGTTTCTTTTTGGTATTCTGATCTTTGTGATAATTTCGTGTGCACTTGATTTAATGGGATCCGACAAGCTTGTTTATATCGTATATACCTTTTATAACATGTTATACAGATCGACAATCTATATTTAGGTGTTTCTCTTTGGGATCTACTTTGATAGTTTGTGAACCTAGATTGATTATTTCGGTAATCTTGATTTTAGTTGATCTAACCGATACAAAGAAGTTTATATTGGTTAAACAGAAGAACCTTTGCAACTAAACACATCTATGATTTATTTACTGAGTTTTATTAGAGCGGTTACTAAAACAAATTAGTCTTTTATTGTTTCGGAATACGATCCAAAGGTGTTGAGTGCTAGAAGTGTTCACATCAGGTGAAACAACTTAAGATAGCGGACTCTATCTTAGGATTCACGTGCATAGACCAAATTGGTAGTAGAGGAATGGATACTGAAGGAACTGAGTAACTTGGAGTTAGTTTACTTGGCCTCAACTATACGAAGTTGTAGTAATCTTTGCATAATGGCTTAATTCTGAGAGTAATCAAAACCGGACTAGGTCCCGGTATTAATCTGCATTTGCGGTTTCCTCGTTAACAAAATCTTGTGTTGTGTGATTTACTTTACTTTCATGTTATATTTCTTTGTATTTATAATTAAAGTAAATACAATGTGCATTAATCAAACACTCGTCTTGATCCCATAGTTTACAAAGGGTACATCTTGTAGTTATAATATTCTTGAAAGTTTGTGTCTATATTAGATCACACAAGGTATGTCTTGAATAGATTGATGCCAGAAAGATTGTTGCGTACTTGGCACCCTCGTTATTTCATATATGATATTCAGCTACCATGCTCTAATCTTAGTATGAGACTTGACTTTATTACACTAGAAATCAAGATATAGTTTTGTACATCTAACATTGAGAACATGCTTTAGATAGTTAAACGTGCGAGTTAGGACGAGTGATGCTCCAACAACCGTGTAGAGCAATTAGAGAGGCGAAGATTATAATCGCGTAGAGCAATTAGAGTGCTTTACAGTGTTTCATTCTTAATACTTGGATGATTTATCGAGGTTATACTTTTATACTCGTTATAAACTCCTTTCAGGTGTATTCACACTCTCAGATCATTCCACGTTGCGAAGCAATATTTTGTTTCCACTAGAGGTGGGAGATGAGAGATTGAATTTGAAAAGGATTAGATAATGTTAACACAATATTGTCGACATACAATAACAAGACTATACTATCAGAAGAATGATCTTAGAGTGTATCAGTTGTTAATTTTGTGATATTTTACTTAAGTTGGTAATATAAGAAATAACGTGATAAATATGTGTTTTGTTGACCCACTAACAATCATCCACTGGCATATTACAAACCATATATCCCTTTAATAATGTGGGCAGTTTCTTAATTATCCTCATAATAAATCAATCAGTAGTATGGACGTTTTTACAGTTGGTACTCATCTGATTTACTATAAGTTTTTACCTAGTATTTTTTTATCTCATGCCATTTTGCTTAAGTACATGTCTCGGAGATATCCTTCATGTATTAGTTTTATTTTGAAGAAAAAAATTTAATATAGTTGGTATCTTAAGATGTTTTAAATTACGTGTGCTAAGAAATATTCGTCCATGATCCGAGAACATATTGCATAAGTTTCTCTTAAGGTAGTTTGCAAAGTATTATTATGGGATCATTTGAATATAAGGAAGCTATGAGTACCTGAGAACATATTGCATAAGTTTCTCTTAAGGTAGTTTGCAAAGTATTATTATGGGATCATTTGAATATAAGGAAGCTATGAGTGCCATTCTTTCTTCGTGTTCGAACGAAGCCAAGGAAATTAAAACATCCGGCTTGAAGGGTGGTCGTGTCTCCTTAGTTCGGAGATTCTTGATTAGCAAATAGAGATGAGAGTTACATACGGTCAAGTTGGAGAAGGTCAACCTGACCACAAGTGCTGGCAGAGGCTAGAAGACACGGGACAAGGAATGCCTATAAAATTGATATTGAAAATGTTGAGCATCCATTGATTAAACTTGTTTTACTAGTGAAATTCCTTTGCATCTATGGGTTTTAGTGCATAGTGTCTTTTTGTAAATACTAAATAAATATAAGGATAGTTTGGGAAATATATATCTTTCACTACAAGTAAAAAAAAAATTTCTTATTGTTTAAGAGGGTACAACTCATTTCATTTCCTTTCTTTTCCACCAACACAACAAAGCTCTCATGAGAGAAAAAAATTTTCAAATCCTTAATTACTAAACCTTTTTCAGACCTAAGTAACAATGACGGTGTAGGAAATATTGCAGCAAGGTTTTTAACAGAATGGTTTTCAGCATCATCAAGTTTCTTGAAAGAGGGAGGATTAGGAGGTCAGGGTTTGAGAAATCAAAGAAATTTTCATGAGAAAAGGTGGATATCTAGTCTTATTGGTGATGGATGTATAATACCTCAGGGTTTTGAGATTTTTTATTTTTGTTGTTATGTTTTGATTACAAAGTAAGAAATTATTGGTGTTAGTTTAATCATGGTTTTGAGTTTGTTTTATTTTCTTCCGAATACAAATTAAGGGTATTGAGGATTTTGGAAGTAATTAGTTTTTTCTAAATTTTTGATGGTTAGTTGGTTCGTATGTTTGCTAATTAGTTTATTTCATAATGCTATTTGGTTTTGTACTTCATAGATCCATGTTATTTCGTTTCAATAATAATCAAAGTATCACTCTGGTGGCGGCTATGATGTGGTCGGGCCACATACTTAAAGTATGTGGCCTCTTTTCTTTTTTTGACACGTATTATAAATTAGAAAATAAAGTCCACAAAGAAAAGGTTTTTAGTTTATAAACGTGTCAAAAAAAGAAAAGGGGCCACAAACTTTGAGTATGTGGCCCGACCACATCGTATCCGGGGCGCTCTGGTGATGAGTTGGCATGTTACTCTACTAATAATGGCCAAACTGGTGCACTACCTGCTAGGTTCCTACTCTGTTAATGGTTTTCCTCAATGGGATTTTGCACATTTTCCTTTATGAAAAAAGAGGTTCACTCAGCTGGTAATTTAGTACAACATAATTCTGATTGATATTGCATTAGCCCTTGATGTGGTATTGGAACGGTATTATGCATTGAAAAATCTCTAAAACGAATTTAGGGCATAAATTGCAGCAACATTGACTCAGAAATTAGGGGTTTTTCTTTGATTTTTTTTTTTCCTGTAGCATATGGTTTGGATTTCAAAATAAGTTCTTATGTGTTTGATTTATTGATTTCGTTATTGATGTTCTTGCTGAGGATTTTTTTTCTTCTTTTCTTTTGTAATTGTTGTTGTCTTAATGTATGACATATGATTATGGACAAAAGGTACTGGAATTTCATATTTTCTTTTTTAGATATGTGGATGTTTAAGATGTTGTGTTTTTTTTTTTAGATGCTGAAAAGGTGTTCTTAATAGCCATATATAGCCCACTGTATTCATTCTTAACATTGAATGAAATGAATGTTAATGCCACAAGAAGGATGTAAAACGCTATAATGCGCCATCACATTTCGATAAATAGACAAAAGCTGAGGAAAGATATAACGTATCTCCTCCTCCTCCCTTCAAACAGAAACTAGAAGGTATACGCAATAGTTTGGTTCTTCCTACTAATTTCTCTCTTATTATTATTCTTTTAACAACTAGTAGAATTGTACTAAGATCTTTTTGTTTTTTAATTACAGCTATGGGGAAGACCAAGGCAGCGATGAAGAAAAAGATATTTGATCGATAAACTGAGCTTTGGGAATCGAGTGACAAAAAGTGTTACTTATGCAAAAAACTTGTCACCGGAATTCATGAGATCAGATCCCACAATGGCGAGCACATCAAAGTGTTGGTATTCACTGGTTATCCTAATTACATTTTGTCTATCGGATCAATTACTAGAGTTTAGGTTTCTGATCTCCTTTTCTGATTAAGATTTATAGTTCATAAGTTGTCTTAAGGTTTTGATCGTTTTTTAGTTACTCCATAGTATCTTGATTACATGTTTGAGTATTTTCAAGGATCAAATCAATTGTAAGTTTTCTTGTATTCTGACTAGGATTTTGACTTATCAAGTTGTCTAGGACTTTGGTTGTAGTTATCTAACTACATTTTTGAGAACCAAATAACTAGATTTGTGGGTTCTATTTGGTTTTTAATTTGTATTAAGTTGTTTATCGTTTTGATTTTGATATATTGATCTCGTGTATAGTTATTTTTCTTCGATTAATCTTGTTTTTAATTAGATTAAAAATCCAGATGCAATCATCTCTTCTTTAGTTATCGGTTTATGAATCTCTAACTTTTCTACTTTATACAGGAAAAAGTACAGGACATTGATTAAAGGAATTGTGAAGGATTTGAATGATGAAGCTGGTTCTCGGGAAGTTTCAGAGCATACTTTGGTTGATAACGTTGGATCTGGTGACGAAGATGGTGATGCATAACTTAAGGATGCAAAGATTAAAAAGTGCCAATAAGATCTACTGGACCTCATAAACATTTTAGCTGCATGAATGTCTTAGGAACTTTAATTTCGTAATCTTAATGTGGTTCTCATTTTGTTCATCTATTTTTTACTTGCAATAGGAATTAAGAAAGTTTCTATGAATTTACCAAGTTTGTTAGCTAAGTCGACTAATTAAGTGGGAATTGATAAGAGCTTAGTATTTCTATATTGCAAAGATTAAGTTAAAAGCACTGATAACATTCTTACTAAGATTTTATTTATGCACAACGACTCATGAGTCAGAATGAGTCGGACTTAATGAGATCCCACAAAAGTTGAAGTGATTTGGTTGGATGGTTGAGATCTTACATAAAGTGCACGATTTCATGGTCAATAAGATGGATACTCTCTAGTTATCATATTATTGGATGGATGCCATTAATTCCACATATCACCAATGTATAAATAGCTGACCGACTTATTAACATCAGTTTGATTATACGGTAGGCAAGTGGATTCTGATATTTGTACAATATTACATTTAACTTAAACCTATATAAGGAATTAAACTCTCTTGTTTTTTTGAGAATCAGTTAATATGGTGAATGAATATTAACATCAAACATGGTTTCTTCTTTTGCAGGGATGATCGAGCCACAAAAGTGATAGCTCGTGTAAGAAGAAGATGAATGAGAATAATGCAGAGGTGGAAGAAAAGTATCTATACAATGAAACAAGAAGAGAGAAATAAGAAATACCTGTCTCATCAATCATGATATTTTTTTAAACAAGCATATAGAATGAGAGAAAGGTAATGGTGAATTACTAGTAATGTAAATGAGTTAAGCTACTAAATATAATAGAAATGTTAAGAATAATTAGGAAGAACTAAGAGACAATAATGAGAGTAATGTTAATTCTAATACATTTATGTAAAAAAACACATGTAAATGAATTAATGATAAACAAATATTTATCCAGAATTGCTTAAACTAGAAATCTTATGTATTATGAAACATTCCTAGATAAATATTTGTTTATCATTATTTATTTTACATATGTTTTCGACGAATGTATATCTTCTGGAAATAAGAAAATAGACTTCTACTTTTGGTACATATATGAGAATCTAATTATAATTTAACGAATATAAAACTTGATTTGACTGTGTGTTGAGTCTTCAATGATCGTATGTAAAAAGGTAGGCAAGCGCGAGCAAGTCAAACTCGTGATTGTAATGCTAAGAGAATTGGTTTAGATATTGTCTACTCTATTGATTTATTCGGTATCAAAGATGAAAGTAGAGAATGAATCATTCTAGGAATTTTTTTTATTGTCATTTGCACTAGAGATTGTCATTTCCTTTTGGCCGCTTGATTGCATATCTCATTTAACTGAACTATATGATATATCTAAGTAAACATTAGGGATCAGGGTTCTCATGAGAGTCTACCTCGGATCGCTTAGTTTAAACCAGGATTCTCCGTTTTCTTAACTGCAAAAACAAGTGGCAGTAATAAGACTCCTATTGAATTTCATAGTAAGCAGCTTTATGACTAACTCACAGATATACATGCGTGTTTAGCGATTACTTGCATTCTAAACATTACATGTTATTCAATAAATTTTTTTCGAAGTTGTGATACGTCGTCGTCTGGTAGGCCTAATGATAGATTGAGCATCTCTGTCGAACATCATGTCATAAATATTATTCGGATGTGATTATTTTTTATAAGAAGATGAATTTGGTTGGAGTAAATTAAATTTAGTTGCAAATTCGCAACATCTCTAGAGTTGTTGCTAATTTTTTGTTGCTAATCCGGAAGAATGAAGTAGTGGCATTTTGATAAATTGTTGTTGTCAGGTTGCATACGCACTACTTGTACTAGGAAGAAAAACATCTACAATAAGTAGTATCTTCATCCTTGTGTTTACGATCTTTTGTTACAACAATGTTACTAGATAAGTGAGAAATCAACGCACAAGTCCTTATGAACATTTAGGCAGCTTTGGCTCTTAATGCGAATCTCTTAAGATTGGCATATCAAAACCGTGACTTAAAAACTTGGCATAATGAGTACTTGGGTTTAAGGAAATTGTGTGAATGACTGTGGACATACTCACTTCTCCGACTCGACTAGAAACTGTCCAACGTAGCTCATCCAAAATTAAAATTTTTAGATGGACACCCTTTAAAGCCTAGAAATGATGAACCCTTCATTGGTTCTACTTTGGAATAACTCTCAAAATAAGCCTCAAATCGGAATATTATAAAATAATTTTCCGACTTAAAAAATCACCAATTATAGAATAGAAATTACTTTAAAAATTACCACTTCAAAAAATTACTTATAAAGTCTTATTACCACTTAAAAAATTATCACTCAAAAAAATTACCACTTGTTTAAACTTAAGAGTTTGCTCTCTCTTCCTTGTATCTTGATTCTAACCACAGTTTCTATGGTTTTTACATGATCTTGTGATTCTTCTTCTCCTTTTTCAAAATGAAATTTTTACATCTAATGAGTCAATTGCAGGCATTTTCAACCTTCTCAGTTTAATTTTGGGCCTGTCAATCTTTTCATTTATATTTTTAAATCGCAATTATAATCAAAGTTTCTAAAATGATTTATTATGGTTTCAAACTAATCTTTTCTCTTCCCTAATGTGTTTACAAATTGTTCCATCCCCAATGGCGTTTGCCGATTTTGAAGTTGTGTTTATAGTGTTTGCTCTGCTAGCTGGTTTGCTTTTTGAAGCAATTGTGTATCATATGTTTCTTCATCGCAAGAGTCACAAACTCAGTCAGAACCGATCCACCAACAATCAACGGAAAAGTCAAAGCAAGAAAAGGCGGAGTTTACAGAATTTTGAATTTCAAAAAAGTCGTTACAAAATGGGTAACAAAATCCTGAAATTAATCTATGGACTATTACTCATACATCTTGTTTTGAAAATAAAAAAGATTGTTATACCATATATCTTCATGCCATAAATCTTGGAAGATCTCTTATGCTCATGATGGAGAAAACCCTAATCTAATTGGGTTCTGTCACTTTATAAATCAAAAAGAAGAGCTAGCAGGAATAACTAGAAACAACCAATACACTACCAACAATATGGCGGCACAAAATGAAGAACAAGTCATTGATCTAGCAGAAAAGTTCAATCAAGTAGCCTTAGCACTGGAAAATGATAATAAAACTCAAGATCAATTGTTTGAAGAGGAAATCAACGAGGTTTAAGGAGAATGGGAACAATGTTTAATTGGAATGATCATAATGGAGGAAGGGTCAATGGGTTTCAAAGCAGTGGAACACCATATCCAGTACACATGGACGTCTTTTATTCCTGAAGGTGAAGTGAAGGTGGTGGAGATAGATAAAAACATCATGGTCTTCAAGTTCAAAGAAGAAGAAACAAAAAAATAATATCTTTATTACTAGACCCTGGAGCATTAATAGAAATATAATTATCCTTCATGGATACAACTCAGAAGTCATTTATAAATATTTGGATTGGAACCATCAATTAATATTTCTGGCTCCAACTAAAAAAGCTGCTTCCTGAACATCTAAATGTGATATCAGTTACAAAGATTGGCTAATTAATGGGGGGAGTGATTGTTATTGAGCCAAAAGATGCAATTCCTATGGACAAAGATGGAGTCAAAGTTTGTGTCAATATTGGCATTAATAACCCACTGAGAAGAGGAGCAATGGAAAAAACTAATGAAGGTTACACAAGGTGGATAAAATTCTTCTATGAAAGGAAACCTCACAACACCTACTCAAAGTGCTACATCATAAAACACAACAAGGGAGCATGTTCTGCTGCAGCTGAGTATCTTACAAAAGCTCACAGTAAACCATATTTCTTTGGTATAAAAAACAATGTTGGAAATAAGAAGGTAGCTGATGCAGAAACTGTGGAAATTGTTCCAAGCTGTCAGAAGAAAAAGGAGATCAAAAGTACCCCCTTTGTCCCTCCAAAGGATGGTATTCTTATAGATCCAAGGATAGACCAATCATCTCAAAATGTGGAGGAATTTGAAACTGCCAGACTGGGCAAGAGGATTAGGATCTCAAACTCTCAAGATATAGCACCAGAATCCACAACCAAAAACTCTTGTGATGGGAAACAAATGGATACACAAGCTGCGAATGGACTCACAACAGGGGAGGAACATGCTAAAAACACTACAGGGGTGAACA
The DNA here is from genome assembly GCA_023531295.1 of Papaver armeniacum. NCBI lineage: Eukaryota > Viridiplantae > Streptophyta > Magnoliopsida > Ranunculales > Papaveraceae > Papaver > Papaver armeniacum. Next base: position 588,704 of record JAJJWW010007029.1, on the reverse strand, counting down.
AGGTGCTTTTCAAAAAACTTCCTTTAATTATTCTATCTCAGCAATACTTTTATAATCCTATTTTCTTAGATAAAATTAGTCAAAGCTTGGTAAATAACTAAAGTAATCTCAAAAACTCTTGTTTAAATATGAAGATTATATCCTGGAATGTCTGTGGGTTTGCAAACAAGCATACAAGGAATCATCTAAATATGCTCATTAGATCTCAAAACCCAGATATCATATTCTTAACAGAAACCAGAAATCAAAAGAAAAGAATGTAGTATTTGTTATTTAGATTTAAGTATCCCAATATTACTTTTCTTAACCCTATTGGCTTGTCTGGTGGTCTGTCTTCTATGGAAAGACAAAATTGATCTACAAGTTATTGATGTGCAGCTTAATATGATTAACTACTTAGTAAAGCTAGATAGTCAAAATAATAGCTCTCTGCTCACATGCATTTATGGGGCTCTAAATGACCAGGATAAAATTTCCCAATGGAACCATATTAGGAATATTAGACACATACATAACAATCCTTGGATAGTTATAGGTGATATAAACTTTATCCTAGATAGACATGAAAAAGAGTGAGGTAATATCCCAAACCAAAATGCTCTAGATGAGAATAATAACCTCATAAATGGCATGAATTTGTTTAGCATGTCTTATATAGGTAACCCATATACTTGGTCAAATAAAAGAAGTGTAGATGAACTTATTCTTGAGAGACTTGATAGAGCCCTTATCTCTCTAGATTGGAATGTTATATATCCCTTTGCTGTTATTTATCATTTGAATGTTGTGGGTAGTGATCACTGCCCTATCATGTTAGTAACTAATAGAATGGAAGAAAAAACCAAAAATCCACTTATAGTTAACAAAGCTTGGTTTAGAGACTCAACTTGCTCAGATCTCATTAAGGCTGAATGGAAAAGTAATTCTAATGGATCAGCTGCTTTTCAATTTACTATGTGTCTTAAAAACACCAAAACAGGTCTTAGGCACTGGAATTATCATCACTTTGGAGACATTCAATCTCAAATATCTAATCTAGAATCCCAATTGTCTGTTCTTACTAATAATGCAAACAACCATAATGTTACCAGAGTTGCTGACTTAACACAACAACTCAAACATTGGTATTACATTGAAGCTGACTTTTGGAGACAAAAAGGTAAGGACGAGGCTTTTCTTGTAGATGATAGAAACACTGCTTATTTCCATCAAAAAGCAAACTTCATGAGGCAAATGACTCAAATTGAGTCCCTTCAATCCAATGTAGGTATCTGGCTTGAGGATATGAAAAGTATTGAGGGTGAATTGTTAAGACATTTTAGTTGCATGAGTAGGACCACAAACCCACCCATACCTACTGAGTATCTGAATATTGTGCATGCTATTATAAGTGAGCCTGATAATGCTATGTTAATAACAATACCTAATGCTGATGAGGTTAAAAAGGTTGTTTTTGATATGAACCATGGACTTCACATGGTCATAATGGTTTCCCTCCTAGATTCTAACAATTGATGTGGGATACTATTTGACATGATGTGATTAAGATTGTGCAAGCCTTCTTTCACTCTCAACATATCCTGAAACAACTAAACCAAAATTTTACTACTTTGATACCTAAAAATAATTGTCCAAAAAGTGTTGTTGATTTCAGACCCATTAGCTTGTGTAATGTGTATTTATAAAATCATCTTTAAATTGCTTGCTTCCATGTTAAAGTGTGTGTTACATAAGATTATTTCTCCTGCTAAAACTGCTTTTTTGTCTGGTAGATCTATCCATGATAATATCATAATTTCTCATGAACTAATCCATTATATGAAGAAAACCAAAGCTAAAGATGGTTGTGCAGCTGTCAAGTTAGATATGTCAAAGGATTTTGACAGGGTAGAATGGTGTTTTCTTATTGATAATCTCAGAAAGCTAGGTTTCTCTTAAGTGTGGTGTAAAATGACTGAACAGTGTATAACAATTGTATACACTTCTATCTTGCTCAATGGATCACCAGGTAATGTTTAAGGCAGGGAGACCCTCTCTCCCCTACTCGTTATCCTTTGCATGGAATGATTTTCTAGAAGTTTAATTTAAGCTGAGTAACAAAAACTTATTCATGGCTTTAAGGCAAACAAGAAATGTCTTTCTATCTCTCATTTGTTCTTTGCTGATGATTGTCTCATCTTTATAAAAGCTAGGACTACGGATGCTAGGAATTTGTCTTCCCTAATTTATCAATTCAGTAAGTTCAGTGGTCAAGCAGTGAATTTTGATAAATCAGCCTTAGCTTTTAGCATTAAAGTCCCAAATTCTGTGAAGAATGATATAACAAATATCTTAAGAATCCTTAAATGAGAAATATCTAGGTGTTCCTCTTTTATTACAAAAGAGGAAATATGATTATTTTGCTCACCTTATGGATATGTTTAAAGATAGACTGGAAAACTGGCAAACCATTTTCTTAATAGGACCTGGAAAAACTATTATGAACCAATCTGTTTTGGGTAGTTTAGCTAGCCACCACTTAGCTATTTTTCCAATGCCTAAGGAACTCACAAAAAAGATGGATAATGTCCAAATGAGATTTTGGTGGGGGAAAAAAGATAATGAAAAAGGATGCTTTATGAAAGGCTAGACTGACATTGCTCTTCCTAAAGAGTTAGGAGGTCTTAATATTAGAAGAACTGATCTTTTAAACCTTGCTTTACTTCCTAAGTTAGCTTGGAGAATGATAAACAATCCTGATGAACCTTGGGCAATTATTCTTAGAGAAAAATATTTTTCAGGTATTAACCCTCTTACTGATAGTGTTGATAAGCAGGGATCTTGGATTTGGCAAGGTATAAGTACCGAAATTAGTATTTTCAAGCAACATTATGTGTGGGAGATTGGAGATGGTAAGACTGTGCAAATTTGGAAAGATACCTGGATTCCAAATATGAACAGACCCCCACCAACTCATTTTTACTCTTCTAGTATGACTCATGTCAGTCAAGTTATTGATCATGAACAAAAAACTTGGAAAGTTGATGTTCTTAAAACTTTGTTTGACATTAATACCGTGAAAGAAATTACTAATATAAGGAGTCCTTTTACAAGTGTGGATAAACTCATATGGGAAACCTCTCACAATGGGATCTTCACTGTCAAGACATCCTATAATGCTATCTTGAATGAAAACTTAGTAACTAAACCTACTAAGAATAATCTGAACATTTTCTGGAAATCCTTTTGGAGGCATAAACTGCCACCTAGAGTTCAACAATTTACTTGGAAATTTATCCATATCTGTCTTCCAACTAAGTTTAGACTTGTTAGAGTCTGTGGTCACTAGGATAATGTTTGTACTTTATGTATTGTCAGTATTGAGACTCCTCAACACTTGTTTTTTGATTTCCCTATCATTAGACCAGTTTGGCATACTGTGAACCCTAACCTTGTTAACCTTTTACACGGTCAGGATTTACATCAATGGTTATGTAAATTTTTCCTTAGATCCAATATTGTGCTTCCCAGAGATTTTATGATGTATGAGACTGTTTGCATTATTATCTGGCTAATTTGGAAACACAGGTGTCTTAAGTATTTGGGGATAAGAATTTTAATCCTACAGAAGTGGCTAACAATGTTGTTCTGCAGTTAGGTGATTGGATTAGAATTACAACTCTTCAAGCCTCCCAAAGAGGCTTGAATTCTCAGCCTGTGAATCACTGGTTCCCACCAGTTAATGAAGTGTGCAAGATAAATTTTGATGCATCCTTTCTTGATAAAAATAGTATGTCATGTTGGGGTCTAATCTGTAGAGATTCTGCAGGGAACAACAATGGAATGCGAGGAGGTGCATGTCTAGCAATGGACCCAGAGCAAGCTGAAGCACACTCCTTACTAGAAGCTATTTTATGGGCTAAAAGCAACGTATGGAAGAAGATACATCTATGGAGACTGCATAAATGTGGTTTCAGCAATAAATGGGAAGCCTGAGTCTGTAAAATGGACAACTTACAATCTTGTCCTTGATACTCTGGAAACTTTAAAAAAAATTATTTTTGGATTTGCACCTATGCTCATAGAGATGCAAACCACTTAGCCGATTCTTTAGCAAAGTTTGCAAGAACTCATTATATTTGTTTTAATTGGTCAAATAATATGACTGACTGGGTAACTGAACTACTCCAGCAGGACAAAAACAATATGTAACGGCTTTTTTATGAACGCACAATTGGGGGATATCAAAACTAATTGGGGATATGAATTACTTCCCCCAACCTTAGGTGCCTGTTAAGGGGTGTTTTTTGGGTATGCAAATACTAAAACACCCTTAGATTAATTAAAAAAACTTATGAAAAGACTGTTATACCCTCCCCAAAAAATAAAAAACTTAAAATCAAAACCAAACACAAAATCATTTATCCCCCATTTGTGTACCGGCATAGTCGCGTGAGGGTTAGGGTTCCGAAAAAATTTTCATCTTCTTCATCGTTTTTCATACGTTCTTCATCGACGATTAATCCTTAAATCAAAAATTTCTTCGTCGATTAACCTACCCGAATCATAACCATGCCTCCAAGGAAGAAAACAACTTCCCAATCGAACCCAAGTCAATCGAATCCAAGTCAATCGAACCCAACAACGATTGTTCAACAGAAATTGAAAAAAAGACTTGGTTTGATTGCTCAAGAGGAAGAAGACAAAGAAGCAGAGTTATCGGATGATGAACTACTAGCAAAGATGGCTTCGTGGAGAAGGTTAGTCATTTTAAACTGTTTAATTAGTGTTTCACTCGATTTGTAGCTATCGGTTTAGGTCAAAATCGCGAAACCCTAACTGCAAATTTTGAGTTCTGAAGTTCCGGCATTCAATTTAGTATGAATACCGCACCGGTAGTTGAAACCGCCATGCGATCTAGGATGAAAACCACGCCGGTAGAAGTCTCGGCATTCGATTTAGTATGAATACCACACCGTAAATAGGTACCGACACTCAATCTAGGTTGAAGACCACGCCCCGGTATTTAAATTCTAATATACGAGAAAACAATAGGTTAGTGAGTTGTACCTAAAGCATAAACCGTATTTTAGAATTCATGCCTAACCCCTAGTTTTGGTACCAGGAATTTTAGAATTTCTTCCTCGTCATCTTCGACATTTTATTTTGCAGGTAGGTACTTTAACCCGGCATTGATTCTTGTTATGCGGGTATGCCGGTAGTCGTGTTAAGTTTCCATGAATTTCCAAGGCTTTACCGGCATCCTATACATTTATTTATGTATGCCGGTACTTTAATCCGGCATGGATGTTTATATTATGTAAACACCGGTAGTGGTGTTTAGTTATCCAGGAACATTCTTATACTATACCGGCATCCTCGACATTTATTTATGTAAGTTCAATTTAACCCGCATGAAAGTTTATTATACGTGTATGCCGTAACTAGCTCACGGCATGGTCTGTTCTTTGTTATTGTATGCCGGTATTAGAAATGAAAGTTAGTGGTTGTCTAATATATTAATTTCGTGCTTCTTTTGAAATAGATCTAAAGCAAAGGAAGCCAAAGCAAATGAGGCTAACAAAGGAAAAGCTAAAGTCTGCTTTGCGACTAAGAAAAAAGGAAGGATGGTCTTGATACTCCTCGCCTCTTGCCTCCTCGAGGGAATAACAAAAAGCGTTTGGGTTTTGAGACAAGAGGGGATATTTGGGATAGTGGTCGTGATCGTAGTATTCTTGCAATCCGTGAACCTACTGCAGCTGTTGAGAAGGAAGATGAGGAAGATGAGCAAGATGAAGAGGAAAGTAAGGAGGAAGACAATAATATTGATCCAACTCAATTACCAAACCAAAGCCAAGGAGTAGTTGAACAAGGTGGTCCAAGTCAACAACCCACACAAGGCAAGGCGAAAGGCAAAGGCAAAGTAAAAGTTAAAGGTTCGCACATTCCTCATGTTGATGACATGATACCCGACCTTGAACGTGGTAAAATTTGGGGCGCGACTTCTTTTGATCACGGTTCTATTTGGATACAAGCACTCATGGGCTCGTACTATATATCAGACCTATGTAAGAATTTCTATCTCGTGCATATGTACTGTATTTATGCAAAATCTCTTAAGATCTCTTAATCGTATTATCTCTTAATTGTAGGATCATAAGAAGGCTGTGCGTGTTTGCCGAAACCAAGCCGCGGCTGATTGGGATTTGTCTCTAGAGCATGATGATGTCCAAGCAATAGTAAAGGAATCTTGTCTATATCCTTTGGTTGAAAATTATGTGAAGCCAGATATTGTCATAGTCAATTGCTTCATCGAAAGGTATCATGGTGAAACTGATACCATGCACTTCCCGTTTGGAGAGATGACCTTGATCCCAGATGATGCTCAGAACATTCTAGGCTTGGATATTACCGGTAAATCAATTACAGAACGAGGTGACCTTGATCTAGAATGGACGAAGTTGCACGAGCTTACTAACAAGATGTTTGGTTGGGACTACAAAGAGTCCGTGGAAAGCTTCTATGTATCTAAGGTTAGTAGGACAAAGACATTCAAACTGACCCTGCTTAAGAAGAAGTTTGAAAACACAAAGAAAAGAAGTGTGCAGGATGGATGGGCCCCCCACAGATTCGTTATACAGCCGATGCGTACCTGTTATACATCTTGGGCACTCGGGTATTCCCTGACACTAGTATCAACAGGGTTAGTGCAAACTTCCTTCAGTACTTGGATCCGTTGGACGAGGTCTTTACCTATTCATGGGGCACCGTGGCAATGGCACATTTGATGGCGGAGATGAGAAGGGCCTCTAAGGCGGTTACAAACTAATTCGTTGGGAATTTCACTCTACTCCAGGTACTTTTGTTTTTAAACTTATGTTCTTATTTATATTGTTCACGTGTATCCTTATTATGTATTTAGAAACAAAATTACTGACTTTTATATGTATCATTTCAAATTTGTATAGGTGTGGGCTTATGAACATTTCCAAACATTGTTCAAGGACCACCCATTCTTGAAGTTTAATCCCGTTGTTGACCCCTAGGAGCCTAGAGCAAGGAAATACGAGTTCAAAGCCCATCCGAGCCCGATAACAATGGTCGACTGATAGAAATGAGATTGTCTCTTGGCGCGATGACTACCAAGGATGTTGTGTTCGACCCCTACAAGGAGGCTAGAGATAACCATCAATACACTTGGTTTTATAACGTTGCATTATACCAAGGTCCTTTGTTCCACCCAAAGGGATACGTTATGGCTGATCCTCGACGTGTGATGCGACAAATTGGATTCAAGCAATTACCTAGTATCATGACAGCCTCTACTGAAAGGTACCTTCTTGATTATTCTCGTTGCATGTCAAGTTCCACAAGGTTGAGGGTAGAGTATGATCCAACTCCCGAACCAACACACTGGAGGGATAGGGAACCACGTCGTTTGGTAGATACTACTAATTAGGAGGTTGCGAACAACGGTGATGAAGCTGACCCAACCTACATTCATGATTATTTGGAATGGTCACATCCACTTGTTGTGCGTCCGAAGATGTCCAAGTTCCACCCCGAGAAAAACCCTCCCGTTCCAACTCCTATAGCGGCACCACCTACGACGAGCCAACTTAATAAGACCGTTGGATTGTTAGTAAGTATTGTTAATTGCTTACTCGTTTAATGTACACAAAATTTTATATTAGCATATATATACTAATTATGTGTTGTATGTATGAAACTAGCGCGTCGGCTTGGCAAGTTGAAGAAGATGTTAGGTTGCAAGTACTGGGAGGAGAGGTTCTATCCCTTGAAGAGATGAAGGAAGTCGTGGAAAAGCTTGATAAAATTGAAGAAACCGACCGTAGTGCAAGAGATTTTTTTCGGGAAACGAGGAATAGAGTGGCCCAAAAGAAGCAAAGGACCGAGTGATTAGCTCTTCAGTTGTGTTTCTTTCATTTGGATGGTGGTTGTTACTTCTTGAGCAATTTTTAACTTGTTTTCGTTTGTAACTCATGGTTTACTCTTTAGTAGTTTGGTTTGCTTTTGGTTTATGATTCGTGGGTTATAAACATTTAAGCACGATCCAGTTTGTTTTTGTTAGGTTGAACATGTTTATATTTAAATTTGTAGTGAATTGTTATATTTGCAAGTTTTATTTACAAAACTTGCCGGCATGGAAAAGGTTACTAGGATGTCGGTACAGGTTCCGGCATGAAATATTATAACGATTCTATGCCGGTCACTGGTACTGGCACAGAAATTGTTCTACAAAACTATACCGGAATAGGAAGATTAAAAATTCCATGTTCCTGTATAGATATAGGTAGGTACCGTCATGAAAGCATTATCTAAATTCATGCCGGTTACAAATACCGGCGTGAATGCGCTATCTACATTTATGCCGAAATTGTATTTTTTTAAAATTTTCATTTTTGTTACAAAACCGGCACTCTAATCTTGATTGATTGGATACCGGAACTCTGCTGTGATAGTTCTTCACGAACGCTTTCTTAATTCATTCCTAAGTAATCTATTACATTGGATTAGAAAATTAAATTAAAACATACTAAACGACATGGAATGGATTAAATTTGGTTATAGAGGATCTCATAATCTATTTCCATCCCTTTTCAACAATTGCGGAGCCTTTGAATCTTTCGCGTATATCTTCCAAGACATCGTCTGGAATCTCGGTGTCGAGGACAATCTTAATTGGTTCATCTTCTCTTTCAACATATTCCTTTCCCTTCATATAGCATCCATCAATAGGCTTGTATTGGCCCTTGTGGTTTTCTCTTGACTCTGCTAGTTCAACAACTTTGTCAAACCATTGAAATTCATCGCACTTTGGGTAATTCAAACACCTTAGAAACATTCTTCCATTTTCAGCATCATCAGTTTTTGCAATCCAAAACCGGCGTGTCCCATCACAACTTCTACACTTTGATAAATAAAAGGACAGTCCATGGCTAGATGAGACGGTGACTTACAAATTTGACACGACAAGGTGATGATTCTGTAAGAGAAGATTATATTAGTTATGCGTCATAGTAGTGAAGATTTTAAGTGTCCATATATTGTTAGTAATGTTCAATCTACGTACTTTGCAAATAGAGCTTGATGATGAATCTCCCATCGCTTGTGAAGCTTGAACCGTGCTTGATTGATCTATTTTTTGATGCTTGCTTTCTTGAGAGAAGGATTTTGTTATTTGGTGGTTGCTTTGTTTAGATTTTTCCAAAGGAATTGGGGTATTATATAGAAATGAAGCACCAACGGTCATATTTTTCAAAAACTAGCTAGTTTTTTTTTTGAAATTCACCAATGCTTGACATGGTCGCAATTATACATTCAACGCCGGTATGGTGTGCCGGCGTTAAATTATGTTGTTAAACCATGCCGGTAATGGTTACATATTTGGCATAATCTCTGTGAAGAAATTCACTTGTACCCCGCATAAACATTTAACTGTATTTCATACCGGAACGTTGTGCTGGCGTCCTATGTCACATTAACTTGAATGCCGGTAGTTTGGATGATTTCAAAAATACTAGCCGTTGAGGTTTTTCTCTATATAAAGAGAGCCAATACTTGGACCCAATAGCCCAAAACTCGTGTGTTTTTATATATATCCTTGAAACTCTTAACTTTGGAAAACCCTAAACCCTAGAAAAATCATCTATAAATAGCTTAGTATAGTACCTAATCCCACATACAACAAATGGCATCGTTTGACTCCGAGGAAGATTTAGAAATCACCCAAGCATGGTACACCGAAACTCGTCCTTCAACTATAGATAACAACACGCGGGATTCCATGTGGTTGAAGATTTTTAACAAGTTTATTCACGATTACGGTAACCCGAAAGGAAGAACTGCTCAACAAATCGAGCAACGACACGACATCATCTTAAATTCGGTGGTTGAGTATCTAAAAATGAAACACCGGATCGACCACACTACCCACAATAGATTGTCCCCTCAACAACTCGTAAGTATCCTTATGATTAATTCGACACAATCTATTCTTTTTCAATTTTTATGTAACAAACAAAGTTTGTGTGTTGTTTTTTGTAGCATGAAGCCGTGAAAATGCGTTACTTGCAAGAAAAGGGAGAATCATTCATGTTTGAAGCCAACGTGAACCATATTGTAACCAAAGTCACGAAGTACCACCACCTGGGTGGATCGGAGACAGATTCTTCTTAAGAAGATTGATAGTTTAGTGGTATTTGCTTAGGTTTTTCGGGTATTTGGTTAGATTTTTAGGGTATTCGGTTTGGTATTTCGTAAGGTTTTGTGGGTACATCTCTATATAAACCATCACGAGACTATAACTCGTCCACTTGGGTCACCAAGTGGTTTAAAGGCTTGATGCACGTGCTAAGTGCATTCGTGCTTCCTGCGACAAGGATTACATTTGAAATAAATTATAGTTCCGGCTTATTTTATTTTGTTAACATAATATAATACCATCAGAATCCCGGCATAGATATTGTATATTTTGCCATGCCGGAACCAAGTGTTACAATACTATCTACAATACTCCATGTTCCGGTGTTGCATAGATAAACTTTAGTGTGCCGGCAACAATTCCCGGCATGGTCGTACTTCCTACATTCAATGCCTAAGGGCTATTTTTTAAACCATAAACCAGTAAAGAGAATTGCCGGCGTGGGATCTAAGTTACTGACAATGCCGGATGATAAAGTGGAAAAGAGCCATTATGTCCTCATCTATTTAAAGGAATGGATACACCCATTGCACTTGATACCTAAAAAAAAAAATAACGTTAGCTCCAAGACATCTCTCTGATGGATTATCAATCACCAACTACCAAGTTCATCAATTCTCTCGAAAAAGAAAAACGTATGAGGAACATATTGTGCACTGCGATAGGAAATCAATCATCAACCACCACCAACTCAGTTGCCACAATACTAGAAAAACTAAGAAGGATGGAAGAAATCACCAAGTCAATTGCCGCAATGGAAGAAGAGATAATTAAGAGGAAAAGAGAAGAAAAAGAGGAAGCAAAGCTTGAACATTATCGTCAAAAACTAGCTAAGATTAAAGCGGTGGTTGAGGAAGCGGATGAACGTCAAAAACAAGCTAAGATAGAAGCGGATGTTGAGGAAGAAACCAAGTGGATTAAAAACTACTACATAGTATCGGATTTGCCGGAATATCACCGCCCTTCGGATCTTTTTTGGGGTCTAGTTAGGACTGGTTCTTCAATGAATAACTTGTTGGACTGTAAGAAACGCAGAATAGAATGCAGTGATCTTGTTGTACGCAATCGAACAACTACACTCATCAAATTATGTCGTAAATACAACGAGTTTCTTGCAAGATATAGAGGGAATAGGTATGAAGCTCAGGAAGCATATTTCAAGTGGTTCAAAGAGCCTTTTAGGCATTTTGAAGCTGCTTTGTTTCTTGAATCTCGTTCCGAGAACTGATGTTAGTTGCAATTGGGTTGAGATGTTTTATTTTATGTGTTACGTTGTTTATGTGTTTAATGTTTTTTTAGTTTATTTCCTTACTATTAATATGAAGGCCATTTTGGGTCGGTTTGTTTGCTTAAAACCTTGTGGTGGCTCGTTAACATAATACAATACCGTCACAATTGAGTGTCAAGATAGTGTTCCGACGTTAAATGTAGCAAGACAGTGTTCCGGCGTTAAATGTAGCATGTATGTGGTGCCGAATTAAAGAGGCTTGTTACCTTTTATAATTAAAAAAAAGAAAAAACTAACTCTAACTCCTTATTCTTCTCCATTGTAACTGTCACACCAATTATCCCCCATTGTAACTGCCACAAACTTCCTCATTCCATTTATTTGGTTCTTTATTTGACAGTTACAAACTCCATTACTACATAAAATGGAAACGGTTCCATCTTTCTATTTTTTTGTTTTCACTTAGCAATTCCAAGAGAACTTGTAAAACCCCTAAACTCCATTATTTGGTTTCATCTTCCAAACCAAACTCATTCAATTCTTCAAACCCCAAGAAGAATGGGTCCTCGCAAACCTCCTGAAAAACCAAAACCTAATCCTCGTGGTAAATCGAAATCAGAAGCATCTATTGAACAAGATATAAGTGATGATGAGGAAATAACAGAGATGATGAGGTAAGTGATGTCTATGTTTATTGAAGCATTCTTATAGTTTATTTCATAATATAAAAAACACGAATTGAAACTTGCATGATTATTATAGTGAAATTGAAATTGAATTGAATGAATTGAAATTGAATTGAGTGAATTGAACTTCCAATATTGAGTGAGTTGAAATTCCAACTTAGTTTATATCCCCCTTTTATTGCATGCAAGTTATTAGAAAAACCTTGAAAAATCGTAATGTTCACTAGCCATTGTAGGATCAGAATATCGCGACATCAATACTTCGCGAGATTAATAAACGACAGCCTTGCGAAATGTCGCAAATAGGTAATATAAATGACGGAATGAATGACGATAGCCAAAACACGAGAAAGATGTGAAGACCTAGAGAGATTTAGGATAGTTACGAGATTATATAATTGTACACTTGCGGTATTTCGCAAGTCATTCCCTAAAATAAAGGACAACTTAGCTGTCGTCCAATGTGTAATACCCTATATAAGGAGTCGAACAGAACTGTTGAAGGGATCTTTTTCGAGTGTTAGGCAAGTCATTAGGAGAGATAAAGTTTGTGGTGATTGTAATTTCTTTAGCTCTTTTCCATTATATCTTGTAAACATTCAAAGAATTAATCAATAAAAATCATAGTTGTTCATCTACAAATGTCTTAGTTGTGTGAATTCTAGTGAGGGGTGTAGTGTAGGATTTCCTGCAACTACATATTGGCGCTAGAAACAGGGAGCGATTGAAGATAAAAGATTGGATATTGTCACTATAATTGTTTAAATCAAGAGTATGATGGATAAATTGGAGAAAACCAGAATCAAAGAGAGAAATGGAGAATTGGAATGTAATATGATTACAAAAACAATAGTTAATGAATTTCATGAAAGTATCAGAGGGAGAATACACAAAAGAGATTTTGAAGGAAATAAAATTATAACAGCAGAGAAGACGTCACCCTTAAAAGAATGGGAAAAACAGAAGATCATATCATGTTCACAGCAACGGAGATATCAAGAGAGAATTTAAATCACGCATCTCCACTAGTAATTACAGTAAGTGCAAGCAAAGAAGAAGGAAAATTAACAAAAACAATGGAAGAATGGGCGATAAATAGAACTTTGGTAGACACAGGGAGTTCAGTGAATATAATGTTTTATCATGCTTATAAAGAATTGGGATACAAAGTTGAAGAAATGACTTCCGCAACATATCATATATATGGTTTCGGCAAATCCATAACAAAACCTAAAGAGGAAATAAAAATACGAATTTTGTTGGGAGAAATTGAAACACATGTGACGTTATGTGTAGTGGATATGGAATCACCATATAACATGTTGTTGGGAAGACCATGGATACATGCAATAAAAGCTGTAGCATCAACATTTCATCAATGTGTCAAATTTCCTATACCGAGTGGAATTGGCGAAATCAGAGGAGATACCGATAAAGGAAGGATATATCACTAGTAGAAAAATGATGTTCGGTGACAGTTAAAAACTGTTACTGTATTATTTCTGTAACAGTTTTAGTTTTTTCTGCGGTGTTACTAAAGCCCCTGTTACGGAAAGTTTATAAAACCTGTTACAAAATGACTATTGAAAAATGACTAATAAATTCTAAAACCGTCACTGTTAGTAGTTTTTGGTAACAATTTATTCAATATGTGTTACTGAATAATTGATACGGTAACTTTTTTTAATAAAACTGTTGCTATTATTTGAGTAACCGTAATAGTTTTTATGAAAACTGTCATAAAAACAGTATAAAGGTAAAAATTTATAGTGAAACTACCACCACCTCCACCACTAGTGCCGCCTCCACTCCACCACCAGCACCACCGCAACCATCACCACCATGCCCGCACCATTGCACAACCACAAGTTGGGCTTCTTGAGCTGAAATATAAATTATATGAAATTATTCTTCACAGGATTCGACCTTGAGACCTATTACACCTTACCATAACTCTTGAACCACTATTCCATGCTTTGTTTTTGGTTAATGTTATCCATATAAAATACTTATTCTCATTAAAAAAATAAACTATCGACCTCGACCTCAACCACAACCTTCGTTGTCACCGTCAAACTACAATACATTTATATTGTAGTAGTTCTACATATCGTACCACTTGTTTATTATTTTTTTTATTAGATTTGAATTTCTATTAAACCTTAGATAACCATCCATGAGCCATGGCTAGATCTAGTGCATGAAATTAAATCAACAAGTTAATTGTGACATGTCGGTCTAGAGCTAGGTAATATTTTTGAAATGGATTTCCGATAACTAGTTATGTAGATAAATAGTAACGATTATTTTATAGAAAAGTCACGATAAGGTCAACTATGGTGACATATTAAATATGTTACAGTAACATAGGTATATGGTAACAGTTGGTCTAAAAAATGTCACGATAATGTCAACTATGGTGACATATTAAATGTGTTACGAGAACATGGGTATATAGTAACGGTTGGTCTAAATAAATGTCACGATAATATCAACTATGGTAACATATTAAATCATTACATTAACATGGGTATATAGTAACACTTATTATAAAAACTGTTGCAATTAACAATCTAGATGACACTATGTAACAGTTCTTACAAAAACTGTCACCATTATTTAACAACCTAACATTTAGTAACAGGTAATTTAATAACTGTTACCTTATAAAAGCTTGAACTGTTACTAAATGTCACTTTTCTACTAGTGTATCATCAAATCGAAGTAAAACATTATGAAGAACAGGTGAAGAGGCGAAAAGATCGCAAGAATATGGCAAAAGCAGCGAAAAATGAAGAAGAATTTAGAACTTACATGATAAGAGCAGAAGAAGGAAAAGGAATATATGGCGAAGAGAATGAACTCGCGAAGGAAGTAAAAGGACCAACACCCATGGGAGAACCGAAGGCTAACTACATTGCGGCAGAGCCAACAAAGGAAGTGAATATAGGAACTGAAGAAGAACCCAAGATGTTAAAAATCGGGACTAAAATGGAGGTAAATGAGGAAAAGAAGACTATTGATTTGTTGCAAGATTATAAAGACATCTTCGCGTGGGATATGGATGAGATGCCTGGAATAGATCCATCTGTAGCGTGCCATAAATTAGAGATTGATAAAAATGCAAGACCATTCAAGCATAGAATTAGAAAAATTGCAACAGCATATCATCCTCAAATAGAAGAAGAATTACAGAAGATGCTTGATGCTGGAATTATTAGACAACAAAAATACCCCGAATGGATAGCGAATATGGTCGTAGTCCCAAAGAAGAAAAAAAGGATAAGAATTTGCATAGATTTTACCGATCTAAACAAAGCTTGTCCAAAAGATAGTTTTCCTTTGCCAGATATTCCGCAAATGGTTGAGTCAGCAGCAGGAAATGAAAGGATATCTTCTCTTGATGGATACAAGGGATACAATCAAATCCCTCTCGCTGAAGAAGACCAAGAGCATACTGCCTTTTTCGCTCCAAGAGGATTATACTGTTACACAAAAATTCCATTTGGTATGCGAAATGCTGGTGCAACATACCAAAGGATGGTAGAAAAAGTGTTCGAAAAATGGATACATAAAACACTAGAGGTATACGTAGATGACATTTAATAAAAAGTAAAGAAGCAAAAGATCATGTACGGGATTTGAAGGAAATTTTTGAACAAATGAGGCATTTCAACATCAAAGTAAATCCGGAAAAATATACCTTTGGGGTGGCATCTGGAAAATTTTTAGGATACATTGTGTCAAATGAAGGAATACAAGTCGATCCAGAGAAAGTACAAGCAATTCGTGATATGCCGACACCAGCAACAGTGAAAGATGTGCAAAAGTTAAATGGACTATTAGTTTCGCTAGGAAGATTCATCTCGCGATCATCTGATAAGTGCAAGCATTTTTTCAACATACTTAAAAAGGGAGCGAAATTTAGGTGGACAGTTGAATGTGAAAAGGCGTTACAAGGAATAAAAGAACATTTAATGGATATATCAATCTTACAAAAAGTAGAGCCAGGGGAAGAATTACTAATTTACCTTGCGACAACCTCGCATGCACTAAGCGCAGATATGCGCGAATGGACGCAGGAGTGGAAAAGCCTATCTATTGCATCAGCAAAACATTCAATGCCGCGGAGAAAAATTATTCATAAATTGAAAAACTAATCTTAGCATTAGTTTACGCAACACTTAAACTTCGCATCTACTTCGAAGCACACATGGTTAAGGTAATGACAAAAGTACCAATTGAGTCAGTAATGAAAAATTTAAAAAGGTCAGGAAGGGTTGAAATATGGAATGCACAAGTAAGTCATTGCAAACTCAAATATGAAATACTATCCTCACCCAAATCACAAGTTGTTGCGGACTTTTTAGCAGAATTTCCATTGGAAGAAGATGAAGCAGTGGAAGAAATGGTGGATATAGAAGAAGAACATGGAAATCCAAGGGATTTATTAACTGAGCCAAACAGATGGGAAATATTGGTAGATGGATCGTCAAATGGAGAAGGTAATGGAATTGGGATCATTGTAATTTCGCCAAGGCAATAAAATGGCTTTTTCTTCCAGATTGGAATTTGCATCTACCAACAATGAAACAGAGTATGAAGCTATAATACATGCTTTGCGATTTGCAATAGAAATGAAGTTGGAGAATGTAAGAGTCACTAGTGATTCCCAGTTAGCTATTCGCCGGATAAAAGAAGAATATACTACAAATGAACCATCAATAAAAAATACAAAAAACTTGTTGAAGAATTATCGGCGAAGATACCAAAAATAAGATGGAGACACATATCAAGAAGAGACAATAGACTCGCGGATGCTTTTGCTTTTATATCAAGTATGATGACAGATCCAACTGCGAGATGCATAAAAATACAGACACTTCTATCACCGTCAATCAATAAAGAGGAAGAAGAAGAAGCGGAAGTAATGCTCATAGAAGATGGAACACAAAGACCCTATTGCGAAGATTGGAGAACAGAACTTCATGCTTATCTAATGAAAGGAGAAACGCCAAGAAATAGATTAGAGATGCACAAATTAAAAAGCCGTGCAACAAATCATGAATTACGAGACGGGGTGTTATACCGAAGATCCTTTAATGGACCCTCGCTTAGATGTTTAACACGAAAAGAAGGAGACGCAGTGCTAAAAATGTTACACAGTGGGGATGCTGGCAATTATAGTGGCGGAAGGTCTTTAGCACATAAGGCAAAAATGCAAGGCTATTATTGGCCATATATGCATGAAGATGCGAAACAAATATCAAGACGTTGCGAATATTGTCAAAGGCACGGAAAGAAAATACATGCACCAGGAGTACCATTAACTTCTTCAACAAGTGTATGGCCTTTTGGAAAGTGGGGGTTAGATATTGTAGGACCATTTTTACCAGTGCATGGGCGGAGGAGATATGTGATTGTCGCTACAGATTATTTCACAAATTGGGCGGGAAGTAAAAGCGGACAACACATTCGCGATAAAGATATTTTTACCTTCATATTCGAAAACATAATATGCAGATTTGGAATTCCAAAGACAGTTGGTATCCGACAATGGGAAACAACAGGGACAAAATATAGAATTGCGCTTGCTTAATGCATTTCAAATAAAATGTGGGAAGTCAACTCCTTTATACCCGCAGGCCAATGGACAGGCGGAAGAAACAAATAAAACAATCGCAGATATACTGAAGAAGAAATTAGAAGGACATAATAGAGCATGGTGTGAACAAGTGCATAATGCAAGTATGGGCTTACAATACAACAAGGCGAGAAGCCACGGGAATGTCGCCATTTTGTCTAACATATGGAGTTGAAGCCGTACTTCCACGAAGTTATTATTCCAACAACAAAGAGAGAAGCTTGGGAGAAAAATCTTAGTGCGGGTAACATTTTGGTTAAATTAGATGAATTAGAGGAAAACAGAGAAAGAGCACTACAAAGATATGGAGAATTACCAGCGAAGATTAGCCAGAGAATATAACAAACGTGTCAAGACACGCAAATTTCAACCAGGTAATATGGTATTGAGAGAAACACCAATATATCAGCGAGAAAGTGGTGGCAAGTTGGCGAAAAAGTGGGATGGACCTTATATCATCAAGGAGATAGTTGGAACAGGGGCATATAGATTAATGGATCCCGAGGGCAAAGATGTGGGCCAAAGATTGGATAGACCATGGAATAGATTGTACCTCAAGAAATATTACCCATAGAAGATGGAAGGGAAAGAGTAAGTTGCGAAATATTAAATGGAAGAAATGAAATGAATTCATATGAAATGTTCCTGCGACAGAGTGATTGCGAAATTGCATAAAATAAAGAAAGAATGTGCGAATATCTCGCAAATAAAATAACAAGAGATAATCAAAAATGAATGATTGAACGAATTGACAAATGAAAGAATGAGTGAATGGGACGAACCTTTATGACGTACACCCTAGTTCGTGAATGATATTTCGTAAGAGGCAAATGTAAGACCTAAAGTGCGTCATATAAGGGGGTATCTCTTGACATGGCTCGGGGGAAATGGTTACACCGCCCGGAACCCGAGTCATGAAAATTTGGGGTCAATAAAGCCCATCCGGAGATACCTTGGATTTCCAACTATATATATAAGGTTATACCCTGGTTGGACGACCGAGGGTCTCTTCCAAGGAGTCGGTGTATGACCAAGGCGCCGAGGTACACGGTTGAGCCAAGAGTGCCCGGGGCATTTGAAGTGTCTCGGCCATTCTTGGTAAGTCTTGGCACATGCTTTCTTGCTCGGCCCGAAGAAAACTCCACTTAGGTGCATTCTCGTAACCATAAGGCCTATAGGTATAAGGGATAAGAGGCTTCAAAACAACCGGTTGTTGTTAAGACCGGATGGGAGGAGCTAGTCTTGTATGGCCGATGCACGCCTCCTTGAAGGGGCAACCAGGGAGATGATAAGGGCGGCACCCTCCATTAGGGAGCTGATAAGTTTCTTAAGATGCAAATGTCATGAGGCTCTATTTTCGCAAGAAAATTTAGGCTTGTCATATTTGTGCAATGATCCTGAAGAGGCAATAATACTAACGCGAGGGTAAGACGAGATCAATGGGTTTTTACATGAAAATGTAAAGACGTCCTGCGATTTCGTCGCAAAGACGGCAATGTCATGGGGCTTTACGTTCGCAAGAATATTTAGGCCTGTCATATTGTCGCAAGAAAAATATCCTGCAGAGGCAAAAATACTAAAGAAATGATAAGACAAGATCAATGGGTCGTTACATGAAAGTGTAAAGACGTCCTGCGATTTTATCGTAAGACGGCAATGTCATGGGACTTTATGTTCGTAAGAATATTTAGACCTGTCATATTGACGCAAAAATGAGGGGTGGAAAAATAAGACCTTTAACTAGGAAGGCAAAATAAGACCACACAAGAGAAATGATAAGGCAAGATCAATTGGTCATTACATGAAAATGTAAAGACGTCCTGCGATCTTGTCGCAATGATGAATTTCAACATAAATGAAGATAATGGAAAACAAAATAGCAATTATTAAATATCAAAAATTATACTCGTTGAAAGAAAGAGTAATAATAAGCAGATGAACACATCTAAAAGATGATTGAAGTACGTAAGGAAGTAACAGTACAAGAAGAAAAATTACAAGAGAAAGTCAATTCTCAAATATCAGTTTTTTCACCAGAAGGAGATACTGGGCTTTCTTCAGCAACTTTATCCATATTTTTGCCAGTTATTATATTTCCACCAGATCCTCCCTCACCCAGATCATCATTGACAGTTTTACTATGAGGGATTGTCTCTTCATTTGCGAGCTCTTCACCACTATTGTAGTCAAAATCGCTGTCAGGAGAATTAGGAACTTCATCGTCGCTTACTTCTAGAGGTTCGATACATACAGGATCAAGAGATTTAGATAGTAGAACATCATTCACAAGAACTTCGGCCTTAAGATGAAATTGACGAAGGAGTGCTTTCTGATGATTTCTACCCTCTATATCTTTACAGTCAGACATATAATCGAATCTTCTTTCTGCACGATCGCGAGATCGAGCAAGGGAAGCAGTGAGTATTCCATTTTCTTTGCGAATTTTTGAATAGTCATATTTTAGAGTGGCAATAGAGGAATGAAGATTTTTCTCAGAATCTGCAAAAGAAAAGAACATAGAAAATTATTCAGATTTTTGGAATTCGCAAGGAAAATATCACAAAATAATAAATAAATGGATTAAGGTAGTCAAATAATATGACTACCTTCCTTTTGAGAGGTAAGATATTGGATTAAAGCCGAACAACTATTCTCCAAGTGATCCATGGCATTATCAAAATTATCTCCAATTAAACCTTTCAGTCGAGATCGCAAGCTTTTTTCGTTCGAAACAAGTAAGGCATTTTCTTTTCGCAAGAGAAAGAATTGGACTTTTCTAACTTGGAACATTGATCCTTGAATTGGTTTGCCTTTACACTTAAGGTTATTCTACCCCTGGATAAATTTATCCTTCTCGCAAAGAACTTCTTCGAGTTGATTTCTCGCGAACGAAGAGATTGTTCTTGTTCTTTACATATTTTTTGACAAACATCAGACTGTTGCGATTAAATCGCCACCTTGTTTAACAGAGTTCGCTTCTCTTGAGAAAGAATTCCATTCTCATCTGATAAAGTTTCCAACTCCAAATTAGCTTTAGTCAAAGAGTAAGAGAGGCGAGATAATTCATTACTTAATGAGCCTTGTTCTGAACCAAGTCAAAGATTTTCTTTAGAAAGATTATCTATTTGATCAACGAATATGTATGAAGATTATCTAATTGGTTATATTGCTCCATCCAAGCATCTCTATCCATTCAAGCTTCTTCAACAGTAGATTCCAACTGATATATCTCCATTTTTCGCTTCTGGTTTAAAGCTTGAAGGGCGAACAAGGGCTTGAGGTTCAATAAAAAAAATGGAAAATATAGAGGAAAGATTGTACCTTTCAATTCTTCGTTCTTCTTGCGAAAATTATCACGATCCAGCGAAACATTTTGAAGTTTTTGATTCTCAAGTTGGAGAATATTACACTTTGCAGTCATAGCTTGGAGATCATTCTTCAAAGTATTAA
Organism: Papaver armeniacum; assembly: GCA_023531295.1. NCBI lineage: Eukaryota > Viridiplantae > Streptophyta > Magnoliopsida > Ranunculales > Papaveraceae > Papaver > Papaver armeniacum. The sequence goes on along the minus strand of JAJJWW010007029.1, from coordinate 567,492 downwards.
CTTCTTGCTCCAAAGATGTTTGCCAAATTCTATCGGAGCCAAGGTATTTGTTCAAAATCTCGCAAACATCAGATTTGATAGGATCGACAGAAGTCTTCTTGACATCGTTCACAATATCTGATAGAACTTTGAAGGCCACATCTATTCCTTCCAAATTTTCTTTAGTAAGAGGGATCTGCTCAGATAAGGAAGTAAAGGCGATAAAAGAAGGAAGAGATGAGTCATTTTTTGTTAAAGGAATATCATGAGAAGTGGAAGTCTCTTGAAGATCAATGACTGGAGAAACGGTAGAGACATTGACAATAGAAGAAGAAATGGGTTCATTCGCAACGGATCAAGTTATGAGGGATTTGATCTATGAAAAATTCGGGCATATGAGTGCTATCATCAACGGTATTTTCGGAAGAAGAAACAGAGGTTTATCTTGTGAAGATTTCGCAGAGGAGTTGTAAGTTTGAATATAGGAAAGGAAACAGCAGTGTGCAACAGAGTTTAGAACTAGCGAGGCTTCTTGGGGACCTATCAACATTTCCGTCATCCTGCGAATTACAAGTTAAATAAGAAACAGAGGAAACAATATTGTTATTAAAAGAGTAAATGTTTCTTAAATACCTTGTTATTCGCAGGCTTTCTTTTAGTGACAATGTTTTTCGGTTGCGAACCCATGGAGATATTAGGGTTCACAATGGTGAACTTGGTGTTAGATTTGTTCTTGCTAAAACAAAAACAGCAGGGGAACCATTAAAAGAAGAACATTATAAAAACAAAACAACTTCAATAAGAGAGATCAATCACAAAGTAATCAAATTCAGCAAAATTAACAAACCTTGATGGCTCCATAGAAACAGTAGCAGAAGAATAATGGCAGAAAAATGATGAAGAAAACGATGAAGAAAAAACAGCAGTAAAAAGTTGCAGACGATGAAGAAGACGAAGTAAAAGAAAAGAAATACTTTCTTAAGGATTTCCCCTTTAAATAGACAAGAGAGGAGTAACCGGATAACATTAAATGTGCCGGTAAAAAGGATATGATTTGGACACATGTTAGCAATCATCCTTGATCCACGGAATTTTGTCGGCAAAAATTGATGAAAAACAAGCGGTTGCGGCATTTCAGAATACTAGTTCTCATGACATTCTCTTCTTCGCAGAGAAGACATGAGAAGAGGCAAGATGTAGGATCAGAATATCGCGACATCAATACTTCGCGAGATTAATAAACGACAGCATTGTGAAATGTCGCAAATAGGTAATATAAATGACGGAATGAATGACGATTGCCAAAAAACGAGAAAGATGTGAAGACCTAACGAGCTTTAGGATAGTTGCGAGATTATATAATTGTACACTTGCAGTATTTCGCAAGTCATTCCCGAAAATAAAGGACAGCTTAGCTGTCGTCCAATGTGTAATACCCTATATAAGGAGTCGAACAGGACTGTTGAAGGGATATTTTTCGAGTGTTAGGCAAGTCATTAGGAGAGAGAAAGTTTGTGGTGATTGTAATTTCTTTAGCTCTTTTCCATTATATCTTGTAAATATTCAAAGAATTAATCAATAAAAATCATAGTTGTTCATCTACAAATGTCTTAGTTAGGTGAATTCTAGTGAGGGGTGTAGTGTAGGATTTCCTGCAACTACAGCCATGCCGGTATTATTTACCCTATTTTGTTAAATCTCTGTAGACAATTCTATTAATACCGGCATTCGATTTCATTTACATAAGATGCCGGAACTGATAAACCGGCGTAAAACTCATTTAACATACAATGCCGGGATTAGTGCCGGCATACGCGTTATGTTTATTGACCATGCCGGAAATCTGTTTCCTTATTTTTTAAAAACTTAGGTCAAAAGCTCAAAAAATGAAGAAAAGAAAGGGAAAAGTTGTTGATGAAGAAAAACCCAAGTCTTCTCGATCTCGACGTAGTAGATATGATCCGGAACGTCGTAAGCTCACGATCCGGGACAATCCCCCGGAGGAGGGAGACACAAGCAGCGATGATGCTATTCAGTGGGAGAATTATGTACCTCCTGATGCAGCAGGTGGCTCATCCTCACATGGATTAGGACAACCTGGAGCTGAATACGATGACAAAGATGAAAAGAAGCCACCAAAGCACCTCCCAAAACTATATGACATGATTCCAGAACGCAGTGATGACAAACACTGGGTCAGCGAGAGATCCCAAACTTTTATTTGACTACAAGGACTCTTGGGCCCGTTGGATCTATTCAACTTATGTAGGACGTTTGCATCTTGTTATTATATTGTTTATATATCATCAGGTGAATTGAAGTTTGTTTGGTGTGTTTTTATAGGACCACAAGAAAGCCTTCCGTGTTTGCCGCCATCAACAAATGGATACATGGGATTTGGAAGGGGAGTGTCTGGAGGTTCAAGCGGCAGTAAGAGCATCTGGGTTGTATCCAGCGGTAGAATACTATGTGGCCACTGATCAATTGACGACAAATTGCTTCTTGGAGAGGTTTTATGCTTCGACTGATACCATGCATTTTCTTTTTGGCGAGATGACCATTATCCCTGAAGATGTACAAAGAATATTGGGTTTAGAGATCCGAGGAAAAGCCGTTAACAAAGATGACGACGGTAAGAGCCTAGAATGGTCCAAGATATATGATCTGACTAAAATGTTGTTTGGTTGGGATGAGGAAACGACAAAATCAAATATGTACGTGAAAAAGAATACCATGACAAAGACTATTAAAGTCGTTAAGATCAAACAGTTTTTGGGAATACGATGGGCAAGGAATTGAATGCCGAACAAATTCAGCAAACTAGCGCTGCTTATCTGTTGTTCCTCTTGGGCATCGCAATATTCCCTGACTCTAATGGTAACTTGGTGCATATGAACAACTTACAATACTTGGATCCCTTGGAGGAGGTTCATGAGTACTCATGGGGCACTGCTTTCTTGACACATTTTTTGGCGGAGATGCGTAGATCTTTTAAGGAGACTTGCCGTCAATTTAATGGGAATTTCACTATATTACAGTTAATGTGAACTAGTTATTTTGTTTTCCAATTAGTTCTTTTCTTATACATACATTTCATTGGAACGATCTTTCATTTCCGTAGGTGTGGGCTTATGAACACTTCCCAACATTGTTCAATGAGTACAAATATTTGGAGTCGTCAACATATGGTTTGGATCCATGGACTCCTATAGCCAAGAAATACGTTTTCGACAATAAACCAAAGCCCAATAACAGAACTCGGTTACTCACCATGAGGGAGGCTTTGGACTCTATCGCTGTCCAAGATGTTGTGTTTGACCCATATAAGAACGAAAGAGAAGTTCACTTTCCAAGGCATGACAATGTAGCGTTTTACAACGGACCATTGTTTCATCCAAAAGGATTTGTTATGCATAACCCTCTCCGTGTGATGCGCCAACTTGGGTACAAACAAAAACACTTAAGGGTGAATCGATGCCAAATTCTCTCATGTCTTACCTCAATGTGTATCAAAGAACAAAGATACGCCGGTAGTTTACAAACCAACTCCTGTAGTTGCACATTGGAACGAAAGGGAAGAACAACAACTGGACAGGGCTGGTTGGGAATTTGCGGAAAACGGTTATGAGTCGGAACCAAGCTTCCTCAAAGGTCATTGGAGGTACTCACATCCTTATATTGTACGCCCGGACAAAAAAACAGTGCCTCCACAAGCAGAAACTCTTGAAGAACCTACTGTACCCGTACTTCAAAAGACTCTCCTTTTGTTGGTACGTAATTCTGGTTCACTTCCTATCATTTGAATGTATACCTATAAATTTTTAAAGATAGTGTACTAATGGAAATATATAACAACAGCATTCACGGATAGGAAAATTGGGAAACTGGTTTAAATGCAAGATCAAGAAAGGAGAGGTGCTGACCCCGGAATAAGTGAAGACAGTTGATGAGAAGATAGACAAATTTGAAGATCCAAATGAAATGACTTGTGGACTCCAAAGAAAAAGAGGTTCACAAGAAGCCAAGGACCGAGTGATATAAGATGTTTGTTAATGTTTCTTTTATAGTATTAGATATTTCTTTGAACAATCTACTGTCGGTTTATGTTTATGTGTGTGTCTTGCTAAAATTTGAAATCTTTGTTTCATTTGTTTTCGGTTTGGAACATCTTAACTTTACATATGGTTTGTTAAACAATCTAGTCTTTGCTTATGTTATTTTATGTGTCTTGCTAAAGTTTTGGGATGTTGATTTCATTTGTTTTTGGCTTAGAACATAATATATTGGTGAATCTATATGAAACATTGTGTTTTTCTTTTTCAAAACCGGCATGGTCGAAATTGTAACATCCATGCCGGAAATATGTTTTCTTTCAAGAATAAAGAAATTTAGAATTCCGGAAATGATACGATTTTGAATGTAGTGTCGGTGCTCTATCTTTCCCTTACGAATAATTGATCTTGTTGAAGTTCCGGCATTGTCGTGAAGTTATTCTTAATGCCGAAACTTAAACTAATATCTCTGTGCACTTTTGATTATTTGCCGGCATAAAAAAGAAAAGTATTTCTATGCCGGTAAAAGTTCCGGCATTGCAAAGCTTGAATTAAATCATGCCGACACGTACATAGCATATGGTTTAATGATTACAATTGAAACTTCCAAAAAAAACAAAAGGTTGTGTATGTCGGAACCACATATATCCAAATTACTCATCATTGCTTCCACACGTATGAAGTTGCCTCTCCTCCTCTTCAAGAGGTTTCTTTGATAAGGCCAACGCATCCCAAAATTGGTGATTCTCCTCATACAATGCCATCCATCCTTTCCAGATATTTGGATCTAGGTCCTTGTTTTTAGACATCCCACAAACAGGTGGCAATGAACAATTTTCCGTGAGTTTTGGAATAACTAAATGATTGCCATTCACGAACGCAAAAACAACTCTTCTCTTCTCAAGGGATCCCTCGCATTTTTGCCACTTTGGTGTAAATGTTACTTCTAAGGTGGGCGTAAAATAATGAACAACACATCTAAATGTATCCGCCACTAGATGCCCACAAAGCGACATGCTCACCCAATATTCATAAGGTAGAAACTTCATCTCTTGCTCGGGCCCTAATAGTCGAGCATATATATCATCAAACCTCTCGCCTTCACCAAGAAATTGCTCATAAAGCTCCTCTTGTTCACAAGTTGTTCGGCCATCCTCGTTCTAGCATATTTGCATGGTGTCATACCTCTACTAACCGCCGTGTCAAAGATTCCTAATTGTTCGGTCACAGCATGATAGCCACAATTTCCATCACCATCGACATCATCCGTATACACAATAAACTCACGAATAGTCTCAGGAAGTTGGTCTATGTAAGACTCTATCTTCGTATGGTAGTGTCTATAAGTCCTACCCGTTTGCGAATCCTAATACATCGTCATATTACCAACTTTTAGCTTAACTATATCCAAACCATCCTCTGCAATCTCTACACTCCAAATGTCTTCGGTATGTGACGGGAGATTATACTTCCTTGGCCTACCCTACCCCTTTTCTTTGGAATTTCCGATACATCGACTATGGGTGTGGCTTCGGAATGCTCACCTTGTTGTTCTTGGTAGCTCAATGTTGGTACCTTTGGCGGCCTATCCCTTTTCTTTGGAACCCCCGATACATCGACTATGGGTGTGGCTTCGGAATGCTCACCTTGTTATTCTTGGTAGCTCAATGTTGGTACCTTTGGCGGCCTACCCCTTTTCTTTGGAACCTCCGATACATCGAATATGGGTGTGGCTTCGGAATTCTCACCTTGTTGTTCTTGGTAGCTCAATGTTGGTACATTTGGCGGCCTACCCCTTTTCTTTGGAACCTCCGATACATCGACTATGGGTGTGGCTTCGGAATGCTCAACTTTGTGTTCTTGCAAGATTGACGTTGGTACCTTCGGTGGCCTCCCCATTTTATTTGGAACCTCCGATCCATCGGTTTTTGGTGTGCATACGGAAACCGTCGCTTGTTGTTGACCTATTAACGGTTCCTTCCTCGGTCTACCCCTTTTAGTTGGAACTGGTGCTTCCACGAATCGAAGTTCCGAAATCTCACTTGCGGATAGATCTTGTTTCTTGGTTGCCGCGAGTTCTTCTTCACGTCGAGTCATTTATTTGAATTCTTTCCTTTGTTTTCTCCTTGAAACTTTAGTTTGTGGTCTACCTATCGGATCTCCCTTTCCTGGCTCTTCACTTGGTTTGATCCATGGGCGAGTAATTAGCCTTAGTTGGCTCAACAATACTTGTCGGCCAGCCGAGTTGCCACGTGAGTAAGCTTCGTAGAATTCCTTTGCTTCATTTGTATCCCATGGTGATTGTCCGGGATCTTCCGTAGGGGGAGGGTCAAAAGATAGTTGCCTCCAAAACGGATCAATAACCTCAATAGGTATAACTTCATTGTACTTCACAAGCATATGACGACACGGAAGCCCCAATGAAGACATGTCCGGACAAATACACACATCACCTGGTTTTCCATAATTTTTCTCATATGCCATTTCTGTCATCATATGTTTTATTTCCCAATGAGAGACGTTGAACTATATTCCTTAGAGCAACTTAGTATATTGAAGAAATTGAGTCATCCTTTCCATTGAGCTTTTCTAAAAAGCCTTCTTGATCCTATCGATATCAGCCTTAAAGTATTGCTCCATTGCCTCGGTGACCGTAACCACGTAGCCTTTCCCGGACTGGATGAGATATTTAAATCTACCATGAGCGGATTCCGCTACACTAGTTGCTTCAGTTTTGAAGTGCCTATACCGGTTTGTCCATGCACGCACAAATTTTTACTTGTACTTATCCAACAATTTATCCCAACAATATGAGACGGCGCTTGGATACACTTCGTTATATTTAGCACTAAACATATTCAATCTCTTTTCATATATATCCTCTGTAAGAGACCAATAAACTTTACCCCAATCCTTTAGAAATTCCAACCACTTTTTATGATTTTCATCGTGTTCTTTGTCCACTCGCTCTTTAATCTTTCCTCTTTCATCTTCTTCTTTTTCGGGTGATAGTTTTTTCTTGCGAACATCTTCCTCTAGTTGAGCAATCATTCTCTTCTTAATATCCTCCTTAGAGGGTTCAAACAAAGCATGACAATCTTTTGTCACATTTTGACCTATATGATACGTATATAAGAAATTTTGTGCATCCGGAAATACATCAGATATAGCACCCATTAGTGCGTCATCTTGATCGGTTACGATGACCCCCGGAAATTGATTTTTCGGGAACAATAATTTCAATTGTCTTAATGCCCAATGATAATTGTAATCCCTCTCGTTTTCCATTAAACACCAAGCCAATTTGAATGTTACCTTGTCCGATGTTTGCCCCACGATGTTAAACAACGGCATGTTGTATTTGTTTGTCTTGTAGGTGCAATCCATCATAAGAACACCACAACATGTATGAGCCAATTGTGAAAGCAAAGGATGCACAATGAATATTTGAAGGGGCTTTTCGTCCGGTCCTCTTTTAATGATATACGTGTAGTTGTGATCCCAAACTATCTTCTCAAATTCTTGCATAACGCTCCTCCCTTCCCATTCCACCCTTCTAATGGTTGCTTGTGCGCTATAAATTGTACTTAAAGAAGAAAGGTTCTGATCATCCTTTTCCTTAAAGGTTCTGAGAATCACTCTTGGTTTGATACATGCTTTGGTCATTATCTTTACATCCTCGAATTCACGAGGTTTTAGCTTCGCAACTATGGAGTGACCAATAAAATATTTCGGATCCGGGTGGTTATGTTGGCCAAACCACACCGTACAATCCCATTCCTTTTCTTTGTCTCTTAAATAGAATACAAGCTTAAAGGGGAAATTATCCTTCCTCGTATGAGTCTTGTATACCCTATTAGTCTTCTTTTCATATACATAACCCTTTCTCTTATGGCTATTCTTCGCCTTGTATTCACCACTTCTCTCGCAAACCATCTCAAAACGCCTATTTGAACCTTGGGTATTCCTCACCAACACACACTTGTTCTTAAGAGCCGTCTCTTTTGCCTAAGCAATTGCTTCCGCTGGAGATTTAATTCCCTACATTAGGACAACAATGGAAGATTATAAGGTTCATTACAAGCAATCCCCACATAACGTTCTAAAAACTAGGTGAAAAGTATTGTTTGGTAACATACCGGAGGCATCTTATAGTATTCGGACGTATCCGGACCAAGCGGTTTGGAATTTGTTGGATCAATGTATGTCACAATCTAAGGAATAAATGAAAAGAAAATTTAATTAGTTCAACAAAAAAAAAACTACCATGCCGGGTACCATTTCCGAAGTGCTCGACCACAGTTTCGGCATTGAATAATAATGTTCCGGCATTTTAGAAATACACTTGAAAGGAGGAGACAATTATACACAGTACCGGCATTGGATGTTCTTGAACACAATTGCCAGAAGAGGCAATACCAGCATTCTCGCTAAACAAGGTACAAAGCCGGTAACAGGAGCCGGCATTCTCGATATGTGAGTTTCCAGCCGGAACCAATTGCCGGCTTGGCGGTAAATTTAAAAGCATGCCGGGACCAACTACCGGCGTGCCCGATATTTTATATACCACGCCGGTATTGGAGTTCAAAAATCTTGAACTCCTAGATGCTTTTCTGGTAGTACCGACATGGTCAGTTAGGAGTGAACCATGCCGGTTTGAATATTCCATGGAATATTCGGTGGTAGGTAAAAGCATAACTGCATACCGGCATGCATAGTTGGTTGGAATACCACGCCGGCAAAGTTTTTAAAATGGGGGATATCTTGTACCGGCATGGCAAGGAGTATGAATACCACGCCGGTGGCATTAGTTCCGGCGTCGTATTCATACAACTAGCATGCCGGTACTAAGCTGCTTCAGACAAAAAAATGGCGGTTTAAAAAAGAAAAATCAAATTTTCGACCTCTTTGAAGCATTACCCGTGTGTTGGGGTTGCTTGTATGTTGAACATGTTTAGTTTCTTGGGTTGGTTCTTCATAAAACACTTCATGGTCACGAAAATCATGATCCAAGGGTGTTGGTTCATCATACAACTCCAATTGTGAGTTGTTATCATACACAAGATTGAAGATATGATTGTTGTTCTAGTTGAGCTAAAGATTCAAATGCTCATTTAATTCTCTCATCACAATCATCTTCCATTTTCAAAAAAAAAAATTCCACTCAATTTTTTTTTTTTCTCTCCTTCTACTCCTCACTCACACAAATTAAAATAAAAACACACACTAATCTATCTCCCAAATACTTAAGATTTTTACTAATTATTATTAACCACTAAACATGATTAGTGAGGGCCAGATTAGGAATTAAAAAAATAATTACATAAGGGGTGACCCAGCTTTGCTATTTGGATCCCTATTTTGTCATGTACCTATATCCCCAATTAGTTTTGATATCCCCCAATTGCGCGTTCTTTTTATCAATAGAAACTTCAATGCTTCAGGAAAAAAAATAATAGAAACTTCCTTTCCTATTAAAAAAATAAATAAATTACCACTTAAAAAATTACTTTAAATCTTAAACAAACACATCAGTTCTCCCTGGGAACAGGTTTCTTTCCTAAAAACACCCAAAACCAAAACCACACCACAACAAATGTGCTGTAGATCACACACTAAACATCACAGATCATACACTAAACATCACAAGGTATGAACACTTGTGGTCTTTTTAGGGATAAAACTTAAAGACCATTAATATTATAGTGTTTGTGATCTTAGATATAAAGATCTTCCCATACATCTCATATATTTTGAAAAGTATGATCTTACAACTGAGCATTTGACCACTTTCAACATTACTTTGTGATCATAAATCTGTCTTCGATAAATTTTAAAAAATAACTGTGGTGAGCATGGCTCGAACACGCGACCTTCGGGTTCCATCAAGGGAAAAAAAGAAAGAAAACCCACTTAATTTTGGGGGTCCAATAAAAAAACCTCGAATTCTCAGTCTTAACTCTATTTTCATTTTCATTTTCACTCGAAAACTCTCTGTCTCTCTCCCTCCATCTCTCGAGTTTTCTTCAATCAATTCATAGAGAATTCAAGTGACGATTTCGCAAAAGCGGGCATTCTACAGTTAGATCATGCTATCCCTCCTACAATACGAAGAGTAGTGCTATTCCACACGACTTTGCGGGATGGCTTCCCGCAAAAGTGGCTTCTTTAACGTTAGATCATGCTAAAACCCAGATCTAACAGCCTTGACCGTTCCTGAAAGTGGTGGGTCCTTTCCTGAATGTGAATCTAATTATTAATTTGATCATCCAACGATAAAGAAGTCGACTTTGAGGGAATATAGCATTTGTCTCAAGTTGCTTGAGCATAAAAAGTTGACAAGACAAAGATGAGACAAAAGTCTTGCCCATTCTTAGTAGTGCAGTATTTTATTTGACTGACCTATACTAATTAATCCACAAATCCTAGCTAGTCCTTCACCTCCTCCTCTCTGTAGTAGTACTGCACCCACTTGCACTTTCTTGCTTTTCCAATAAAGATTGACAAGAGACCACACATAGACTAACTTTGCTTTCTCTTGTAAACTAGTCTCATCTCTTTTACCTAGTACTGACTCCTCTGTCTCATCTCTTAATATATTTTCATTTCACTACTGGGTTTTACGTTTTCTTTTTCTCGATCAGCTGTGTTTTAATTTAAATACTGATTTGAATCAGGCAGAGGGGCAGGTAGTGGAGAATACAAATGGGTTGTGTAGTAAATGGAATTCTTGTTTTGTATGGGAATCTGGTGGAGTGGAACAACAATTATCATCATCATCTTTACAAATGCAGCATTATGGTATTTCCTCTTAAAACTGGTGTGATTGCTTTAGAGGAGACCGAACTTTGGCTAAGAGCTAATCCTCAAGATAGGACTTTATTGATCACATACAGACACCACGCTGCATCACACATCTGGAGATGGAAGGTGCATTTAGCAAATTGTGTAAAGTACAGTGATTTATTAAAGTTATTTAGTTAATAATTGTTAAAACCTTGTTATGCAGAATTATTAACAATTATTAACTGAAAACCATTTATTTAGTGGTTTTCACAACAATCGCTGGTATTTAGTGGATAGGGTCTTTTCAGTTGATGAAGTTTGGGCAGCCATTTACTCGTATGGCGTGTATTAATCTGTATCATACGAATGTTTTATGAATACCTCAAATGACAGATTTAATACACGCCACTTGAGAACATGCTGAGACTCTATCAGAGTAGTATCATGATTGTTCTCAAGTGGCGTGTATTATCCCGTTTTGTCTTATGATTGTTAGCCTTCCACTTGTAATAATTTCCCCACCCGAGTTCTCAAAACTAGTATCATGTATGATCTCGTTCAGAGTAGATATTTTAAGTTAAGTTTAAGTGAAGAAGGGCACTACAATGGTGGGTAAAAAAGAATTTGGTTCGTTTTTGTTACACAAACATCGTAGAAAAATATAAGGCCTCGTAGAAAAATATAAGGCCTATTGTAGGTAGCTAATTGTTTTAGAGGTAGACCACCTGGCTCATTTGCATTTGAGCACCACCACTGGATAAGAAATTTTCATATGTCAACTGCATCCTGGCTTACTTGATCCATATGTTGCGATCTCTCGTAATTTTATTCTCACACTATCTCACATGTTAGATGTGATTTTTGCGAATAAAAACGAAATTTTGACGGACATGAAATTAATGTTTTAAAGATAAGTTCCTCTTACATAGATCGACTTTCGTACTTAAAAGAGCCCTTGAAAAAAAACGGAAAATGGGTCATTTGTCCAAAAAATATTTAAAACATGATTTTAATGGACGAGTAAAAATTAATATGGGTGAAATGGACAAAAAAAAATAAATAACAAGAATGAAACTGGATTCATTCTGGCTTAAACTTAAAAAAGAGAGGATGATCGGGTCAATGCCCAAAAGTGTTTTATACGGAAAACTATTTACTAAAAATGTCTAGTTTTTTAAAAATTCCCAAAAAGGTATAATGTGTGCACATTATATGTGTGGATACTTGATATTGTGTACACAATATCAAGTAATGGGTACACATTCAAACATTGTTGGTAATTTATAACATTTTTGGGAATAACGAAAGAAAACTAGACACCTTTGGAAATTTCCTCGGAACTGGATGCATCCTGATGTAAATTAAAAATACGAAAAGTATCTCGAAAATGGGTAGGATGAAACTGTTTACATCCTGCCTATTTTTACATTCTCGGTCATTTAAACAGTATCAAATTTTACATGTTTTTTTGACCTAGGAATTGTTGGTTTTGGTCTTTTAAACCAATTTTGTGGAAAAAAAATCAGATACTCAACGGGGAATTATAAAAAAAAAAATTAGTTAGACACTAACCATAGAAAGGGGAAAAAAAAACTAACGCTAAGAGAAATGTAACTGATCGGATTTAGGGCCCCAACATATGGGGTTCAAGACGGTCGCCTAGCTGGCCTATGTGAAGCGACGGCCCTAGCTGTAAAGTGAGTGATGTAGAAAATGGGTGCAAGGATAGTCTACATGGAGCGCAACACTGGTTTTGTTTGCAAGGGATGTTTAGATTAGATCTATGTTGCACGGACACACCAAGAAAGATGACGTAACCGTGTCGGACACACGAACGGACACGACACGGTTACGACACTTCCCGACACACGATGGACACGCCACATCACGCGTCGCATAAAAATCAACATTAGATACTTTTCGGACATTACTTGGACACTCCCGGACACAATGATTCACTTTGGTTTGGAAAATCAAAATTTAGAACAATGTAATGCTGATTTATTCTCCTTTTAGTTAAAACCAAGCATGAAAAACTTTGTTATTATTACACTATTATTAATTTTATTTAATTAGTAATCAAGTATTTTAAAAATAAGAATAATTATTTTGTAAGATTTCATTTTAGTGGTTTGAATAATACATATAACGTGTCCCCGTAACCTGTTTTTTTGAGGTTTGACGTGTCAACGTAACCGTGTCGTGTCGTAACTGTGTCTCGTGTTCGTGTCAGTGCAACATAGGATTAGATTGTGATACCAGAAAGCATCGTGCTCAAAGAATTTCAAAAAATAAACATAAATGAACGCGCGTCGAAGAATTGTAATAAGTTATCTACTAAGGCTTGGGCGCACATACAAGTCACGGATAAAGGGAAAGACAAATGCTATCCCACACGACTTTGCGGGATGGCTTCCCGCAAAAGCGGCTTTACCGTTGGATGATCAAATCAACGATTAGATTCATATTCAAAAAAGTACCCATCACTTTTAGGAAAGGACCCACCACTTTTAGGGAAGGACCCACCATTTCCCCTAAAGGGTTCAAGGCTGTTAGATCTGGGTTTTAGCATGATCTAACGGTAAAGAAGCCGCTTTTGCGGGAAGCCATCCCACAAAGTCGTGTGGGATAGCAGTGCTCGGAGGGAAAATAATCTTGAAGAATTATAGTCTCGTGACTCTCGTCTCACTATTGCTTACCCAACTGAGGCCAGTGTAGGTTGTGGTGTTGTACTGGTCTTTCTTTATAAAAGTTCGAAAATGCTAAACGTCCCTCCGCTCCCTTCCCCCACTGTTTTCCTCCGCCCATGTGTCAAACATCTGTTGGTTAAACCCAATAATAATGAGACCCCCTGCTAAAAATATCAATCCAGGGATCAAGGGCTAAGAACGATGACACCTGATGGGGGAAAGGAGTGGGGAAGGGATCGGGGGAAGTGTAGCACTTTCCAAGACAAAAGTTATCTGGTGACAGAGTAGTTTTGTCTTATTACTGTAGTCTGGTCAAATTGTAAGTACTCTCTCGTCAAGTCGTTATCTATTCCCTCATAGCTTGCCTAATTAATTAGGCCTCTAGTATGACAATACAACAACTCGGTACAACTCTACAATCTAAATACTAGGTCACTGTACGCTCAGAGTCAATCTAGTGTATTATTTCACGCTTTATCAAGTACCTGTCGAGTTTTCCCATCTCGCAGACCATGCGCAACAGTATCATACTAATACACGTTCTCAAGAAGTTGTTTAGTACATCTTACTACTAGATTTATATATTTATTGCAGTAGAATCCAATCCAACTATAAGTTTTTATGACACTTCCCTGTTGGCCCGGTTCCCACCCCATAAATACTAAATAATTGTTGAGCCTTTCATATCACTCAGTCACCCCTTCCTGCTAAACTAGTCTCATCTCTCTCTGTTTCACGTTAAATGGATGACTTGAATCATGTAGTGGAGAATACAAATGGGTTATATAGTAAATGGAGGTCTTGTTTTGTATGGGAATCTGGTGGAACAACAATCATCATCAACTCATCGTCTTCTCAAATGCAGCATGATGTTATCTCCTCTCAAAACTAAATAAAAGCTGCTTTAGATCGGTGTGATGGCCGTGGCCATCTTCGATCATTAGAGAAAGTAGCGTGACATACCTTTCTCCAGTTGTTCTATTAAGGGTTAATGCAGGTTGGTTATTTATTTCGCTCTATAACTGACCATGATGATCTGTAGGATAAGTAAGATAACCCAAAGCAAACTGATTGGTTCCATTCGCACTTGCAGGTTTCATCTGCTACACTTAAGGTGATGGGTTTGTCAAAAAGGGCAACTGTGGAAATCATGGTAACAACTTCCAACTCTGAATTTGTTTCAGTTTGTATATTATTTTGGTTTACCTATACTCGGTAGGAAGACATTGTGTGTATCATTCAACTTCCATCTTTGAATGTGCTTTAGTGGACACAAAATATGGGTATTATACTCTGGCAGTGAGGACTTTTTTTTATTAATGGATGAGGTTTCTTAGAATTGTAGTTATCTACACACTTCATGCCTGCATCTCCAGTTGTATACATTTCTGTATTGTTCAAAACTGGGTCAATTGGATTCCAATTTGCATCATTTCTTAACATGTGAGTTACTAGGGATGTTACCCAGCCTGACAACAATGGTAGCGATGTTCACTTATTCATGACCCGTAACGTCCTATCTGTGATAACTGATAAAGTAGTAGAAACTCTTATTCATGTATGTATTCATTGTTACCATGCAATATGTGTGGTTTGGAGTCAATTCCACTCTTTAGCAATATCTGGAATATTGTCATTCTCTTAAAACATTGATTCTCAGTCTGTACATAAGACTGTTCTGAGAGCGCTGGCTCCCGAACTATTCCATTTTTCATGTTAATGCTGATGGAAATAAAACTCATAGAGTCTCAGCAATCAAATTCCAACTGAACTGCCTCGAACTTGATGCAGATGTTTCAAACTTTCCCGAATGTTAATGTTGCAGGTTTCGGTCTAACTTTACAAAATTGTGCAGGAGAATGCTTAGAAGATCTCCAAATCTCAGCAAGAGCTACCAAGAGCAGGCAGAATGTAAAACTTTTGGCACATACGGGGAAATGGAAGCTATGACTTGTACTTTTGGCACATATGGGAGGATTTCAAAATATATTTGACGAATGTAAAACTTATCATAGTTATAAAAAGGTATGAGGTTTGTGTCCATGATAGCCAGGGCTATCAGACGGACGACGTTTAATGGGGGCCATCATCCGAAGGTGGGGAATCTCCGGATGGAGTTTTACATGGACGGCTGAAAAGCTTACCGTCTTAACAGTCCGTAAACCAATTTGTTATATATATTACCGTTTAACAGTCCGTAATACCAATTTGTTGTATATATGGAATCTGACGATGCAATCTAGGGATGTTTTAGCTTTCGTGATTGGCAGAATTGGGTTTTCTGGGTTAGCAAATTTTAGGGTTTATCCTTTGTCTCAACCATTAACCGTTCGCATGGTTGAAAGATCATTTTCTGAAACCAATTCAAAGCAGGGGATTTTCTCCAATTCAATGTTAGTTTTCGTCCTTTCCATGAACAATTATTTCTCCAATTCGGTGAACCACAACGTCATCTTCGCGTCCTCATCTTTTTATTTGTTGATTTTGTTTGAACTTGAAGAGATTTGGTGGGTAAGAAGAGATTTTGGTAACAATAATTGATATTTGTAATGATTTCAGAAATTGAGTTTCATCTAATGCGGGTTTTCTTTTTCTGATATAGTTTGCCATGACAAATAAAAGGGTTTCGGGATATAAACATATGTACCTGAAACCTAAATCAAGGTTCTGTTGACATCATTAGGTAATCAAAATTCTTTCCTTTTCAACCAGATATGGACGAAAATTCTCAACCAGATATGGATTTTATTTCTCTCTATCTTTTTTTTTTTTTTGGTTAGGGTTTCGTCGAAGGATTTGTTTTATTTTGATTTGGTTGTTTTTCTTGATCAACATATCTGGATTTTTACCATTTGTATGGTATTGAAGTTAGGTCTTGAAGAACTAAGTTTAATATATTTGCCGGATTGGATTGGGATCTAGAAGCTGAAGAGTTCATGTGATTGAGTTTTTGTCTCACTTTCCATCATCACAGAGACTACCAAGTTTATCTCTGGATAGGACTGCTCAAGTTGTACAATTCAAACATTACTGTAAGAATTTTTCTTTTGATTTTAAATTTCTTTTGATATCCTTTTTGATTTTTTAACCAACAGTCTTGAAATACTATTGCATACTTGACTAAATCTAGGTATGATCAAATAATGATTTGGGCAGATTTAGATGAGTGTTTGGGCAGAGTGATTGAGTTAGGTGATGGAAGTTGTCTGCGTTTTAGCACCAGCTGTTTGTGGATCTATAGTGTGTGTTTTACATTTTAAAATTTCTGAACAAGCACCAAAGTATATTATGATTTAACCAATTGAATCTCAGACTTTTATGGAGATAGATTTCAATTGTTTTGGTTGGATAAATCCTGAGTTTAAGACTATTCAGGTAGTTATTAGTAAGTTAAAACCCATCTGACATAGTTATGATATGATCTAATACTGATCAATGTAGGTAGTAATGGACAAACGACCTAATGTAGTCAATCTAGAGGATGGGCAACTTCATAGCTAAGTTTTAAGACGTCATGGGAGGAAAGCAATGGATAGATCGGGAGCAAGGCTAAATCAATATGATGTAATTTCACAGCACCACTCATGCAGCCAATGTCCAATGCTTATGGGGAAAAAAAAGTCCAGTGCTTATATTGTTACCAAAACTAAAGCCTTCAAGATACTTTCAAGTTTGTACTAATAAGCTCGTTCTTCGTTTTGATTAACATTTAATCATGTTTTTCATTCTCTTAAAGTATTTCTTTGCGGAATCCGTTGTTTAACGATTGAACACGTACTTCCAGTCTTCCACCTATTATCTCATCTGGGAAGCTCTTCCCTGCTGAAGTTAATACTCGAAAATGATCATTTTCTTTCTTCATTGGTTGAAAGTGTGAATTGTGTGTTTTCTTTGTTATGTGTATGCTTATCTCGAATTTCTTGGGTCTGCTTGGCAGAATAGAATAGTCGGACTCTTTCATCTGATTCAATTGAGCCTGTGACATCGAAAAGCATTTTGAGCCCTATGTTTAGGTATTGCATGTCATAATCCAAAGGAACTTTGCATTTGTTCAGTTTGAGACACAAGTTGAATTTACCAAAGATCTTGAATGAACTCACATGAAGTAAGTTGGTTCTGTATATCTCGCTGCTTGATAGTTGATTTGGTTTCCTAAATATTCTCCATTTGTAATCTCTTACTCTGTGATTTGAAGTAAGATGTGTGGAAGGGTGTCACTTATGTTATCAATCTTTATGCATAACCTTAGCTGCGCCCTTCCCTTGCTTTTTTGTTATCATCAAACATCAGCAGCAGCCCTTCCTGTTATTCCCATTATTACATCCTCATGATCGATAATGAATTTCTTTACCCTATTACCTTTTAATGTAAGTACCCTAACTATCTTCCATCCTCTTGGTTCTCTCTCACTATCTTCTGTTCTTTCTCGACCTTTGATCTATTATTCTTTCTCTGAAAATAGTAAGTACTTAACCGTATCTACCCTAACATTGAAGACCTGTAGAAGTACAAGCTAAAATTGAGGCGATTAAAGAATATAGTTGAGGACCCGAGGTTAAGGTACACAGCTTCAATACTTTTGGTTAATGTTTCCGTTGCTGATTTTCTACAAATTAAATTTTCGGGGTTATGGTCGAAGATAGTTGAGGTCCTTTCAATTTATAACTAATATAATAAAACCAGACATCGGAATAACATTTCAAGAGAGCTTTGGTGTTTAGATCGAATTATGTGATGAAGTTATCTAAGGTGTCACTTGGTATAAGTTTCTTATGTATATACCATCTCAAGAAATCCTTCCAAAGTTGTGGCCTACTAAGTGACCTCTTGAGATGGTATATATAGAAGGAATCTCTCACTTGATAACTTACTGCTAGGAAGCTATGGAATTGTCGATTTCTTTTAAGATTTTAGGTTTGGACAAGTTACTTCACTATGTTGTTATTATTTTGGCATTTTTCTAGAGAGAGCAGGAGAACTAAGGGTGTTTGAACACTTCTCCCAACTGTGATTTATCTGTGTTTTTATGGCATGAAAGAAAATTAAGATAAATAATGAGGATGTGAAGTGGGTGATGCCGTATTGGTTGTAGGCGAAATCATTGTTACGGGGAGCTTTGTATGATAAGTTCATTATTTGTGTGTTTGTTTAGGCATTCAATGTACGGGTACTTGCTTTAGAGCTTCTGTTTGCATTTCTTTTTTTGCTCAGGATTAAAGCTTATTCCAACTGAAGTTTTACTTTTTTGATCGGCTGGGGAACTGAAGTTTTAGGTTCTATATTGGATATCGAGATACTATGTGAGTCCATATATTATGGTTTATCTTTGTCTCCCAAAGATTAGAGTTGGGTCACCGAGATGGATTTGAAAACAACTGTTGTCCTTTAACGCAACATTTGCAAATATGATGACTGAATAAGTCGTCGTGTTACTCATACCATATGCCGAAGTGCATGCTTTTCCATTTAATAATGAAGTTTTTAACGCTTTCGGGTATCTGTAGTGGACTATATTGTATATGTTTATAAGAGAAAAATGGGGGTTTGTTTTCTAAATTCCGGTGCACTTCTTTTTTGTACTTGAGTTGGATTTTTAATTTTATTTTCCTGTGTAAGTTTACTCTTGGTTTGGTATGGTTACAGTGTAGATATATTCTCTTACCGGAAGTCGAACCAAACATATACCTTAGTCGTAGATAACATTTAACAGGAATTAGTGGATTGCTCACTCAATTGGATTCTTGGTTCACGAATTAGATTACGATCAAAGCATATAAGTTTAGGTCAGACGCACGATTGTTGAAATGAATGTTAAAAAGGAGAAACACCACTTCTAGCTGATATGGGTTAGTGTTTGTATATCTGATATTTATTTCTTTTAGAAGCAACTATGATTAGATACATAAATACTAACACAATGGAGTTAGAAAAAGCATGACATGCATCCACAAAGTAGAAATTATATTGATGGAGATGTTTAATATGCATTTCCATTTTGGATTTTGGTTTTCGTTGTGTTTTTGTCCTAACATAGAAGAGAATTGATGTTTTGGTTAATTTTGTCCTAACACAGACGAGAAAAGGTGATGGCGAAGAAGATATGTAACTGAAGAGAAATTTAGTTTACATGGATGTTTCAACCACAGGTTTATTGGCTAAACAACTCTTTTGTCATAACCATAATCAATGTTGTTTTGATACTGATGGAGATGGAAGAAATATGGTTGTCAAAGTTGTGAATCAGGGATGGACTAGAAATAACAAGATTTCAAGGGGAAGAGATTAGAAATGTACTCGAGCTCTAAGATCAAGGTCTATGGGATATTAACAGTCTATCCCTTTTAAAATGAAAGATTCACAAGTTATAGAGTGCAAATGCTACCATGGGATATAGTTGAAATGAGACCATACGACATACAATCTTCCGTATGGTAAAAAAAGATATAAAAACAAAAAGAATTTCTTATTGGCAGGACCCATAACAGTTTGGAAACACAGAAAATTAGCAAAGTTTTTTCATACGGCAAACAATAAGACGTCCTTCTCTTTTTCAAACGGCAAACTCTATGCCATGTAGCGGGCACTATCGACCACTCTTTCAATTGAACCAGTAGTGGAACGAGTTGAGGATGAAAGCGGGTTTCTCTCTATCCATAGTATCATCAAATTTGATAAAGTCTTTCATTTTCAATGAGACTCTTAACCCCATAGCCCTTTCTCTAAGAACCCATTCGTCTCGAAGTGGTCCATTAAATGAAACTTCATCATCACCGTTTGCTTTAACCTAGGGATAAGATGGATGATTAATAATAGACAAACAAATTACAATTTCATATGAAATTTAGTACTTGATCATTGACATGGTTTAAGTTTGGCCTTTTTGGTCCAATTTATTTAACTGGACTTATTGGACTCTGACCTATAAGATGAATGGCCACTCGAGCAATAGTCAACTCAATGGCATAGAATTGAGACAAATTTATGTCATAATAGTAACCATGTGTAATGCAGAAAGACTGGAAAGGAATAAGAAATATTTTGAACATAAAAACCAGAGTAAAAATTATAATAAAAGATATCTATGAGACCGCACCAAAACCAAGATGGAACGAAGATAAGTTGTGCTCATTACCAGTGCGCAATTGTAAACATAATGCGTAAAGCCTACTTCTCGAATTAATCGAGGGAGGTTGAGCTGGGCCGTAGGCGGTGGGGAAGCTCCGGATGGAGTTTTTTCTTGGACGGCTAGGAAAGACTCACGGTAATGTTAAGTTGGTCGAAGTGGGCGAACCAAATATTGGGCGGGTTTACGCTCTCTCTATTTTCCACCTCCAGCCGAGCATTAGATTTCTTCTTCTACATACTGATGAGTTCTTCTTTGGTTCTCTGGCACTGCCACCACCACCATTACCACCAGAATATATACCTTCATCTACTTCTCCTTCTCTTCAGTTGGTCATGAAGGGATTTGCCAAGCAAGAATCATAAGACATAAACGTTGGTTTTGAGGAATATAAGAACGTGCTGATTCTTATTTTTAAACCTTTGGTCAATGGAGGTTAACATGTATAGTTTGTGTGCATAAACGTGCGTTGGCACAACGAAAGAGGCATGCCAGTGAGAAGTTGGAATCACCTAGGGAAAATAGTTAAATATAGTACTGGAGCAACAACAATGGAATGACACTGAAAATTAGTAGAGGACAACGAAAGAACAAAGTCTAGAATGGCAGGAGTTCATCTTTTTTTACCATTACAATTTTTATGGGTAGTGATCATTGTTGCATTACCAGAATTCTGCAGTTAATTCTGTTACACAACCATCCTTCTTATATTTTCAGATTAACAATGTTCAGACTACAACCATTGGCATTGGTATTTAAGTCTTTGATAACCTTTTGTTAAGAATCCAATACTTTGTTGTCAAAGGTTTTTTTCATTTGTCTCCATGATGACAAAAGCTATCAGACGGATGTCATTCGACGGGGACCCTGATTCGGCGGTGGGAAGCTCGGATTGAGTTTTCAATTGGACGTCCTGGGAACGGTATTGGCTCTTCTGTCATATAAAAGATAATTTTCGATTTCAAACCCTCTTTTTCTCACCCCTTTTGGTCTCTCCTCCACTTAACGCTAAACCTATTTTTGTTCTCGATTTGGTGGGTGAAGAGAAACTGATTGTAGTCTCTTTATGTTTTGGTTAGCTACTCCATAGCCTTTTGGATCACCTTTGTTTTGATTTTTCGTTCTTCTTGGTTGATTTAAAATTCTTAGTGTTTGATTTTAGTCAGGTATTTTTCAATCGATTCTAATGAACATAGCAGGGGAAAATCACAAATTAAAGTCATCGTCTCTCACGTTATTGTTATTGTCTCGATTCGGTTTGTGTATACTGATTACTTAGGTTTCTTCGAATTAATCGTGCTGAATTTCAAATTTTGATTTTAGTGCATCAATTGATGCCTAAATTTACCGATATTATGTTGGCAATTAATATTTGTATATTGGTTTTATTTTATGGCTTTGCTATTTTTGATCAATTTCCTTGAAGGTGCTAGACCAACAATGCATCATACAGATAAACCCTTTGTTTGGTTTTCTGCTTTCTTCTTATTTGTTTGGTTAGGCTTTTTATGGTTTTTACTGTTCTTTCCTTTCATGTTTTTTTTTTATGATTCTAAGGGTCTGCTAATTCAATTTATACCAGTAAGATGTCTCAACCTTTTTCTTTGCCACTATTCATTTATGTATGTCAGAATAATAGACATGGATATAATGTCACTTGAGAGTAACCAAAAAAGGTGTTGTCTGAAAAAACTTATAGTATCTCCCATTGTTGTAGTCTAACAGTTTAAGTTGTTGATCATTTCGTTCTGCATAAACATATTAATGTCCTTTTCTCCTATTATGTTCAACGTAATATTTGCAAAAGCGGCAGTGGAACTAATTCTTTCGAAGGCACTAGGAGAACTATTGTTCTTTACTTTTAGAAAAGCTGAAGTGTATATATTCATGTGTGAGGTGTTAGTAGATTTGTTATGCATTCTACTTACTCCACTTCTAAATAAAGTCCGTGTGTATCTTGATATTAATCATGTACATATGTTTTCTTTTTTCTAATGATTTTGTTCATTTTGCTTATTTTAGGTCCTTAAATGTCTTGAGTTGGATATCAGGGGAAACGGTATATTTTAGCAATCAATACTAGAAGAATCTCCTTTCATGCCGCATGTAGAAGGTTTTGACTTTTGAAGATGTCCAGTTTAATATGGAATTAGTTCACTTTGTTCAGATATCCTTTCTTCTTCGACATTATCTATAATAGCTTATATATATTTTGTTCTTGGAATAACTGGATGTCGTAACATCTTTTGAGGTTGTTAATGTTGATGGTTGCATTAGCTTAACGAATTGGCGCGCTTCAAAATCTAAAATTTTTAAACTGTGAGAATTTAATACTCTTGCCAGAACCTACTCAACAAATTTAATGCATAGGGGACTACTAAATCACGTCCAGGTATTTATTCTTTTCTTATTGGTAGATTATCATCTTTATGGCATAAGCAGTTCATTTAAAGATCGATTTTCTAGCTGCATCTATCCTATACTAAAGACCGGTCTTTTAAATCACGGAGCTGTGGCGCAATGGTAGCGTGTCAGACTCCATGTCAGAAGGTTACGTGTTCGATTCACGTCAGGTCCAATCGCCGATATTTAACCGTGTCTTACAAATAGTTGAAGTGTTATTTTCTGTGTTCGTTTGTATGGGTATGTTATAGAATTTGTTGTAGATTCTAACAACACTGAGATAACAGCTTCTTTTTCTGTAGAAACTGAGAAAGTTCAAGAAGATCTAAACAATGCCAACCATTATATTGGCTTCAGTTTCATGGTGGAGCGAGGATGCAAAAATGATCGGCAGCACTCCAAACAAGCATGAGTGGTATTAATGAGAGTCGTAATGGAGAAAAGGTTTCTCCGAGTAATTAAGAGCCAAAATTATACCGCAGGTTCAAAATCACATTTTTTTACTACATTCGGATGTGGTCAGGTTCAACATCTTCTAACGTGGGCTCTATCCCATTTCAATTTTATTTGTTTACCAATTTTTGCTGATTTTTTTTATTGTTGACAACTTTAGAATTTTTTACCGAGTTGAATTGTCATTTGAGATAGAGTAGATAGGAAGGCTAAAACGCCAATATCTCGGTAAATTTCCATCTTCTTCTTCAATAATCTAATGATTCCAATATTTGGATGTATCATTGTTCTAAGTTCCGCTAATTTTTTTATGATGCATAGAGTTCGTCTACTGCAAGATTATGCTACTTACTTTTCAGGGTATGTTATGGGTTTCAGACTCAGTGATGAATGATATTCAATTATTTTGTTGCCAGCGCATTAATTTTTTTTGCATTGTCAGTAATCATTAGATGGAACGGAGGGTTGACCAATGTTTTTGCCCACGATTTGACTCAAATTGGGTTAGACTAAATGACTGATCTCGACATATTGTTTACTCACAACAAAAGAGAGATAGTGACTGAGGATACAAAGAAAGTACCCTTGATTTAAAGAGGTATAGAGGCACGATGGGACAAACTATAGGAAGAGAAAGGGCAAGGACATTGCTCGGGATATCAAGGTCAGTAAACATCCATTTAATTTATAGTCAGAGACCAAAAATAATCAAATGAATGTTTACAAATACATGCCAGTTTATGATTATTCAGGATATGAATCTCCTTTTTAATAAATCTCCTTTGGAGTTTTGCCAAAAAAATAAAAATAAAAATGAAACCGATGGTTAAACAACCTAATATGAAATAAAGAGCAGCATAAGTAAGATTTTATGATAACGAATAGAAGCATAAGTAAGTTTTTAGGATGGACAGTCCTTTTAAAACGATAATAGAAGAGTAAGGCTTATATTTGGATACTAGCTGAACACAATCCCAATCAAAATATGGTTATTATGACAAGGGAAGATATAGACCCGCCAAAACAAAGGAAAAAAAACCCTTTCACTCACAGTGAAAAGCGAATATAAACAGGAGTACAAGAAACTCCAACAAACAAGAAAAATCAAAAGGCCAAAACAAAGAAAAATGACAGAAAGCTAAAAACTAAGAATAACTCTTTTTGTTAAAACAGGCTGACATGAAGGTGACTCAATGGGCCGAATGGTGATGAGGGTGTCGTGGGTGATCATGAAGGTACTCTCCAATAATTTCTATTATTATTGGAACGTTTGTAACCAATTTCGGGGTCAGTGGTTTGTTTACAATCAAACATTGCATGTGCTTATTCACCTGACAAGTAATTATGTTTTACAATAGGCACACTTGGATTGGTTGTGACCACTACACAGGTACGAACGAAAGGTTAATTGAAGTCTGGAATCCAAGCTCATTTTTTGTACAATTGTCTTGAAAAAGAAAATGATGGGTAGGAGGGAGATGGAGAGACAATGGAAATCATGATAAGCTTTTTTGGCTCTTCAAGAGAGTGCAGATGCAGAACTGCATTTTTTGCTGTAGTAACGGTTTCCTGGATGTTTAGTCATCTTCTTCTTTTTTGCAACAATTTAGAATCTGCTTATACATTTCCTTTTGTCGTTGTTTTGTTGTAAGAGTTACCTTTCAAGCACTCTACAGATATATAAGATAGAGCTTCTAATTGCAGCTAACCATTTAGGTATGTTGTGCAAGCATTCTGCATTTTTTTGCATACAAATATTTTGTTGCTATTATTAACACATTGAATTCCGAGATGCACATTCTATGCATACTTCCCTAGCATGAGCGCAAACATATGGTCCGATCATGGGTATTTACGAGTTATATTGTATTGGGAAAAATAGTTGCACATATTGCTTAATTTTTTCTTTTAAAGCATTTGTCTTTTAAATTTTCGGTAGGGTCAATATAAACTAATGTTACCGGTCTTTATGCATTAGAATGTTACCAAGATCTGTCTTTTTACCCCTATATAAAAAACATGTTCCTGTTCAATGCTTTGTTGGGTTAACTTTTATTCTTCGTGGATTGTGATAGAGTTATTTGATTACAGATTTATTAGGATCCCCAGTATTTGATTTATGTTCCTGCATATTTTTGTATATGTATATGTTGATTTATTCATTCATAGCAAAACAAACCAAAAGAAAAGGATAGGATTTGTAACTTGCTTGACTGTGGTATTGTTCTTCATTGTGACTGTTGTTCGCTTAAACCACTGCGCCTTCTATCAGTGGAATACTGAGGTTAACCATCTCGATTCCACCACTATGAATAGCTAATAGTGTGTGAAATAGTTAATGGTACTCTTGAAACATACTACTTTCCTTGATAAAAGAATATTAATGAGGTTTTAGTTACACGGAAATACCGAATTCTTTACCAGCCTTATCTGAAACCTACATATAAGACTCGCCTACATATACCAATAATAAAACAACACAAAACTTTAAGAAGGTACGCCTTTTCAGGGTGACTACATAAAAGCATGAATTTTGGGTTTCACTTTACCCAAGATTTCTTTCTGATAATAAAACGTTGATCAAGGTTGGTGCTTATATATATATATGCACACCTGCATTTTTACCCAAGTTCACGATAGTTTTTTCTGTATTTCATTTCTGTCAGTTCACCATCTGTGTTGTTTTGCAGAGTTGCTGCAGTGGACATGCCTTCAAAGGATGATTATCTTAACCTTAGTAGTAAAAGTAGTAAAAGGTCGATCGGACAGCAGAATCACAGGGGGAAAAAATAAAAATAAATAAGTGGAATTTACATGTTTCATTTTTCATTTTTCCTAGCGCAAATGTTTATTTATTATATGCACAATTGATATCCAAATTTTGATTATCGTTTGGCTTGCCAGGTTACACAGCTTATTAGCTTAGTGTAACAGATATGCCGCCAGAGCATGGTTCTTTTAACCTCAGTAATAGAAGGATGATAGGCCAGCCCAAACGCTAGGATAAAAAAACAAAGGCTCGGTCAAAGTAATGGACATTCAAAAAGATAATCCAAAGCAAAGGGATTATTCTTTCAATGTATTGTTTGTGTGTTTTTTTTTTTATAAAGACGTTAATTTGTGTGTAATTGATATGCATATATAATGTAGTTTAGATTATTGTTCAACTTGCCATGTGACATGGTTTAATATATAATAATTTGTTGCATATCCTAGGTTGAAAAAAATATGGTAATATACTCATTAACCTAATCACATCGGCTAAATATTCTATTTCTCATTGTATTAGAAATTTAGAATCGACAAGTTGCCACCGGCACCGCTTCAAGGAAACCTGCGTAAATGAGATGCGTCTATCAAAGAAGTGTACAACATGAACTACTTTGAAGTGTCAAAATCGGAAGCGACCATTGTTATTGTTGCGGTGAATTCTTGGATACTATGTTCTTGGATAGTATGTTCTGAAAAACCGAAATGTGTGTATTACTTAATTAAACTAAAGACCTTATTTGCACTAGCTGTTTTACATTCCCGATAAAGAGAGAAGCATGGAGTTAATGGAAGGGGTCAACAACATATTCGTTCACTTTTTAGGAGTAGTTTTAATGGATCCAAATTCTTTTACTATTTTAAACAATTTACATTCTTGACTAGGTGTGTTAACTTAAGTTTATGTTCTTCGTTGTATCATATTCATGATGCACCGTGTTTTTGGCCATTTCAAAGACATTAAACAACTACTTGAACAACTTCAATAGCTTTTGCTTTATTCACCTAATTATTGTTGTGGTAATTTAAATTCTTATCCGTATCGGCTGTTTTCTCTTCTAATAGATCTCTGGAATGCTTTACTAAAATTTATATTTTTGCTTTAAAATTCTTTAAAAGAAAATTCTTCTAAATAATTTATTAAAACAAATACTTTTGAATTTTTCATTTTTCGTTTCAAGTAAATAATTCAATTTTTGTTCAAACCACGGTTCATCTTAATTTTGTTAGATAAAAACGTTCAACATCATCCACTTAAAGTCACATGATGCTTTGACTTCCATCTTTGACAGGTGATGTTCACGTTTAATCAATCACCACCATTTAGTTATCCAGGAATTAATGAACCAACAATACGAAGGAAAAAATTTAGGAAATCAACGACGTTGATACCTACATGACATACACCAGATAATACCAATGGAAACATCTGGATAACAATCATATTATTGATATTTTGAAATATTTTTACGGGACTTATCAAGCTAAAAGTCATAAATCCAATACCGAAGACTACGTGACGCTTGACACTAATTAGAGGTTGAGCCGGGGCCGTAAGGCCCCGGTGATACCTAGTTTAACTATATTTTAGGTCTTCAATGATTGTATGTAAAAAGTCAAGCAAGCTAGCAGGTCAAAGTATCAAACACGTTATTTCATTGTAAAAAAGTGGTTTATTATTGTCTACTCTATTATTGATTTATTCGGTATCAAAGATGAAAGTGGAGACTGAATCATTCTACTACAACAAGTTCACTGTAATTTGCACCAGGGATTGCCATTTCCTTTTAGGCACT
The DNA here is from genome assembly GCA_023531295.1 of Papaver armeniacum. Taxonomy (NCBI): domain Eukaryota; kingdom Viridiplantae; phylum Streptophyta; class Magnoliopsida; order Ranunculales; family Papaveraceae; genus Papaver; species Papaver armeniacum. The sequence goes on along the minus strand of JAJJWW010007029.1, from coordinate 539,441 downwards.
TGATTGCAGATATCATTTAACTGAACTATTGCTTAGTTTCCCTTTTTCTCTGAACTGCAAATGGTGTGTTAAGTGCCACCCTGAATCACCAGCGGCAATAATAAGCCTCCTACTGAATCTTATTCTAAGCAGCTTTATGACAGATTCACAGATGTGCATCCGTGTTTAGGCAGCTTTGGTTCTTAATCCAAATCTCTTATAGGATTAGGATAACAAACAACATGACATAAAAACTTCGGCATGGTGAGTCGAGCATGTTTGACCTAACATTCCACATATTTCTAGTAAATCCAGGGCATCCCACCAAACCCAAAACCCATTCAGCTTAATTATCATCAATATCGTCAAGTACGATTCTATTATCTGCAGCAGGCATAGCTTCTCGTATGTCAGCACCAGCACCCAATTAAGAACCAAAGCTGACAAAAAGTTTCAAAAACACTAGCTAGTGTTGATTTCTGACCTAGTATGCAGATAAATAAGTTACTTATCCCCCAAATCCATTCAATCTTTCTTCTTCTTCTTCTCTGGTACTTGACATCACACAATTTTCTAATTACAACTTACAACGTTTTAATGAAGCTCTTTTCGGACGGGCCATTCATTATGACAAACTAAGCCCAACGATCGAGTTCAACGAAAATTCTTATGAATTATCCGCCAATTAACAAGTTGCAGTGTAACATAGATCCATGATTATGCTTCTCTTGCATTGCTGGTAGTGCTTTAAAATGCGCTAAAACACATGCAAGTCTGCCTACTTTAGATCCCTAGTCATTGCTAAGCACTCTCCTGCATAATTTTATAAAATAAAATTAGACCCAAATATGCAAAGTTATCATTTAGTTATGTATAAAACACCTGCATTAAGTTTGAGGCTATTATGTGGAGTTGGAATTTGGATGCTAAGACTAAGATTGTCATTGAATGATAAACAATTTCTGCTGAGAACGTGCAACATTAACATGAAAAATGGAGCTAGAGTTGTGTCAACTAAGTCACTTGTGTGCATACGGAACAGCTAAAATGGCAGTATTCCGGAGATTGCTAAAGACAAGAATTGGCTACACAAACCAACATATATCGCATGATGACAATGAATTCAAACATGAATAAGATTTTCTACTGCTACGTCACATATACGGCATTATGGGCCTTCAATAAGTGAACATCGTTGTCGGGTTTGGTTACATCCCTAGCAGCTATTGTACATTAAAAAAATTATGCATATTGGAATCTTTGTGACAACATCTGAGGATAACAATCAGGAAAAACATGCTAAGCAGTCAAACAATATGAAAATTGATCCAACTGAGGATGCAGGTATGACTTGTGTGGATAACTACAATTCTAAGAAAATGACAAAATCCCCACTGCCAACAGAAACATTGTCATTCAACCCGGTACTAGTATATTAGGTATGTAACCGGTATTAAGCTTTTCAATGCAGATGGAAATGTAGCATTGTTTGGTTTGGTTGTGGTTAGCGACAAAGTTAGAACGTAAATCATGATCCCTATGATGCTATCACATAGAACACGGCCAACTTGACTCAATTGTTCTTATGAAGTTTAATGATGAATGATGACAAACTTAAGTGTAGTTTCCTATTCAGACATCCAATTCTATTGATATGGAAGTAATTGAACCTTACCATAACGTGCGTAGGTTCAAATTTGGACTCCAGAATTATCTAACCATCATGTTAAACAAAACAGATTCACTTCTTAGTTCTGAGAATGCTCTCACTTCTTAGATCCGAACAGGTTGCTCTAAAATCATCTATAGATTATGCTAAGTAAGAACAAGAGAGATTCCCTTAAACTTCTGAGAAAGCTCCCACTTTCCACTCTTTTGGTTTCATATAATTATCTGACTCCAATATGCATCACAGTAACAGTAATCTTTCTCTAATACCCATTAAGACATGTTAAAGGTTTATACATGCAATATCCTAAGTTGAAATTGAAACTCATGTACACATATATAATACTACTTCAGGAGCCCATTGAAGCTTACCAGTTCATAAGCGTATCCAGGGATCCCATATTGCCAGCAGCTTTGCCGTCAAACCACGGCTTTCATGGCTCTTCAATTTTAGCTGACTCCAATATTTTTATATCTTCTTCTCCTAATTTTGGCTTCCACATACTTACTCGATTTGGATGAGAAAACATGAAACAAATTACTAAAGGATGCATCACATCCTGAGATTGCAATTACATTAGATGGCCAACAAAATGCACATTAAAAAATCTGTAACTTAATAGAAGAGAAAACTGCCATAAACATGAGAATGATGACATAAAAATAGATTAACAGTGTCAGTAACTTTGTATAATACTCATCAGATAATGTTAAAGGGTTTATGCAATACCAAGTTCAACTTGAAACCCATATAAATATACATAATACTAATTCAGAATCCCATTGAAGCTTACCAGTTAACGGTGTATCCATGGATCTCATCATGCTAGCAGCTTTGCCATCCAATCATGGCTTCCTGTCTCCTCAATTTCAATTTTTAGCTGGCTCCAATAATTTTATATCTTCTTCTCCTAATTCTTTTAACGAAACCAAGGTGTTCTTGTGTGTGATTACTTGATTTATTTGACGATACCATGTACCCCAATCCACAAGCTTTATCGAGGTTAAAGCTTTTGCATCGTAAATACTGAGACAGCTACCGCTGAAACATAAAACAGCACCGCACTTAGTAAAGGCGAATGGTTCCGGTTTGGGAAGCTGAAATTCTTTACTCCAATCCAATCGTTTCATGCCAAAATTATCATTCTTCTCTTTATATAACCATACATCACAATGTGTGCCTATTACGTAATATTTGGCACACAGAACGCCACCAAACTCCCCTAGAGTAAAATGTCCCCAACAGAATTGTGGCCTAGGAGGTGCGGAAATAGGTTGACGAAACTTTTCGACAGTCAAATCAAAGATCAATACCCTATCTCCTGTATTATCCCTCCAGTGAAGAGCTTCGTTTGCATATGCACCAGGTTCAGCATAAAATACGGGAAATGTATATTTCAACCTACTCCCAAGATTTCTCCACCCATTGCCACTGCCAAGAGTGTATACCACAACCTCTAGAAAAGCAGGTTCTCTCGAGAATATATACAATTCAACAACTTTATACTCATTGGTTGAAGGAAGGTAACCAAATCCGCACGAATGTATCCGATCATCAGAATCTCTCTTAATTTCCGGAAGTATAACGTATTCTCTTGTCATGGAGTTAAAAATACAGTAAGAATGCTGCGGCCAATCATACAGACAGACTAAACCATTAAACGACCCAAGAATCTTATAAGAATCACAATCAAATGGAGGGGTTAAATTGATCCTTCTAACTCTGTGAGTGTGAACTGGTGTCTCATCATCATTATACTCAAAATAGTAAAGTTGCTTCTCAAATTTAACAAGGAAACTTAACTTACCAGAATCAAAATCATCGCGCCGAGTTAAATACATTCGGTAGAATAATGGATGATGAGAAACCAGATCTCTCCATTGTTTGCATACTGATTTGCAGTGTAGAATCGATTCAGCTGGTAAACCAGTTATGATGTCCAGCAGAACGTCTGTTGGGAGATCCTTGGAATACCCCATTATTAACGAAAAGGAAATATACTTAATTCTAGGGTTTGAAAAACTGGGGATTTTGGTCGCGGGAGAGATACGAGATTGTTTTCTATTACCAATGGAAAGGAATGTTTGTTTACTTATATAGAATTCTGGGACGGGTTAAGAAAGCACCGAGTTGCATAAACCAGTACAGTGTAGCGGAGTCCGGCCCAATTACAGCCAGATTTTTGATGACGGAGCAGCTAGCAAGATGAGATCCCTGGATACCCTTATTAACTGGTAATCTCGCTGAGCTGCTGAACTAATCTTATTTTTATTCATTGCATAAACATTTTAGTATCATATAAAGCTAACTGGTAGTCTCTTTTTATACTCGTCAATTTAACTTTGTGGCAGTTTTTTTTAGTTAAGCTGTATTACTTCGATGAGATTAAGATTGGAACCTATTCCAAATTTTCACTCTCATTTCATAGGATTAGAGTCTGAATATCCAGCAATTCTAGAGTTTGTCATTATTAATCAGTAAATGCTGTAAGAACATTAGAGCCAAGTAGGAAAATTGCTGGGTGATAGGAAGAACATGAACTACTACAACCAAGCTAATTGTCTGCTAACCACATTTTCCCACCTTTTGTAGTACAAGAAACAAATCTATTTGACTACAGATTTTGGCTTGCAAAAAAGCAGATCTGAAATCTGAATATCTAATTCGCCATCCCTCAATCAGTGTCTGCAGTTTTCTGAATGTTGATAATTGCTTCCAGATTTAGTCATGTAGTTTGAACAACTGGTCTCTAGGAAGCTAATGCAATCATGCCCAGGCAGCAACATTAGGTGACTGATGCTTTTTTAATCTTTATTTTTGCAAGTATCTATGTTCTTTCCATTTGGGCATAATTGAATAAGAATTTAATCTGGTCATGGACTGTTTGAATCGGGCCATCGAAAGGAATTGATCAGCCTATCTCACAGGACAACAGAATATAGCATGAATTTGGTAGGACTGTTTTTTCTTTTAGGACTTTACTTTCCATGGTAGCTTAGTCTGTTATTGGTAGTATTCCTCTTTTATAATACTGGATTTTTTTTTTTTATTACTCTGCTCAATTCTGGCTAGTTAAGTTGAATTTTTTAATAATTGTAGTAATCTGCAGATTTCATGCCTAGTTCGGCAGTTGTAACGGTTTTCTGTTTGACACAAGAGTTGCACATTGAGTAATCTGCACATTGAGTTTGACAACAATGGCACCAATGTATATTTTTCTGTTTTTTCACCTTATGAGGGTATCACCCTATTCTGCAGGAGAGCAGTAACTCTAACAGAGCAGTCAGTACTAAGTTTGTTGCATTTGTTTCTTCTAGAAGTACTTGCACATATGATTTACTAGAGATGTGTGGAATTATGTAAGGTCAAACATGCTCGACTAAAAATGTCCCACTTTGTTTTCTTCCTATGTTATCCTCTGTTTTTCTCTGTATAGAGCTTTGGCCTTTTAACAGAGCAGCCGTAGTTATCTTTCTTAAGAAAAAGCAAAAGAATGTGGTTAAAATGCTTCACAGAATCTCTCTTTTTTTGATTTTATGATAAAAAAAAATTCCTGGTGTTCGTTGATGTAGCAGCAGAAACTCTCGTTTATGTATGTGAATTCCACGTCCATGTAACTGGCCTAAACTTAATGTAGATGTTTCATACTTCTAGTATGTTGTAGCAGGCGTTTCACAAATCTGGAGAATGCTTAGCAAATCTGGAAATCTCAAAAGGACCAGGGATCTAGTGCAGGCAGAAGCTCTAATTTTGCAATTTGCATAAAGCTAAGTTGGATCCTCCATATGCAGGGTATTCTTAAGTTAGATCCAGATAATCTAACTTAAGTTTTCCAAAGCCGTGTTTACAAGCCTCAATAACATGCCCTTGGTCTGAATTCCAGATCTGAAAGTTTTAAACAAATTTTCTAGTCTTTTGTAAATCTTATTTTGGTGGTAATGAAAAGATCCTCTATGTTGACAAGAGCAGATTGAAATGCTTCAGCAAGTGCTTTCCCAACTTCTACTTCATTTTGTTAATTAATCAGCTGATAAAGTAATAATGCTCAAATAAAAACAAACATAATCAAATTATGGGTCAGATAAAATGGAGGTAGGGAACATCATCTTCTACAACATTTTTATAAAAATAACAGCACAATCAAAGTTAAATCTAGTACGAGTATTTGATAGCCAATCAATGAAGATGGTGGAAAACCCAAACTCCCTCCTTGCCAAGTTGCAGAAAGCAAAATATTATCCCAGTGTGGAAGTGCCCAATTTTAAGTTCCTTGAAAAAGCCTCTTGGGCTTGGAAGTGCCTTCACTATTACCATGAGTAATATCAAACCATTTATCTCGTGGTGGTGGGAGAAGGAAACTCAATACTAGTCCTGATAAAAATCTTTGAGTTTATAAATTGATAAATTATGATTCTAGAACTTGGGAAAATTTAAGTGATGTATTTGGTCAACTCTCGCAATAGAAGATTGAACAAATCCCCCTCAGTATTGTACCCTCTAAAGATATAAGGGTGTGGCTATAACTAGTGGAAATCAGCAGTTTTGCGACCGACAAAGCAAGTCATTTAACTCGTATCTATGACTTGCTTCGTCGGTCGAAGAAAGGGTCGCTGTTTGAGCGTCTTTTTCAACTATGACGTGTCTCTGGGGGTCGTTGAAAATCTTATATCAACGACCGAGTTTAACAGTCAATTATTTATGACTGACTTCAATCAGTCATAGATATAGATCTTAATATAAAAAAATTGATTGATTGGTATGTCTGCCCGACGAATCGACTAAATCTGAAATCTACTGCAAATGAAACTCAAATGAGAATCAAATGAAAACCAAATTCAAATGAGAATCAAATGAAACCCAAATTAGAATTCAAATGAGAACCAAATGAAAATCCAAATTAGAATTCAAATGAGAATCAAATGAAAACCAAATTCAAATCAAATAAAATGAGAATCAAATTAAACTTGCACACAAATAATCATTCAATTTAACATTCATTGATTCATTGGTTTCAAATTACACAAAGGATTTAAATTTATTGTTCCGACTAGTGTAATTTGTAGTTCTAGGATTCGATTACAAAACGATGAACTAAAAACTATTGATTAAACAACAAAACTATAAACTCTGATGATGATGAAGAACTTATTCCTACTTCATAATGGTATACCTGCAAAGAAAAAACCATCAGCTCATTAATGTGGGGAGGTCACAATACTCAAGAAAACGCTTATATAATAATAACCATGCCATGCACATGAGAGGATAGTGATCTATAAAGGGGGGGTATCCTAACCAATATGATGTCAATCTCTTTACCTGCCTTTGTCCAACATCGACACAACGGCACAAATGTAACTAGTTCATTAATTCACGACCTTGACATATCTCGAGCACAAGATACAGAATGGGTTATACATGAAATCCTAATGTAAGAACGGTAACAGGTATTGCAGGTAAGATTGCAGAGAGGCGCCAAGATGAATAACCAAAAGAACTCAACAGTTTTGTTCTTCCTACTGATAAACCAGTTGCTATTAGCGCAGTAATTGACAAAAGCATGAGGAAACAAATACCTACTGATGAACCCATTACTGCCAGAAACATCACAACAGGTGTTTAAACAATAAGCACCAGCAGGCTCACAAACCACCATGTACCAATACCAACAAAATAGAGAAAAGCAGCACTAAAACTTGAATAATTTAGGCTAAAATCTACATTAACACCTCGACTAAAGAGAATTCAAAAACCATCCCATGATAATGTGGTGCATATCTTATCAAAGTAAATTAACAAACATTATATGGCTAAAACTTGAATAATTTAGGATAAAAAAGTCGGGCAAATGATAATATCTTTAAGTACTAAAAACTTACCACTGATTTCTTAGCGCCAAAAAGAATCCTATAGAGGTCAGTTAAGAAAAATTCTGTCAACCTAAAGTGCTATAGAGAAGAATCACAAAGTTTAAAGTTGTAACTGAAAGCAAATTTGTTTTGTTCAGACGTCAGAGCAGTAACTTACATATACCTTGAGCTTGTAATCAACCAAGAAAGGAATGTTCTCAAACTTGTAAAGGACCTCAAATATCCTTTTCTGCAAGTCCAGGAATTTGTTGTTAGAGGGTAGAAGGAAAAAATCAAAAAGTCAAAACCAGCAAGCACCAAGTAAATGGACAGATTAGAGATCAGATGCAGGAATATTCACCTGGAATCCAAAGATATTACGCCTGTACCTGCTTCATCAGCCTTCTGCTTTTCTTTCTCAACGTTGAATTTAGGCTTCCATGTTTTCTGTCTGTACTCTTCTGCAACGTTGAAATCTAATTCCCACCAACACATACATCATATCAAATTATCAATATAAAACCAGAATCACGAAGAACCTTAAACCCATAAACTATTTTAGACAATTTATTTTGGTCACACTGCAAGAATGGAATGGAAAGCCAAGACAGTAATCCTTGATAAGCATCCTCTTTCAACACTTCCCTCACTCATTTTATCTCACTAAGTTAAATACATGGCCATATAAGATCAATTTTACACAAAAATACAGAACAACTAAGTTAAAAGCTCCAAATCAGTATACCTGGTACAGAATATGACACATATCAAAGTTTTCCGACTTCATTGCTGGTAATAATTCCACTGCAAGCAAGAGTTAGGTGCCACGAAAAGAACTTAGATTTTTAAAACCAAGTTCTATATCAAATTTAATTAAGATGAACAATCGGAAGTAAGTTTTGTTTTCCAAAAGGATAATCTAGATGCAATCTAACATCTCGTCAATGTTTCTTCATACCCACTACCTCTTCCTAAGTTTGAAATATGACTGCAATTTTAGTATGGAATATAACTGTAATTTTAGTTGAACATGTAAAATCTAATATTAGTGATAACACAAAAGTGATAAAGTTAATTAGACTGTTAGTGTTTTTAACGATGGGAATGTTAAGAACGGAAGCCTTCCTTTAGTTTCATACCTAAAATTCCATTAAAGAGTATCCAAATTTCATGGAATGTAAAAGCTAATATTCACAAAAGTGATAAAGTTAATTAGACTGTTATTGTTTTTTAACGGTGGGTATGTTAAGCACAGAAGCTTTCCCTTGGTTTCATATCTAAAATTTCCATTAAAGAGTATCCAAATTTCATGGCCCAAATGTATTAATATCACACTTTATTAATTCAAGCGGATAGAAAAGAATAATCATTGCAGAAAGCACTATTGGGCATGTTGTGCATATAATCTGTAAGGTGCAATCACTTGTAACTAATTTATGTAACTGAAAGCGAAGAACAAACCTGTAAGGCTTACAGCGGCGGTCAGATTTTTAGAACCATGAAGATGTCAATAGAATATCTGTTGCACAAACCAAGTGGATTCAATTAAACTTTGGAAAAAAAAAATACATAAATGATGCTTACAGGTACTGGCTAGAGAAAAAAACACTACCAAGCAATGATGACTTACAATTTTCACCCAAGGAATCTAAAAATGCATCAAAACTATTGTCCAGAATGAAGCAAGAAGAAAACAAATAATCCACTATTATCAGAAGACACGTTCCCACACGAATGACAGTAATGACAGAAGTATATATCTAAGTTGCATATAACATTTACAATGCAAAAATGCAACAATGTAGATCTCAATGTTATCCACAACTTTATAAAACAGTATGCACAAAAAGCAACATTCGCATCCTAAATTAAAAACCACCCACAACTCTCTAAAATAGAAGCCTTCAAATTCTAACCCAAAACACCAGGTAGACCCACAAAAATGTAAACCATATAACTTCATTACCACCCAGCCCTGAACCACACCTGGGCAGAAGGCACATCAAGGTACAGATGTATTGGCGTCGAAGAACTTGAATGTAAATAACCGGATAGATAATTCATAGAAGAATAATAAAACAAATATAGCATAAGTGAACCTACTTTCTTTCTCAGACGGCTATTTCGTGTATTTTCACGATGTTGAGCAAATTTGTGAAGAGCCTGCAATATTATAGAGAAATTAAGTTATTCTCAATCTATCATAATTTTTCTTAAAAAGAAAATTGACATACAGTAAGGGAAATGTACTTGCTAAAGAGCTTGCTAAATCATGTACTGGATAAAAAAATTAGCTTTTAACTACGGTTGTAATGCATCTTCCTCCCAACATAGATACAACAGTAGGAGATGCTATGTATGACACTACCTAAGACCGGTGACTGCACTTCAAACCCATGCTTTCTGGCAAGAAAAGCTCTAGAGAAATGCAAGTCGACTTATTGGTAAGGGTACATGAATAAATTAGTTACGAACTAAATGCAGAAATATTCTTTCATTCAATTTACAAAAACATAGCGATGCAACAGTAATCTAAGTGTGATGACTGAACGTGGACTCTTCTTTGCCTTCACCTAGTCTATTATTATGCAAAATCTATGTCGCATATTATGGAACAAAGAACGCCAACAGATTATCTATCACCAACCATTAATTATTTTAGCATCATTATTATTATCAAGCAAGACACTTTCATAACGTATAGGACAGACGGAGGTGTATTTCTTAGATCACTGATAGAATGCGAACAATGGTCATATCACATCATGAATACCGTACCAAATCACTAGCATCAAATGTGAATTGTTAATCTCTCAACACCTAGCCATTCAATGGTTTGACAAGAACACACCATTAATGCAGCCGAACACGGCTTATAAAGATGGTCGGTGAAGACAAATCAATCATATTCATGCACACATCAATAGCACACATTCACTTAGCAGAGGGAAAATAGCATGAAAAGAAAAGTGGATCAAGTACAATAGTGATTTGCTGGACATACGTATGCGATAGTATACAGCATAAATGACTTCTTTTACTTCACATATGCAAAAGTAATTAACTTCTTTTATCAAATAAATAGAATGTGATAGATTCAATGGTTTGATACAAAAGAAATGAATTATCAATCATCACCAGAAAGAACTAACACTCTCAACATAATTAAATCAAAAAATGATCTTTTCTTTTTATTTACTCATGTAAAGACGACTATATAGCAAGTACATAGATCACCACAGACATTGGATTCATGGGATATGCTTTATACCTGTTCGCGGATGATAATACCAATGGCCAATAGACCGGAGTTAAATCTATGTCAGAAGCAACTAATTATTGAAGGTAACAAACAGGAAAACCGGATAATACCAATGGCCAATAGACAAGAGTCAAATCTATGTCAGAACCAACTAATTATTGAAGGTAAGAAAAAGGAAAACCAGATTACGTGTCAACCTAAAAATTAGAACCATTCACTGGACTACGCAATATCATTTATCTAGTGTCCTAGTATCCAATACTCCAGCTACAGAAACCAGCTATCTTACAGTTCCACAATTTTCGGTTCATATTTGCAAATTTTACAAAGCTTACTATTACTAAGCTTTGTAAACTAACCATCACGATGAGAACACAGTCTCCAGTATCCATTCTAGCAGTAGTATGCTTAAGCACTTAGGTAGATAATCCCTTCTAAAACTGGCACAAACATATAAACTCCAACAAAAGGGTTTGATAACTACTAACACATTCTAACCAGTTTGATACATGCATCTAATTAAAAAGGAGTCTGGCAAGTGCAAAATAATAAAATTATGACCTAAAAATTGTAATAAGATAACCATATGCTGGAAATAGACTTGAACCTGGTATTAGGATACTCAACAACACATTTAAAACAATACCATACAGAACAACTATATATAGTTTATACTAAAACAGGATGTGAACAAGGAAATAGAGAATCAGATTTGTGGGTACTTATTAAACGCAAACAAAGCTATGAAACAAAGAACAAACCAGCAATTGTGAAGTGATACGCTCTCAACAGCAAGCACTACTCTTTCTTTAGTCTTTAACCAAATTTCAGTTGACCCAAGCTATAAAAGAACACACCAAAAACCCAAACCAATCATGACCATAAACACATAAATTAGGTTACAAAAATTTCAGTCGGAAACTAAAAATCAGGTCCTTTTAGCTTTGTTGTTTACCTTAATAGCTTCAATCCCATACTCAACTGAAACAATCTTCCTTCAGGCGATAAATATTCACACCCCTATCATACTCTGTCTTACACAGAGACAAAAATCCCCAAAAATATCAAAATCTATCGAAAAGAAACAAAATTAAAAGACCCCAGATTTGAGAAGTAAAAGGTTTTTTTCTCACCACATCATGAATTGTTTAACCTCTTAAAAATTCTGTTAAAAAAAGACAAATTCATCAGAAGTGAAGTGTAGATTTCTATCTCAACATATATCTTATAGCTAAAAATTCAGAGAATAATTTGATGAATGATAGTAGTGATAACAATTAAATCGGAAAATTAGGATTTGTACCTTTTGATTATCGATTGAGAGATTTTTTGATTATCGATTAAGAGATTTTGGGTTTCTGATTGCGATGATAAAAACCAAAGATTTTGTTTGGAAAGCTGTTGGTGAATAAAAGGAGATGTTGGTCGGCTGTGAAGGATTTCATAGGTATTTACAGAGAGTTGGGGTTTCTGATTGAGGAAAAAACTGATATTTATAGGAGGGTTGTTTGATTTATCAAGTTTAGAATCACCCGATCTGTTGGAAGGAGGAAGCAATCATGCAGATCTGTTGATTCATGATTCGTCTTGGTAAGAAAATGGAATATGGGGATGGAAAGTTCATAAGAAACAAAAATGGTTTTTTTCTTTGGTTCCGAGAGATCCAGAGAGGCGAAACGGGAGAGATAGATAATAGAGGAGAGAGATGAGAGTTAAAATAGAAATAGAAATAAAAATGGGAAAGTGGCCGCCTAGAAAACTGAACCATAGGAAAAACTATGTTCATCCGTAGCAGTATGGGTTGAAAATATGAGGGATAAAATGGTAAATATAATACGCCCCGTTTTAGCCGCTCAATATGTTCTCCGTGTTTTTACCATATCGGCGACGGTCTTCATCAGTCAAAGGTCAAACGTCAGTCAACGGGGGTCGTGGATGTGGGTTGGAGAAACCCCATTCTCCACTAGTGCTACCATCTAAGGATGGTAACTTCAATACTGAATCTTCTTATTTTCCCTAAATGTTAATGGTGACAACTATAATTCTGAATTATGGATGGTTGTGTGGAAATGTAATCTACCTGCAAGAATTCAACTATTTGTTTGGAAATCTTTGAAAGGAGCTCTTCTAGTTGATGAAATTGTTCACAAATGCATCCACATATCTGATTTTAGTTTCCCAAGATGCAAATTTAAATATGAAACAATTATGTATACCCTAGTAACCTGCAATTGTCTTACTAGAGTTTGGAGACTTGGAAATGTACAAACTACTTAGTTTCAAAATTTTACCTTGCACCAGTAGGTTAGATTTTGGCTTCAGCTCCATCATTATAAAGATGTGTCTGATAGAGCCGATAACTTTCCATTGATTGCGTGCTTGATGTGGTCCATTTGGACAAACCGAAATGATTTAGTCCATAATACGAAATCATAATAACCAGCTATTATTCTAGCAAGAGCAAAGTCAATGATGTTGAGCTCTATTAAAACCCCATCGTTACTTGTTTTGTTTTTCTGCAGAAGAAGCAGAGACTCGAGTAATTGGAGATGCTTTGATGGTGGCTTTGGAGAAGAGACGTGATCGAATCATTGTTGAGAGTGATGCATTAGCTATAATGGAGCAAATAAACAAGAAGACCTTCATGGGAGATCAGAGAACCCATTGCATTAAAATCCTGATTTCCAAGTTTAAATTTATAGCCTTTGTATTTGTTAATTGTTTTGCAAATGGAGTTGCTCACGATCTAGCTTAGTGGGATAAAATAAATGTTAGTCATATTGCTTGGTCGGTACCCCTTATCTGGCTCATGTCTTCTCTATGTAAGGACCATAGGGATGGACATATATAATCCTATGTTTATTGCTTATAAAAATAAAATTAAATGAAGATCGCCGATGAGCCTTACCGACAGCACAATCAAATTGACACTTTGAGGACTAGAGCGCTTTTGTATACTAGAAGCAGAAATATTTTGCTTAAACTTTTTTTTTTTTTTTTTTTTTTGTATAGAAGTCGTTCTGAAATTTTATACCCAGACTAATTTCTTGTATTTTGATTTCTAAAAGTAGAAAACCTATTTCTAGATGTGTATCCAAACAAGCTATAAACATCAATAGCCAACCAATTTCAATTCAGTTTTGTGGATAGCTAATGAAAACGCCCTACGAGGGTCAACATTTTTGGATTCTTTTGTATGCGATGCGACTCCTATTCTTTGGTTTATAAACAAACACACCCTTTTCCTTCTTTCTTAAAAACACCCCAAAGTCTCGAACCCTCTTCCCTTTACACTCTCCAGCCAGACTCCACGACAACAAAAAAATCCCAATTCTTCGAACCCTAAATTTCAGATTTCTCTCTGTAAATCTGTCTTCGTTAGCTAATGGGGAATTTCAAGGATCTCCCAACAAAGATTCGGTTAGACATCATAACCCGTTTACCAGTTGAATCCATTCTAGACTGCAAATTGGTTTGCAAACCATGGCGGAAACTAGTTTCTCATCATCCATCATTTTCTCAATTTCATCTAACTCATCTTAATCGATCCACTGATTCTGCTGGTAAGTTGAGTTATCTTCTCTATGATTTTTATCAGCGACTTCATTATTTTGAATATACTGAGAAACAAGATGAGGCACCTGTTGTTAGTATTAGAAGGTTCAATTTAAACCCTCCATTTGCATCTTCTTATAAGATTATTGGATCGATTAATGGTTTAGTCTGTCTAAATGGTTGCGGAGATCATACAACTTGTATCTGCAACCCCTTGACCAGAGAATATCTTATGCTTCCAAATCTTAATAGAGATTCTTATTGGTCGACCGGATTTGGTTACGATTCTGTAAGTAATGAGTATAAAGTTGTTGAGTTGCATAGGTTAAATGGAGAAACTATGATGGAAGTTTCTGTATACACTATTGGGAGTGGCAAGGGGTGGAGAATTGTTGGGAGGTTGGATACTGAATTTGCGAAAATTTGTCATGGACATGATGCTGTCTTTGCGAATGAAGCTCTTTATTGGATGGATTGTAAAGGAGAAAAGGTTGTTGTTTTTGATTTGACAGAGGAAAAGTTTGGCGAACATGTTTCATCACCTTATCCGGAACAAGAACATCAGTGGTGTGACCATAGTATAGGGAGTTTCGGCGGGGTTTTATATTATGCTACTGGATATTATTGTCCAATTTCCCTCACCAAACATTTTGACATGTGGCTACTGAAAGAGAAGAATGATATGCGTGACATGAAAGAACAGTTGGAACATGAGCCGTTGGGTTGGAGGAAAGAATTAAGTATTCCAGTAAGAGAACCATTAGCCTTTACCAAGAGTGGCGGTGTTTTGTTTTATGAAAATAGCTCTTTCTGTATATATGACCCAGTAGCTTCAACCTCCAAAGAGGTTGTGGATTGTATTCCACTAAATCAAGTAGTCCCTCACAAAAACACCTTAGTTTCGTTGAAAGAATTGGGAAAAGAAGACGTTAAATATTTGAGTCAGCTCAAATTTTTGGAGAAAAAAAGTCGTGATTTGCCGAATTCCTGCTAGCAAGATGAGATCTCTGGATACACTTATAAACAGGTACTCTTTGCTGAGCTTCTCAAGTAATATTCATGCCATTCTATATATTTATATGGGTTTTACCTTGAGATTGCGTAAACCTATTTCACATCATCTTTTAATTTGCTTTTAAGTCAATGATTGCAACTTTATGGCAGTTTATGTTTGTTTTAGTCAGGCTATATTGCTTTCTTATTGTGCTTTTTGCCCACTTGATCTAATTGCAATAGAAGAATGTGATGCATACTTTTAGTATGCATTAGAGTCAAATGAGTATATGGAAGCAAAGTCGTAGAAGGTGAGAGCTTTCTCAGAAGTATAAGGGAGTCTACTTTGTTCATACGAATTAGCATAGTTGGTAGATAATCTGGGGATCCATATTTGACCTTCCGGATGTTATGTTAAGATACGAGCACCTGAATAGGAAACAACACTGAAGCATGTCATCATTCATCAATAAATTTTCTAGGGACAAATCTACCCGGCTGGGGTTTTTGGCTTCCAAAATAAAGCAGCTCTTGATATCTAGTTCGCTATCCCTCAATCATAGTCTGCAGTTTTTTGAATGTTGTGCTTCCAGATTTAGTCATGCAGTTTGAACAACTTCTGTTTAGGAATCTAATGCAATCATGCCCTGGCAACAACGTTAGGAGATTGACGCTTTTTCAATCTTTATTTGCAAGTATCTATGTTCTTTCCAGTTGGGCACAGTTGAATAAGAATCTGGACATGGACTGGTTGAATCCGGGCATCTAAGGCATTGATCAACCTATCTCACAGGACAGGACAAAAAAATATAGCATGAATTTGTTATGACTGTTTTTTCCGAAGCCTTTACTTTCCATGGTTAGCTTAGCTCTGTTATTGGTAGTGTTCCTCTTTTATAATGTCTCTGTTTGGTTTACTAGAAATCTTGATTACTCTGCTCAATTCTGGCTAGTTACTTAACATACTTGTACCAGGATGCAGGAACTGTTGGTATCAAAGATTTTGCCATCTTCGTATGAATTGATGATTTTTTGTTTATTTTTTTATGATTGTAGTAATCTGCACATTTCATGCCTAGTTCCGCAGTTGTATCAGTTTTTTCATGTTGTTTCGCATGTCATTGAGTCCGACAACAATGGCACCAAAATATGTTTTCTGTTTTTTCAATTTAAGAGGGTATTATATTATACTATTCTATAGGATATCAGTAACTCTAACAAAAAGATTGGATGATTGGTACCTTGGACATTGACGTGATCTGCAAACACTGTCTAACCTGTATAGTGGGAACTCTGTTGCATTTGTTTCTTCTAGAAGTACTTGCACATATGATTTTACTAGAAATCCATGGAATTATGTAAGGCCAAATAAGCTTTGCATCATAAACTGCTTCTTTACTGTAGAAATTCTTTGATAAAACTTTAGAAATCTGTTTCATATATGTGAATTCTACCTCCACATTACCGGCGTAAACGTAGTATGGGTGTTTCATACTTCGTAAAGTCCTAAATTGTGTTTTAGAATGCTTATCAAATCTGGAATCTCAACAAGGAGAAATAATCGAGCTTAGGTTTCTCCAAGCTCTAATTTCACATTAAGCTGTAGAGTGGATCCTCCATATGCAGCATGTTCTTAGGTTAGTTCCAGATAATCTAGCTTAAATTTTTACAAGCCTGGTCTGAATTCAATAGCTGAAATTTTTATAGACAAAAATGAAAATAGATAAACATGAAAGTGGTATTCATGTCATTCTATGTATATGTGTGTTTCAACTTGAGATTGTGTAAACCTTTTCACATTATCTTTTTGTTTATGTCAGGCTTTATTGCTTTGTTAATATGCAATTTGCGCATTTGAACTAATTGCAAGAGAAGAATGTCATGCATACTTTTAGTAACTTTTTTTTGTTTACATGCATTGGGGGTCGAATAAGTATATGGAAGCAAAGTCGTGGAAAGTGAGAGCTTTCTCATAAATATAAGGGAGTTTCTGTGTTCATACTAATTAGCATAGTTGGTAGGTAATCTGGGGATGCAAATTTGACCCTCTGCAGTTAGTTAAGATACAGTCACTTGAATAGGAAACAACACTGAAGCATGTCATCATTCATCAATAAATTTGTAGGTAGGCAGATTTGTATGTGATAGTGATCATGATTTACGTTTCAACTCTGTCGTTAACTACTACCAAGCTAATTCTTTGTCTTTAAACAATGCTACTTTTCCATTTGCATTGAAAAGCTGACTCTGGGTAGGTAGCTTACACAGTATTACGACGTGGATATAGAACAATGATTTAGTTGGCAGGGAGGATTTTGCCCTCTTCTTACTAATGGATGGGTTTAATTTCTTAAAATAAAATTGTAGTTATCCATATATTTCATACCTGCATCCTCATCTGTAAATCTATTTTCGTATTGTTTAACAACGAGTCAGTTGAATTCGAATTTGCATCATTTCGTTTCTTAACACAAGAATTGCTAGGGATGTCACAGAGCCTGACAACAACAGAAGACCCATAATGTCCTTTAGCAATCTGAGTAGTACTGTCATTCTTTTACAACATAGCTATTCAGTGTATAAACAAGAGATACAGTTCACACAACTCTAGCTCCCAACTATTCCATTTTTCATGTTAATGCTGCAGTTTCTCAGCAGCAACCCTTTATCTTGATAGAAATAACACTCATAGTCTCAGTATTCAAGTTCCAACGCCACATGACTGCCTTAAACTTAATGCAGATATTTCATATGTTTCCGAGATGCTAATTTTGCAGGTTTGGGGCTAATTTTTTTACAAAATCTTGCAGGAGAAAGCTTAGCAGATCTGAAAATATCAAACAAGGACCAGGGACCTACAGCAGGCAGAAGCTCTAGTTTTGCTTATATCGGCGTAGTGAATCTTTATTCTGCAGCTATCTCTCTGGTCATCATAGAAGTGGATAACAAGGGAGCAATGGAAGCTCTGACTTCTACTTTTGGAATTATGTAGGATTTAATAATATTTTTGTCGGAATGTAAAACTTAAATTGGCTCTATTTTGGATCCTCAATGGTCATATGTCAGAAGGCAAACATTTCAAGCTGCTTATGGCATTGCTAAGGAGTGGTTTAAGTATGCCTAGTGTATGGGGGGGTCCTGCTAGTTTCTGCTGTATTTTGTACTAGAAAATGGCATTTAGCAAAAATGGCCTTGCAAGCAGGTAATTTCTACTAGTTTGTGCTGTGTTTTCAAAAATGGGAACCCTCCTGAGATGGTTTGGTTAGATTTCAAGAGCAACCTTATATCAGTTGGAAGGTCCCTGAGGATAAATCAACCAAACGCTTTAGCAAGCACATCCTCTTTGTGCCATAAAATTCTTCCAGGGGCGATGTCATAAATAGTAAGCTTAATCGGTGGTTATAATACTAACTGATATTGATAAAACAATCAAACAAAATTAAACTAAGGAAATTCTTTTAGATCACAAATGGACGACTCAGTAAACATTTTTAAGGTTGAAAGACAGCTGCTGGACATACAGTATACTCAAATAGTGGTACCAAATTCTGGATATTCTTCTTCCAGAGGTTACTGCTTCGAATTCCGGCGCAAAATTTCTCCTCTGGGTGATTGTTGGAGGCCCTAAGAAAAGTTCTTTTTTATTTTCTTTTTCTTTTTTTCTTCAAAGCAATACCTCAAAAGGAAATACAAAGGCTCTTCACAAATGAAGCAGCCCAGAATTAAGCAAAAGGATCAAGGAAAAAACAAAACAAAAAACTAAGAACAAAAGCCGCTTCACGCTTGGCCAAGCAATCTGCCGAGAAAGCAATGGCAGTATCTAGTACTGCAACAAACAACCCATTGCTCTTATCTATCTAGCATAAACCATCCAAGGAATTCTACCTACCACTTCAAAAATCTAAAATAACTGCGCTGGAGTCCGAACAAATCATGACCACCCTGTAGCTCATCATTACCATCCATTCCAAGGCACCAATAACTGCCATAACCTGTCAAATCTAAACCTTACATGACATCTGATGCCCTATACGCGTATATACAACCAGCTATATAATCCAACAAGTTAAAGGAATTGCTAAAGATTAAAAAAAACTTACAAAATTCAGATTATAGGGAAACTACCATTCTTTAGTAGAGAATTACAAGGGATATTAACAAGTATAGCATCTTAGAATTCCAATGGATTACATTATCAAAAAGACAGTTGAGTAATGTAATCTTCGAAAGTGAACATATGTTTGGAGTCGGACAAAGTAACCAAATGTACAAGGACAAATTAGTCAGAAGCACGGTATGAGAAATACAAATCATGGTATGCCGCAGCCCATTGCATACCCAAATGACTTCTAAGAAAAGTTAGCTCCTCTCTTCTTTCTTTTCTCAAACCGAAACAACTGAAATTTTTTTTTCCGTGGTTCAGTTTCCAATAAATCAAAAGAAAAATTAGAACACGGATCAATATCATAACTGGCACTTTAAAACAAATAGTAGGAAGATACTCATCCGTTAAAAACAATAATTTGTTTCATATTAATTCCGCCTATACATTTCGTTTCATTAGTAATAGCATGACTGTGTGTGTGAGTCAAAATGTAACCGTGTCAATAGCACATGCATCAGTGTCGGTATGTGTTTAGAGTGTTTAGAGTATATAAACCAGTCGAGTCCTGTAAATCATTATCCTCTTTTATATCAATTCTATTGATCAAACCGTCATCGCAGAAATGTAGATTATTACAAATCTATTATGGTATCAGTCCCGAGAAATCAATTTCTCGGGGTATCGATCCTTCTTCCGCTTGTTCAACCTTAATTTTCTTTAATCCATCTTCTTCACTTTGTTCTTTCTCAAAATCTCTCGAAGATTCATGGAGTTCGAATGAAGTTGTGGTTACTTGATGGTTCTTAGTGTGACGTTTGATTTGATCCTGATGCTTTACTGCTACGTCTTCAAACAGAATCAAGCATAATTCTCAGATTTGAAATGTGGGAATGTTAAATATGCCCCTACTATCCATGGGCTTTTCACCAACACCCTTCAGGGGCAGTAATGCAAAGGGCTGAATATCCTTTAACAAGTTAAAGCCCATTTTTAACCTCCACTTTATTTAATATGTCCGAATATATATTTCAGTTTCAGTTATTCGTTTTAGAGAGAGAAAAAACAAAAAAATTCAGAGCTGTGTGAAAAATTCAGAGCTCAGATCAGTGAGGGAGAGAAATTCAGACATGCAGTTTCGAGTTTAGTTAATTCAGAGTTAGGTTTTTGTTTAATCTCCGTTCAAGAATATTATTCTCCATTGATTTCTTCTTGAGTTGATATATTTGATGCAGTTTCAGATCAACATCAACGAGATTCTTCATTGAATCTTCAACTGAGTTTGAAATCGTTTTTCAGCGAGTTCGTTTTTTCAATTCAACTTAATCAGAAGTTTTTGCACTGTTACGAAGATCTACTTCAGTTTTGAATCAGCGAGATTCATTGAATTTGAAGATCTACTTCAGTGAAGCTTGATTCGTTACTGGATTTTGATTGAATCATCGATTGCAGACATACTACGAAGCTTGATTTCTTCTCATTCACTTTTACGAAGCTTGAATCGTTAATTGATTTTGATTGAATCATCGATTGCAGATATTCTACGAAGCTTGATTTACTTAAAATTCAATCTCGTTAACAGGTTAGATTTACCTTTTAGCTATAATCTTTGATTTGTTTTAACATTTTGTTTACTTTTTTATCTGAATAATGTAATGTACAATTTGTTTGATACAACAATGTAGTTGATTGTTTAGCAAATTGTATTTTCTTCTGTGTAATATTATGCCTTGAATATTAGAGCAACAATACAGTTTGATTATTGTTGTAATTTCATTGTTACACAGTAGAATTACAACAATATAGTTTGATTATTGTGTTTTTCATATGTATTTGTTGGTGGTTTTTGTTTTTTTTGTTACAACAATGTAGTTGTTGAACCTGTTACAGATACAACAATTCAGTTTTTGATGTGTATGTTTTATCTTTTTCCACTGTCTGCCATGAATATACTTCTCACGAGGGGCGCAGCCCCGAGTGATTTGCGTCATGACGAGAGTTTAAGCTACATTACATGTTGAATCACATATTGTATCTCAGGACATGCCCTAGATTACATTTTTTGTTGTCCAACAATGTAGTAGTTCAACCTGATTGCCTTATGTTAGTGAATACAAGCAATGTAGCTTGTCAATCCGTTTATTGCTAGGACTGAGTAGTACCACTAAAAAAGCAATCTCAGGACATGTTGTAGGTTACATTTGATTGTCAATGTAGCTTGTCAATGTACTGCAAACACATATTGAAACTCAGGACAACTTGTTCAAGTTACATTTGGTTGTAGTTTTGGAAACAAGTTTGTCTTGTTTCTTTCATTTAGTAAGATGTCGTTGTTATTGAATCGCAGGACAAATTGTCCAAGTTTTTTCCAATTATGAAAACAACTTGTGGTAGTTGCTTCTAATTGTGGAAACAACTTGGGTTGGTTGCTTTCATTACTTTTCTATAAACAACCTGTGGTAGTTGCTTCTAGTTGTGGAAACAACTTGGGTTGGTTGCTTTCACTACTTTATATAAACAACCTGTGGTAGTTGCTTCTAGTTTTGGAAACAACTCTGGTTGGTTGCTTTCAACTTGTATCTTATTATCCTTTTTGCAATTTACTGATTTTCTTCTCGTTGCAAGGTAAATATGGTTGTAGCAGAGATCAACTTTTGCAACTTAAGCATCTCTCATGTTATCTATGAATCAACTACCTTCAAGGAGATGCAAAGTTTTGTGTTGCGTTGTTGGAGTATTCTATCTCAAGTCCCTTATGTGATTCTTTCTGATGTTAATGGTGTACTTCAAATCGTTCGGTCTGATTTAGATTTGAATTTTCTTGTTATATACTGCCAAGCTAAGGGAATACAAGTTTTGAAGCTCAGTGTTCAATTCGAAACTCCTTCTTCTTCTTCTTCTTCATGTGTTGCTTCTTCTTCAGCTTCTTCAAGTTGTGTTTCAACTGAAGGTTTGGCTTTTGTTGAAGACACGACTGATGATGTTTCAATGAATCAATTATCCACAAGAGAACCAAAAAAATGTGATGCTTGGGCTGGAATTCTTACCGGTGTTGGTCAGATGTTTGAGGGAGGGAAAGATGAAGTTGTCGATGTCTTGTTGAAGTATCAAGTGGAGAGTGGGTACAAAGTCAAGCCTGAGAAGACTGATCGGAAGCGTTATACAGTTCATTGCCTTTTCAAAGAAGAAAAAGGATGTAAGTGGAGGTTCCACTCTTCTTTGGCATTCAAAGGCGGCCATGCTTTTAAGTGCAAGACTTTTATATCGGAGCATTCTTGTGGTTTGGCTTGCTCTGATCCTTCAAAGCTTCGAATGACGAAGACTTTTATAAAGAACATTATAAAAGACGATATTAGAGTTTCGTGTAAGCGAGAAAAACAGTAGCGGACATTCAAGATTTGTTTTTCAGGGAGTATCAAGTTGACCTTACCTACCATCAAGCATATCGTGGACTGAAATTTTGCAAAGAATGTATTTGGGGAGATGATATCAAATCGTATTCTGATTTCTTGTGGTATGAAGAAGCAGTCAAGCGTTATAATCCTGGAAGCGTCATCAACTTTGAGTTTAATGCTCAAAACCGGCAGTTTGAGAGGTTTTTCATTTCTTTTGAAGCTTGCATCACAGGGTTCAACAAGTATTGCCGTCCTATGCTGATAATAGATGCCACGTTTCTTACTGGAAAGTTCAGAGGTGGTCTTATGGTAGCTTGTGGGAAAACTGGAAACCAAGGTATTATGCATCTACTTTACTATTTTCTTTTTATTTTGTGTTGTTTTTATGACAAACCTTTAGGGTAGAAAAGTTTTGTAGCCAATTGTATGTAATTGTACAACCTCAACAAACCTCTTAGGTTTAGATTTTTGCGAACAAACTCGACAACTTGTGAACAACCCCAACAAGAATGAAAACAACTAGCACAAGTTGCCTCCAAAATATGGAACCAACTTGTGCTAGTTGTTTTCATTCTTGTAGTTTGGCTTTTATTTTTTGGAGGCAACTTGTTCCAGTTGCTTCCATATTCTGGAGACAACCTTTTCTAGTTGATTCCATTTTTTTGGAGACAACTTGTCGTGGTTTCTTCCACTGTGTAATTCAAACATGCTACTCATTTTTTGTGTTAAATTTTTTTGTATTTTTTTATTTTACCAGAGATATTTCCAGTTGCCTTTGGTATTGTTTCTGGCGAAAATAGTGATAATTGGCGCTGGTTTTTGGAAAATTTGAAGGGAATTGTTGATGCTGATCGTCCGTTGACCATTATATCTGATCGTGGAACTGGACTTTTGAACACTGTTCCTGAAATCTTTCCGAATGCTTTTCATTCGTATTGCTCGTACCATATGAAAGGCAATATTCCAGTTGTCAAAGGCAAGAGTAGACAGACTGCTATTAAGTTGTTTGAGCAATGCTACAGTCTTTGTCACCAAGGAGAAATTTCGAAGGCAGTTTCAAGCATGGTCAATCAAGATGTTCTCTGTTATCGAGTGGATGAACAAGATCCCACTTGAAGAATTGGGCTGCTCATGAGTTTCTGGGGAAAGGTATGGAGAACTTACATCCAATGTAGTTGAAAGCTTTAATTGACTTGATTAGGCACGAAAAGCGACTCGAAAGCCATCGAGTTGATTGAATGTATTCGCGCTCGGACAATGGAGACAATGTGGAAGAGGAAGGTTGAAGCTAGCAGCTGGACTACAAGACTTGCCCCTAAGATGCAAGCACGGTTAGACAAGAGGATAACTGACTCGTAGATACAAGGTGCATAGAGCTAGTGAAAAGGTATTTGAGATCATAACTAGTACTGCGAAGCATACTGTTGACTTGGACTCGCAGACCTGTACTTGTCACTGGTGGCAAAAACACAGCTTCCCCTGCAGTCATTCGGTGAAAGCTATGGTGCAGATTGGCGAGGAGGAGGTGTACAAGCACATCTCACCTTACTACACCACTGAATGCTACAGAGGTTTGTACTCAAAACCTATCTATCCCATCCCTGATGGTGACAAACCTGATGAGATTTCCCGTACCAAATACGTCATGCCTCCCCCTGTTGGACCACAAGTTGGAAGGCCAAACTCTGTTCGAAACGCGATTCTGGTGAGAAAATACGCAAGAAGAGAAGGTGTGGTCATTGTGGAATGCTTGTATACCATAATCGTAGAACATGCCGTAGTGCTCCATTGGCCCTCGCCCACCAAAGATTCAAGAATCAGTCTAGGATTGGAAGGTTCTACAGGATGATGTTCCTATGAAATCTCTCAATTGCATTTGTTTCAGTTTGTTTTATGTTTTTCTGAACCTTTTACTGAACTTTGTGATTCATGTTTATGTGAATTTGGTTTGTCTTTAATCGATACTGGTACAACTTTTATCCTGCATTTGTTATGAAATCAGTTATTGTTCTTTAGTTTGTTGCAGGGTCTGTAATTTTTTATTTTTTTCATGGAAATTTTGTTGGTTATGGTTCTATTTGAAGGCAAATTTTACTAGTTGCTTCCTTTTTATGGAGACAACTGTTGGTACTTGCTTCCATGTTCGGAACAACTTGTGCAAGTTGCTTCCACATATGGAGACAACTTCTGCCAGTTGTCTCTCTGTATTTTTTTTTTACCTATGCAAACCTGTAACCATATAGAAACATTGCAACACTGAAAATAATCAAGAATGGAAGGGTTTACAAATATTATTTGTTTTGTTGGTTATTTTCTCAGATTCTGCAAGTTGCTTCCTTTTTGAAGGAGACAACTTGTTCTAGTTGCTTCCATTTCTGGGAACAACTTCTGCAAGTTGCTTCCATTTTATGGAGACAACTTGTTACAGTTTATTCCATTCAGAACAAGTTCTCGCAAGTTGTCTCTCCGTATTTTTACCTATGCAAACCTGTAAGCATATAGAAACATTGCAACACTGAAAATAATCAAGGGAAATAATCAAACCATTCAAGCTTTAACTAGACAATATTTTTAAGAAGTGTACTTTAATTAGATAATACCAACATAATGTTAACAACCAATGGTAATATGTAGTTCAATCAGAATAATACTAGATAATACTAACAAATTAGATAATACTAACAAATGTAGTTCAATCAGATAATTCTAGGTAATACTAACAAGTTGTCTCTGTCATTTAGTACTACTGGGAATATATCACAATCTGACTCGAATTTGTGTCTTTCGGTTTCTTCCATTCATCAGTTGTAGCCAGTATACGGAACGCCATCTTGATCCTTTTCTTGTTAAAGTGGCCAATATATTGATTCTTCTTTCCTCCTGCCAGAATACCGAATTCTTGGTATTTCACCAACATCTTCATAAAGACACAAACAAATATTGCGCAGTCAGGGTGTTCT
Organism: Papaver armeniacum; assembly: GCA_023531295.1. Lineage (NCBI taxonomy): Eukaryota > Viridiplantae > Streptophyta > Magnoliopsida > Ranunculales > Papaveraceae > Papaver > Papaver armeniacum. The sequence goes on along the minus strand of JAJJWW010007029.1, from coordinate 513,677 downwards.
TGCTGTTGAAGCACTTTAGGAACCTTCAATGTGTGAACAATTTCATTTCCACCTTTGTCTCGATGTCCAATCTCATTTAGAACTTTGCTCAGTGGCTTTGTAAGTGTATGCAGCTGACCTGACAACAATGGACTTTGTTTCATGGAGTTGCATATCTTCCAGACTCCTTCATGTAATACCAGCAACACCCAGTGGGAGTTCATGCACAGTGGAAACATCAGCATTTTGTTCTTGGCATCCAACTTGTAATTAGCCCTCACATAATCTGCTACTAAACTTGTTTCTATTGCATTCTCGTCTCCATTGTCCATGCATATTTGCACGTATCTCTGCATCATTGAAAAAGTTTTTAAAAAACAAAAAGATACATATAATTTATTTCTGCAAAAAGTTTTTACAAGTCAAAATAACATGAAATCTGTTAATACTAACTAGTGCATAATTTATCAGATAAAAAAGTGACTTACCAAAAGATTGGTATTTAGTATTACATGCTTGTTGTATGGATTATCGGCAGAAACGTTTTCCATCTTCGATTTCAGAATACTGGTGTAGAATTCTACGATGTCACTATCGATATAGAGATCATCCAATAGATTTTGGATGAACTGTTTCTGAATGTGATATTCATTATTCGGCGCAGAACAAGCCGTTTGCCTGCATAATCCAAAAACACAGCAAACATCATGTGATGTTGCATTACTAGCATCAAACATCAATATTGCAAAATTGAAGGAACTGCAAGAAATAAAACTAGCAGTATAAAAGGCTTAGTGTTTTTTTTACCCTTCTGTGGCATCCTCGCAGAATTCTTGGAGTATTTTTTGTTGATCTTCGCTGCAATCTCCCCAAAGCTTAAGACTTTGTGCGGGCACGAGTGGTTTTGATTGAGGAGGTGTTGGATCGATGTACTCGATTGCTTCCAAGTCAATAAGCGCACTTTGTCTGTTGTTTCTTGTTCTTTTTTCGGTGTAAACCTGTTCCAAGAATTCATCTCCTAATTTTTTCCTCTTCCTCTCCCTTGGATCGTTCTTGACTCTTTTAATAATAGAACCAACAGCACTTTCTCTTGAGCTTTCTCTTGATTTCGATAAGTCACTATCTTCAATCTTTTGGTTCAATTATCTCGAGAAGATGGGACTTGTCTTTGTAGGAGAATCCAAATGCAAATCAAAAGTTGGACCTTCAAAGTATTGTTTTTGCACACATGTTGGAGTGTGTTGAACAACGGCCATTTCATCCGATTTTTTTCTTTTCACCCTCATTCTCTTGTGCAGCATATCCTACTTTCCTGCAATTTGGATTAAAGGAAAAAATTCATTAAAAACATAATACACTGAATACAAGGAGAGGAGACAACTTTAAGCAAGTTGCTTCCTAAACATATGGAAACAACTTGAAGCAAGTTGCTTCCTAATTGAATAAGTTGATTCCTAATCACATGGAGACAACTTGAATAAGTTGATTCCTAATTATTTACTACTAAATTTAGCAATCTAATCTTAAAAATGAATGAATCTACCTTTCTATTACATCTTCTTGATTAATTGGAGTTGTCCTTTCTTTATCATCTCCAGCTGTTTCCTCATCCATTTTAACTGCACTTGTTCTTTCAACTTGGTCTTCCTCCATTGCAATTGTACTTGTCTTTTCTTGCTCTTCCTCATTTTCAACTGGACATGTATTTTCTTTATCCACTGGTGCAACTGGACATGTCCTTTCATTTGAGTTGTCTTGCGCACATTCTTTGTTCTTGCTTGGTGCAGTCTGAGAGTATGTTACTTCCCTGCAAATTCATTAAAAATTTCATTTAAAACACAACAAACAATCTAAAGCAAGTAGTTGAGGCAACTTGAAGAAGTTGATCTCACATTTTGGACACAACTGGGAGCAAGTTTCTTCCAATATTTTTGATACAACTGAAAGCAACTTCATGAAGTTGCTTCCATAAGTTAACATAACTTGATCAAGTTGCATTGCAGAATAAACTTGGACAATTCTAACAAGTTGCATTCAAGAATAATCTACTCTAACAGGTCTAAAGTAACATAAGACTAAAGTAAATGCATCTTACCTTTCTACTGCATGCTCTTTCTCAACTTGTGCAACTGGAGTCCTCTTTTCTCCTTCCTCTCTAACTGGTTCTTGCTCTATGTTAGCAAAATATTTTTCATTATCTCGTCTATATTCACATTCTCGCGAAGAACTCATCCAAACTATCGGGCATGTCTACCTCGGTTGAATATTCTCTCTGTCAAATGTTGGCTTTATTATAGTTAGTGGTGTTGCTTTGATTCAAGAATAGATTTTCTTCGGTCATGTGCATTGTCTCATCTGCATTTTCTGTCGCCTTGACTTCCTCAACAACCTCCTTTTCTGGTACGGATTCTTTCTCATTTTGTTGGTGATCTTCAACATCTTCATTTTTTTGTTCATCATCTTGAGCGATTTCTTCTTCGCTCACTGCACTCTCTTATTAGCATTTTCTTCTTGAATCATTCTTTGAAGTTTCACCTACATTATCTTCTTGCTCGATTACATTTTCGGAGGAGGATGTCGGTTGATTCTTCTACCATAAAACATTGAGCTCCACCGCTTGTACTTCTTCTCCCTTGAGAGGTTTTTACTGTGTGTTTTTCAAATCCTCCCAATCCTGCAAGTTCTTGTAAACGTCGACCATGTGTTGCTTTTGATCATCTCACAAATTAATTTCATCCTTGTTGGCTTCATAAACGCTTCAAGGAACTTGTTGTCATCAATGAACTTCCTTAAGAACTCATCTCTCCCTTCAATCCTATAGTAGATCTCTTGAAGTGAAAAGTTTTCGGCTTCAAGGAATTTGGCATTTAGCCTCTCTTCTTGAAGTAAATTGTACAACAGGTTGTTGAATGCCCTTTCTATTTCTAATTCTTCTACCAATTCATGCAAGTGAGTCAGTCTTTGCTCATTTGGTGTCAGTTAATCTCGAATGCCATCTCAGAACGTAGAGTTCCAAATTAGTCAGTTTTTTCCTTGAAAATCAGTCGCAAGTTAATATACAACTTGAGTAAACTATCTGCTTCAACTTATGAAACCAACTAGATCAATTTGCTTTCATTTTATGCAGACAACTTGATCGAGTTGCTTTCATTTTATGGAGACAACTTGATCGAGTTGCTTTCATTTTATGGAGACAACTTGAGCAAGTTGCTTTCATTTTATGAAGATTCACTAAAGTAGCATAAGAATTTTTACTTACAGTAAATTCTTTAGGGAATACCATAATCCCGTCACTATCTTTCCTTTCTATCGTCAACTTGTTGCACAAATCTAGTTGGTGCCACCTGGTGAATCTTGGAATTGAATGTTCAAATCCTTGTCGCTTTGGTAGGTAGTTGCTATGCTCCAAAAACCAATACTGTAAACAAAAAAAATTAAAATGTTAGTTAAGTTTCTCAAAACATTTTTGATCAAGATTATCTTGTCAACAATTTTTCATTTCTTTTTTTTACCAACAAAAATGGTATGCACCCAGGTACACGTTTAAGACCATCTTTTCCTTTTGGTTTCTTGATATTATCCATCAAATATTTCACTATGTGGTCTGGCCACGACACTCTATGCATGGAGAACAGGTATGGCAACCATCTCTGGGTAAAGTAGCCTCCACTAGTATCCGTGAAGAAGAACACAGTGCACAACCACATGCCAAAGAAAATCAGAAACAATGCTGGGTCCTTTCCATTTTCAAACTTCTTCTCTCAACACCATATCGATCTTTGCCTTGTAATCTTGTAGTCTTTGCCTTGTACTTTGGGGAAATGTTTATGCAAGAAATCTATGTGCTCTTTAGTTACTTTACTCAGTTTCTTCTTCAATTCATCATCTTCAGGCCTTCTTTGAACATTGAAGAAAACAGCAAAGTCATCTGCTGTTGGAACATAAACCTTCTTATTAAAAACAAATCCCACTTTCACCTTCTTCCTCACTACTACACTATCATGGCAACTGAGAAGCATCTCTATAGCTTGAGGAATCTTAGTGTATACATCTCTTTCAGCCGTTACGTCTTTTGAAGGCTGTTTTGTTGTTCTTCTTTAAAGAATGGTTCAACTAAACCCCAAGTCTGGAGACTCTCTTAAGGCTTTCACATGTGCTGGCTTGTCTTTCAATACTTTATACAAGTAGTAACTCATATCTAACAATGGTAATAACCCAGATTTATATGCTAACGCTGTTTCTAGCTTCTTCTTTTTACCTGCAATCATGCAAGCTATCCAATTAACATCTAATACATAGATGCGCATGACTAATCAAAAGAAGATTTATATGTTTTCTTTTTTCATACCTTTTCTTTGTTGAACTATATCAGCAGTTTCTGTTGCTTCGTTGCTGGGAGCATTCATTGCAGAGCTGGTTGGCATTATCTTCAATCTTGGCGACGTCCTCTTCATACTAATGTTGTTCAGTCAATAGGAATAGTTAGCATGATATCTCAATATAGCTAACTAATTCAAGTTGTCTCCATATATAAGAGGAACTACAAAAACTATCCTATGTTGCCTCCAAAAAACAATAAACTGGGAACGACTATCATAAGTTGCCTCCAAACTACAAAGGCAACTAGTAACAGTTGCTTGCAAAACTGGGAACAAATAGTAAATCCAATGAAATTAGTATCACCATATGAAGTCAACATCTACCAGTTGCTTTCAAACATGGGAACAACTAGCATAACTATCTTAAGTTGCTTCCAAAAATGGGAGAAACTAGCAGGAGTTGTCTCTACAAATGAAGTCAAAAACTAGCAAAAATGGACTGATAACATGTTTCATTCATCATTAAAGCATAATTAGCCAACAAATTTCTGCAAAATCATTACCATGTGCAAGTACTATTTTAACATGATCCATCGCATTCATAAGGCATTCCAAAGGCATACAACAAGTACTAGTTTTCAACTTATAAGTCATGGATGCACAACTGACTAAGAATATGAAGGCAACTAGTACCAGTTGCTTCCAAAAATGGGAACAACTAGCATAAGTTATGAAACAAAATGCAGATATCATCAAACCATCAAACAAGATGCAGAAATTAGAACCATTAGAAAGTAGCATATTGAACCATCAAACACTCATAAGTTGCCTCCAAATATGACAAATAACATGTTCTGTGACACTTATGTTGCATTTGAAGTCCAAAAACTTACAGATTAAAACCAAAAACTCATATAAACCATCAAACCCTTGTACAAGATGCAGAAATCGTATATGAAACAGTTATGCTTCAATAACTGAATCAACAACTGTTAATTCAAAACCCTAACCGATTCGAAATTACTTCTGAATCAAAATAACTTCAACAACCTAAAATCAGAAATAAAATAGACTACTAATCATAAGCAAAACAATCAAAATCGATGATAAAAATTTGTTTTACCTTTCTGAATTCAAACTGGAAGACTTCTACTTCTTTATCAAGATATGATTCAGTCGTTTAGTTGATTTTTCATCACATGCAACATGAAATCGAAGCAAATTAGTATGAATCATTAATTGAGAAAACATAAATCGATTTTTTCAGTAAATTTTTTTGAAGGATTTCGTTTCCAAAACACTAAAAACTCGAATTCATCTGATGACTAAACTAAATCAAACACAAATTCTATGTATTACCTTTCGATTTTTTTGTTGTTGTCGCTCACTTCATCTCTGAAACTTAATGAAATTGATTTTTTCTTTTGTTTTCAGTTGAATTTCTTCTTCTAAATCATAGAAAATTTCAGATCTACTAGGTTTCTTTCGAATTTGATTTGATTTTTGCAACTTTTTAGTGGTGATTTCAAATTTTTTTCAGTTTTTTTTTTTTCTGAAACTGTGAGAGACAGGGAGAGAGATGGAGAGAGAAAGAAATGGTGTAAATGAAAATAGTCGTGGGTTTTATCTGGCTGCCAACGGTTATTTGCATTTATTAAAGGGCTTTTTAGTAATTGTATAATCCGGGTTTGGGCTTGGTTCGGGCTTTTTCAGGTCTAGGGGTGTTTGTATAAGTTGATAAGGGTATTTTGAAAGGGGCCCTATAGTAAGGGTATTTAAATAATGTTCCCAAATGAAATTGGGTTTAAATCACTTGAGCTCTTGGCGATTTAGGTTTTCAATTGTGTTTCGTTGGAACTTAATTCTTCTACCTCAACTGCTTAAATCGAATCAAAGTTGGTAATCTCGAATTTGATCTTTTGATTACTTTACATCTGATTTTATGTGTTCGATTTATGATTCACTACCTCAACAACGTTCAATTCCTCGTCATAATTTGTTTCTTCATCATAATTAGTTGTTTCATCTAATTTTGTAATCAAGATTTACTGTTCTTGATTCCTGTTGCTATTTGAGTCTGAGCATGTTAGAGTCTGCCACAAATTTGATGGTTAGATGACGACTTAAAGTTGTTCCACTAAATAGATTCAGTAGAAGGTTGAGATTATTGTTGGTGAATTGTTGCTGCACAAATCTCGTGCTTAAATTGCTCTTATTCATACTCATAATTCAATCCTTACTTCAAGACAGTCCTCACTTGCGTTGTCTTTGAAAATCTTGTGTTTTTCAATGATGGAGCTGAAAGTGAGGAGTGGATTTGGAATTGGTTTGGTCTTGCATCGAGATTGAAGTTCTCTTTGATGAGTCTACATTCAATTCGGATGTAGCCTGGTTTAGTTATCTTTTACTTTCATGTTTGTCATTGAATAAGACAAGGTTCAACTAAGATCATCTTTGCAAATAAAAGACTGAAATAAGTGGAGAAATGGAATTCTTTTAATGCTTGTTGTTGGCTTGACAAATTGAGTATTACAAATGAGAATGGTAATTGGAATTGGTGTTTTTCGGTGCTAGATTAGTTGGCGGGGGACAGTGATTTTATCTCATGTTATGTGGATGGAGTTGTTCGACCATATATGATGTCATTTGTCTTGTTGCTCCTTATTTTCCTTCTTACTGGTGGTATGAGTCAACTGCTAGTTCCTCTCCAGGTTTGTGTTCGGTTTAGTATGCTACTACATGTGTGTGAACTGGGTCTTTGCTAAACTTGAATATTCTACAAACTAGACTTGATTGCAATTTATCTACTGTCTGCTCTCCTGCAACAACTCTGGTAGCCCTATTACACTCGCAAGTCCTGCTATACCTCTTTGTTGTTGTATCTTGTGCTATTGCCAAGTCTCGCCATGCTTCTTAATACTTCTTCTTTGTTATCGACGTACACTTTGCACAACGGGATTGATACAACTGTGGTATTTTTGGTTTGAATGGGCAACCTACTTTACTTCTTATCCCTATTTGGTTATTGTATAGCTGACTACAATGTGCAATTGGATTTCCAAAGGTGTTCTCATAAGTGCTTTTTGTCCGCTACATCTTCATGTACTAGCTACTGCTGCCAATTGCTTTGCTTCTTCTTCTACTTCATGTGTACCTTGTTCAACTTCTATTGTTCTATCTATTGGAGATTATGAAAAGATCGGGAGCTACTTCTAATGGCGCTTGCTACTCCTCACAATCCACCAGAAAAACTTATACGAGAAGAAGACGTCAAAGTGGCCTTTAGGCTTGTTTGTGCATGGCACATATCTACAGTTTTATGAAGCCCCATTGCTGTCAATGTTATTCATGCTATATTGAGTATGACAATGTACATCGAGATCATTCCAATGCAAGCTGCTGCTATGCCCTGCATCTACGACTACTATTCCCTCGCGATCTGTTTCCTCTTGCAACACCTAATCGCTTCGCCTATTATCTGCTGCTGCACACCTTTTGTCTTTGCATCAATTTCACTTCCTAAGCATGCCTGTTCCATGACTGTGTGTGTGAGTCAAAATGTATGCAATCGCAAGTTGGCTACGCTACTTGCGCTTGAGGGGCGGTAATAGCATGACTGTGTGTGTGAGTCAAAATGTAACCGTGTCAATAGCACATGCAAGTGTCGGTATGTGTTTAGAGTGTTTAGAGTATATAAACCAGTCGAGTCCTGTAAATCATTATCCTCTTTTATATCAATTCTATTGATCAAACCGTACTGCAGAAATGTAGATTATTACAAATCTATTAATTAGTACCATCAAACGAGAATTAATGTTTTACAAAAAAAAATAGCTCAAAGTGCGCAGCTACAGAACCTATTAAAAGAAGCTTATTATTGGGGTATCACTTTCTAATAGGGGGGTGGGGCTTCACCTAGTATGACAAAAACGGGTTACCCATAAGTAATTTCAAAAATCCCTTATCTAAAATAATTTTTAATGACTAAATAACCATGCATGGTTAGTGCTAATAATCTAATTAACTAATAATTAGAATGATAAGATTTTTTATATAATTAGTGATAAAAAATCATATTAAGTGATTTTGGTGGGAAGAAAAAGTTGAAAAAGATGAGAAACTTTGGAGATTTTTCTAACTAAAATCCTAGATTTTAAATCACCCAACCAATGTTCTTTTTATTTCTCAAAATTGATGAAAGTAAGTAAAAGAAAATAAATTTTTTAGCTTTTCAGAGCGGTTTACGGTTGGATTTTTCCATCGTAGCCAACCGTAAGACAAATTTAAAGTTCGGTGATGATGAACTCCTAACAGTAACTAGGTAAAATTAGAAAAACCCAATTTTAAACCAGTTACGGCTGGGTTTTTTTGGTCGAAACCCAACTGTAAATCAGTTACGGCTGATTGTTTTTTTTTTTTGTCAAAGCCAACTGTAAAACAGTTACGGCTGGGTTTTTTGTGATCGAACCTAATTGTAAATCAGTTACGACAAGGTTTATTTGGTCGAACCCAACCGTAACTGGTTCTGAAACCTAATTTTTTCTACTGTTTCAATCAATCTAATCATTTCAGATGCAATTGGTTTGTTGATTACCATTACTTCTATCAATATGCTTCTTCCGCACCTTTAATAGAGAATTCAATCGATGATTATAAGTTTTTTGAACTGTCGATTGATCGAAGATGGTGAAATGATTTTGATTGAAAAAAAAAGGAGGGAATGATTTATGGTTGATGAAGGAAAGGAAGTCAAGAGGAGGAGGAGGAGGAGGAGGAGGAGGAGGAGGAGGAGGAGGAGGAGGAGATCTTTGAATGAGAATTAGGTTTTAATTTTAGTTTTAGTTTTTAGGTTTTTAATTTTAGTTGAAGGTTATTTTAGACATTTGGTATTGAATCAAGAATACCCCATAACCAGTTTTTCGGTCACTAGAAATCCAAATTAAGCCCCTCTATTAGAATGTGACGCCCCAATAATAGGCTATAGAGAATGCAGTAACAGACTGTTGTAGCGTGTATAGGACAGATCATCTACTAGTGTCACTGCAGAAGAAACTGAATTATTCTATTTAAGAACCATTTTTTGGGGACCATGGTTTTTTTGAGGGGGCCATGGTCTTATTAGGCCACCTTCCCTATAGTTATAAGGGGTGTCCTAAAGTGTGGAAATGACTAACCTACCCTTAACCTAATTTAATTTAAAACTAACCTAATAACCACCTCTATATATAACCACCACCTCCCGCCGCCGCCCACCACCACCTCCGACTACCACCGAGAGAAAAATTTCAATTTTTGGTAACTAATCATTACTAATCATTAAGTTGGTCATAAATTTGGGAAAGTTCTTATTAGTAACTAATCATTATTAATCATATTAATCATTACTACTCATTAAGTTCGGTTGTTGATAATAAATTTGGGAAAATGAACTTTAAGTCGGTTTGATCGTAAAAATTTTGATTTTTTTTATAACCGAACTATATAGTTCGGTTTGATCGGAAGGAAATTTTTCAATATTTTGTAACCGAACTTCTTACTGGTAACTAATCATTACTAATCATTAAGTTCGGATGTTGGTAATAAATTTGGGAAACCGAACTTTAAGTTCTCGTAACCCAACTTCTTATTGGAACTAATCATACTAATCATTAACTAATTTTTTTGTAATAGAATAACTAATTATTACTAATCATACTAATCATTAACTAATTTTTTTTGTAATAGATTAACTAATTATTACTAATCATACTAATCATATTAATCATTAACTAATTTTTTATAATAGAGTAACTAATTATTACTAATCATATTAATCACTAATCATTAACTAATAACTAATTAATCATTAAACAAAACATTTAATAAAGGAGGGTAAGTTTGGTATTAAGAAAAACATTTAGATAAGGGGTAACTTAGGATTACTTGTAATGTCTTGCCTAAAATAGAATCATGGTCCCCCACAAAAAAATCATGGTCCCCAAAAAATGGTTCCTATTTAACTGATATTTGGGTACCTCCTAAAACAAGCCAGGCCCTAGAATAATTGAAAATTGTGTTAAGCCCGTCAAGTAAATCTGAGACACCTACAATATCATGTTTGCTGTCCTAGGATTTAGGATTCGTTATCTTATTAAACAATACATGGCGTAGATCAACATCCACAATCTCAAATCGGTTCGGTTCATTGTGGCATTTGTAGGGGTGAGCATGGGCCGATATGGATCGGTTTTTACCTCATCCGCATTCAATCCAGTTCATTGCGGATTTTTAGTTTGGCATCCGCATCCAATGGATAGGGTGTACATATTGGATGCGGATAATCCGATGGATTTGTTTTATAATCAAAGTTTATAATAGTGAAATAAAGGCAACAAGTTTATGGGTGGTTTTAAAAATAATACTACAATATTTAAGGGTTTAAAACTGGATTTTAGTGTAATACTTAGAAGTTATTCAAAATTTGAACAGAAACAATAACCGACCCTTTTAAAATAAGATGTCTTTGGTGTACTTGGGATGCATGAATTATGTCCACCTGCGCATATATTGGTTTTGTATCCTTAACCTCGTCAAAGAATGACATAAAAAGAATACCTATTTCGACAAAAAACAAATGTATTACTAATAACTTCATATTTTTCCAGAAGAAGTTGATAAAAAAATGTACTAACGAATATGGATGTCCAACGGATTTTTAAGGTTGAATCCGGACCTATTCGTAATTCGTTGGATTTCAAAAATCTCATCCACATCCAACCCATTAGCGAACGGTCCGGATACCCACTCCACAAAAATACGGATGGTCCCGGCTAAATTCGCGAATTCCGGTCCAAATGCTCACTCATATTTGTACAAACATAACACTTCCTAACATAAGTTTGTTATCCAAATATATGTTTTTTGGGCCATTTACGGATGTATGTCTGTTTATTCTAGGAGTAGGGGTACAAACCTAGGCCCGTTTTTTTTTGCATTTTTCAAATCTAGACCCATTTTGAACGTTTAAAAAAGGGTAAACAAAACGTTAGTTGCAGTTATCTGCTAGATCTCCACATCTTCCTTGTTAAAAAGATGTTTTAGTCTTTCAAATGAATCAAATCGTTGTGTTTTGATTCATTACATGTCTTCAACCGATTCAAAAAATTTGGAACTCCAGATCCTTGCATGTTTGTGATTCGATAAGTTTTCTCATCTTAGACCTATTGTTTAGCTTTCAACAATTACTTTTTATCTCTTTTTCAAGTTCTTTTTTCTGAATCTAAGGAAAAAAAAGTCATGTCCGGCTAATTCTTCGTAGCTTACCGGCCATGTAGCCCTAAAAGAAACCATTGAATCAAACGTAGTATTTGTGATTATATGGAGAGAATCCTTCCTCATCCTCATGTTGGCCCTCGTTTTAGCTGCAATTTCATCGATCCAAGAAATATACATCAGATAATCAAGTTTCACCTCTTATTTTGGGGTTTTCTATCCTAAATTCAATGTGATTCCAATTAGGAATACCTTTATTTATACATGTTAGATTTTTATTAATGAAAATCAAATTTATTGCTGGGGTTTCCCTTGAATTTTTTTAATCTGAATTAGTTTCTTTGGTCCTAATTTCATTTGTCATATGTTTTGTTATTCACTTCAACGTTTTTATCAGTCATTAGCACACATCTTTACATTATGGTGTCTTGATAATAATCCTCATCTTGCTTTTCCATCTTCCGCCTTTTATGATTGCTATCTTGTCTATATAGTGTATCTATTAATGTCGCAATGATCTGTTTTGGCGCTGCTGGCATTTATGTTTTCCCTGTCAAATTGCATAAGTCTCTGCACTGTGGTTTACTATTCTGGGGTTCCGTCATATGGTTTTTTTGCCTGGTCTTAATTCTTCATGTAGAATAGTTAACATCCTCTGGTATACATTTTTAATTGTGTCGGCTTCTCGTACATTTACTTCTGTTCAATAACTATTTTGGGGTTTTTGTCAGACACGTCTGGTGTTGTGTTTTCCTTTTTGTGGAATAGTTATCACCCAGTGGTTTGTTGTACTTGCGTCGATTCTCCATCAACTTTACTTCCATTTAGTAACTATTCTGGGGTTTGTGTCGGACAAACTTCTCATGTCTGGTGTAATTTTTCTTTTAAGTGGAATAGTTTACTTCTTCTGTTTCTTCTTATCCTTAGCCAGCAGCTCCTAACAATCATCATCAGCTTTGTTTCCCATCCTTTGCATTTCCATGTTTGTTCTATTTAGCTTTTCACACAGTTAAAATTCCCCTCTTTGATTTAGTTTGCATCATTTTTCGGTTTAGTTCAGTTGAATTTTTAAGCTTCCTCTGCAACTTTCCTCTTGGATTGTTGTTGTGTTTGTCTCATTGCAGCATCATTTGAAACTATTTTTTTAAAAGCTGATAAAGGTTATCCCCCATGAATTTTCTCTAGTGTCCCTTTAGGGAGAATCTAACCGTCATAGTCTCGACATTTTGTTAGTTATCCATGAATAAGTTTTCATTTGGTATATTCCCTCCTTTTAGACCCCAGCAGCTACTCCTTTTGGTCAGCACCAATTGATTACTCTCGTCTTACTCTTAACAAATACTACAATGATTTAATGGTTTGTTTTTTGGTGGTTACAGGGTTGGTAAGCTCTGTCTTGTGGATATATTTTTTTGTTTTTCAAAATATTTTGAACTCTTGTTTTCTCTTTTGGTTTCTTCCTTCTCTGGTTTTTTCTTTCTCTTATTTGTTTCTCTTAACTCGTCCGATAGTCCTTTTTGTAAATCCTTTCCCCCCCTAAGAGTAGCCCCAGTTTTTATAAATCCTTCCTCCATGAAAATTATGTCATGGAACGTCCAGGGCATTGGTCCCCCTCTAACTAAAGATCATTTAAATTTCTTGTGTCAATTCTATAATCCTGACATCGTTTTTCTCTCGGAAACTAAAGCCCCATATTCTAAGATGGATTTTCTTTTTAAAAAAATCCAAATTCCATGATTTGTTTATTATTCCATCTGTGGGTAAATCAAAGGGGCTAGCAATAGCGTGGCATAATAACATAGAGTTAGAATTAATCTCATCGCATCTAAATATGTGTCATTTCAAGCTAAAAGTGAATAATAATGACACTCTATTAACCTATGTTTATGGAGCTATTGAATCCGATGATAAACTTGAGCAATGGTCTCATATAGCACAGATTGGACAACAAGTAAATAAACCTTGGCTTCTAATAGGGGATTTAAATGTTATTCTAGATTCGGAAGAAAAACAAGGTGGAAATAAAGCTAGCTCAAGTAGTAAATCTCACATTACTCAGACGATTGATTCCCTGGGCTTACAAGATGCGGGATAAGAAGGCGCACCTTTCACGTGGTCTAACAACAGAAAAGGAGATGCCAAATATTTGTGAAAGAATCGATAGAGCCTTAATCTCTTACCAATGGATTCAAAATTTCTCGGATACAAAGGTAAGTCACCTAACCAGAGTAAGGTCAAATCACACGCCTATACTCCTTGATTCAAATCCAGAAAAGCAAAAATTACAAAAACCATTCAGATGTATCAGATCCTGGTTAACTCATCCAACTCTATCCTCGGTAGTCGCAGCCTCTTGGAAACTTCACTACGATAATTCCCCGCATAAAGATTTTTCCTTAAATCTTAAGTTGTTGTCATCGAATCTAGCTCATTGGAATTCGGATGTCTTCGTAAATATCCACAAAAACATAAAATCCCTAAATAATAAAATAGAGGGCATCCATAGAACTGGAGATATATCATCCAATATAGAAAAATTAAAAAACCTCCAAGCCGAGTTAGGAAAATGGTATGAAATCAGAAATGATTACTTCCATCAAATTTCAAGGGATAAGTTCTTTAAAGAATATGACCAGAATACTGAATACTTCCATGCCTCAGCTTCCATTAGGAAAAGGATTAATGCTATTTATTCTCTTAGAGAACCTTATGGGCTCTGGATATCGGATAGGGATCAAATAAATGCTCTCTTAGTGAATCACTTCTCTCAGATAGGCACTTCTCAAGATATTAACTTTGAGGGCGACCTTTCAGATATTATTAAGCCCAGTATTTCAGAAGCTGAAAATCTATGTTTAATTGAAATTCCATCTAAAGAAGAAATATGGAATACTATTTCTAACATGAATCAATGGGGAGCTCCTGGACCAGACGGGTTTCAACCAGGTTTTTTCAAAGCTAATTGGGAGATTTTGGGCCCAGACATCATATCTAGTGTTCAAGATTTCTTTCAAATTGGAATCCTTGATCCAGAATTTAACCACTCTTATTTAACCCTTATCCCAAAAATAGCCACTCCCCAAACTCCAAGCTATTTTCGTCCAATCAGCTTAAGTAATACAATCTATAAGATTATTTCTAAGATCCTAGCAAACAGGTTAAAGCCCATACTAAATAAGTTAATTTCCCCTAACCAATCTGCTTTCCTTCCTGGGAGACAAATCACTGACATCATCATCATAGCACATGAACTCATCCACTCTATGAAAATTTCTAAAGCTAAAAAGGGCCATCTTGCACTAAAATTAGATCTGTCAAAAGCTTTTGATAGCGTGGAGTGGAAATTCATTAACTCAACTCTAATTGCATTTGGATTTAATGACTCTTGGGTAGATCTTATCATGCAATGTATCTCGACCACCTCCTTCTCCATCCTTCTAAACGGTTCCCCAGGGCCGATCTTTTCCACATCGAGAGGATTAAGACAAGGTGATCCGCTATCTCCATACCTTTTCCTAATTTGCATGGAAATTCTTTCCAGACTTCTAGAAAAAGCAGTAGTGGATAAAAAAATCTAGGGATTTAAAATAAATAAACAAACCCCCAACATTTCGCACCTTTTCTTTGCCGATGATTGTTTTCTATTCACAAAAGCCGATTTAGGGGAAGCAAATTTTTTTCTAAATATCTTATCTAGGTTCGGGGAAATTACTAGGCAGATGGTTAATCTTCAAAATTATGGGATCTACATCAGCCAACGCATTCATCCAAAACACGGGAAAATCATAACAAGAATCCTTAAAGTCCCGTTGATGACAAAAAATGATAGATATCTTGGCACACCTCTTTTCTTTGATAAGAACAGAAAAAAGAATTTTGAACCTCTACTCCAAAAGTACTATGCTACTGCTACCCTTCAAGGCTGGAAATCTAAACTCCTATCTCAGGCAGGTAGAACAGTGCTAATAAAATCAGTTCTCCAAGCTTACCCCACATACCAAATGCAACTCCTTGCATTACCAAAAGAAACTCTCGATCATATGGATAGAATACAAAGAGACTTCTGGTGGAAGAAGGATAAACCTAAGAGCAGAGGAGGATACATTAGAGCTTGGTCCAATATGTGCAAGCCTATTTCTCAAGGCGGACTAGGAATTAAAAATCCACACCATTTCAATATATCTCTCCTCACAAAACTTGCCAGTAGACTAATCACACACCGTGATCAACTTTGGGTCCAAATCCTAGCAGCTAAATATTTCCCAAACACCCAACCTCTAAACTCTTCTAGAACTTCTCATCTTTCCTGGATCTGGACGAGTATACAAAAAGGTCTAAACCTAATTAAGGGTAATTTCGTTTGGCAAGTAAAAAATGGAGCTTCTAAAAAAATATGGGAGGACCAGTGGATACCTAATGCTGATATAATTGCCCAACCGACCAATATTCAAGAGCTAGTACCAAAATTGGTCCAGGAGTTGATAACAGAAGAAAATACATGGGATCAAGAAAAACTGAACAAGTTTTTTCAACCAGAGGTCAGAGCAAAAATCAAGCAATAACGCCGAAGATACAAGAACAAGACAAAATCAGATGGAAGCATCATCAGTCATGAAATTTCACAGCAAAGAATATCTGCAACTTTCTAGTGAACCAAGAAAATGATAATCTGACAGGTTTCCCTTGGAAAAAAATATGGAAAATACAAGTAATCCCAAGAATAAGACTATTTATTTGGAAATTATCGCAACAAGCTCTCCCCACTTGTTCCAGGCTTGGAGCCCATAATTCAGATATAGAACCTTATTGCCAAATGTGCAATTCTCAGGAGCAGGAAACTGAACAACATCTTTTCAGATTTTGTCCTTTTGCAAGAGCTATATGGTTCGGTTTATCTTTAGAATCCATTAATATTAGGAATAGCACAAGTACAATAAATGATTGGATTGGAGGTTGGTTATCGTACCCTGATTTGGCTCAGTTTTCGGGAAAAATAGCAACAATCATGTGGTTCATATGGAAATATAGATGCTCGTTAGTCTTCGAAAAAACTAATCCCGAACCAATAAACTTGATGGATCAGATTAATAGATTCCTGAACTTTAATCCCACTAAAGTTATCCAAAAGGGAATTACCAAAAATAAAGGAACTTTAGTAAGAAATAGCAGG
Organism: Papaver armeniacum; assembly: GCA_023531295.1. NCBI lineage: Eukaryota > Viridiplantae > Streptophyta > Magnoliopsida > Ranunculales > Papaveraceae > Papaver > Papaver armeniacum. The sequence continues at coordinate 496,958 of JAJJWW010007029.1, read as the reverse complement.
TCCGACATAAACACGGATTGGATAATCTTTATTGATGCATCCTTTAGAGAAGAAGACTCTACCATGGGTTATGCTTTTTTACTGTACTCAATAGATCATGAGACTTTTATGCATATATCAACGGGTTCGGAGTGGGCCTCATCAGCTTTTCATGCGGAAACGAAAGCCATGTTAAAGGCAGCTACTTGGTTAAAGAATAACATTCTATCAAGTGTATCCATAGTCACTGACTGCAAATCTTTGGCAGACAACATCAATAAGGTAAGTATTGAAGCTCCTTGGACCGCGGAAAATACTTTGCAAGAAGTCGGGACAATTTTGGAAAAATTACCCCAAGCACAGGTGAAGTACATAAATAGAAAACATAACTCTGCTACGGACTACATTGCAAAGGAAGCAAGGATAAAAATTCTTCAACATATGTCTACACATTTGCAACATAAAATTAAAAAATCTAGCATTTACTCCAATGTATTTGATGAAAACGAAATTGTAAACCTATTGTACTATATTTGCTAGTTTTTAATATATATACATCTTTCCCATCAAAAAAAAAAATCATTGTGTTTTTATTTAACTCAGTTTAGTCTAAACACATCACCAGCGGTACACGTCACCATCTCTTTAACAGGTGGCAAACTAAAATAGGCCCTCTGACACGTACACTGTTGTGTCTGATTTTATCTCAATTCTCTATTTTGATAGTTCTCATTTTTTTTTATTATAGAATAAACTTTTGTGGGAAAACTGGCTAGAAAAAGTGCTAAAGGCACCTAAAAATTTGATAAAGGCATTTGCACTTTGGATAGGGGCACCCCTTCTTTTTCATTTTCAAACAGTGTTTTGGCGAGGAATTTTGGTTTCAACGATGAAGGATTTCTGCACGAGATTTGGTAGGAAATTTCGAGTTTGAAGACAAGAATATCTTCTTGCCTTGTATACAGGAAATCTACGTGTATTAATTACGGGAGTTTTTTAAAGAAAGGAAATTATCTTGTATTAAGCAAGAAAGATATCCTTGAAGGATTTTGTCTAGGATTTGATTCTACGAAATAAAGAAGATTTTTATTTAATAAAGAAACATAGAGGGTAAAAAGAAGGAAAAAATTCTCGATAATATTTTTAATTAAAAAGAAAAATATTTTGGAGACACAGATGGAGATATGTAAGAAGGTATGAATTGTTGGTTTAAATAAGGTGTTAGAAGACCAGAGAGGGGGTGATAAAGACCACCTTTCTTTTTGAGTTGAATATTATTTTTCTTTTACTATTTTTCTACTTTTTATAATTATTTTTTGGAAAAGAAAACTCTATTCGTTGTTGTTGATGGTGGTTTTTAGTTCAGGGGTAAAACTGTAAAACCTCACATTTAATATGTCGTCACTCTGCAAAGAAACAAAGCCATGTAAAGTGATGAGTGTTCAACCTTCCTATTGGCGTATTTATTGAGAAACTCAATATGTTCACATAAAATTTATCCAGACTGATGCATGTAAGCAACAATCTACCATGGATTAGTAGGTGCAATGTCCCACCAAAAATCACAAAGAAAAGAAAAAAGGAGCCGCGGAGAAGGAGCAACAATGAGAGGAAGCGTGGCCATGTCATGGGCCAGCCGGCGCCACTTGGCCATGCCCCATGCTACCCAACCGTCCCTTACTCATTTGCCGACCAATCAGGTCGCTTTAAACCTGCCACACTCCCATGAGTTGTGGCTGGGCCCATACTTTCCAGCCCTATTCCCATCGACCAATCAGGTCGCATTAAACCTATCAACGCTCACCAGAAGTGTAGCCACACTCGTGCTTGTCCGGCCCCCTCTTTTTATTGACCAATCAGGTTGCTCTAAACCTGCCACAATATTAAAAGAGGTGGAATTGCGTCAAGTGGTCACCATGCCAAATTGGCTTCCCAAAGATTGTACAAATAACTGGGAACGTTTGGTAAACAATTTTAGTATGAGATACATTCCAAAATTTTCGTATGGATGTCTGGCATAACATATTAAAAATTCAAATCAATCGGAGTAACGAGCTAAAAGATACAACATAAAAGGCAAGATAGGTCATGGCTGAGAACTGACAGAATCCCTCATGAATTCTTCCTGAGTTTTAATGCTGGGCTGTTTTCACCTCCTAAACGAGATGAAAACCTAAATATTCCCTCGTAGGGAGATAGGAAATTCTTTTCTGATCAGAATGGAGGGTCGGACCGTCAAAATACGTTTTCGTACGAGAATTATACAACGATTTTGGTGAGGGTCCCACATCTGAATTTTCTGATTACGAAATTTCATGAGTTAACACAAATTTATGTGAATCATCTCATCCATCCAACTTGTCTAGCCAACTTAAATTGTTTATATTTAATTTGAGCCAATCATCTCGGCCATCCACGGCATGCCAAACCCTAATTTAGGCAAAGTTGCTCTCGCAATCGAGCCAAAACAATGTTCCAAAGGGCATTGAGATTGATGTGGACACTGAAACTAATGTTGCAACACCACATTTGAGTATAACACCAATGTGCCAAAATTTAGTGTCCATGGCTACGCCAGGCGCTACTTGCTCCATCGTCCCTCTGGCATGCACAAACTATGCCAGCCATTCCATCGTGCCACTGGCATGCACGAACTATGCCAGCCATGCCGCAGTACCACTGGCATGCGCTAAAGGTGCCACTGTACCATTATCAGGCGCCAACAGAAGGTATCCATAATCAACGACTACCCTTCCTCATGAGATGCAACCTCAGCCATCCAAGTTCGCCACCGAACTGACATACTTGTGGCAAGTTTTAGGCGACCATCCACTTAAATCTTGTGGCCATGGCTACGCCAGACGCTACTTACACCACCGTGCCACTGACATGCACGATCTATGCCAGTCATGCCGCAGTGCCACTGGCGTACACTAAAAACGCCATTGTGCCATTACCAGGCGCCAACAGAAGGTAGCCATAATCAACGGCTACCCCTCCTCATGAGATGTAATCTCAGCCATCCAAGTTCGCCACCGAACTAACGGACTTGTGGCAAGTTTTAGAAGACCAGCCAAGAAGAGCCTAATAGCATCACATGCTATTTTCCTGCGGCAAGACACTTGATTTTGGCTTGCCATACGTAGCAAAGTGCTACATGTTTTCCACGAAAACACTCGAGACATCAAAGATGTCACAAACTGGGGGATACTCATCAGGGTATTGGCCTGGCGGTTTACAGCGTGCGGCGCGCAATACGCCCGTTACAAGAAAGTGTCATGAAGTGGAACGTTTAATGTTGGAAAGGAGTAACGTGTGTAAACAGATCCACTTCCTTCATCATGGAAGCACGGTTTCTGACGGTTACCCACTCTTCTATCACTCAATCGTTTAACTTCCTACGAGACCAGGGTACGTTTTATTATGACTTGTATAAATAGGTTTCACCTATTTCCACCAAAAAACAAATTTTTGTTCGGCAACAACATAGTATGCATAAAATCACCAAGAACTGATAGCTTTTCACTCTGCATTCCAGTCCCACTTTCTGATACAAGTCATAAAACAAGCCGAATCTTCAGAATCAACTATTTTGGTCTCAACACTTTCTTCGCTTCCCTCCCTAAGACCAACCCTTCTCCTTCACTTTGTGACCGAAGCAAGCCTGGAACGACCATTTCTTGGTTTAGGTCAGGATTGTACAGATTGATCTCTCAAATCAAAAGTACTCTTGTACAGTGTATCGTTTAGGGTTTAGATTCGTTTCTCATCCACACACCCAAAATTACCAAAATCAGCAGAAACAATTTTAACCCACTACAATTGGCGACCACAGTGGGAGATTAATCTCTCGGTTGCAATATCAATTTTCAATTTTCAATTTCATTTTTTCATTCCCAATTTCAAGATGGTAGATCTCAGGTTCGGGTCAGCAACAAACCCTGATGCCACCGGAGCTTAGAACATCCTTGGTATCAACGTTCCTTCCAGTGACATCAATGTACCACCTGTCATCATGATCAACACCAGCGGCACAAGAAACGTTCCCTCAGGCATCACACCTCCGATCACCAGAGCCAGAGCCGCTGCTGCCACCCTCATTGTTTCTTCAAGTGTGACGCTCCCACTCGTCACCAGAGCTGTTGTCACTCCACCATCAGGATGAGAAGCCAGAGGAAGCCAACCCCCTATTACCATTGGTGATTTGATGGAAATACAAGAAGGTTTTGCTAAGTCTCAGACGGACATGGCCACAACTCAAAAGGAGCGAAACAATGAACATCTGAATGATTAGTCAAGGTATCTAGAATTCGGGCGTTAGATTATCATAAACAAAATATGACCAAACATCAATTGGTGGAGTTGTGCATTAATGCTTTCTGGGGACTCTGTTCACAAAACCATGTAATCTATGATGGAGCATGTGTGTGAGATTTTTTTTTATTTCTCCAAGGTGCAGCGAGATATATTTTCAACATCTCATCCATGTTGCGTTAGCGCTTCGAACTTTGCTCCAGGAGACGCTTCAACTTTTCGCTCCAGAAGCAGCTCCGCTTCAACTTTGCCGCTCCTCTTCAACGTTCTCCCCAGATGCCACTCCGCTTCAACGTTTCGCTCCAGGAGACGCTTCAACGTCTCACCTCCAAAAGTCGCTCATCTTCAATGTTTCGCTCTAGGAGCCGCTCCGCTTACACGTTTCTCTCTAGGAGCCACTTCAACGTTCTCCCTAGAAGCCGCTCTGCTTCAACGTTTCACTCAAGGAGCCGCTTCAACGTCTCACCTCCAGAAGCCGCTCCTCTTCAACGTTTCGCTCCAGAAACAACTTCAGCATTCTCCCCAGAAGTCGCTCCGCTTCAACGTTTCGCTCTAGGAGCCGGTTCAACGTCTCACCTCCAGAAGCCGCTCCTCATCAACGTTTCACTCCAGGAGCCGCTTCAACGTCTCAACTCCAGAAGCCGCTCCTCTTCAACGTTTCGCTCCAGAAGCCGCTTCAACGTTATCTCCAGAATCCTCCACTCCTACCTACCAAGAGGCGTGGATTCAAGGTGGTACGGTCAAATTAAGCTACACTTGGGGACTGAAGCCTCCTTCAGGTTTAGAAGTTTAAACCCAGTCACCGCCTTACCAATGAATGCAATGGAAGCACATCTTCCACGAGGAAATAAGCTCAAGATAATTACACATGGGGACTTATGTCACGCTGCTTACTCACGGGAGAGCCTGATATACCTAAAGCCCAGTCATGCGCGAAGGACATGCCTAGAGGAGACAAAGCTAAGTAACTAACCTTAAACTAATGTTTTATATCTATTAGGCATATCAAATAAGTTTTAAATCTCTTAGTGTTGATACGTGTAAATTCCTCAACACTCACTACTGTGTTGCTAGGCATGCTTCCTCAACACATCCTTCCCTCTTAGTGTTGAGACGTGTAAATTCCTCAACACTCACTAATGTGTTTCTAGGCATGCTTCCTCAACACACCTTTCCTCTTCGTGTTGAGATGTGTAAATTTTTCAACACTGTCTTTTGTGTTGCAAGGCATGCTGCCTCAACACACTCTCCTCTTAGTGTTGAGACGTGCAAATTCCTCAACACCACTATTGTGTTGTCAGGCAAACTGCCTCAACATATTTTTCCACTTTGTGTTGAGACTTTTAAATTCCTCAACACTCACTACTGTGTTGCTAGGCATGCATCCTCAACACATCCTTTCTCTTAGTGTTGAGACGTGTAAATTCCTCAACATTCACTACTGTGTTTCCAGGCATGCTGCCTCAACAAACCTTTCCTATTCGTTTTGAGATGTGTAAATTCCTCAACATTCGCTATTGTGATGCTAGGCATGCTGAATCAACACACTCTCCTCTTGGTGTTAAGACGTGCAAATTCCTCAACACCACTATTGTGTTATTAGGCATGCTTCCTCAACACATCCTTTCTTTTAGTGTTGAACATGTAAATTCGTCAACGCTCACTCTTTGTGTAAATTCCTCAACAATCACTCTTGTGTTGCGAGGCATGCTGCCTCAACACACCTTTACTCTTCGTGTTAAGATGTGTAAATTCCTCAACACTCGTTACTGTGTTGCCAGGCATGCTGCCTCAACATACTTTCATCTTGGTGTTGAGACGTGCGAATTCCTCAACACCACTATTGTGTTGTCAGGCAGACTGCCTAAACACATTTTTCCTCTTAGTGTTGAGACTTGTAAATTCATCAACGCTCACTACTGTGTTGCGAGGCATGCTTCCTCAACACATCCTTTCTTTTAGTGTTGAACCTTGTAAATTCCTCAACACTCACTACTGTGTTGCTAGTCATGCTTCCTAAACACATCCTTTCTCTTAGTGTTGAGACGTGTAAATTCCTCAACACTCATTCTGTGTTGCTTAGGGCATCTTTGCCTCAACACACCTTTCCTTTTCGTGTTAAGATATGTAAATTCCTCAACACTCGCTACTTTGTGTTGCCAGGTATGCTGCCTCAACACACTCTCCTCTTGGTGTTGAGACGTGAAAATTCCTAAACATCACTATTGTGTTGTTAGGCATAATGCCTCAACACATTTTTCCTCTTAGTGTTGAGACGTGTAAATTCCTCAACACTCAATACTGTGTTGCTAGGCATGCTTCCAAAAATCATCCTTCATCTTAGTGTTGAGACGTGTGAATTCCTCAACACTCACTGCTGTGTTGCTAGGCATGCTTCCTAAACTCTTCCTTTCCTCTTAGTGTTGAGACGTGTAAATTCCTCAATGCTCACTACTTTGAAGCTAGGCATACTTCCTCAACACATCCTTTCTCTTAGTGTTGAGACGTGTAATTTCATCAACACTCACTACTGTGTTGTCATGCATGCTGCCTCAACACACCTTTCCTCTTCGTGTTGAGATGTGTAAATTCTTGACACTCGCTCTCTTGTCTTTGTGCATGGTACCTCAACACATCTTTGTCCTCTTGGTGTTGAGACGTGCAAATTTCTCAACACCACTATTGTGTTGACAGGCATACTGCCTCAACACATTTTTCCTCTTAGTGTTGAGACGTGTAAATTCCTCAACACTCACTCTTTTGTGTTGCCAGGCATGCTTCCTCAACACATATTTGCTCTTAGTGTTGAGACGTGTAAATTCCTCAACACTCACTACTATGTTGCCAGGCATGCTGCCACAACACACATTTCCTCTTAGTATTGAGACGTGTAAATTCCTCAACACTCACTACAGTGTTGCTAGGCATGCTACCTCAACACACTCTCCTCTTGGAGTTGAGACGTGCAAATTCCTCAACACCACTATTGTGTTGTCAGGCATAATGCATCAACACATTTTTCCTCTTAGTGTTGAGATGTGTAAATTCCTCAACACTCAATACTGTGTTACTAGGCATGCTTCATCAACACATCCTTTCTCTTAGTGTTGAGACGTGTAAATTCCTCAACACTCACTACTGTACTGCCAGGCATGCTGCCTCAACACACCTTTCCTCTTCGTGTTGAGATGTATAAATTCTTCAACACTCGCTATTGTGCTTCCAGGCATGTTGCCTCAACACACCTTTCCTCTTCGTGTAAAGATGTATAAATTCTTCAACACTCGCTACTGTGTTTCCAGGCATGCTGCCTCAACACACTCTCCTCTTGGTGTTGAGACTTGCAAATTCCTCAACACCACTATTGTGTTGTCAGGCATACTGCATCAACATATTTTTCCTCTTAGTGTTGAGACGTGTAAATTCCTCAACACTCACTACTGTGTTGCTATGAATGCTTCCTCAACACATCCTTCCACTTAGTGTTGAGATGTGTAAATTCCCCAACACTCACTACTGTGTTGCTAGGAATGCTTCCTCAACACATCCTTTCTCTTAGTGTTGAGATGTGTAAATTCCTCAACACTCACTACTGTGTTGCTAGGAATGCTTCCTAAATACATCATTTACTCTTAGTTTTGAGATGTGTAACTTCCTCAACGCTCACTACTGTGTTGCTAGGCACGCTTCCTCAACACATCCTTTCTTTTAGTGTTGAACCGTATAAATTCCTCAACACTCACTACTGTGTTGTGAGGCATGTTGCCTCAACACACCTTTCCTATTCGCGTTGAGATGTGTAAATTCCTCAACACCACTATTGTGTTGTCAGGCATGCTGCCTCAACACACTCTTCCTCTTTGTGTTGAGACGTGTAAATTCCTCAACACTCACTATTGTGTTGATAGTCATGCTTCCTCAACACATCCTTTCTCTTAGTGCTGAGACGGGTAAATTCCTCAACACTCACTACTTTTTGTGTTTCCGGGCATGCTGCCTCAACACACCTTTCCTCTTCGTGTTGAGATGTGTAAATCCATCAACACTCGCAACTATGTTGCCAGGAATGCTGCCTCAACACACTCTCCTCTTGGTGTTGAGACGTGAAAATTCCTAAACACCATTATTGTGTTGTCAGGCATACTTTGCCTCAACACATTTTTTTCTCTTAGTGCTGAGACGTGTAAATTTCTCAAAACTCACTACTGTGTTGCTAGGCATGCTTCCTCAACACATCCTTTCCTCTTAGTGTTGAGACGTGTAAATTCCTCAACGCTCACTATTGTGTTGCTAGGCATGCTTCCTCAACACATCTTTTCTCTTAGTGTTGAGATGTGCAAATTAGTCAACACTCACTACTGTGTTTCCAGGCATGCTGCCTCAACACACTTTTCTTCTTCGTGTTGAGATGTGTAGATTCCTCAATACTCGCTACTGTGCTGCCAGGCATGCTTCCTCAACACACTCTCCTCTTGGTGTTGAGACGCAAATTTCTCAACACCACTATTGTGTTGTCAGGCATACTGCCTCAACACATTTTTCCTCTTAGTGTTGAGACGTGTAAATTCCTCAACACTCACTACTATGTTGCTAGGCATGCTTCCTCAAAGCATCTTTCTATTTTGTGTTGAGACGTGTAAATTCCTCAACACTCACTCTTTGTGTTGCCAGGCATGCTGCCACAAAACACCTTTCCTCTTAGTGTTGAGACGTGTAAATTCCTCAACACTCACTACTGTTTTGCTAAGCATGCTTCCTCAACACATCTTTCCTTTTAGTGTTGAGACGTGTAAATTCATCAACACTCACTACTGTGTTGCCAGGCATGCTGCCACAACATACCTTTCCTCTTAGTGTTTTTGACGTGTAAATTCCTCAACACTCACTACTGTGTTGCTAGGCATGCTTCCTCAACACATCCTTCCTCTTAGTGTTGAGACGTGTAAATTCCTCAACACTCACTACTGTGTTGCCAGGCATGATGCCTCAACACACCTTTTCCTCTTAGTGTTGAGACGTGTAAATTCATCAACACTCACCACTGTGTTTTCAGGGAAACTGCTTCAACACATTTTTCCTCTTAGTGTTGAGATGTTAAAATCCTCAACACTCACCACTATGTTGCTAGGAAAACTGCCTCAATACATTTTTCCTCTTAGTGTTTAGACATTCAAACTCCTCAACACTCACCATCCGTGTTGCCAGGAAAACTGCCTCAACACATATTTTTCCTTAGTTTTGAGACGTGGAAATTTCCTCAACACTCATCATCCGTGGTGCCAGACAAACTTCCTCAACACATATTTTTCCTTAGTATTGAGACGTGGAAATTTCCTCAACACTCACCACTGTGTTGCCAGGCAAAATGCCTCAACACATACCTTTTCCTTAGTGTTGAGATTATAAATTCCACTCACCACTATGTAGTTAGGCATACTGTCTCAACACATCTTTCCTCCTAGTGTTGAGACGTTCAAACTCCTCAACACTCACTGCTGTTGTCATAGTGCTGACGGCTTCACCACCTCAACACTCATCTTTGTGTTAAGGATCACTGCGCCAACACTCCATGGCATCAGCACCCTGTGGCCAAGCCAGAAGTATGCCAACACAAGGATCACAGACTACTCATGCCTCCTGACCAAAGGTAGTCGAATTTTCCTGGGAATCTCTTAATGTCTTCCCTTTCAATTTTATCCTCATATGTCACCATCCCATGCTTGCCCCGTAACAATGCCACTGTTACGTTCTAAGTAGGGGGATTAATATTGATGGTGGTTTTTAGTTTAGGGCTAAAAATGTAAAACCTCACATTTAATGTGCCGTCACTCTGCAAAAAACAGCCATGCAAAGTGATGAGTGTTCAACCTCTCCACTGGCGTATTTATTGAGCAACTCAATATGTTTACATGAAATTTATCCATTCTGATGCATGTAAGAAAAAATCCGCCATGGATTAGTAGGTGCAAAGTCCTACCCAAAATCAGAAAGCAAAGAATAAAGGAGCCGCGGAGAAGGAGCAACAATGAGAGGAAGCGTGGTCATGACATAGGCCATCCAGCGCCACTTGGCCACTACCATGCTATCCAACCGGCCCTTACTCCTTTGTCGACCAATCAGGTCGCTTTAAACCTGCCATACTCCCATGAGTTGTGGCTGGGCCCATACTTGCCAGCCCTATTCCCCATCGACCAATCAGGTCGCATTAAACCTACCACGTGATAGGGTGTAGAATACATCTTATTTATTATCTATTGTTTATGCTTTCTCTGCTATTTTTCTTATAAATTATGTATTTTACGTTTGTTTTGAGTTTTATAGCTACTATGGAGTCGCACAGACGAAAAGAAGAAGAAATTACCCAAATTGAGTCGAAAAGGGCAAAGTTATCATTTCGCAGGCTGAACACTATCTGGAGCCCAGTCAAGGTTAAGGGGCAACTCTTTTTGGAGGAGTAATAAACATATACTAGCTGAGGTTAAGGGACAACCAGCTTAGTTATCCCTTATCAAGGTGACCGGGTGTTGGATAACAAACCCAATTTATAACCCTAAAACTGAATCCAGATATTTATCTTCTCAAATAATTTTTGCACCTGAAAGAGAGAGAAGAGTTAAAAGCGTGGGTCACTTCTTATTGGGATCGAGTAACATTCCGAGAAATTGAAGGATTTAATGGCAGAATGAAGAAGAAGAGAGATGAGCACATGAAGTTATCTTTGTTAAGCCACAGATGGAGGAGAGTATCGAGATCGATTGGAAAAGAAGAAGACTGAATTGAAGCTGTTAGTTCATGAGAGATGGATACGAAATCGACAGTAAGGGTTTGGTTGAAGATCAACAGAGGCGAGATGATGGAGATCGGAAAGAGGAGATAAAATCTGAGGGTTCTAAGATGAACTCAGGTGGGAAATTTGCTGCCAAGAACAAGGTGGTGATTGAATCGGTAAATTGAATGGGTTCAACTCAGATTGAGGGTTGATTTGAGCTTTCTGAGAAGAATAAAAGATGGGTTTTGTTAGGATTAGAAGGAGTGCAATTTAAGCTCAGAGTTTGGGGGATGTGGTGCTGTTTGAGCCAAGATGGTGATGCTGTGATGTCGAGAAGATGGATGATGGGTTATGTTAGTCGATTGAAGAACACAGAGAAGAAATGGAAGTAGCTGTTGTTGAATGAAGGCATCTGAGGTTCGAGAAATCAGAGTGGAAGAGATGTTATTGATGTCGCGATTGGGGTTTGCTGGTGGTGGATTGAAAGAATTGATAAAGATTGAGAGTGGGTTTGGTTCCAGAGAGCGTTTACTACCATTGATCGGTGGTGACAAATAAGGGGCTGATGATGCGAAGTTGATCCTGTATGATGTTGTTGAACTCTCAAATAGATGTATGTGTAGGATTGTTACAGGGAATTGGCCTGAACTCGGCCTGAGGAAATGCCCAGAAATAAACAGAACTCTGTCGGATTTCCATACCGACGAGTTAACTCGTTTCCGCCGATGACCGATCCAACTCGTGAGTAAGACGATTAAGACAGCCTCAGATCAGCTGACTCAGTGACTGACTCCCTCTTCCCTTGACCCATTTGACTAACAGCTTGACCGTTATTTCTGACGGTATCGTAACGGAATATTCCGTCGACAGAGAAGAAGATTCCGGCGACTATTCCGACCAAATTCCGGCCATAATACTAGCTTTCCGGCGTACCAAAATTACAGATTTTTGTGTGGATTCTTCTCATGGGTGTGAAGACTTGGACTTGGAATTGGATGGAGAATTTGGCTCAAATTTGGAAAGAGAAGATGGAAGATGAGAAAGACTTAATTGAATTATTAAATGAAGGGATTCTATTCCTTGGAAGATTTGGAGAACATTGAAGCCTATAAGTAGAGAAGTTCTCTACATCTTTTGACATATCTTTTACACATCTCTCTACACACACAACACTTGTGTTTTTGCTTTCAATTCTTCTTCTTAATTATTTGTGTGAACTTGAAAAATTCTCCCTTTAATTATTTGTGTGAATTTCAAAAACATGAGTAGCTAATTTTCTTATTGATTGAGGATGAATTCCTAGTTCTTAATATATGATTTGAGTTTTGTTTCAATTCTATCTTGAAGTTTTTCACATGATTATCGTTTGTTTTTACTAATAGGAATGTTTATTCATTCATTCATGATTGATAGGTTGTTTAGAGTGCACGCTAAATTGATTTGTTAATTTGATCTAAAGCTAGTGAAAGTTAGGGGATAAGTAATCGTTTCTTGACTCTTTACATAAGTAGTAAACACAAGACCTTGCGGAGGGATTCCGTGGAGAAATTGTGTGTGAAAACAACGTTAGCAAGTAGACCTTGATCTAAGAGTCTAACTACTAATATCAACCTAATAAGTTCATAAATCTTAATGCGTTTATTTAAATTACATCTTGAGTGATCTACTACTAGGTGGTTTGGTAAATAGAATCCGGTAGTCGAGAACTTCCGTATCCGGTGATACAATGGATTTAGGGGTTTAGCACTGATCTAGCTGCTTTACCTACGGTTGGTGATAATCTGTGACTAATAACATGTGGATGAAAAACATAACTTGAATCATTGTTTCGTAACGAAGAAGGATTCCTTGATCTTGTCTCTTATTGATTTCAACTTTATCTTTTAATTGCTTTGTTTATTTTCTTTTGCTTTATACATCCCCCTTTTGTGACAATTTTTACAACTAGAATCTCTTGCTCCTCGAGGGAACGAACTTAACTACCACTATATTACTTGTTAATTAGGTGGAAAAATATTAATTAATTTGTTGTGGTTACGACACGCATCAAATTTTGGCGCTTCTTTGTGGGAGCGGGACGATTTTAGTTGTTTTTTATTTTTCTTTTTGCTTTATTCTTGCTTTGTTAGATTCTATACCGTATCTAACTTAGTTTTGAGAATCTTATTTCGGTGTTATACCTTTGGTGAATGCTTAAGAAGAGGCGGACCGAGTCCAATACGTCTTCGATCCGGCACTCAACTAAAGGATTTCATTCGAGCGGTTAACACTCCACTTCCTCCTTCTTCATCCAGTGATTCGGACAAAGAGGAAGAAACAATGGTTGATCGTACACTCAAAGACCTAGCTTCTCACAGGCTTGATACACAACAATGGTGTATCCAAACTAACTCAACCTTCGAATCAAGCCGGGTTGATTAGAGAGTTACCAAAGTTCCATGGCATGGTGAATGAGGACCCAAACAAACATCTTATGGACTTCTATGCCATAGTTATGGCTATGCTTCCACCGGAGACTAATGCGGATGGAGAAATGTTGAAAGCTTTCCCGTTTTCTTTAGCGGGCAATGCTAAGGAATGGTTATATTATTTGCGTTCCGGAAGTATCACAACATGGAATGGTATGAAGAAACTTTTCCTCGAGGGATATTTTCCCGCATCCAAAGCTACTCAAATTCGCAAGGAGATTTGTGGGTTGAAGCAACATGTGGGAGAGTCGTTGTATGAATGTTAGGAGCGATACAAGAGGTTGGTGGCAAGCTGTCCACACCATCAATTTAGTGACGTTATGATACTCCAATACTTCTACGAAGCTCTCAACCCAAGTGATAGGTCTCTTCTTGACGCCGCGGGTGGTGGTGCAATAGTGAACAAGACGGTGACCCAAGCTACCGAGTTGATTGAAAGTATGGCTGCGAACTCGCAACAATTCTACACAAGAGATGAACCAATGGTTAGGCGAGTGCATGAAGTTAGTGATTCATCCTCACATTTTGATCAAAGGATGGGTAACATGGAGAAAATGATTCAAAGGATGGCCGCGGTAATTATTCCGGATGGTGAGACCGAACAAGTAAATGCTTTATATCCAAATCAAAGGCCAAGGTACGATCCATATTCCAATACTTACAATCCCGGTTGGAAGGATCATCCTAACTTTAGTTATGCAAACAAGCAAGCGGCGGTTCCCAATCCGTATGAGCAACAAGGTGGATTCCAACAATCACGTTTCCAACCTCAACAACAATTTCAACCACAACAAGTCAAGGAACGTGATTCTTCAATTGATGACAAGCTCAATGCATTGATGCAAGGTATGTAAGGTATCACCACTTTGGTTCAACAACAACAACAAAAGACCGATTCGGCAATCAAGGATTTACAAATTCAAGTGGGGCAATTGGCGACCGATGTGAACCTATTGAAAGCTCAAGCGTCCACAAAGCTTCCTTCACAACCATTTGTTAATCCAAGAGAGAGCGTTAATGCGATTACTTTGAGGAGTGGGAAACAAGTGGAGCAACCAAATCAACAAGAGGAGGTGAATGATGAGAAAGAGGAAATTGAAACCGCACCAAAGGAGAATACATCCCCAACCAACTAACCCGAGGAGACGGTTCCTACTTTCACAACTCCACCCCCGTTTCCTAGCCGATTTGCTAAATCAAAGAAAGACTTGGAATACAAGGATATGTGGGACATCCTTAAGAAAGTACAAGTCAATATTCCACTCATTGAAGCTATTCGTCAAATTCCTCGTTGTGCAAAGTTCTTAAAGGATTTATGCATGAAGAAGAAAAGGTTGAAAGGGAATGAAGTCACGAGTGTGGGGGAGAATGCTTCATGTTCATTCTCAAAAACTCCCACCAAAATTAAAGGACCCCGGTAGTTTCACTATACCTTGCACAATTGGTAAAACAAGGTTTACTCGAGCTTTACTAGATTTGGGAGCATCGGTTAATGTTATGCCTTCCTCGATTTATGATTCTTTGAATCTTGGTCCTCTTAAGGAGACCGGGGTAGTTCTTGAACTTGCTAACCGATCTAATGTTTACCCGAAAGGGATTGTTGAGAATTTTTTGGTGCAGGTTAATGAGCTTGTATTTTCGGCCGATTTCTATGTCTTAGACATGAATGATGAGAATTCTTCCAAGTCTACACCTTTTCTATTGGGTAGACCATTCTTGAGCACCGCCGGATCAAAGATTGATGTCCAAAATGGCACCTTGACTATGGAGTTTGATGGTACACTCATACACTTCAATATCTTTGAGACAACGCGATACCCTAGTGATGTGAAGTCATGTTTTCCTGTGAAAGAGATTGATCCGGGCTAATGAATCTTGCAAGAGCTAAGTCGGGCCGTCGACTTTAAAACAAGCGCTTAATGGGAGGCAACCCATAGGTTTTGTATTTCTTATCCTTTTTCTTTTTATTTTCTTTTTGCTTTTTGTTATTTGTTTTTCTTGTTCCTTATCATGTTAAAATTTCCCACCTTGACTTTACTAGGACGATTCAATTACATTGAGGACAATGTAAGGTTTAAGTGTGGGGGAGTGATTAAGCATGTATTTGAAAAAAATTAAAAATTAAAAAATTAAAAAAGTTTAAAAAAAAAAAAAAAAAAAAAGTTTTACATAAAACCTCCAACTTTTAGAGATTTTAGAGTCACTAGCATACTTCTAGGTATGTTTACATCTGACCGACATAATTGAACTTGGAAGTGATAGAGAACTATGTTCGGATTTCTTGCTTGTTAGAGTGTTATATAATGGATTTAATCATGCCGGTGATGCAAATTTGGTGCAGGGAGAAATGCATTATTAGAGTTGCTGATCAATCATTAGTGGAGACTACCCATATTCATATCATGTGAGGCACCAACCAGAAATTTTCCATCTAACTAAAGAGCTTTCTTTTGAGTGTGTGTCACCATACGTTAATTCCGGGTAGAATGGTGAGCTACCAAACTTCACACCAATTTTCAGCACTACTCTTTGATCTCTTGAGTGCTAATTTTGTCAATCATAAGGGTGACGTCTATAGATGAAAGCCTCCTTCTTGTAGTTCAATTTGCAGTTAGCACCATTCTCTCCACAGCAACGGATCCATAGAAACACCATCATCATCAACAAGGAGCGACATCAAAATCTACAAGGAAAGTTGGAAAAGTTCAGGGTTTATAAGCAACGGAGCGAGAAAAAAGAGCAAATTTCATATTTAAGTAAAGCAACATACAAAGAACAGATTTTTACATATATGTTGAGGACTTACAATACAATGAGGTAATTATATATCCAAGTATGAAGACTTATTTATAAAAGCGAAGAAAATCAAAAGGTGAGAATTATTGAAGTTTATGATTTTGAGGCGATACAAGTTGTGAAGAATCAAGCGGTAAAATACTTCTCCCACGGCCACGGTTTGTTTTATTTCTTTTGTTTAAAAAAAAAAAAAAAAAAAAAAACAACAACAACAAGAGAAATATTTGTTTTGTTTATTTAATAAGCCGTGGAGAAGGAAAATCAATAAGGAAGTTTCAAGCGACAAGGATTTAAGGTAAAAAGAGTTACAAATTGTTAAGGATTTACGAAATTCGAGAGTTTATCACCAATAGTTGAAACCGAAGACCAAGAAGATAAAGACGAGGAGCGGAAGACGTTTCTATTGGATGTCGTGAGAGTGGTGTTATCATAATTGGCGATCGGATGTGAAGGTGAGTAAGTAATCTCATCCTCGATAAAAATGGTTGATTTCCTTTCTTAGAGATCGTCAGAAAAATGGTTTTTCAAAATGTTAAAAGATGTGGGTTTTCAAAATATTTCGGAAGTTGTCCTTCCCACCATTCAACGTGTTGCAGGAATTCTCTCTTCATTCCTACCTGCGTACATGTGAGACCCATAAAAAGCCGTTTTTTTGAGTGCAATTATCATAAAATCCTTTTTGGTGAGGCAGAAGTCGAGGCGAAATGCTTATTGATCGTTTCTCAAACACGCATTCTCTCATTATGGTGTGGTTATTTCTCACTCAATATTTAAGAATGAGAATATGTTCTTTAGTATTTCTAACTTTTTATTACTAGAATGCAGAAACTCTATGTCTTCATAACTCTTTGGATGTTTGGGACGCTGGAACGCTTTGAAGTTGTGAGTTTTTAGTTTGATTTGCTCGAGGACTAGCAAAGTCTAAGTGTGGGGGAATTTGATAGGGTGTAGAATACATCCTATTTATTATCTATTGTTTATGCTTTCTCTGCTATTTTTCTTGTAAATTATGTATTTTACGTTTGTTTTGAGTTTTATAGCTACTATGGAGTCGCACAGACGAAAAGAAGAATAAATTACCCAAATTGAGTCAAAAGGGGCAAAGTTATCATTTCGCAGGATGAACACTATCTGGAGCCCAGTTAAGGTTAAGGGGCAACTCTTTTTGGAAGAGTAATAAACATATACTAGCTGAGGTTAAGGGACAACCAGCTTAGTTATCCCTTATCAAGGTGACCGGGTGTTGGTTAACAAACCCAATTTATAACCCTAAACCTGAATCCAGATATTTATCTTCTCAAATAATTTTTGCACCTGAAAGAGAGAGAAGAGTTAAAAGCGTTGGGTTTCTTTGCTATTGGGATCGAGTAACATTCCGAGAAATTGAGGGATTTAATGGTAGAATGAAGAAGAAGAGAGATGAGCACATGAAGTTATCTTTGTTAAGCCATAAATGGAGGAGAGTATCGAGATCGATTGGAAAAGAAGAAGACTGAATTGAAGCTGCTAGTTCATGAGAGATGGATACGAAATCGACAGTAAGGGTTTAGTTGAAGATCGACAGAGGCGAGATGATGGAGATCGGAAAGAGGAGATAAAATCTGAGGGTTCTAAGATGAACTCAGATGAGAAATTTGCTGCCAAGAACAAGGTGGTGATTGAATCGGTAAATTGAATGGGTTCAACTCGGATTGAGAGTTGATTTGAGCTTTCTGAGAAGAATAAAAGATGGGTTTTGTTAGGATTAGAAGGAGTGCAATTTAAGCTCAGAGTTTGGGGGATCTGGTGCTATTTGAGCCAATATGGTGATGTTGTGATGTCCAGAAGAAGGATGATGGGTTCTGTTAGTCGATTGAAGAACACAAAGAAGAAATGGAAGTAGCTGTTGTTGAATGAAGGCATCTGAGGTTCGAGAAATCAGAGTGGCAGAGATGTTATTGATGTCGCGATTGGGGTTTGCTGGTGGTGGATTGAAAGAATTGATAGAGATTGAGAGTGGGTTTGGTTCCAGAGAGCGTCTACTACCATTGATCGGTGGTGACAAATAAGGGGCTGATGATGCGAAGTTGATCCTGTATGATGTTGTTGAACTCTCAACTAGATGTATGTGTAGGATTTTTACAGGGAATTGTCCTGAACTCGGCCTGAGGAAATACCCAGAAATAAACAGAACTCTGTCGGATTTCCATACCGACGAGTTAACTCGTTTCCGCCGATGACCGATCCAACTCGTGAGTAAGACGAGTAAGACAGCCTCAGATCAGCTGACTCAGTGACTGACTCCCTCTTACCTTGACCCAGTTGACTAACAGCTTGACCGTTTGACCGTATTTCTGACGGTATCGTAACGGAATATTCCGTCGACAGAGAAGAAGATTCCGGCGACTATTCCGACCAAATTCCGGCCATAATACCAGCTTTCCGGCGGACCAAAATTACAGATTATTGTGTGGATTCTTCTCATGGGTGTGAAGACTTGGACTTGGAATTGGATGGAGAATTTGGCTCAAATTTGGAAAGAGAAGATGGAAGATGAGAAAGACTTAATTGAATTATTAAAGGAAAGGGATTCTATTCCTTGGAAGATTTGGAGAACATTGAAGCCTATAAGTAGAGAAGTTCTCTACATATTTTGACATATCTTTTACACATCTCTCTACACACACAACACTTGTGTTTTCGCTTTCAATTCTTCTTCTTAATTATTTGTGTGAACTTGAAAAATTCTCCCTTTAATTATTTGTGTGAATTTCAAAAACATGAGTAGCTAATTTTCTTATTGATTGAGGATGAATTCCTAGTTCTTAATATATGATTTGAGTTTTGTTTCAATTCTATCTTGAAGTTTTTCACATGATTATCGTTTGTTTTTACTAATAGGAATGTTTATTCATTCATTCATGATTGATAGGTTGTTTAGAGTGCACGGTAAATTGATTTGTTAATTTGATCTAAAGCTAGTGAAAGTTAGGGGATAAGTAATCGTTTCTTGACTCTTTACATAAGTAGTAAACACAAGACCTTGCGGAGGGATTCCGTGGAGAAATTGTGTGTGAAAACAACGTTAGCAAGTAGACCTTGATCTAAGAGTCTAACTACTAATATCAACCTAATAAGTTCATAAATCTTAATGCGTTTATTTAAATTACATCTTGAGTGATCTACTACTAGGTGGTTTGGTAAATAGAATCCAGGTAGTCGAGAACTTCCGTATCCGTGATACAATGGATTTAGGGGTTTAGCACCGATCTAGTCGCTTTACCTACGGTTGGTGATAATCTGTGACTAATAACATGTGGATGAAAAACATAACTTGAATCATTGTTTCGTAACGAAGAAGGATTCCTTGATCTTGTCTCTTATTGATTTCAACTTTATCTTTTAATTGCTTTGTTTATTTTCTTTTGCTTTATACATCCCCCCTTTTGTGACAATTTTTACAACTAGAATCTCTTGCTCCTCGTGGGAACGAACTTAACTACCACTATATTACTTGTTATTTAGGTGAAAAAATATTAATTAATTTGTTGTGGTTACGACACGCATCACCACGTGCACCAGAAGTGTAGCCACACTCGTGCTTGGCCGACCCCCTCTTTTTATTGACCAATCAGGTTTCTCTAAACCTGCCACAATATTAAAAGAGGTGGAATTGCGTCAAGTGGTCACCATGCCAAATTGGCTTCCCAAAGATTGTACAAATAACTGGGAACGTTTGGTAAATAATTTTTGTATGATCTACATGCCAAATTTTTCGTATGGATATCTATAATAACATATTAAAAATTCAAATTAATCGGAGTAACGAGCTAAAAGATACAACATAAAAAGCGAGCTAGGTCATGGCTGAAAACTGACAAAATCCCTCCTGAATTCTTCATAAGTTTCACTGTCAGGATGTTTTCACCTCCTAAACGAGCTCAAAACCTAAATATTCTTGCGTAGGGAGATAGGAAATTCTTTTCTAATCAGAATAAGGGGCGGACCGTCAAAATCCTAGTTCGTACGAGAATTCTACAACGATTTTAGTGAGGGTCCCACGTCTGAATTTTCTGATTACGAAATTTCATTAGTTAACACAAATTTATGTGAATCATCTCAGCCATCCAACTTGGCTAGCCAACTTAAATGGTTTATATTTAATTTGAGCCAATCATCTCGACCATCCACTGCAACATGCCGCATGCCTTATGCGTTAATTAGGGTTTCGGCATGCCAAACCCTAATTTAGGTAAAGTTGCTACGCCAATCGAGCCAAAACAATGTTCCACAGGGCATTGGTATTGATGTGGCCACTGAAACTGATGTTCCCACACCACATTTGAGTCTAACACCAATGTGCCAAAATTTAGGGGCCATGGCTACGCCAGACGCTACTTGCACCATCGTGCCGCTGGCATGCACAAACTATGCCAGCCATTCCACCATGCCACCGCATGCACGAACTATGCCAGCCATGCCGCAGTACCACTGGCATGCGCTAAAGGTGCCACTGTGCCATTATCAGGCGCCAACATAAGGTAGCCATAATCAACGGCTTCCCTTCCTCATGAGATGCAATCTCAACCATACAAGTTCGCCACCGATCTGACAGACTTGTGGCAAGTTTTAGGCGACCAGCCGCTTAAATCTAGTGGCCATGGCTACGCCAGGCGCCACTTGCACCACCGTGCCTCTAGCATGCAAGAGCTATGCCAGTCATGCCGCAGTTCCGTTGGCATACACTAAAAACGCCAATGTGTCATTACCAGGCGCCAACAGAAGGTATCCATAATCAACGGCTACCATTCCTCTTGAGATGCAATCTCAGCCATCCAAGTTCGCCACCGAACTAACGGACTTGTGGCAAGTTTTAGGCGACCAGCCAAGACGAGCCTAATAGCATCACATGCTATTTTCCTGCGGAAATACTCTTGATTTTGGCTTGCCACACATTGCAAAGTGATATATGTTTTCCACGAAAACACTTGAGACATCAAACATGTCACAAACTGAGGGATACTCATCAAGGTATTGGTCTGGCGATTTACAGCGTGCGGCGTGAAATACGCCCGTTACAAGAAAGTGTCATGAAGTGGAACGTTTAATGTTGGCAAGGAGTAACGGGTGTAAACGGATCCACTTCCTTCATCATGGAAGCACGATTTCTGATGGTTACCCACTCTTCCATAACTCAATTGTTTTACTTCATACGAGACCAGGGTACATTTTATTATGACTTGTATAAATAGGTTTCACCTATTTCCATCAAAAAATAAGTTTTTGGTCGGCAACAACATAGTATCCAGAAATCACCACGAACTGATAGCTTTTCACTTTGCATTCCAGTTCCACTTTGTGATACAAGTCATAAACAAGCCACATCTTCATAATCAACTATTCTGGTCTCAACACTTTCTTCGCTTCCCTCCCTAAGACTAACCCTTCTCCTTCACTTTGTGATCGAAGCAAGCCTGGAATGGCCATTTCTTGGTTTAGGCCAGGATTGTACAGATTGATCTCTTGAATCAAAAGTACTCCCATGCAGTGCATTGTTTAGGACATTTTTTGGGTTTTTTGTTGGTGGTGTAGAACGGATATGAAGAAATAACTCTGTGGCAATGGCTATGTTGTCATGAATTGCTCTATTAGGTACAAAAGCACTCTGGTATGGACTGATCATGAATTGTAGGATTGGTCTCAACCTATCTACCAAAAGTTTGGACATAATCTTATATACCACATTGCACAAGCCAATGGGTCTATAATCATTCATTGAATTTGGATTATCAGATTTTGGTATGAGAGTAATATTTGTGTGGTTCAGTGGGTTTTCAAGTTCCACCTTTTCAAAAAAATTGGTCACTAGATCTATAATTTGAGAATTGGTTGTGTCCCAAAATCTCTTGAAAAACTTACTTGTAAATCCATCTGGCCCTGGAGCTTTTTTCGATCCAATACTTTGAAGTGCTTTGTGTATTTCCTCATTGGTTGGAGGCTTCATCAGCTGTCCACAGTGAAACTGAGAGATTATTGGTGTCACATTGGCAAATAGTTCCATGTTTATTCTTGTTGGTTCTCTATGTATTCTTTGTTTGTAGTCTCTGTAGCATCATTGTAACTATTTGTCTTTGGTTGTGCACCCATCTTTGGTTTGCATCCTGGAGCTGGTGAATATGGTTGATTCTGTTGTTGATTGTAGCCTTTATATGGAAGAATCTGGTATTGAGGTCTCCATTGTTCAACCAATCAATTCTGGCTCTTTGTTTCCAGTATTCATCATGACAGTGCAAGAGCAGCAGGTGTGAATTTCTAGTCTCCTTTTCTTGTTGTAACCAAAACATCAGTTCACTGCCTATTGTTGTTGCACATTTTGATTGAGCCAATTATATTTGAAATTCCGCTTCTTTGAGGAGCTCTGGTAGGTAACCAAAAGTTTGCTTGTGCCGATGTTGTAAGGCTATGGCCGTTTCTTTCATTCTTGTAAGTAACTTCTGTCCCACCGAGGTTGTCTCCTCAAGCAAAAAGTGTTGTTGCCAGGTTGTGATCACAACGTCTTTCATTTGTGGATGGAGAAACCACAAGTGTTCAATTCGGAAATTTTTTGTATGGCCTCTTGCAAATGCTTTTTCATTTAGCAGAAGTGGAGCATGATCTGATCCTATTCTAGGTAAATGTCGTAGCAGTGATTGTGGGTGAATATATAGCCATTGATGTGTTGCAAGGACTCTGTCTAGTCTCTCCATGATGAAGTTGCCATCTGTTTGATTGTTGGTCCAGGTGAACGTGTCTCCCTGAAATCCTAGATCAATAAGGCCATGTGAGTTTATGAAATTATTGAACATTCTGACCTGACCATTAGTAACAGGACTCCCTCCTTTCTTTTCTTGTTGATCAATAATTTCGTTGAAATCTCCCATAAGGAGCCAGGAGATGGTTGGTGGAGTGATCATGTTGTCAAAGTTTTTCCACATTGCAGTTCTTGGAATAGGTTGTGGAGGTCATAGACACTAGTGAACATCCAAGGTGCTGCGAGCTGAGGTTGAGTTGGAGTGATGTAGGCATGGATAACGTTCTGATTAGCAACTAAAACTGAGACATTAAGGTGGGATGTCCACATCAAGCAGAGGCCACGTTTATATCCTACACAAGGAACAGAGAAAGAACCAAAAAAACCCAACGAAGTACACAAAAAGTCATGTAGTCGCTAAAGTTTCAGACAAGAACAGTAAAGAAGGTCTAAATTTATGTGTGTAATCACGTAATTTGGAAACCGTCAAGGCATGCCTTGACAGTTCCAAGCTAGGTAATTCATGGCCTAAGCGTGTGTTGGTTCATACTAACACCACGCGCAATTTTTTCTTCTGCTTCAGCGATAGTCCTTGCATCCAAGGATAATCTCCAAGCTGGATTGACTGAGTTTGAACTAAAAATGTTGCCTTTTCCTTTGTTTCGCTCCACCTGTGAGTTATCCTTGGGGAGTGTTGTTTGATCAGTAGCAGTTACGTTCTTTGATTGTTGAAATATGTTCCGTGCACTCCTTGGATTTCTTTGTCTCTCAGTTGGTATTTCAAATGCCGGTGGTCTTGATTTAGTGGTCTGTTGCAGTTCCAACTGTGCAATGGAGGCAAATTTGCGCACTTTAGGTGGTGGTGGTTGAGCCGCAAATTCAGGAGTGTTAGGTAGCATTAAATATTCTGGTAGTCTTGTAGGTGTTCGAATTGTGCTTCTCTTGTAGGTTTTCAAGACTGATGCAGGAGAGGTTGTAATTGTGACCTCCGGCTTGCCTTTTTCCATGTGAACCAGCAATTTTACTTGCATTCCCCTGTTCTGTACTTCATTCAAATGAACTTCAGTATATTCAGGGGTAAAGAAAGTTAACATTCTATTGATACCGGGTTTTGATTTAGGTTACGGAAAAGGTTCTGGATGTGGATGTAATATATGATCCACCGATCCAGATTCAGTGGTCTGGGCTTCTTCTGAAGTTGCTATTCCTTTTCCTTTGTTAATGGGTTTTGCCTTGATCGGAGAATGAGCCCGATGCTGGATATTCTTCCTCTGTGAGGGTGTGCCCGGGCGTAGTTGACCTGGTAGGGCCAACGTGGCAAACCTTGCAGTGCTTCCTAACGTGGCTGGTTGAACTGGCATGGCAGGCTCTGCCGACGTGGCATGTTGGGCTGACGAGGTAGGCAAAACAGACGTGGCAGGCAAGGATGACGTGGCAGGGAAGTTTGACGTGGCAGGTAGGGCTGACTTGTCCATCCATGGGTCCTTCTCCTCGGTAATTGTCCCGACATTCTTTATCTCCTCTGGTGCTTTTGCAGAAGAATTTGCATGGGCACAGTCTTTATTGCTACATTGTGGCGGCTTAGTTGTCTGGCTTGTGGCAGTGGATGTGTTAGTTCTCTTTTGCTGGTTTACCGGGTTCCATGCAAGCCCTCGGCGAGTCATATCTTCCGATAACTGTCATGGGAATGGAACCGTGTTGTGTGATTTTTCCGGCTCGAATACCTTAGTTTCTTGAGTCATCTCCTTCGGTACTGCTTGGTCCGCCTCAATGTTGCTTTGTTGTTTTTTTCCAACATCCTGACGATCATCCAAACTTTGTTCCTTTGTCTTCTCCTCTCTTGTTGCAAATGATTCTCCCATTAGTGTCTGAGTAGTACGGTATTCCTGCATGCAGTTGAATCTTGTTCCTCTTGAAGTTGAAGCCTTCATTTTTGCATTAAGTTTTAAATATGAAAAGTCCGAGAACTTCCTATGTTGCAAAAGTTGGTTCAATCCAAAGACATGACCCGGGAAACCACATACAAAGCATAACACCGGCATCCCTTCATAAGAAAACTGCACCCAGACCTCCTTACCGATACTTAGCATCACACCCGGCATGAAGGGTTTGTTTATGTCCAAAGATGGAGAATTCTGTAAATCAATTTGTAGCATAGTTCCAGTTCCTGAACGTTCAAAGATGTCTCTAATTGCCTCTTCATCCATGAAGAGTCTAGGTAAATTAAGCACTTGTAGCCAAAATGGAGCAAACTTGAAACAGTTAAGGGGGTGTTGTACAAAGAAATTCCAATCCTCACAAAGTATTACATGTGGCCCTGCTATCCAAGGTTGGTTTGCAAGTATAAACTCTTCATCAGTTTTATGCTTCAGAGACAATTGTATTACCTGAAACGTTGCATTAGTCTCAATATGGTGGATCTGAATCGGGAAAATCCTGTTCCAAGCTCTTTTGAACGCCGGAAAATCCTCAAACCTCCAACCACTTTTAGTGCCAGACTATGTTCGTTGTGGGACTGCATCAGGTTTTGCATCCTGTCCGTTAGCTGAAAAATAGGAATATGGAGATCTTTTGGTTTTTTTGGTAAAGATGGCTTTTTTCCTGAATCTTTTTGGTGGATCTGATTATCCGAAAGGTTGCTATCTTTTCTCAAATGATGGGTTGTTTTTTTTTGGGATGTAAAGCTATGATTTGTTTCGTTTTCTTTGTAGTAAAGGTTTTCTGAGTTGCTCGAAACAGATGTTGATGTATAAGAGAAGAAGGTCTTCTGAGAATCCTCGGAAAGGTTTCTATTCTTCTTCTTTTGATTTTCTTTTAACAAGCTCGATTCATTGATGGGAGACACGCATGGTGAATTTTGCGGGAATCCATGAAGCTTTTCAGAGTTGATAGAGTGAAGCAATGTATGTGGCAGTTGAGCTTCTGAAGTGGGCAAGCTCGGATTGGAGGTGGTAGGAGGTGTCTGTTGATTTATTAGTGCTTATGGAGGTGAGGAGAGGAATAAAACACCCAGTAATTCAGCCACTAACTAGTCTTGAAAGAGGATCTTCACTTCGAGTTTCCCTATACTTTAACTAACTGATTTAGGGACCCGCATCTAGTTAAGAGTTAATGGAAGATTCAAAAGTATCAAGAAGCAAAGGTAGTGATGATATGAGGTATCAGAAATTCCTCAACCCTAGCCATTATCCATTTTAACCCCTATCGAAACGGCATTGAAACTTTTCATGTTAGTTAATAGATTGCACTACACACATGAAAAACTTGTGAACCATGGAACAATTTTTTCTGTTGGTAAGCCCTAACCCTTTTATTTATTTATGTTTTTTTTGATTCTCTGAATCTATAAACCCTAACCCTTCTGTACTTTTTTTCCTCCCCCGTAGATTACTGATTAAAGGAGTTCCAATTAAAGTTTCAGATATTTTCAAAGAGGTCAATTTCTCGAGTTTTATGTAGTTTCTTAGAAATTTATTTTGCTTAGGGTTTTTGGTTCATATGCATCGATGAAAGAGGTCCATTTTATTTATTTATGATTGCATAAAAAAAGAAAGAAGACACTATATTACCTGTACGCTACGGTCGACGAAGAGGTAGTGAAGAAGATCCATCATTCAACTACGACAAAGCAAGCCTGGGATAAGTTGCAGACTTCTTACAAAGGTAATGAAGAAGATCCATCAAGCAAAGAAGATCCATCGTGTTCTTTGGTTATATCCAGATAATCTTTCTTAACTTTCTTCAAGTCGTTTTAGAAGAGAAAACATGAAAGTTCTAAATAAAATTTCAAGTATAAGACCAGCAAATGCTTTCCCAACTTCTACTACATTTTGGTAATCGGCTGAAAAAAGTAACAATGTTTAAATAAAAACAAACAAAATCAAATTATGGGTTAGATGAAAATGGAGGTAGAGAACATTATCTACAACAACATTTTTCAGCAATAGCAGCACAACCGAAGTGACATCTAGTATTTGAAGGCCAATCAATGAAGACGGCCGATGAACTTTACCGAAAGCACAATCAAATTGACACTTTGAGGACTAAGAGATTTTGTATTAAAAAATTGATTTTTTTTCTTATATAGAAATCGTTCTGAAATTTTATAGCCAAGCTGATTTCTTGCTTTTTGATTTCTAGAAAAATTATTTCTAGATGTGTATCCAAAAAAAGCTATAAGCATCCATGGACAATCAATTCCGCTTCACTTTTGTTTGGATAGCTCATGTTAAAGTTGTTTTTTGACTTCTAAAAGTTGTAAAGTCAGAAGTCAGTTTATGTATCAAATTTCAAAACGACTTTTATAAGCCGAAATGTTAAAAAAATTTGGCATAATAATTCTGCTTGGGACTTTTATTTCTGTATCCAAACGTCCTATCCTAGGTGCTCATTTTGTCTGGGCTTTCGGTTTAATGTTTTTTCAGCGTCCGCGGCTCTCTTTCTTAAAGACACAAAGTCTCGAACCCTCTGCCCTTTACTCTCTCTCCAGCCAGTCTCCTCCACAACAACAAAAAGTTCCCAATTCTTCGAACCCTAAAATTTTACAATTCTCTCTGTAAATCCCTCTTCTTCAATTTAATGGGGAATTTCAAGGATCTCCCAACTGAGATTCGGTTAGACATCATAACCCGTTTACCAGTTGAATCCATTCTAGACTGCAAATTGGTTTGCAAACCATGGCGGAATCTAGTATCTCGTCATCCATCATTTTCTCAATTTCATCTAACTCATCTTAATGGATCCGCTGATTCTGCTGGTAAGTTCAGTTATCTGCTCTATGATTTTTATCAGCGACTTCATTATCTTGAATATAATGAGAAACAAGATGAGGCACCTGTTGTTAGTATCAGAAGGTTCAATTTAAACCCTCCATTTGCATCTTCTTATAAGATTGTTGGATCGATGAATGGTTTAGTCTGTCTAAATGGTTGCGGAGATCATACAACTTGTATCTGCAACCCCTTGACCAGAGAATATCTTATGCTTCCAAATCTTAATAGAGATACTTATTGGTCGACCGGATTTGGTTACGATTCTTTGAGTAATGAGTATAAAGTTGTTGAGTTGCATAGGTATAGGTTAAACGGAGAAACTATGATGGAAGTTGCTGTATACACTCTTGGCAGTGGCAAAGGGTGGCGAATTGTTGGGAGGTTGGATACTGAATTTGCGAAAATGTGTCATGGACATGATGGTGTCTTTGCGAATGGAGCTCTTTATTGGATGGATTGTAAATCAGAAAAGGTTGCTGTTTTTGATTTGACAGTGGAAAAGTTTGGTGAACATGTTTCATTACCTTACTCCGAACGAGAAATTCGGTTGTGTGATTATAGTATAGGAAGTTGCGGCGGGGTTTTATATTATGGTGCCGGATACACTTGTCAAATTTCCCTCACCAAACATTTTGACATGTGGCTACTGAAAGAGAAGAATGATATGCGTGACATGAAAGAACAGTTGGAACATGAGCCATTGGGTTGGAGGAAAGAATTAAGTTTTCCTGTAAGAGAACCATTAGCCTTTACCAAGAGTGGCGGTGTTTTGTTTTATGAAAATAGCTCTTTCTGTATATATGACCCAGTAGCTTCAACCTCCAAAGAGGTTGTGGATTGTGTTCCACTAAATCAAGTAGTCCCTCACAAAAACACCTTAGTTTCGTTGAAAGAATTGGGAAAAGAAAACGTTAAATATTTGAGTCAGCTCAAATTTTTGGAGAAAAAAAGTCGTGATTTGCCGAATTCCTGCTAGCAAGATGAGAGCTCTGGATACACTTATAAACAGGTACTCTTTGCTAAGCTTCTCAAGTAATATTCATGTCATTCTATATATTTACATGGTTTTACCTTGAGATTGTGTAAACCTTTTCACATCATCTTTTAATTCGTTTTTATTCATTGATTGCAACCTTATCGCAGTTTATTGTTTGTTTTAGTCAGGCTATATTGCTTCGTTGTTGTGCAATTTGCCCACTTGATCTAATCGCAATAGAAGAATGTGATGCATACTTTTAGTAACTTTTTTTTTTTTTTTTCGATTTTATGCATTGGAGTCAAATGAGTATATGAAAGCAAAGTCGTAGAAAGTGAGAGCTTTCTCAGAAGTATAAGGGAGTCTACTTTGTTCATACGAATTAGCATAGTTGGTAGATAATCTGGGGATCCATATTTGACCTTCCGGATGTTATGTTAAGATACGAGCACTTGAATAGGAAACAACACTGAAGCATGTCATCATTCATCAATAAATTTTCTAGGGACAAATCTACCCGGCTGCGGTTTTTGGCTTCCAAAATAAAGCAGCTCTTGATATCTAGTTCGCTATCCCTCAATCATAGTCTGCAGTTTTTTTGAATGTTGTGCTTCCAGATTTAGTCATGCAGTTTGAACAACTTCTGTTTAGGAATCTAATGCAATCATGCCCTGGCAACAACGTTAGGAGATTGACGCTTTTTCAATCTTTATTTGCAAGTATCTATGTTCTTTCCAGTTGGGCACAGTTGAATAAGAATCTGGTCATGGACTGGTTGAATCCGGGCATCTAAGGCATTGATCAACCTATCTCACAGGACAGGACAAAAAAATATAGCATGAATTTGTTATGACTGTTTTTTCCGAAGCCTTTACTTTCCATGGTTAGCTTAGCTCTGTTATTGGTAGTGTTCCTCTTTTATAATGTCTCTGTTTGGTTTACTAGAAATCTTGATTACTCTGCTCAATTCTGGCTAGTTACTTAACATACTTGTACCAGGATGCAGGAACTGTTGGTATCAAAGATTTTACCATCTTCGTATGAATTGATGATATTTATTTATTTTTTTATGATTGTAGTAATCTGCACATTTCATGCCTAGTTCCCAGTTGTATCAGTTTTTTCATGTTGTTTCGCATGTCATTGAGTCCGACAACAATGTCTAACCTGTATAGTGGGAACTCTGTTGCATTTGTTTCTTCTAGAAGTACTTGCACATATGATTTTACTAGAAATCCATGGAATTATGTAAGGCCAAATAAGCTTTGCATCATAAACTGCTTCTTTATTGTAGAAATTCTTTGATAAAACTTTAGAAACTCTGTTTCATATATGTGAATTCTACCTCCACACTACCGGCGTAAACGTAGTATGGGTGTTTCATACTTCGTAAAGTCCTAAATTTTGTTTTAGAATGCTTATCAAATCTGGAATCTCAACAAGGCAAAATAATCGAGCTTAGGTTTCTCCAAGCTCTAATTTCACATTAAGCTTTAGAGTGGATCCTCCATATGCAGCATGTTCTTAGGTTAGTTCCAGATAATCTAGCTTAAATTTTTACAAGCCTCAATAATATGCCCTTGGTCTGAATTCAATAGCTAAAATTTTTATAGACAAAAATTAAAATAGATAAAACATGAAAGTGGTATTCATGTCATTCTATGTATATGTGTGTTTCAACTTGAGATTGCGTAAACCTTTTCACATTATCTTTGGCTTTGTTTAAGTCAGGCTTTATTGCTTTGTTAATATGCAATTTGCGCATTTGAACTAATTGCAAGAGAAGAATGTCATGCATACTTTTAGTAACTTTTTTTTGTTTACATGCATTGGGGGTCGATTAAGTTTATGGAAGCAAAGTCGTGGAAAGTGAGAGCTTTCTCAGAAATATAAGGGAGTTTCTGTGTTCATACTAATTAGCATAGTTGGTAGGTAATCTGGGGATGCAAATTTGACCCTCTGCAGTTAGTTAAGATACAGTCACTTGAATAGGAAACAACACTGAAGCATGTCATCATTCATCAATAAATTTGTAGGAACAATAGTCAAATAGGCAGATTTGTATGTGATAGTGATCATGATTTACGTTTCTAATTCTTTGTCTTTAAACAATGCTACTTTTCCATTTGCATTGAAAAGCTTACTCTGGGTATGTAGCTTACACAGTATTACGACGTGGATACAGAACAATGATTTAGTTGGCAGGGAGGATTTTTCCCTCTTCTTACTAATGGATGGGTTTAATTTCTTAAAATTGTAGTTGTCCATATATTTCATGCCTGCATCCTCATCTGTAAATCTATTTTCGTATTGTTTAACAACGAGTCAGTTGAATTCGAATTTGCATCATTTCTTAACACAAGAGTTGCTAGGGATGTCACCGAGCCTGACAACAACAGAAGACCCATAATGTCCTTTCTGTGGTGAAGCAGTAAGTACTCTTAGTCGTGTATGTTTTGATGCAATATCCGTGGTTTGGTGCCATATATATCCTACTCTTTAGCAATCTGAGTAGTACAGTCATTCTTTTACAACATAGCTATTCAGTGTATAAACAAGAGATACAGTTCACACAACTCTAGCTCCCAACTGTTCCATTTTTGATGTTAATTCGGCAGTTTCTCAGCAGCAACCCTTTATCTTGATAGAAATAACACTCATAGTCTCAGCATTCAAGTTCCAGTGCTACATGACTGCCTCAAACTTAATGCAGATACTTCATATGTTTCCGAGATGCTACTTTTGCAGGTTTGGGGCTAATTTTTTTACAAAATCGTGCAGGAGAAAGCTTAGCAGATCTGAAAATATCAAACAAGGACCAGGGACCTACAGCAGGCAGAAGCTCTAGTTTTGCTTATATCCGCGTAGTGAATCTTTATTGTGCAGCTATCTCTCTGGTCATCATAGAAGTGGATAACAAGGGAGCAATGGAAGCTCTGACTTCTACTTTTGGAATTATGTAGGATTTAATAATATTTTTGTCGGAATGTAAAACTTAAATTGGCTCTATTTTGGATCCTCAATGGTCATATGTCAGAAGGCAAACATTTCAAGCTGCTTATGGCATTGCTAAGAAGTGGTTTAAGTATGCCTAGTGTATGGGGGGTCCTGCTAGTTTCTGCTGTATTTTGTACTAGAAAAATGTCATTTAGCAAAAATGGCCTTGCAAGCAGGTAATTTCTACTAGTTTGTGCTGTATTTTCAAAGATGGGAACCCTCCTGAGATGGGTTGGTGACGATTTCATGAGCAACCCTTATATCGGTTGGAAGGTCCCTGAGGAGAAATCAACCATACGCTTTAGCAAGCACATCCTCTTTGTGCCATAAAATTCTTCCAGGGGCGAATTACTTCAACATTTAATGTCATCATAAATAGTAAGCTTAATTGGTGGTTATAATGCTAACTGATATTGATAAAACAATCAAACAAAATTAAACCTAGGAAATTCTTTTAGATCACAAATGGACGACTCAATCAAAGTAGACATTTCAAAGATTGAAATTCTGGACATACAATATACTCAAATAGGTGGAACCAAATTCTGGATACAGTATAACTTCTATAAAATAATAGGCTTGGGACCAAGAAAATTTATTATTTTAACGAGATATTATATTATCGATAATATAATAAATTATTATTTTATAGTTAAATAATATATTATTATTATATAGGCTAATTATTAGCTTGGAGGTTGAATAATAATTGTAATTTGTAAAGATAACTAGGTCTTAACCCGTGCCGTAACGGCACGGGATGTTTTGTCTTTAATACGATATTGTTCACATTCCTCTTGCTTCATTTTTTTCGTGAGTAATTATTTTGATATTCGAATAGGTTTTGGGTAGAAAAATAATGGGTTACCTGATCTTTTTATTTTTTACTTAAGCATGTTTTCAATTTATTATCTGTACGAAGTAATAATGTTGTGCTAACATGAAAATAAAATAAAAAATACAGTAAATAGATATTTTTCCCATTTATTGTTCCATCACACCATAATTTTAAATTTCAAAAAGAATATTTCATCTAACAGCACCTCTACCTAAACTGGAAATCCAACTCCATGATGTTTATGACTACATTGGTTCCGAAATTATTGATAACTAAGGCTCTAAGGAGTGAAGCAAAAACCCATAATATTTTCCCTACTATAGATAAAAACTATTTACTTATTTTTTGCAAATGTGAGAGTTATAAAAATGAAGAACCCTTGGCTATTGGAAGGCTGAGATATACACATGTGACTGAAAAACAAACTTACAAAAGTAAATCAAAACATGTGTAAGATTCTTTCTCGATCATATTGATAACATAATTGAAGAAATTCGTGGATAAAAAGATTTCACGCCAACTATGCTAAGTTGTGCATGAATGGCGTTCTCACATCTAGTGTTACTCAAGTAATTTGGGGAAATAAAGAGCATAGTCATATTGATATTTGTATCTACATAAATTTAACTAACCTTCAAGAAAAATTATTAGTTTCAAGGTAGAGCCAACACAAACTTATATCGCCTTCAATGTGTAGAACACATACCGGGGTTTAATCGGTAGTGAGATTAAACAAATACCCCAACATTAGTCAAATAATGTCTACAAATAGGGGATCGAAACAAAGTGCTAACGGGAAAAATGAGAGACTAACATCAGTATTACAAAGAAAACACCCTATACGTATCAAATTTTGTTAACCTAACATGTATTAAAATTAAAAAGTCATCAACTTAACACAAAAATATAAAAGAACCAAAGTTAAATCAATACTTGCATAAACAAAACTTATAAGTTTTCCACCAAAACTAATATTACCACCTCCACCACTTAGTAACACCTCACACCGCTTCCACCACCTACTTCTTCTTCTACAACCACCGCCAACACTAATATCTATTGATTTTTGTCAAAATTATTTATTGATGTAGATATGTATTAATATTAATTAAGGGACATTTATGATGTAAAATTAATAAATCATTTATCATGAGAAATTAATGAGACACCAATTAATAAAACACTTACACTAATTAATATTTAAGTTGAACAAACCATGACCATATATCTTTTTTTTTATGTTGATTGATCTAATCGTTATTGTGTTGTATGCATATAGTATACTAATAAGGAATTAGTTTTGATTGATTATTTTTTAACGGTGCGGTCATGGTTAGTACAATCTTAGAAATAAATCTTATAATTAATTAAGAAAACATTTATAATTAAAAAATAATTAGTCATTTATTATGAGCAATTAGTGAAACACTAATTAATAAAACACTTTATAATGAATAGATTATTTATTATGTGCAATTAGTGAAACACTAATTAATAAAGCAATTATGGTATTTAAGTTGAACAAACCACCATTTTGATTTATCTTTTCTATCAATTCCAACCAAGGTGGAACACTGGTTAGAGGCCACTCTTATGACACAATAGGTCATGAGTTCGAACCTCCCCGTTATAATTTTTGAAATTCCATATCTTGACTTGAGTCATTTTTCATTCATAATATTGGAATTAATGCCACGTGTGCGAGTTGTAGGGGGTGGTCAGGAGAACCACAACCCTTGATTTATCTTTCCCACGGACAAATCCTGACCACCACTCAGACAGGCAAACTTAGCCTAGCTTTGTTTTGTATTCTTGATATGGACTAATTTCTTAGAGATATTATATTAATGATTAATTGCAATAAGAATACAACCACTCCAAGTATCAATCACACCAGCTTCAACACTTCTTCTTGTAACACAATAACGTGGCTGCGGATCTTGTGAGTGCACCACGAACTATTAAAGATGAAATACAACCTGATTTGAATTTTTAAGAAAATCAAACCAATATTGAATCATATTTGGAGAAAATTTTACCTGTATGAAATATATTTTTTATTTTTACAGTAGCATTATTATTTTATATATTATTTGGGACCTATTAATTCTTAAGGAAAACTTATGAAATGTATTATTTTATAATTTTATCGAATTTATTATTTTAGCACTAAGGGCCCGAGTCGGGACCAGAAAATTTTATTATTCTAAAGAGAATATTATATTATCGAGTTTTACTTTAAAGAAGTTATACTGTATTCTTTTTCCAGAGGTCACTGCTTCGAATTCCGGCGCAAATTTCTCCTCTGGGTGATTGTTGGAGGCCCTAACAGGTGGCAAACTAAAATAGGCCCTCTGACACGTACACTGTTGTGTCTGATTTTATCTTTTGATAGGTGCTCATTTTTTTTATTTATTATAGAATAAACTTTTGTGGGAAAATTGGGTAGAAAAAGTGCTAAAGGCACCTAGAAAATTTTATAAAGGCATTTGCACTTTGGATAGGGGCACCCCTTCTTTTTCATTTTCAAACAGTGTTTCGGCAAGGAATTTTGGTTTCAACGATGAAGGATTTCTGCACGAGATTTTGTAGGAAATTTCGAGTTTTAAAACAAGAATATCTTCTTGCCTTATAAACAGGAAATCTACGTGTACTAATTACGGGAGTTTTAAAAAAAAAAGGAAATTATCTTGTATTAAGCAAGAAAGATATCCTTGGAGGATTTTGTCCAGGAATAAAGAAGATTTTTCTTTAATAAATAAACATAGAGGGTAAAAAGAAGGAAAAAATTCTCGATAATATTTTTAATTAAAAAGAAAAAGATTTTGGAGATACAGCTGGAGATACGTAAGAAGGTATGACTTGTTGGTTTAAATAAGGTGTTAGAAGTCCAGAGAGGGGGTGATAGAGACCACC
This sequence comes from Papaver armeniacum, assembly GCA_023531295.1. NCBI lineage: Eukaryota > Viridiplantae > Streptophyta > Magnoliopsida > Ranunculales > Papaveraceae > Papaver > Papaver armeniacum. The sequence continues at coordinate 461,364 of JAJJWW010007029.1, read as the reverse complement.
TTTCTTTTTGAGTTGAATATTATTTTTCTTTTACTATTTTTCTACTTTTTATAATTATTTTTTGGAAAAGAAAGCTCTATTCGTTGTTGTTGATGGTGGTTTTTAGTTCAGGGATAAAACTGTAAAACCTCACATTTAATTTGCCGTCACTTTGCAAAGAAACGGAGCCATGTAAAGTGATGAGTGTTCAACCTCTCCACTGGCGTATTTATTGAGCAACTCAATATGTTCACATGAAATTTATCCAGACTGATGCATGTAAGCAACAATGTGCCATGGATTAGTAGGTGCAAAGTCCCACCAAAAATCACAAACAAAAGAATAAAGGAGTCGCGGAGAGGAAGCGTGGCCATGCCATAGGCCAGCCGGCGCCACTTGGCCACGCCCCATGCTACCCAACCGGCCCTTACTCCTTTGTCGACCAATCAAGTCACTTTATACCTGCCACACTCCCATGAGTTGTGGCTTGGCCCATACTTGCCAGCCCTATTCCCCATCGACCAATCAGGTCGCATTAAACCTACCACGCGCACCAGAAGTGTAGCCACACTCGTGCTTGGCCGGCCCCCTCTTTTTATTGAGCAATCAGGTTGCTCTAAACCTGCCACAATATTAAAAGAGGTGGAATTGCGTCAAGTGGTCACCATGCCAAATTGGCTTCCCAAAGATTGTACAAACAATCGGGATTGTTTAGTAAACAATTTTAGTATGAGCTACATGGAAAAAGTTTCGTATGGATGTCTAGCATAACATAATAAAATTCAAATCAATCGAAGTAACGAGCTAAAAGATACAGCATAAAAGGCGAGCTAGGTCATGGTTTAGAACTCGATTGCAATTCCTCTTGAATTCTTCATGAGTTTCACTGTCGAACTGTTTTCACCTCCTAAACGAGCTCAAAACCTAAATATTCCCGCACGAGCAGATAGGAAATTCTTTTCTGATAAGAATGGAGGGCGAACCGTCAAAATCCGAGTTTGTACGAGAATTCTACAACGATTTTAGTGAGGGTCCCACATCTGAATTTTATGATTACGAAATTTCATGAGTTAACACAAATTTATCTGAATCATCCCAGCCATCCAACTTGGTTATCCAACTTAAATGGTTTATATTTAATCTGAGACAATCATCTTGGCCATCTACGGCCACATGCCGCATGCCTTATGCGCTAATTAGGGTTTCGGCATGCCAAACCCTAATTTAGGCAAAGTTGCTACGCCAATCGAGCCAAAACAATGTTCCACGGGGCATTGGGATTGATGTGGCCACTGAAACTGATGTTTCCACACCACATTTAAGTCTAACACCAATGTGCCAAAATTTAGTGGTCATGGCTACGCCAGGTGCTACTTGCACTATCGTGCCGCTGGCATGCACAAACTATGCCAGCCATTCCATCGTGCCACTAGCATGCACGAACCATGTCACCTTTGTCGCAGCACTCACCGCATGCGCTAAAGGTGCCACTGTACCATTATCAGGCGCCAACAAAAGGTAGCCATAATCAACTGCTACCCTTCCTCATGAGATGCAATCTCAGCCATCCAAGTTCGCTACCGAACTGACATACTTGTGGCAAGTTTTAGGCGACCAGCCGCTTAAATCTACTGGCCATGCATGGCTACACCAGGCGCCACTTACACCATCGTGCCACTGGCAAGCACGAGATATGCCCCGATCATGCCGCAGTGCCACCGGCATACACTAAAAATGCCACCGTGCCATTACTAGGCGCCAACAGAAGGTAGCCAAAATCAACAGCTACCCCTCCTCATGAGATGCAATCTCAGCCATCCAAGTTCGCCACCGAACTGACGGACTTGTGGCAAGTTTTAGGCGACCAGCCAAGACGAGCCTAATAGCATCACATGTTATTTTCCTGCGGCAAGACTCTTGATTTTGGCTTGCCACACGTACCAAATTGCTACATGTTTTCCACGAAAACATTCGAGACATCAAACATGTCACAAACTGGGGGATACTCATCAGGGTATTGGTCTCAGCGGTTTGTTTACAACGTGCGACATTCAATACGCCCGTTACAAGAAAGTGTCATGAAGTGGAACGTTTAATGTTGGCAAGGAGTAACGGGTGTAAACGGATCCACTTCCTTCATCATGGAAGCACAGTTTCTGACGGTTACCCACTCTTTCATCACTCAATCGTTTTCACTTCCTACGAGACCGTGGTACGTTTTATTATGACTTGTATAAATAGGTTTCACCTATTTCCACCAAAAAAACAAGTTTTTGGTCGGCAACAACATAGTATCCATAAATCACCAAGAACTGATAGCTTTTCACTCTGCATTCCAGTTCCACTTTCTGATACAAGTCATAAAACAAGCCATATCTTCAGAATCAACTATTCTGGTCTCAACACTTTCTTCGCTTCCGTCCCTAAGACCAACCCTTCTCCTTCACTTTGTGACCGAAGAAAGCATGGAACGACCATTTCTTGGTTTAAGCCAGGATTGGACAAATTGATCTCTCGAATCAAAAGTACTCCCGTGCAGTGCATCGTTTAGGGTTTAGATTCGTTTCTCATCCACACACCCAAAATTACCAAAATCAGCAGAAACAATTTTAACCCACTACAATTGGCGACAACAGTTAGGATATTAATCTCTCGGTTGCAATATCAATTTTCAATTTCATTTTTCATTCCAAATTTCAAGATGGTAGAGCTCGGGTCCTGTCAAAGAACAAACCCTGATGCCACCGGCGTTGAGAACATCCTTGGTATCAACGTTCCTTCCAGTGACATCAATGTACCAGCTGTCAGCATGATCCGCACCAGCGGCACAAGAAACGTTCCATCAGGCATCACACCTCCAATCACCATAAACAGAGCCGCTGCTGCCACCCCCATTGTTTCTTCAAGTGTGACGCTCCCAGTCGTCACCAGAGCTGTTGTCACTCCACCATCTGGACGAGGATCCAGAGGAATCCCCCCTATTACCATTGCTGATTTGATGGAAATACAAGAAGTTTTTGCTAAGGCTCAGACGGACATGGCCACAACTCAAAAGGAGCGAAACAATGAACATCCGAATGATTAGTCAAGGGATCTAGAATTTGGGCGTTAGATTGTCATAAACCAAATGTGATCGAACATCAATTGGTGGAGTTGTGCATTAATGCTTTCTGGGACTCTGTTCACAAAACCATGTAATCTATGATGGAGCATGTGTGTGAGATTTTTTTTTATTTCTCCAAGGTGCAGCGCTGAGATATATTTTCAAGATCTCATCCGTGTTGCGTTGGCGCTTCGAACTTTGCTCCAGGAGACGCTTCAACTTTTCGCTCCATAAGCCGCTTCGCTTTAACTTTTAGCTCCAGAAGCCGCTCCTCTTCAACATTCTCCCCAGAATCCGCTCTGCTTCAACGTTTCGCTCCAGGAGCCGCTTAAACGTCTCACCTCCAGAAGTCGCTCCCCTTCAACCTTTCGCTCCAGAAGCCACTCCGATTACACGTTTCACTCCAGGAGCCGCTTAAACGTTCTCCCCAGAAGCCGCTCCGCTTCAACGTTTCGCTCCAAGAGCCGCTTCAACGTGTCACCTCCAGAAGCCGCTCCTATTCAACGTTTCGCTCCAAAAGCCGCTTCAACGTTTTCCCGTGAGCGCTCCGCTTCAACGTTTCGCTCCAGGAGCTGCCACAACGTCTCACCTCCAAAAGCCGCTCCTCTTCAACGTTTTGCTCGAATCCGCTTCAACGCCTCACCTACGTAAGCCGCTCCTCTTCAACGTTTCTCCGTGAGCCTCTTCAACGTTCTCTCCAGAAGCCGTCCTCCTACCTACCAAGAGGCGTGGATTCAAGGTGGTACGGTCAAATTAAGCTACACTTGGGGACTGAAGCCTCCTTCAGGTTTAAAAGTTTAAACGCACTCACCGCCTTACCAGCGAATGCAATGGAAGCACATCTTCCACGAGGAAATAAGCTCGGGATAATTACACATGGGGACTTTTTCACGCCGCTTACTCACTGAGAGCCTGATACACCTAAAGCCCGAGTCATGCGTGAAGGACATGCCTAGAGGATACGAGCTAAGTAACTATCCTTAAACTAATGTTTTATATCTATTAGTCATATCAAATAAATTTTAAATCTCTTAGTGTTGAGACGTGTAAATTCCTCAACACTCACTACTGTGTTGCTAGGCATGCTTCCTAAACACATCCTTTCCTCTTAGTGTTGAGACGTGTAAATTCCTCAACACTCACTACTGTGTTGCAAGGCATGCTTCCTCAACACACCTTTCCTATTTGTGTTGAGATGTGTAAATTCCTCAACACTCGCTCATCAGTATTTCCAGGCATGCCGCCTCAACACACTCTCCTCTTGGTGTTGAGACGTGAAAATTCTTCAACACCACTATTGTCTTGTCAGGCATAATGCCTCAATACATTTTTTTCTCTTAGTGTTGAGACGTGTAAATTCCTCAACACTCACTACTGTGTTGCTAGGCATACTTCCTTAACACATCCTTCCACTTAGTGTTGAGATGTGTGAATTCCACTCTTTTGTGTTGCTAGGCATGCTTCCTCAACACATCCTTTCCTCTTAGTGTTGAGACGTGTAAATTCCTCAACGCTCACTACTGTGTTGCTACACATGCTTCCTCAACATATCCTTTCTTTTAGTGTTGAGACGTGTAAATTCCTCAACACTCACTACTGTGTTGCCAGGCATGCTGCCTCAACACACATTTCCTCTTCGTGTTGAGATGTGTAAATTCCTCAACACTCACTACTTTGTCTTTTGCAAGGCATGCTTCCTCAACACACTCTCCTCTTGGTGTTGAGACGTGCAAATTTCTCAACACCACTATTGTGTTGTCAGTCATACTGCCTCAACACATTTTTCCTTTTAGTGTTGAGACGTGTAAATTCCTCAACACTCACTACTGTGTTGCTAGGCATGTTTCCTCAACACATCTTTCCTCTTAGAGTTGAGACGTGTAAATTCCTCAACACTCACTACTGTGTTGTCAGCCATGTCGCCACAACACACCTTTCCTCTTAGTGTTGAGACGTGTAAATTCCTCAACACTCACTAATGTGTTGCTAGGCATGCTTTCTCAACACATCCTTCCTCTTAGTGTTGAGACGTCACTACTGTGTTTCCAGGCATGCTGACACAACACACCTTTCCTCTTAGTGTTGAGATGTATAAATTCCTCAACACTCACTACTGCTTTGCCAGGCATGCTGCCACAACACACCTTTCCTTTTAGTGTTGAGACGTGTAAATTCATCAACATTCACTACTGCGTTGCTAGGCATGCTTTCTCAACACATCCTTCCTCTTAGTGTTGAGACGTGTAAATTCCTTATCACTCACTACTATGTTGCCAGGCATGCTGCCTCAACACACCTTTTCCTCTTAGTGTTGAGACGTGTAAATTCCTCACCACTCACCACTGTGTTGCCAGGTAAACTGCTTCAACACATTTTTCCTCTTAGTGTTGAGACATTCAAACTTCTCAACACTCACCACTGTGTTGCCATGCAAACTGCCTCAACACATTTTTCCTCTTAGTGTTGAGACATTCAAACTCCTCAACACTCACCATCCATGTTGCCGGAAAACTACCTCAACACATATTTTTCCTTAGTGTTGAGATGTGGAAATTTCCTCAACACTCATCATCCGTGTTGCCAGACAAACTGCCCCAGCACATATTTTTCCTTAGTGTTGAGACGTGGAAATTTCCTCAACACTCACCACTGTGTTGCCAGGAAAATTGCCTCAACGCATACCTTTTCCTTAGTGTTGAGATTGCAAATTCCTCAACACTCACCAATAGGTTGTTAGGCATACTTCCTCAACACATCTTTCCTCATAGTGTTGATACCTTCAAACTCCTCAACACTCACTGTTGTTGTCATAGTGCTGACGGCTTCACCACCTCAACACTCATCTTTATGTTAAGGATCACTGCGCCAACACTCCATGGCATCAGCACCCTTTGGCCAAGCCAAAAGTATGCCAACACAAGGATCATAGAATACTCATACCTCCTGACCAAAGGTTAGTCAAATTTTCCTGGCAATCTCTTAATGTCTTCCCTTTCGATTTTATCCTCATATGTCACCATCTCATGCTTACCCCGCAAAAATGCCACTGTTACGTGCTAAGAAGGGGACTTAATGCTGATGGTGGTTTTTAGTTAAGGGGTAAAAATGTAAAACCTCATATTTAATGTGTCGTCACTCTGCAAAGAAATGGAGCCATGTAAAGTGATGAGTGTTCAACCTATCCACTGGCGTATTTATTGATCAACTCAATATGTTCATATGAAATTTATCCAGACTGATGCGTGTAAGCAACAATCCGCCATGGATTAGTCGGTGCAAAGTCCTACCCAAAATCATAAAGCAAAGAATAAAGGAGCCGCGGAGAAGGAGCAACAATGAGAGAAAACGTGGCCATGCCATAGGCCAGCCGGCGCCACTTGGCCACGCCCCATGCTACCCAACCGTCCCTTACTCCTTTGTCGACCAATCAGTCGCTTTAAACCAGCCATACTCCCATGAGTTGTGGCTGGGCCCATACTTGCCAACCCTATTCCCCATGACCAATCAGGTCGCATTAAACCTACCATGCGCACCAGAAGTGTACCCACACTCGTGCTTGGCTGGCCCCCTCTTTTTATTGACCAATCAGGTTGCTCTAAACCTGCCACAATATTAAAAGAGGTGGAATTGCGTCAAGTGGTCACCATGCCAAATTGGCTTCCCAAAGATTGTACAAACAACTGGGAACGTTTGGTAAAAAAATTTATAATGAGCTACATGCCAAAAGTTTCGTATGGATGTCTAGCATAACATATTAAAAAGTCAAATCAATCGGTAACGATCTAAAAGATACAGCATAAAAGGCGAGCTAGGTCATGGCTGAAAACTGACATAATCCCTCTTGAATTCTTCCTGAGTTTCACTGTCGGGCTTTTTTCACCTCCTAAACGAGCTCAAAACCTAAATATTTTCTTGCAAGCAGATAGGAAATTCTTTTCTGATCAGAATGGAGGGGTGGACCGCAATATTTAACTTTTTAATATGTTATGCTAGACAATGAAAGCATAAAAGGGTGGACCGCAATATTTCTTGCGCTAATTAGGGTTTCGGCATGCCAAACCATAATTTAGGCAAAGTTGCTACGCCAATCAAGCCAATACAATGTTCCACATGGCATTATGAATTTGGAATTGATGTGGACACTGAAACTGATGTTGCCACACCACATTTGAGTCTAACACCAATGTGCCAAAATTTAGTGGCCATGGCTACGCCAGGAACTAGTTGCACCATCGTTCCGTCGGCATGCAAAAACTATGCCAGCCATTCCACCATGCCACTGGCATGCACGAACTATGCCAGCCATGCCACAATACTGCGGCATGCGCTAAAGGTGCCACTGTACCATTATTAGGCGCCAACAGAAGGTATCCATAATCAACGGCTACCTTTCCTCATGGGAAAACAAAGTCAATTTGGGTATTATCGCTTTGGGTAAACCACATCAACCAGAGGATGGGTATCTAACAACTGAACTTCTTCATGGACATTATTAGGTTCGGGAGAGCTAGTATGAAGGTAATCTGACAATGGATGAGGCACATATATCAAGTCCCAAGTGAGGGACCTTTCTAAGACTTAAAGCACATGGAGAATGATAATCACCCCCAAACTTAGAGTTTTTAGTGTCTCTAGAAAGACTAGTCACAACTTCCCTAATTTCTAGGTCATCAGATTCCTGGAAATGGTCAATTGATTATTCTAAGTCAGGCTCATCCTCACACATCTCTCCGAGTTCACTTTCTTTGTCTAAGACTATTGTTTCTAAATCGCTAGACTCAAAATAAACTCGTTCCTCTAAACCTTCGTTGGCTTCGTGAAAAGGAAATACTACATCGTCTAAAATAGGGATATTTCTAGTCAAACCCTCGTCCTTTTGAATATGTGAATAATTATTAAAATTATTTGGATTTGTACTAGAATTAACATTATCATTATAAAGCTCGTTGGGAGTAACAAATTCCTCATCACTATGCCTACATATTTCAGATTCTTCATCAATATTATCCTCATCACAATCATCATTATAATAACATGAAAATGATCGAACCTCATCTAAACAAGTAGTGTTACCAATTCTAACCTCGTCATCCTGAATATAAAAATTGTCCTCATTTTCACGGGTGATATTGGAAAGAATGTATTGGAAATCAAGAGTAACTCGAGAAATTATTTCTTCCGTCTCTAACTCTAACCTACGTGTTGTCTCAGCAAACTCACGTGTTGACTCAGTTAACTTACATGTTGACTCAAGTATCTTACGTGCTTCATCTAGATAAGAGAAATTATAGGAATTTTGCTCGTATGACCGGTATTCATGTGAATAGTAATTGGGCTCACCATGGTATGAGACATAATCTTCAAAAGGTTGGCGTTCCCAACCACTATTCACACTATGGTCAAAGTAATGTCCATTTTGAAAATCAGTCGGATATTCGTTATATTGGCTATCGTAATACCAGTTCGACATTCTCAACACAAAATAAACCCACTGACAGGGATTCGCGGGTGTTCAGAAAAACTTACCTCCCGTTCCAGATGGGGGATGAACCGTTGAAGTCGACTTGGGCCACCGACTCCGATGTCAGTGTACGAACCCGAGGGCCGAGCCGAGACAGTATCATAACCGTCGTCCTTCCCTGTAGCAGTTTTATTTAAACGAACCCTTCCTTAGGGTTTTAAAAATAACAATGTCCAAAAGTCCAAAAATAAAAATAAAAATTACAAAAAAAATTACCTATTACAGTTTCTAAAAAAAATAAATAATAATAACACTATATACAAAATTTTCTTCTTCACTCCGTTCGGATCTCTCTTTTCTTTCCTATTTTGGCTTTGCTTTTGTTTTCAGCACTTTCTCTTTTTCTTTCGCTCCACTCCAAATCTGAAAGCAAACATAAATACCAAAACGCGTAAAAAAGAAAAAAAATAATAATAAAAAGAAAATCCCGAGCCAATTCATCATGTCTGATAGAGACTCGGTTTTGTGGCATTCTAACAGAATGAAACATGCGCAAGAATACCTCTTGGCTGTGCCAATTAGTGGGCTTCAACATAATATTGCGCCAAGGCAGTTTAGAGCTGTTTTGAGTTATCGACTCGGTATTCCACTTTTTCCAAAAGGTGGTTTGTGTCCGTGTTGTAAGCGAGATATGGACATTTTTGGCGATCATGCGATTCATTGTGCCAGTGAGGTCGGGCTCAAATATCGCCATGATCTCGTTAGAGACGTTGTTGCTGATATGTGTTATAAAGCTGGTGTACATGCTAGAAAAGAAGTGTCCTTGGGCCTTCTTTCAAATGGCCAAGCCTTGAAGCCTGCAGATATCCTTGTCTATGGGTGGGAGAATGGGAAAGATGTGTGTTTTGATGTTACTGGTGTTTCACCTTTTACTACTGCGGCAGGGAATGCTTTCATACCAGGCCAAGCCATTTCTAACGCAGTTTCACGTAAACGCACCAAATATTTAGACATATGCACTTCTCGTGGTTATGGTTTGGGTGTTTTGGCTTTCACTTCCTTAGGTGAACTTGGTGAGGATTTTGTAATGCTTTTAAAGAGGCTTAGGAATTGCTTGGATAACCTTGATGCCAGCAGTGGTCATGGTAGTTTTCTTTTTCATAGATTAGGTTTGGTTATTCAGAAAGGTATTGGTGCCCAGCTTGTGGCTAGGCTACCAACTTCTCCTTCGTAAAAACAATTTTTATATTAATAATAATTATATATAATAATAATAATAAAAAACATAAAAACAAATCTATAAACAAGTCCGCGTCGGGGGCGCCAAAAATTGATGATATTTTTCAATGATGTTGTAGTAAGATGATTCGTTCACTCAGACTTGTTGAGAATTTGTTTTAAAACTAATAACGAAAATAAGGAAAAATATATACAAAATATTGTCACAGGATGAAGAAAGTTACTGGGACTAGGATTTCTTCGAATTCATAACATAGGGTTCAATTTATTTATTCTCGACAATTAAAGTTCAATAAATAAAATTGACATGAACTCTGATTTTGCCAAGGTAGATTCTCAAAAGATTGGTTGTAAATCCTAAGCATGATGTATCAAAACATTTAAGCTAAGTATACCTCATCAAATTAAATGACAACCAATTAATTCAAATCATATTTCAATTAAAATTAATGCAAAAGTATTAAAAAGAATTAAATAATTTTACCCATGTATGAAATTCGTCTTCCTCCGTCGTCCCAGTGTTGGTTTCTAGCTCCACATCGTAAAAAAACACTCAAAAAGATAACTCATAGCTCAAATGGTGTTTTTATTGAAGAAATAAAATAAAACAGAGATTCGCAACGCTATTAAGAAGTTACAGAATGCCTTTGTTATATATGTTGCAAGTCAAGCTACGTGTCTCGGAGGATCATTCTGAGATTTGAAAAATTAAGACGCTATAAACGACTGTTGTCTGCAGTAGTTGTTCTTCGTATCTTCTTCTTCATGCAGCAGCAGAGAAAACTCTGCAACTTCCAATTCTATGCTCAGTCTCTGTCCCCAAAACTCTCCCCCGCCTTCTGTGATCCCAACCACCTATATATACCCATTCGGAATGAGAATTAATTCTCATAACTCCAAATAATCTCGGCAATCAATCAAGAATAATCTCTTTCACTTCCATGCAAGATACGGGATTTTGTTCCATATTTTAACTCCTCCACACGCCTGTATCCTCCAAACACGCTGATAAAAGGTCTCTGGTGGAATAAAACACCTTGCAGCCACACGCTAACTTCTCCAAGCCACACATGAAGTACGGGAAAGCATAACAGACCACTCGATACTCTCGTGTCTCTGTTCTTATGAAAGTTTGAATAAAACCCCTTTATTTTTGAAACCAAACATATCAGTAGTCCTGTTTTGTTGAAACACTATGGTACCAATCCAAAACACGAGCTGACTCTGTAATCACACAAAAACCCGAAAAAGTCCCTTTCCCCTGTTATGTCTCAATCTCGTGATCCAGCCCAATTCAGACAAGTTAACCCATCATACCAGTCCTTTTTAAGCTAAATAAGTCCAGCCCAACCAATTTCGGTTATTGATTATCCACATAACATCTTAAAAAAACCCGAGAACAACTATCCTCCCCTGTTTAGCCTCAACAGGATTATCTAGCTTAGCTATTTCGATTCCGGAGAACATATCATTCCTGTTAAGTCCAAAATAGTCTTCCCAAGAAGTTTCAGCGATTGAATCCGCCTAAAACACGTCCAAATCACAAACCCTAAATTCTGCCGTGAAAACCAAAAATTCCCGCCAGTTTCAATTTCAAACGGGGAAGATGATGGTAGCCCCCTATCCAGAGTGGGGGTGCGAATAGTAGACGCCATGAGGGGTTCCTCTGGTCAGCTGCTTGGGTGCAAATATCCTTTGGGCACCCCTTATCATTTGGGTGCCCCTTATCCACAATGAGAGTCCGTTTAACAAATGTCCTCCGGGATGCCTTTAACAACTTTTCGAGCCAAATTTTTCCGAAAACGTTTATTGCCAAAAAATACCTACAAATACATAAAAACACAATATTAGTACAAAAATCGAGTTCTAACAATATATACATCGAGGACAAATCAGACACAAAAATGTGTCTATCACCACACGTAGCAAAGTGCTACATGTTTTCCATGAAAACACTCGAGACATCAAACATGTCACAAACTGGGGGATACTCATCAGGGTATTGGTCTGACGGTCGTACAATACGCCCGTTACAAGAAAGTGTCATGAAGTGGAACGTTTAATGTTGGCAAGGAGTAACGGGTGTAAATGCATCCACTTCCTTCATCATGGAAGCACGGTTTCTGACGGTTACCCACTCTTCCATCACTCAGTCGTTTCACTTCCTACGAGGCCAGGGTACGTTTTATTATGACTTGTATAAATAGGTTTCACCTATTTCCACCAAAAAACAAGTTTTTGGTCGGCAACAACATAGTATCCAGAAATCACCAAGAACTGATAGTTTTTCACTCTGCATTCCAATTCCACTTTCTGATACAAGTCATAAAACAAGCCACATCTCCAGAATCAACTATTCTAGTCTCAACACTTTCTTCGCTTCCCTCCCTAAGACCAACCCTTCTCATTCACTTTGTGGACCAAGCAAGCCTGGAACGGCCATTTCTTGGTTTAGGCCGGGATTGTACAGATTGATCTTTAGAATCAAAAGTACTCCGTGCGAGATCATTGTTTAAGGTTTAGATTCGTTTCTCATCCACACACCCAAAATCATCAAAATCAGCAAAAACAGTTTCCCACAAACAGTTGTGTAAACTGAAATCATGCAAATCATAAAGATGATACTTTTCAATCGTACTATTTTCTCTGGTGTCGTCATGAGTAGTAAGCCTTTCTATAACCTAGGCAAAGGAGGAAGCCATTACACCATGCTTGAGTGGTAACAAAATTAATAAATCTAATAATTTATTTTGGTTACTTGCGTAGATTTTAATAGAAGAATATAATTTCTCATAGTTAATTTTTATTTCATCATTGGATGGTTTATGCATCTTAGTTAATTTTTATTTCATCATTTGATGGTCTATGCATCGACTTTGTTCTTTTGATATCCATGATTAAGATGTACAATTAATATTTGAAGATAGAATTTATTTTGTCAAGAAAAATAGAATCACCTTTATGTATGATAGAGTTTTTTAAGGTTATTATAATTTATGAATCACATGAATATGTTCAATGAAGGAATCCATAGCCTTGGTTTTTGTTAATAATTCTTATTGTTATTATTTATAAGGGGGTAGTCAAACGAGATTTCTATGGACTTTCATAGATTTTTAATTTGAGTGACTCCCAGAGATTCTATGAAAATCTAGAGATTTCTAGTGATTCTCTGAGAGAATTTTAGAGAGTCTTTGCGACTTGTTGAGACAAAAAATGAGATTTGTAGAGACAAAAAAATGAGACTTGTAGAAAGTTTATGTGATTTGTAGAGACAAAATTGAATAATATCCCCTGATTAATTCCAAACATTACCGATTTTTTTTTATTATTCACGTTACAGTAATAATAAAAGTACCATGAACACCTAATGAAATATGTGTACATTGCCAAAATAAATCTCATTGTTGTCCTATGCCTAAATTTTCATCCACTTTATTCTACTCGTCCCACATTTTATTTTTTATGCTATCTCATCACTAATTTTCTCTGAGAGTTTTCCAACAACTTAAAATCGGAAAAGAAAAACTCATAACTTCTAAAATATATATTTTAAAATCGATATATATCACAAAGACTCACATAGCCTATTTTAAAATACATATTTTCCAACTTAAAAAATCACTTTATTCCACAAAAACTCACATAGTCTTGAATACCCCTTTCCAAGTGGCCCTTACTGCACAAGGAAAAAAGGTTCACTCCAAAAACCAAAAAATCTTCAAATTTCCAAGTCTCTCGAAATATCACCTCTTGAGGAGAGATTTCTACCATGCCTATTTTCAAGAAAAAGTCTCTCCAAATCTCTGAAAACAACAAATCCCTGACTTTCAATTCTCCTTCCTTCGATAACAAGAGGGTTGGAGTGACTCTTATGAAATCCTAATCCAATAACATGATGTTTCGGAGAATTTAAATGACTTGAAAAAAGTCTTTAACCAATAACAAGAGACATTAAGAGACTCTCTGAAAATCTCTATAGACTAACAGTAGATTTGCGAACTCCCTAGAAGTCATTGACTAACCCCCTGTTAGTTTACTTTAACTAAATCATTCTTTTGCTCAAAAATCATTTTTACTAGTCTAGAATCAAATCTTTAGAAGTCTAACATAAGAGGCGTCGCCATTAATAAGTGTTAGGTTCTTATATGTGCTATTATGGTGAATCCGTGAGTCTTGTTAGTAATAGAAGATAGAAGTCACTCACTTGACATTTTTCAAACAGAAAACTCTGATTTTTCTTATTCTTAGATTAGTAAAACATATTACAAGTACATGGCTTTTTTATAGCTTCACAGATCAACCATCTAGAATCTTCTGAACTAGTTAACTAAATTTAGTGTGCACACAAGAACTTTGACTGGTTGTGTAAACACTAGACAACTTACAAGACCGGTAATTTGTTTTAACCACTAGATGACCGGTTGTCAATCCGTCAAATATATAATTACACTTTCTTACTACTCAAAATATAAATATAGCAAGGGCAAGAAAGGATCGATCCCACAGAGAGGTCTAGGTTGTCAAATTGTTATGGTTTCCTATATAAAACACCGGAAGAATTTCTGATTGTGTAAATAAAAATAAACAAAAAGCAAATAAAGTACGCAAATCAAGGATGTGAAAATATTGGATAAAGGTTTCATCTTCAATTGTAAACAAGTTTATGAATATATGAATATAATTCGTATTTAATCTCGCTATCATCAAAAGCCATAGAATACCTTATTGCAAGAATACTCCGTAAATTTCCAAAGTTATCAACACACACATTAGGGCTGCGTATGTGAATTCTACCTAAAGAATAACCTAACGCCTTGCGCTAATCAAGTTCAATTCCTAGGAGCATTAAGTTTCGAAAAATAGCTAATCAATGCAATTGAAATACATTGCGCAAACAATTCGAACAAAGGTCAATTTCTACATATGACTACGAGGATGTATCACTACAACCTAGAATCATATCATGCTACTCATATTCAAGGTTATCGCTCGATGAAAACCCTAAAATAGCTATAGATATGGATGTGAGTTCAATCAATTCTAGACTTGACTAAACAAACATTCAATCATATTGCAATCCATCAATCATGCAATTATTATAACCCGTAGAAATCAAACGATAATATTGAGAGAAAACTAGTTCATAAAAATCATAACTTGGTTGCAAAATCCAACTACGTCTTTAACCAATAATAAATCAAGTACTTGTGTTTTTGGAAATCATCATAAGAAGTTTAGAAGAACCTATCATGTGAAACCCTAGAACAAAAGTAGAAGTCTCCCTAATGGAGATATCCCTAGGTTTAGAAAAGAGTTTTTTATATATATGCTTTTCTCCCCATAAGGATACTTTCCCAAAATTAGGTTAATTCTTCTCAAAACCCGTCTCCAAGTTGGTCCACCAGGCCCAGGAGTGAAAAATATGTCTCTGGAATTTTTGGTCCAAAAGCGTCGCCGGAATTGATGACGTCATCACCGAATCCGGTCCACGGTCGCGGAATCCGTCCACCGGAAAATTTGTCTCCGGCCGCTTTTGTCATCGGAAATCTGTCACCAGCAAGTGTGCACTCCCAGCAACTCATCTTCCCTTCTCTCGCATTCCAAACATTCACAAAAATCATCCAAACCAATTCTTTCTCTCTTGCGAAACGTACCCAAAAGCGTGATGCGTAGCTCATATGTCCGGCCGTCGATTCTTGCATCCGACTCATACCCCCCTCGCGATTCACTGAAATATTGCGATCGACACTCTAAGCTCCGAAATCCGACAACCGGAAGTATGCTTACCAGCTTACCAATTTCGCTCCGTTTTCGCACTGCGGCTGCACTCTTGTTCAAAACAATCTGTAACACCACTACTTGCATATCCCGTGCATTAGCATAACCAACTACAGCTCAACCTTTCGAGTCAAAACATAGCACCACCTCACCGTAACTTGATACATTCTCCGCTCCGCCGCTCGCCACTCCGACTTCCATCACCGAAATTCATCCAACAAATGCACCTTGCCAAGACAACAGCACTTGCTTCAACTAACGCCGCCATACCATTCTGTGAATCTCTTCTCTAGTGTCACTAGTTCCACCTTCTTGCCCCGAGCCACCAGCAAAGAACATTGTCACCACTGCAACTATGCCACAGACCCTCCAATCTCATTGATCCCTGCATCGCTGGACTCGAGCTCCACACAGCCGCCATCACGAGACCAACTTTCCCTCTCTTCCTCATCGACTCTGTCTCAAACACCAGCCATTCTTCTCCACTTTGCCATCATTAGTGACCTTAATCCACAAAGCGCCACACATATTACCCGCTTCAACCCTCACCCGACCTCGCCATACCTAGCTCGGTTCGAACACACAGCCCAGCTGCTCTATTCTCTCGAGCCTAGCCACCGTGCTCGACTCGATCGCAGGCTTCGAGATGCTATCACGATTCCCGCCTATAGCGCCCGTGTATAGCCATCTCAATGTGTAGTCGACTCCACTCCACGTGCTTCACCGCCTCTCTCTCGTTCAACTTCTCCTCGCGAATTCGGCGCCACACCATTAACCACCAATCCATTCTCTCGTCAGGTCATATTCAATAACCTTGCTCCTGCATCTCCACCAGCGCATACAACAAAGATAACCACCAGCTCCACTGCCAATTCTCAACGGTTCCAACAGCACATCACTCGGCTGCAAATGCCTTGCCAGTTCAACCTCGCCAACCATTGCAACACTTTGCACGAGCCATCACTCAATTCATACATTCACCGCAGCACCCAATGGCAGCCCACGGCCCTATTCTTTGCATCCTACCGGTTCTCTTGCAATTGCTCATGCGAATAATCTCGGCTCGAGCCACCAAAGAATCGACCAACTCCATTTCCACGCAACCTCATGTTACTCCTCCCGAGCTCAACCGCCACTCATAGCCTTCCACTCAATCAAGCCCACTCATTCCCTTTCTTGCACGTAAGTCGAAACCAATCCATCACCAGTAACTCCCTTGGCACTTCCTTGTCATAGAACCACATCACCACCAAAGCAGCATATTAGTAGCTCCATCTGCAGCTCGGCTCACGAAAAGCCGCACCAACCCTCGTAGCTTCTACCAACATCTTTCATTTCCTTCCATCTTCCGACCCATTATGCCTTGTGCACCACCAGTTCTCTTCTACCTATCATTCTGTGAACATGGCAAAGACATGTCACCTGCAATGACATAGCACCCGGCCTACCATCTACAACTCCCTCTTCATCAACACGGCTTCAACAAAGACACTCCTAGATTTCTCCACAGCTCTGTCAATCCGTTCTCAGCACACAACATTGCTACCTTGCCTGGTTGTGATTGAAGTTGAATTGGTCGATCGGGTCTTTCAACAAACACCGTGTGTGCCGGATCTTTTGGTAAAACCGTTTCAAGCTTGTTGGGTGATTCCTACGGTCACTTTGCTCCTTCCCTGCATATTCATACAAAAACCCATTCATTATAATCATCAAAAGCCTCGTTCTTCACTTGTAATAGCTTGAGTTTCTTCTCTCGTAATTCTTCTTGTTTGCCGGCCATTCTTTGCTTGAACTAAACCCGAACTTCCACAATTTCAACACCACGAGCTCTGTATCCTTCTTGTAATTGAATTCGAACTCTCTCTCTCTCGAACCCTTGATACTCAGGCTATCGAGCCTAGCCTTGCCGGAAGGTGGAACGGTGCAAAGCTCGTGCGAAATGAGTGGGACTTAAGCCGAACTATGGAGAAATCTCGACCTAATAGCTTTTAGTTATGAAGGGGGAGGTGCCCCTTAACGATTTGTAATCGGCTTTAGTGAATAGTCAGTGGTTGCCCCTTATCCTCGACTGGCTCCAAATAACACTTCCCTTAACCAAATCTGGCTACCCCTTAACATGTGGCTGGGCTCTCATTAGTATTAGCCGAGATGAAATGTCCGGTTTACCATTCCGAGTTCTTCTTTTGCCCATAACTTCTTCATACGAGCTCCGAATGACTCCGTTCTTTCGCCATTGTCTTCATATTCTCGTCCTCTACACAATGAAAAGTAGAAATCTTGTATTTGAACGAGTTCTAATTGGTCTTTTTGCTCCAAATGACTCCATTGCACCTAATAAACTCAAAAGCACACATAAGATACATAATTTACAAGAAAACTCGCAAAGAAAGCATAAACTCTTCATAGAAAATACGGTGTATTCTACACCTATCACTAGACTAGTATTTTACATTAATATAATTCTAGAAAAAGTGCATCAAACATTTCAACACTCCTCCTTGATACACTTTTGATCAACTCCCAGTAGTCTTCTTAGGAACTCAAATTTTGGCCTTGCTAAAGACTTTGTAAATATGTCTCAATTTTTTTCCATGTTGCAAATACTTGCTCAATTTCCTTGTCTGCTTGTTGCTTCTCAAATAAATTGATGCTTGATAGGAATGTGTTTTGTGCGATTATGAAACTCGGGATTCTTCGATATAGCAATCGCAGACTTGTTGTCACAGTATATTTCAGTCGCTTGCTTTTGCTTTTCTCCCAAATCTTCAAATATTCTTCTTAGCCATGTAGCTTGCCTTGCTGATTATGCAGCTGATATATACTCAACTTCTGTTGATGATTGCGCGACTCTTACTTGCTTTTATAAGTCCAAGAAAATATACCACAACCAAGTGAGAATGCATAGCGGATGTGCTTGTGAGATCATCCACTCGAACCAGCCCAATCATTGTCCTGTACCCAACTAATTTTGAGTTTTTTTCTGGTTTGTACCATATGCCATACTCCTTTGTACCTTGTAGATACCTTAGTATTCTCTTTGCTGCACCATAATGGATTTGTGTTGGACTTTGCATGAATCTTGACAAGTAAAGTAGTTGTATACATGATATCGAGGCCTTGTTGTCGTAAGATATAGCAAACTTCCAATAAGACTTCGTAGGTTGAAGCATTTTCTTTTGTTGATCCATCTTCCTTCCTTAGTTTTTCATTAGGTACCGATGGTGTTGCTACGAGACTTGCATCCAACCATCTTGAACCTTTTAGTAGGTTTTCAAGTATATTTCTTTTGACATATGAAGATGCCTTTTTCTCCTTGATTTATTTCGAGTCGGAGAAACTAATGCATTAGTCCGATCGATTACTGTCATCTCGAATGTCTTCATCATGTCTTCCTTGAACTCCTGAAGTAGAGATTCATTGTTCCCTGTATAGATAAGATCATATACATACATAGAAACAATAAGAGTACCTGAATTTGTAGTCTTAATGTAAAGTGTTGGTTCATTTAGACTCCTTCTTAATACAAAATCGGTGAAGTATTTGTCTATGCCACTATACCATGCGGTGCTTGTTTAAGCTCGTATAGTGCTTTCTTTAGCGTTAGCACTTTCTCTTCTTATCCTTGCTTTACAAATCCTTGTGGTTGCTTTGGATATATATATCTTCCTCCAATTCACCATTTAGAAATGTTGATTTAATATCCAACCGATGAATCTTCCACTTCTTTTGAGATGCAAGTTGCCACAAGTGTTCTTATAGTGTCAAAACGTACCCTTTGGTGCAAATGTTTCATGGAAATCAACCCACGGTTGTTGCTAGAGATGGAAAACGGGAGGGCCGAGGCTGGCTTGTTACGGGTTACAGTGCACGGTTAACACGAGCCAAAGATTGCGGGTTGTTATTCTTCACGGGTCGTCATTTCTTCAACCCGTGCACCCGTAGCGGGTAAAGCTTGCGGGTTTTACGGGTTAGCCCGGCTTGTTTTTATTTAAAATAAAATTAAAATTTGATTAAGTTAATTTGTGATCCACGAGGTCAATAGCCACATCTTCATCAAGACAAAAATTATCAACCCAAACATCTCCTCTCTCGGAAATCTTCGAATCGAGGTGATAAAATAAAAATCTCAAAAAACTAACGCAAACCCGAGAATCAAATACAACAAGACAAACATAACCGAGGTATTAAAACCCGAGTTATTGAGAAATAAAGGAATTAAAATCCGAATAGCATCTCTATCACCAGAGCTTTCACGACCATAACAACACTTTTTCAACTTCAATCCATCATCCAACCGCATCACCTTCTTCTTCTTCTCTCATCTTTGCATCACCTTCTTCTTCTTCTTCTCATAGAGCATCATCATCACGGTTCAACTCCGAGCTCAAAATGGAGCCATCATCGCTAACAAAAACTCATCGGCATCGCAAAAACTTCATCGTTGAATGCAACTAACATCACGAGACTAGAGCTCCATTCAAACTCGAGACTCAAACCTCAATGGCGAAGCAAACCACTCAAAGATTACCACTCCATACCCCTATTGACCTTAGACCCTATCAAGCTTGAAACAAAGTTTAAGTTTCATCCCCGTTAATCTACCTGCATCACCAGAACACCCACAGTTCAAGTCCAAATCTTCCCTGACTAGATGCAAAGAACCGATGAACAAACAGACATAGTTGGATATCGCGAGTATATGCTAAACTAGCCACTGGTTCAAATCAAATCAGAAATATCACAAAATCTAAATCAATTAAGCAAATCAAATTTCAACAAAAACCCGATTTGTAAAACTGATTCAATTAAGCAAATCGCTATTCAATTTAAACAAATCAATACCTTTGCCAGCAAATCTCTATTCTTTTAAATACTCAAACAAAAACACAATTTCAAACTAAACCGACAAATTTAATCATTATTGTTGAGAGAATTGAAGCAATTGGCTTGAATCTCAATCCCAAAACACCACAGACCCCCTTTCAATTCACGACTTTTTCATCTTCTTTTTACTTAATTAACTTCAATAACACCATTACTAACACCAATTGAACCTTTCCCCTCAACTCTCTGTCCCAATCTCTCATTATCATCTCTAATCTCCACCAGCTGAAGAACGCAGAAGAAGAGAAGGAGCATAAGAAAAAAAAAGACAAGGAAAGAGAGCGATGTATCTTCATTTAGTTTTAGGTTTATCCTTTTATACCTTAAACGTAGGGATAAGATTAACCCTAGATAATATGACAGTTAGGATTAAATAAAAATTATTAATAAGGTCTTTCAGACGGGTTGTGGGTTTAACCCGGGTTTCACGGACGGTCAGGTTAACCCGTTTACTAACAAGCCACCATTTCGCTAACCCTAACCCGGCTTGTTTATAACCCATCCAAGCCGGGTTAGGGTTTTCACGGGCCGGGTACGGGTTTATCCGCGGGTTTTGGCTTGTTTGCCCGCTCTAGTTGCTGCGTGAAACCTTTGGCCACGAGTCTCGCCTTGCGTTTTTCAATTGATCCATCTGGATTATTTTTGGTTTTGTAAACCCATTTCACACCAATGATTTCTTTGTCTTGTGGACGTTCGACACGTTCCCATGTTCATATTTCTCAATCGTTTTTGATCTCTTCTTTCATTGGATCAACCCATACACCTTGTTTAACTGCTTCATCAAAGCTTTCAGGTTCTGGAAATACAAAGTTGCAAGTTTCGTATAGATCTCACAATGGTCGAACCTTTTCCGGTATTGATTCTGGAGAGGATACTTCTTGTTGTGGAGTTAATGCTGGGGCTGGTGATTCTGGTGGTGAATCTGCAGGTGCTGTAGTCTGCTCGCCACCATCATTTTTATCATCATGTTTTTCTGTCTCCGCAGGTAGCATCACTGTCCTTCTGGTAATAGTATCTGCCTCCCAATTCCATGAGGAATTCTCATCGAACTCAACATCTCTACTAATTATCATCTTCTTTAGTTGAAGATTGTATACTTTGTAGCCTTTGGATTGAGAGTTGTAACCCATGAAGATACCTTTCTCTGATTTTTCTTCTAGCTTATGTCTCTTTTATTTGGGGATATGAATATATCATATACACCCAAATACTTTGAGATGTTTTGCTGACGGCTTCCTGGTTCTCCATGCTTCAATTGGACTCTTGTCTCTCACTGCTTTTGTTGGACATCTGTTCAGAAAATACACTGCCGTGTAAACAGCTTCTGCCCAGAATTTGTTTGGAAGGCCTTTTTCATACAACATAGACCTAGCCATCTCCATTACGGTTCTCTTTTCCTCTACGTCTGTTGTTTAGTCGGTGCATAACCCACCGTTTATTGGTGATCTACTCCTTCATATTCACAAAACTTGTTAAAAATTTTAGAGGTGTACTCTGTACCCTTGTCACTTCTTAATACTTTAAGATAGTGAGCACTTTGTTATTCCACCAAATTTTTAATCTTTTGGAAAACTGCAAATACTTCAGACCTCTCGTGCAAAAAATAAATCCAAGTCATTCTTGTAAAATCATCAATGAAAAGAAAGAAGTACCTGGATTGATCGAGCGATGGTGTCCTCATCGGTCCACAAACATCTGTATGCACGAGTTCTAATGGTGCAGTTCCTCGCCAAGCTTGTCCATGCGGAAATGATAGACGATGTTGCTTCCCAAGTTGGCAACCTTCACATACGTCAGTAAGTTCTTCTATACAGGGCATGTCTCTCATCATATTCTTTTGCTGGAGTAGCTTGAGGGCATGGAAATTGAAGTGACCAAATCTTCGATGCCATAACCATGAATCTTCAACTTCAACTTTCAGGGCAGTATTGCTTACATAATTTCAATGTATAGGAAAATTTCGATTTTGCATTTTTGCAAAGAGCAATAATTTGATTCTTTTTCTTTCTGAAAAAGCGGGGGTAGAACAACCACACCCAATATTTCGCTTAGCAATCTGTATGGACTAACTTCAATATACTTTCAAGAGAATCAACTAGACAGTCAGACTCAATCTTAATAAAAGTATATCAAAGAGTTATATCTCACTTTCTCGATTCAATACTTACTCAAGCAAATAGAAATCTGCGAGTCTAATTGAATACAAGAGAAAACACTTGAACGGTACCAAATACCAATGTTCAAGGATCAATCAATTTCAATCAACAACCAAAGGTTGGATTTCCAAATTGATCGATTCAAACGCACAACCTGTGATATTTTAATTATATAACAAAATATAATGAGGAAAAGAAATAACACGAGACCCCGAAGTTTTATTAACGAGGAAACCGCAAATGCGAGAAAAACCCGGGACCTAGTCCGTCCATTGAACACACACACAACGTATTAAGCCGCTACGGACACTATCCTACTACAAACTAACTTCGGTCTGGACTGTAGTTGAACCCCAATCAATCTTACACTGATCCAAGGTACAGTTGTGCTCCTTACATCTTTGATCCCAGCAGGATACTACGCACTTGATTCCCTTAGCTGATCTCACCCAAAACTAAGAGTTTCTACGACCCAAAGTCGAAGACTTTAATAAAAAAAATTGTATCACACAGAAAAGTCTACGGTAATAGATAAATCTCTCTCCCACAAAAATACCTACGAGTTTTTGTTCCGTCTTTTGATAACTCAAGGTGAACAGAACCAATTGATAATCCGACTTATATTCCCAAAGAACAGCCTAGAATTATCGATCACCTCACAATAATCTTAATCGACTAGCGAAAGAAGATATTGCGGAATCACAAACGATGAGACGAAGGTGTTTGTGACTTCTTTTATATCTTGCCTATCGGAGAAATCAATCTCAAGCCAATCTTACGATTGTACTTAGTACGATAGAAACAACAAGATCGGATCACGCAACTACAAAGAAAATAGTTGGGTGTGGCTTCACAATCCCAATGAAGTCTTCAAGTCGTTAACCAACATGGTCTCGAGAAGAAACCTAAGGTTAAAGGAGAATCAACTCTAGCTAATACAACTAGTATCACACACAAGGTGTGGGGTTTAGGTTTCCCAGTTGCTAGAGTTCTCCTTTATATAGAATTTCAAATCAGGGTTTGCAATCTAAGTTACCTTGGTAACAAAGCATTCAATATTCACCGTTAGATGAAAACCTGATTAGATTCAAGCTAATATCTTTCAACCGTTAGATCGAACTTAGCTTGTTACACACAAAATGAAATGCATGTTTATTTAGGTTTGTGTAACCATACCCAAACATGTACACTTAGTTGATTCAACAAAGAGTTAACCAAATGGTTAATTAGCCATATGAGCACTTCCATATCAACCATATTCTTCTTTACGAACTAGTTCAAATGACTCAAATGAACTAGTTAGAGAGTTGTTCAATTGCTTAGATCTTGTAGAAGTATACAAGACACAATCGAAGCAAAAACGATTTGATTCACTCGAATCAATTCATGAACTTTATAGCCACGGTTTGCAATTATGCATTCCTTAGTATATATAAGTTTAAATTCATGAATAATCGTTTTTAGAAAATAAACAACCTAAGTACGCGAATCGAACGCGGACTTATGTACCGGAATGAGTTTGTTTTCAGTTCAAAAACTCCAGTGATTTTCACACGATATGAACTTCCGATGGTGCGGTACTGGGTACGCGGACTATAGTTCCAGCTTTTCTTGAGCAAGAAAGTACGCATACTTTGGTTCAAGGAATAAGGACTTACACACATATGTGTTACCACACAATGTTTATATCCTTCCAAGGTTATATATTCTAAACTGTCATTTCAATCATTGAAACATTCTTAGAGGACGTTATATGATTGTTATTCACAAACCATTTTTCGTCAAAGCCATTTTCAAGTAATTGAAACTTAATATGACTTTCGTCATTAGTAAAGATGAAGTTGTCCAAAGCGAAAGCTTACCAACACATCTTTCGAGAAATAGATACGCGAGATAAACTCGGCTTCGAAATAGCAAATGTGTATAATCAAAGTCTATATAGCAATACGACTTTTGTCTCAAGATAGGAGATAGAGTAGATAGACTTTTGAGTGATAGATAAGTTCAAGTCTCCACATACCTTTTAGTCGATGAAGTTCCACAAGTTCCTTGAGTAGTTCTTCGTCTTTATATGATGATCACCATGGAGTCTTGAGCTCAACTACACTTTTTATCCTAGTTCGAAACTTAGCTATAAGTAGACTAGAAATCAAGAATTATAGTTTTGATCACTAACATTGACAACATGCTTGAGATAGCAACGCATGCGAGTTCGAATCGAGCGGGTGCTCTAACACGTTCTATAATATATGAAGCATATACCATCTCGTAAAAAGTACAAAGAATATCTTTTTTCACCATTTGGCCAACACTCTATAGACTAGTTTTCAAACTGGGAACTAAGAAAACATCTCGGATAAATTTCGTACCTCTTTTAATTTTTTTGCGAAATTGTCCCTTTGCCTTTCGTTTCAATTAGTTCACTGTTTCCCAATCTGATTTGTGCCTTTTTGGATGTGTCGATGTCGCGAAAATGCTCTCGCCGCCATCATATGATTGATACAACCACTATCGACATACCATGCTTCATTTTTTCTTCGATGATGTTTGGCGGGCATAAAACAGTTTGTGCGTCCTCCTCCTTTTCTTCTTCATGATAGTTAGCATGGAAGTTTTTCTTTTCCCAAAGAATGTATTGCAATATCACCAAAACGCAACGGAAATTGTCACATTTCTCGGCTTGCCCTTATGCCAATAATCTTACTTCGATGATTTGGTATTTCACAAATCTTACAAGGAGGAAAGTTTTTCTTTCTTGTCTCTCTTTTTCCCCAATTATTATTGGGTTTATCTCCTTTATAATTTCCTTTGAATTTTCTGCCATTTTATTTAGATTTCGAGACTTGCCAAAGTCGAGTTTTACCAAAACACGCTTTCGATTGGAGCTTCATTACGCCTACTCAATCTCTGTTCATACGATTCTAAGGAACCCATAAGTTCTCGTCACCAAGAGAGTCTTAATATCTTTCGACTCCTCAAAAGCGATTACTATATGGTCATATTTTTCGAGAGACTTATAAGAATTTTCTCAACTAAGTTTTTATCTGCAACAACTTCACCATAAACATTCATTTGATTAACTATACCTTTCCCTCTAGAATAAAAATTCTTTACAGTCTCAGAATCTTTCATTTTGATGTTCTCCAAATCTCTTCTAAGTGTTTTCAATTTAATGGTGCGTACCTTTTCATTTCTTTGAAACTCATTCTTTAGCGTAACCCATGCTTCTTTGGATGTTGTAGATCTCATTATCCGCGAAAATATTGTGTCATCAACCCCTGACTGAAGAATATATAGAGCTTTAGCATTTTTTTGTTTTTCTATCTTTCAACCGAGTTTGTTGTTCTTCAGTCAAATTTGTTGTAGTACCTTCATCAACACCCGTATCAATTATGTCCCAATGATCTTGAGACACAAAATACTTCAATTTTATGCACCAGAAATCATAATTTCACCGGAAAATATAGGTACTGCAATGGATGATTGACTACTGCTTGCCATGATTATAAACGGAAATGAAATGCCCGATTAGATCGAACGAGCTCTGATACCACTGTTAGGTTCTTAGATGTGAAATTATGGTGAATCTGTGAGTCTTGTTATTAATAGAAGATAGAAATCACTCACTTGGGATTTTTCAGACAGAAAACTCTGATTTTTTCTTATTCTTAGATTAGTAAAACACATTACAAGTACATGGCTTTTTTATAGCTTGACAGATCAACTATCTAGAGTCTTCTGAACTAGTTAACTAAAGTTAGTGTTCACACAAGAACTTTGACTGGTTGTGTAACACTAGACAACTTACAGACCAATAATTTCTTTTAACCACTAGACTAGTATTTTATATTAAGAGAATTCTAGAAAAAGTGTATCACACATTTCAACAATAAGTCTCACTTTTGAATCGATTTACGACAATGATCTGTCGGTCAGAAACATTTTTTCCCAACAAAATAGTTGTTATTATGATATGAATCTGGCATTACCAAAAGTTCAAACAAAAATATACAAATTTTTCTTTAGCCTACAAAAGAGCTACATCTTGATCGTTATAGGAAAATTACGAGAACTGGGATATTAACAATATAGTAGTCACTAACATACACATTGACAACAACCAAGACTAACCTATGCTCTAGTATTCAAATTCAAAATCAAGTATTCAAAGTCAAATTCTAATTCAAGTCACAAACATATATTCAACCTAAACATATACAACAATCTCGGTACACCACAAGCAGTGAGGTTTGTTTAATTTAGACAAACATATGCATTTCACAATAAAGATTTAAACTCTCAAATCTAACACCAAACCACTTCTCCTTACTCCAATAACCAAAACTGCTAAAACCAATGGAGAAAAGAAACAAAATCCGACTAAATCACGGGCCTATATTTCTAATCGGCTACCAACTTCAATTTGATGATTCAAGTCAATTACCAGACATGTAATCTAACAACAAAAAATGAAATCAATTTTGACTTACCTATCTCGTGGTTTTCACCATCTTCTATTTTTCGACAAAACTTTACTCGAGCCTTCGTGTAAGGTTAACCTCAAATAAACCTTCTAAAAAAAACTAACAATATATTAATGATTTTTTTGATCGGTAAAGAATTTGATGCTAACGAGTTTCAACTCATATCACCGGTGTCATCACTCGGTGACTTTAAAATTATACTACAATGACATCGTTCAATGGTGTGTGTTTTCGAGATGTAAATTTTTTTATTAGTTGTTTTTTTAATCTCCCACAAAGTGACAGAGGAAGAACAAAGAAGAACAGGGGAAAAATGAGGAGACGAGAACTAGATTTGTCTCTCCATGTTTTCTTTTACCTAAGATAAAAGGTTTGTATGGTTACATGTGTAACATTAAGTTCCTCACAGCTAAGGTTGTGATAAATCAATAAAGGGTAAATAAGTAAAACTATTGTCAATCTATTTTCTTAGTAAATTAACTAAAATTATGATAACTTGACAAAAATTGGGTGACTTAGCACTTTTGGATGGAAACATGGGTGGAGGCATATATTTGCAAAACTTAAATTAAAAAAAAGAAAAAAGAAAAAAAAGACCTAGTTTTATCTGTCGGATTGAAAATGAAGCCTATTTTTATATGTTATCCATATTTTTTCAGTTGATCATAATATAATAATATTGAATTAAGGTACACTAGCATGTAAAGAGTCACAAATATACAATACTTAAGATCACACAGAATCATATGGTACCCAATAAAATAAAATTGACATGACCGGTAATAATCATACAATTACAAAAAAAAAGGGTCAGAAATATTACCATAACCAGCAGTCCTTCTCCACCACCATCAAATCCATTAACCTTTAGGCCTTTTCCTATGAACATGCCAAAACATGGTATTTGGCATATATGCACCCATTATGGGTATGCCAAACTGCCAAACTCATATGCCAATATGTTATTTCTGGCATATAGGCATACACGACATTAGAGTTTCCAGCGAGCGATAGAGTCTTCATCGCTCGATGGTCACAATGTCGTTCGATGGTCATTCAATCGACATCGACAGGTCAAAGCTCGCCGCCGATACTTTGATAATCGCTCATCGATCTTCATCCAACGGCTAATATTTCCCCCTCTATAAATACCTAATTTTAATCTCATTTCAACTCACACCGAATTTCTTAATCTCTTAAGAATTTCTCAATCTCTCTAGAATTTCTTAATCTCCAATTCTTTTCATCACTCTTCCAGTTCCTTAGAGAGCATGGCTGATAATATGAATCCCCGAGTGCATGGCAAACCACCGTATTATCCAAAATCGAAGAGCCGCTTGTCGTGCAATTGTAGACAAGTGAAACTAGGAGAAGTCAAATTAGGAGATGTCAAGTGAGGAGAAACCTAAAATTCAAAACTGAGAAGATGAATGTATTTGCGGAATTATATTGATTTGACAATGGAGCCAGTATTTGATCACCAACTATTGTGGGAAAGGATTTTTTTAAATTTCAAGAACAAACAATGAACCTACGCGGTCGTAGTGTTTCGATTTGGTTCGACGCTTCGTATAATTAAGCGAGGAAGTTACTAGGTATGTTGCTTTACTTCAAATGAAGGTCCAACCTTGAGAAGTGGTGAAACCACGGTGGAATTTCAGAAAGGTGTCGTGTGGAATATCGCCGCATCTACGGGCAAAAATTCCATTTTGAAAGTTGTTTCGAGGTTTTAAGATATTTGCCCCAATATTGTCCAACATTTGTGTTGTAATTTCAATATTTGTAATTAATATTAATTTTGTGTTTTAAGTTTAAATATTTGTAATACTTTTAATGTTTAAGAATATAATTAATATTAATTTTCAACAATATTCGTCAAATTTTCAAATTCATTAAACTTCACAAAATTAAAAACTTCAATATAATTAAAATAGTCATTTTACAAGACATAAAACTAGACAATAATTGGAAAGACTCTAAAAATTTTTTTGGAACAATGTTCTTCATCTTGTTCATCTTCTTCATTTCACTAAACTTCCAATCAATGCGCTCATGAACGGAGTCTCCTTTGTTTATCTTCTTCTTTGGCTTCAAATTTGTTTTGCCTTGATTTTCCTTGCCTTTAACCTTTCTTGGCCTTCTCTTGGTTGCGGTTTTGACTTGGTTGATATCCAAAACTTGGAGACTTCTTTGCTTCTTACTTATTTCTTTGAATCTATCACATATCTTCTCAACGGCACCTTCAAGTACTACTCCCAGAAAAAATCAAGTTGTGTTGCCGAATCAAGTTGGGTTAATTGTGCCATTTGGATCAAATAGAAGAAATAAATTAGATTGAGAAAAGAGAAATAGATCGAGAAGAAGAGAAATTTTTTGTGTAAAAAATTTGAGGTAAGTGTTGAGTTTGAAAGTTACCTATTTATAGCGATGAAGAAATAGCCGTTACCGCTAGAGTGAATATCGCTCGCTAGGGAGTCGATCGCTCAGCGGTTTCCCCATAGTGGCGCAAATGGTTTGGCATGCCAGGTGGCATGCCAAACACCATTTTTTTGGCATGTGCATAGGAAGAGGCCTTACCGCAAAAGTTAATAAAAAAAAACAAAAGCATCAAAAAACATAGATTAGAAAAAATAAAATAAAATACAAAGGCTTCAAAAATGATTGAAAACCAAACAAAAAATATATAACACACAACAAAGAAGCCTGGCACTTTTAGGGGCGACCCCGAAAGAATTAGGGCGACTTTTTTATTCCCAACCCATATACACCGTTAAGGGATGTCCAAAAACGCGGAGAATACGTTAATGCCCTTACACAATCGGAAGCTATTTTGCACCCGATTATTATAACTAAATCGGAAGCTTAGTAACTATATTATACTACCGATTATTATCGATTTTGTGCCAAACTCGCATCTGGCTTCTATAAAAATCGGAAGGGAAATAACCTCACGAGACTACCGATTATAGTAGATCCTAAATTCCCAAAATTGGTGATTTCGCCAAGAAAGAAATTTGGGGCAACTGTATAATCGGAAGTCTTATTAACTACCGATTATTCTAGTTCCCAAATTCGAAAAAAATGACATTTCTGCAAAAACAAAATTTGGGGCAACTGTATAATCGGTAGGTTATTAGCTACCGATTGTTCTAGTTCCCAAATTCGAAAAAAAATGACATTTCTACAAAAACAAAATTTGGGGCTCCTTACAATCGGTAGGTTATTAAGTTGAGTATACTACCGATTATAGTAGATTTCAAAATTCATCACATGAAGGATTTTAGAAAAAACTAAATTTGGGGCAACCTATAATCGGTAGGTGGTGGAACCTATTTGGCTTACGATTATGGCTACATCCAAATCACGAACCACATGGTCATGCCTGGCTCTGTGCACTCAAAACCTATGGAATTTTGCAAGCGTTCGATCTGGGGCTCCTCATAATCGGTAGGTTGTCAAGTTGTTAACGCTACCGATTGTGGTATATTTCAAATTTTCTTACATGAAGGATTTTAGAAAAAAACTCATTTTGGGGCAACCCATAATCGGATGGTTTGGTAATATATTTTACTCCCGATTAACTCTGCATCCAAAACACGAACCAAGTGGTTATGGCTGGCTGTGTGCACTCAAAACTCATGAAATATGGCAAAGGTTGGATCTGGGGCTCGTTATAATCGGTGGGTTATATAATTATATACCCTACCGATTATAGTAGATTTCAAAATTCATCACATGAAGGATTTTAGAAAAAACTAAATTTGGGGCAACCTATAATCGGTAGGTTGTGGAACCTATTAGGCTCCCGATTAACGCTGCATCCAAAACACGAACCAAGTGGTTATGGCTGGCTCTGCACCCCTCAAAACCTATGGAATTTGGCCAAGGCTGAATATGGGGCTCCTTATAATCGGTAGTCTTACAAGTTGGATAAGCTACCGATTATAAAAGGGATTATTAGCCGAAGTATCTACACAATAATCGGTAGGTATTGTTTCAATTTAACCTACCGATTCACCTTTAACCTACCGATTATGGTGTTGGCTACCGATTATATAAGGGCATATTGGCCATTTCGAAAAATTAAAGATAAGGGGTAGCTTAGATTTACGTTTGGGTGACATTTTTTTGTCTTTTAGTGTCGCCCCTAATTCTTTCGGGGTCGCCCCTAAAAGTGCCAGGCAAAGAAGCTCTCAATAGATGAGGGAAGGAAAGAATTGACTCTTCCTGAATAAGTGCTCCTTCAACTTTTTCTTGATAGTTCTTCCTTGTTATAGAAATTAGCTTCTCTACACAATTAAATTCCTCTTTCACATTATCATTTCCAGGACTTTGAATAAAGATTTTAATATCAAAACCTAGACCTTTTAATACACCAACCAAGTTCTGAGAAATCTTGTAACCTAAGAATTCAAGTTTAATTTCATCTTTGATGAGATTCACAACTGAGATTGGGATACTTTTAAGTCCATTCAATTGCTACAAAAGAACTTTACTATCTATTTAGAACCTTAAACAAAATCTCCACGGTTTAGAAGTACACACACCGGAACAGATTCTTCACTTACTAAGACATTATTCTTAAACCAAGAGATAACCACAATTGGATTTCTTGTTGAGACTGTGTTTAAATCACAAACTGCTGGTGAAGAAACTAATATCAATTACTACAATTGAAATAGTTGTTGACACCTCTTTATGCAGGGGCCAAATCAAATTATCAGTTTGACTAGAGTTTTTATTGAGGTTAATAGTGGCTATGTTTTGCACAATGTTAGAAGGGAGAACTTGATTTAAGAAATCCAAGTTCCATTCCTTGATAGCTGCATCAAGAACTTCGCTTACTCTAGTTAGGGTATTAACCATAGTGGGCCTAATTTCACTTCTGTTTATGGTATTGGGTCCATTTAGTGTTATCCAGTTGTGATTCCATAATTGAAATTATTTTTTTGTTTGGTTTTATTTTGAACCCACAATTGGGGGATACTTTTATAAATTGGGGGATACTAACAGTTATATGGGGTTGGATTCTGGCTAAGGGGTATTTTTTTTAAGTATGCCCCTTCTCTTCTTACTCCCTCCGTACCACATATATAGGCGGAGGGACAAATTCTCTTAGATTAAGAAAATTACCTTGAATTCATCATTTTTTATGTTTTTTCTTGTTTTACCCTTTATCTTATTACTAACACAATTTTCTATATATAATAAATAAGGGTATTTGTGAGAAAATTCATCTTGAAAATAGGACTCCGCCGATCTATTCGTATAAAGAAAAATTAAAATTCCGCCTATACAATAAGTACGGAGGGAGCATTTCTTTTCTTCCTTTGTGATATCAGAAAACCTAATTCGGTATCCCCTTCCAAAATGGCAATAACCTCCATTTCTGCTAACTCAAGTTCCAAGGTCCATGCATGAGCATGATGTATCCATCAAACATAAGATTTATTAGGGATTCGAGTCAAGCACTCAGAGTATACACTAGTCTAAAGTGTCAGATCGTAATAATTAACATTCCCTAGGATTTGTTGCATACACATGGTCGATTGTTCATATTGGAATTAGGACAAACTGCACGCAAAAGTCAACAAATTAAAGTGTAGAAGAGTGATACTAAAGTGCAAAGATTACAACATTTTTATCACCACAGTCGGTATTGCATGCATCACGAAGACAATTCCGACTGTGGTACTGGATCTCTATGTATATTTAACAGTTTTTCAAAAATTAATCAAAATAAACGATATTGGTGAAAGGCTGAAAGCCAAAATCAATTTTTGTTCAACCAATGCCGGTTCTTACTCAATCAATACCAATTATTTTTTATATTTTGTGATTTTATTTTAGATAAGGGGTACTTCAATTACTTCATAATGTTTTATTTGTTTATTTTTTTGAGTATCCCCCAATTTGTGAGAGTATCCCCCAATTGTGGGTTCTTTATTGGGCCGACCGACACCCCTAGTAAAGCCAAAATCAATTTTTGATCAACCAATGTCCTTCTTATAATCAATACCAATTATTTTTTATATTTTGTGATTTTAAATAAGGGGTACTAATTAGTTTTATTTGTTTATTTTTTTTTTGAGTATCAATTTGTGACCATCAAAAAGATTGGAAATGGATTGGAAATGGTTAGGGCCGAAAAACCAAAAAAATGCCCCCCTTTTAGTCCAATTATTATAACTTCTTGTGTATCCTATCTTTTCAGGGGTATAATTGGAAAGCAAACTTTAATATAACATATCTAAAAATCCGTGCCTTGGAATTTTACAAATTTTATCTCGTTAGAAAAGTTATAAGAAACTCTACGCAACAAGTACAAACAACAATATCAAATTTGGAGTTTTTACGAAAAAATCGGAGATATATATCATTTTAGACACAATTTTAGAAAATAAATGTATATCCATTATGCAAACCATCACAAATGATATATAATACTTTATGTAGCAAAATATTGGTGTATGCATCAACTAATTTTCCATTGCAACTAATAAAACGATGTAATCCATCTGTTTCAAGAAAAATGATACTATCATTTTTAGGCACAATTCTCGAAAATTGAATGCATAGCCATTATGCAAACCACCACAAAGGATGCATAACACTGATTGCAACCATATTTTGGTTTATGGATTGACTAATTTTCCGTTTTAGAAAAAATAATACTTTCACATCCCGTTTCAGGAAAAATGATACTATCACATCCCGTTTCGGAAAAGTGATATTTTCGCTCTGTTTCGGGAAAAGTGATACTTTCGTTCTGTTTCGGGAAAAATGATACTTTTTTCCGTTTTGGAAAAAATGATACTTTCGCTTCATTTCAGAAAAGTATCACTTTTTCTGAAATGGGGCGAAAGTATCACTTTTTCAAAACGGGGAGAAAGTATCACTTTTTCCGAAACGGGGCGAAAGAATCACTTTTTCCGAAACTGGGAGAAAGTATCACTTTTTCCGAAACGGGGTGAAAGTATCAGTTTTTCCGAAACGGGGAGAAAGTATCATTTTTTCTGAAACGGGGCGAAAATGTCACTTTTTCTGAAACGAGGTGAAAGTATTACCTTTTCTGAAACGGGACGAAAGTAGTCGTGGACAAACTCCATCTTCATATTCTTCTTCGGTCGGCCCTCCCACCGTGGCAACGGTCGTATACTAGTTTTGTAGGAACAATTTTTTGTGTTGGTAAGCCCTAACCCTTTTTTATTTATGTTTTTTTGATCCTCCCCCTCAGATTGCTGATTAAAGGAGTTCCAATTAAAGTTTCAGCAATTTTCAAAGAGGTGAATTTCTCGAGTTTTATGTAGTTTCTTAGAAATTTATTTTGCTTAGGGTTTTTGGTTCATATGCATCGATGAAAGAGGTCCATTTTATTTATTTATGATTGCATAAAAAAAGACAAGAAGGCACTATATTACCTGTATGCTACGGTCGACGAAGAGGTAATGAAGAAGATCCATCATGCAACTACGACAAAGCAAGCCTGAGATAAGTTGCAGACTTCTTACAAAAGTAATGAAGAAGATCCATCAAGCAAAGAAGATCCATCGTGTTCTTTGGTTATATCCATATAATCTTGCTTAACTTTCTCCAAGTCATTTTACAAGATAAAACATGAAAGTTCTAAACAAAATTTCAAGTATAGGATCAGCAAATGCTTTCCCAACTTCTACTACATTTTGGTAATCAGCTGAAAAAAGTAACAATGTTTAAATAAAAACAAACAAAATCAAATTATGGGTTAGATGAAAATCCTGGCGAGATTGGGGTATACCCAGATTAATTGGGGTATACCCAATTCTAAGTGGACATGTGACCTTACTAAGGGGAGGTCAAATATGGTTGAAGTTACAATACTACCCTTGCCCTTTATAATTCTATTACCCTAATCAGTTTTTTTATTTTCATTTCATCTTCCTTCTTCTCTTCCATAACCACACCGGCTCCTCCCCCACCACCACCACCAAAACTCGTCGATTAATTCGTTAACATCGTCGATTCGAAAACTCCGAGTAATCTTCATCAATGGAACCACCACGGCGTAAGGGAACTCGTATGAAAGGCGCCAATCGAAAACTCAATCAATACAACCCTGGAATTGCAAAAATTAGTTCAACAAACAGAAGAAAAAAACCGTCGAAGAAGAAGAGATTGAACCCGCTCAAAACAAAGAAATGGTGTGATTAAGAAAGTAATGGCCTACTTAAACTCACTCTAGTACTTCGATTTCATGTTTGCATGTCAAATTAGGTCAGAAAAATCGAATCTTTGAATTTGCAGTTATTTCGCCGGCAAGGTGTTTGTTTCACAACCCTGCCGGGATTTCATACTTAGAGTTCCTCCAGGATGCTCGTTGGTTGAATATCTTGCCGGCGGTTTAGTTTTTGTAACTGTTTTCACAGGGTCGGGAAGTTATTCAACGTATAATCTTGCCGGCGCTTTTTTTTTAAAGCCGGGTCGGTTATAAACTTTTAACTTGCCGGCGGGATTTCAGTTTTTTAGCGTCTCCTGATGCCTTGAATTATAAAGGTCGGAATGGTATGTAAATAATACCACACCGGCGTTATGTTAGCCGGTGTTGTTTTTATTATAGACGTTGCCGACTTTTGTAGTTTAAAACCCAATCATAGTTGTTAAAAACCGGCAGGTTATTGGAATAAAACCCTCCCGACCCTTGTTTAGCCGGCTTGCTGTTTAGATATCTACCCTTCCGACATTATTCCGCCGGAATGGTTATATATGTTGAGCCTTCCGACTTATAGTTTTTTTCTTAATTGTTCTTGTTCAGGTTGCAAAAGGCAAACAAAAAATCTCTGAAAGCTCTTAGTCCTCCTTCAAGACCTCCTCTTGTTGGTGAAAAACTCTTGACTTCAAGACATCGAGGGGCATACGTTGTGGCGGGAACAACAAAGATCCGTATACCGAATGATTCTCAACCATCATCGGAACCCAGTGATTCATACGAGACTCCAGATGAAGACCAATCAATTCCATCTGGTAGAAGAGGTGACGATGATGATGGTGATGAAAGAAATCCGGCTGCTGAAGGAGGTAACAATGATGATGATGATGATGGTGATCAAGACATGCCTAAT
This sequence comes from Papaver armeniacum, assembly GCA_023531295.1. Taxonomy (NCBI): domain Eukaryota; kingdom Viridiplantae; phylum Streptophyta; class Magnoliopsida; order Ranunculales; family Papaveraceae; genus Papaver; species Papaver armeniacum. The sequence continues at coordinate 425,179 of JAJJWW010007029.1, read as the reverse complement.
GTTGGAGGAGGTAATGATGATGATGATGATAATGGTAATGGTAATGAGATCAAGGTAAGGATATTCAGGATGAAATTGTTGAAGAGACAGAGGAACAAGAAGAAGAAGAAGAATTTGGGGAACAAACCCAAGCTGCAAGTACTAGTGCAACCGGGAAGAAGAAAAGGGTTATCACTAAACCAGCTAATTCCCACATGCCTCCCTCTGAATTGAAGGTTAAATTGAAACCAAACGAGCTTCCCGGGGGACCCCGGAAGATGGTGGACATGTTCTTTTTGGATACAAAGACTCATGGGCATGTGAAATCCAAAATACTATCGTAAGTAATCTCAATCCGTTTTTGTTTTTCATTTAAGTGTGTAACTATCTTAAATTTGCGTCAAGTGTTTGTATTTCTTTTCATTTTGTGTTTTTGGTATTTAGGATCACAAGCATGCCATCCGTCTGTTGAGGCGGCAAGGTTCATGTTCAGTGACTAAAAACTGGGACCTTGACAAGGAATGTGACGAGGTGCAAGCGATTGTCAAAAACTCCGGGTTGTGGCCTGCGGTGGAGAGTTCAAATGTTGAGTATGATAGAGTTACCGTGTCTGAATTCTATGAGAGGTTCTACGGAGAGACCGATACAATGTTATTCCCACTCGGTGAGATGGCGATAACTCCTGATGATGCTCATCAAATTCTAGGCATCGAGGTTAATGAAAAAGAAATCAGTGACGGCTTCGATAATAACATTTCTTGGGAGGAAATCTTCAAATTGACCAAAACTTTGTTCGATTGGAATCAGGTTGTGACGGAGTCTATGCTTGTGATGAAGGATGGTCGTCTAACCAAGAAGTTTAATTTGAGAGTTGAGGGAAACATTTTCTAGGACCAAGGAAATCTTTGATAAGGAAGGAAGGGTGAACCCGGTGCGAATCAATGCTACCGCGTCAGCTTATTTTCTATACGTCTTGGGCAAATGTATCTTCCCCGACAGTTCCGGAAGCTTGGTCGACGCCAGTTATTTGCAACTATTGGATCCCTTAAATAAGATGCATGAGTATTCTTGGGGTACTGCGGTGGTCGCCTTCTTGAACAATGAGTTGACAAAGGCTTCAAGGGCACTCACTGCGCAAGTTAACGGAAACATATGTCTCTTCCAGGTAATTGTACTATCTAAATCATTTATATTTGCCAAATGCTTGTAATGTTTGATTCTTACTAAACTTTATGTTTGCATAGGTTTGGATATATGAGCACTTCCCTACTTTGGTGAAAACCAACTCCCACGTCAAAGTGAATGAAAATTTTGCGATTGATAAGCCAAGAGCGCAAAGATACAGTTTTAAGGGTGCTCAGGAAAAGGATATGCCGCAACTGCTTATTAACGTGCGAATCGCCTTGGACAAATTGACTGCGGATGAGGTAATATTTGATCCTTACCGAGATGCTAGAAATCAAGGTTTAATCCAAAGGAGAGATGATGTTGCATTATACTACGAAACCTTGTTGTTCTCCCATGGATTTTCAATGTACGATCCACATCGGGTAATGCGACAATTGGGTTACGTCCAAGAAGAACCCCATTTCGATCTTGAGCCGTTCTTTAAAGTGTTAAGGGAAGACTGCAACACGTCCAAAAAAACTATTATCGTCGATTACGCTCCACCCCCAGCTCTAGGACATTGGAACGGAAGACTTGACCGTAAAGTCGATACGAGTCTTTTGGACGAGGTGACCGAAGGTCATGAAGCTCAGGAGAAATACATGTCGTGGTACTTGGGTTTGGCTCGTCTTACTATGATTAGGGAAATGACTGGTGAACAATTGGCTCGTAAGAGAAAGATGGCATCGAATGACTCAGCAACAATTCCTAACTTCCTTGTAAGTATTTTGGAGTAGCTCTGACTGTTTTAAGATTACATTATCGAATAATTCTATTAATTGTTTGTTGTTTAACTGAAAATAGAAGGGTCATTTGAAGACCTTTGTGAAGCTGTTGTGTTGCGCGAGAGAAAGAGGAGAGCCTTTGTCGATTGAAGAGCAAACCAAGCACATTCACTATGCTAGCAATCTTGACAATGAGGATGCCTATGAAATGTTCAAGCAAGCGATCTTTGAATTAAAGAGGGAAGAAAAGGCCAGGAGGGAAGCACAATCCAAGATGAATGCTGACAAAAAGAGGGCTCGTAGTGGTCGTGGTGGTGAAGATAGTAGTAGTGCTGGTGTTCCTAAACGGGGCCGTGGTCGTGGTCGTGGTCATGGTCGTGATGAATGAATCGTTTCCTAGTTTATTTATTCATGTTGGGTTGGACAAATTTAAGGTTAATGGTTGGACAAATGGTTTTTGAAGGTTTATGGGACATGTTTTCTTATTTTGGACAACAAGTGTTTGATTTCTAATTGTTGAATGAAAGGTTTGTTTAGCTACGTAAAGTTTCAAGACAAATAGCCTGCATGTTTTTTTTTTTAAGTTACATTGCCGAACAAATCACGCCCGGCAAGGTTTTGAAGTGTCATATTGCCGGCCCTGACAGCAGAAAATGCTTGCATACCAGGGTCGGCAAGTGAGTCAGATCATTACCAAGCCGGCAAAGATACAGCCGGCAGTGTATTATGTTTTCGAACACGCCGGCAATTTGTTACAGAAAATACCTTCTCCTGATGCCTAAAACCATCATAACGCCGGCATGGTTTTAAATTTATACCCTGCCGACCATATCGTAGCCGGCAGTCAAATTTCAAAATACATTGCCGGCGTATTGACAGAAGAAAATGATTTACTGATGCCTAAAATCATCATAACGCCGTCATGGTTTTAAATTTATACCCTGCCGACCATATCATAGCCGGCAATCAAATTTCAAAATACATTGTCGGCGTATTGACAGTAGAAAATGATTTACTGATGCCAAAACCATCATAACGCTGGCATAGTTATACACTTCTCACCATGCCGACCCTGGGTAGTCGGCATACTGAGAAAAAACAATCCCGCCGGCAAATTCAAAATTCAAATTTTTGACAAGTACAATTTCATTGATTGACTTGTACTTGGGCACTATAATGGCCAAATTTGGGTACAATCTTATAAATACACTACTTCTCTCTACAAAACAACATACAAATATTTCCATATACTATCCAAAGCTCATATCATCATACAATCCATCAAACTCACCCAATAGCTAAAAAATAATGACTTCATTTGATTCAAATGAGGATTTGGCAATCACCAAAGCATGGTATGCGGAAAATCGACTTAGACGTCAATCCTCCGAAGGGAGGATTCCACAACCTTTTGGGCTAGGGTACACTACAAATTTAGCGGCAAGTTTGGTAATCCTAATGCAAGAAGTATTCAACAAGTCCACGCTAGGCACCTAGTAATCCAAAATGCGATACTTTCTTTTTTGGCTCTCCAACCTCGGATTTTTAACACTCTCCCCTTCACCTTGTCCATTGCAGAATTTGTAAGCAATTTTGTGGTTTTTTTTTACGCAACCCATGTTGTTTTATCTTCCAATGAAACACCACTAACAAATGTAAGTTTGTTTTTGTGTTTTTGTAGCATGAAGTCGTGAAAGCGCGCTACTTGGAGAAAAAGGGGGAAGCATTCGCTTTCGATGCAAGCTATCACTTCTTGGCAGAAAGAATCCCGAAGGATAACCAGGAATACTTGGATGCTGTATCGTCTTCGGATGAGGAAGATTGATGGATTTAGAAGTTTTTGTATAGGTTTTGTGGGTAGACCTCTATGTAAACCCTCCGTCGACATGGAGTTAGGTTTTATGTTTCAATCAATGTAGTAACCAAAATTGCATGAATAAAGTGAATTAAATCTTCCGATATTCTGTTTTCTGTTTGGTATATGTAAATGTCGGCAGGGTTATAAATCCTTAACATGCCGGCTACACATATGCCGGCGCTGTCATAAATTATATGCATGGCGACTATATTATAGCCGGCATTATAGGAAATATTTACATGCCGACCGTAAGAAAGTCGACATAATGTTCATTCAAAGACCCTTCCGGCCACAAAACGGGCGGCGTTTTCTTCATCCAAGGACCATGCCGGCTAAAATTGGTCGGCATTTTATTCAAACAAAGACCATATAGCCGGCACCTTATTCAAATGTATATCTTGCCGACCTTTGACATTTTTGAAAACCAAATTTTTTGATCGAAATCGAACTCATAAGACGGATTAAAAGTTTAATCTACTGGATTTTCATTTTCAAAATTTTAATTTAAACTCAATTAATTAACCTAATCAGTTTTTTAGTGTTAATTAAACAAGGACATATTAGCCATTTTGAAAATACAAAGTTAAGGGGTGGCTTGGTTTTACTTCATAATGACTAGATTTTGTCTTATTGGGTATACCCCAATTAATCTGGGTATACCCCAATCTCGCCAGGATGAAAATGGAGGTAGAGAACATTATCTACAAAAACATTTTTCAGCAATAACAACACGACCGAAGTGACATCTAGTATTTGAAGGCCAATCAATGAAGACGGCTGATGAACTTTACCGAAAGCACAATCAAATTGACACTTTGAGGACTAAGAGATTTTGTATTAAAAAATTGATTTTTTTTTCTTATATAGAAATCGTTCTGAAATTTTATACCCAAGCTGATTTCTTGCTTTTTGATTTCTAGAAAAATTATTTCTAGATGTGTATCCAAAAAAACTATAAGCATCCATGGCCAATCAATTCCGCTTCACTTTTTTGTTTGGATAGCTCATGTTAAAGTTGTTTTTTGACTTCTAAAAGTTGTAAAGTCGAAGTCGGTTTATGTATCAAATTTCAAAACGACTTTTATAAGCCGAAATGTTAAAAAAATTTGGCATAATAATTCTGCTTGGGACTTTTATTTCTGTATCCAAACGTCCTATCCTAGGTGCTCATTTTGTCTGGGCTTTCGGTTTAATGTTTTTTCAGCGTCCGCGGCTCTCTTTCTTAAAGACACAAAGTCTCGAACCCTCTGCCCTTTACTCTCTCTCCAGCCAGTCTCCTCCACAACAACAAAAAGTTCCCAATTCTTCGAACCCTAAAATTTTACAATTCTCTCTGTAAATCCCTCTTCTTCAATTTAATGGGGAATTTCAAGGATCTCCCAACTGAGATTCGGTTAGACATCATAACCCGTTTACCAGTTGAATCCATTCTAGACTGCAAATTGGTTTGCAAACCATGGCGGAATCTAGTATCTCGTCATCCATCATTTTCTCAATTTCATCTAACTCATCTTAATGGATCCGCTGATTCTGCTGGTAAGTTCAGTTATCTGCTCTATGATTTTTATCAGCGACTTCATTATCTTGAATATAATGAGAAACAAGATGAGGCACCTGTTGTTAGTATCAGAAGGTTCAATTTAAACCCTCCATTTGCATCTTCTTATAAGATTGTTGGATCGATGAATGGTTTAGTCTGTCTAAATGGTTGCGGAGATCATACAACTTGTATCTGCAACCCCTTGACCAGAGAATATCTTATGCTTCCAAATCTTAATAGAGATACTTATTGGTCGACCGGATTTGGTTACGATTCTTTGAGTAATGAGTATAAAGTTGTTGAGTTGCATAGGTATAGGTTAAACGGAGAAACTATGATGGAAGTTGCTGTATACACTCTTGGCAGTGGCAAAGGGTGGCGAATTGTTGGGAGGTTGGATACTGAATTTGCGAAAATGTGTCATGGACATGATGGTGTCTTTGCGAATGGAGCTCTTTATTGGATGGATTGTAAATCAGAAAAGGTTGCTGTTTTTGATTTGACAGTGGAAAAGTTTGGTGAACATGTTTCATTACCTTACTCGAACGAGAAATTCGGTTGTGTGATTATAGTATAGGAAGTTGCGGCGGGGTTTTATATTATGGTGCCGGATATACTTGTCAAATTTCCCTCACCAAACATTTTGACATGTGGCTACTGAAAGAGAAGAATGATATGCGTGACATGAAAGAACAGTTGGAACATGAGCCATTGGGTTGGAGGAAAGAATTAAGTTTTCCTGTAAGAGAACCATTAGCCTTTACCAAGAGTGGCGGTGTTTTGTTTTATGAAAATAGCTCTTTCTGTATATATGACCCAGTAGCTTCAACCTCCAAAGAGGTTGTGGATTGTGTTCCACTAAATCAAGTAGTCCCTCACAAAAACACCTTAGTTTCGTTGAAAGAATTGGGAAAAGAAAACGTTAAATATTTGAGTCAGCTCAAATTTTTGGAGAAAAAAAGTCGTGATTTGCCGAATTCCTGCTAGCAAGATGAGATCTCTGGATACACTTATAAACAGGTACTCTTTGCTGAGCTTCTCAAGTAATATTCATGCCATTCTATATATGTATATGGGTTTCAACTTGAGATTGCGTTAACCTTTTCACATCATCTTTTAATTTGCTTTTAAGTCAATGATTGCAACTTTATGGCAGTTTATGTTTGTTTTAGTCAGGCTATATTGCTTTGTTATTGTGCTTTTTGCCCACTTGATCTAATTGCAATAGAAGAATGTGATGCATACTTTTAGTAACTTTTTTTTTTCGATTTTATGCATTGGAGTCAAATTAGTATACAAAGTCGTAGAAGGTGAGAGCTTTCTCAGAAGTATAAGGGAGTCTACTTTGTTCATACGAATTAGCATAGTTGGTAGATAATCTGGGGATCCATATTTGACCTTCCGGATGTTATGTTAAGATACGAGCACTTGAATAGGAAACAACACTGAAGCATGTCATCATTCATCAATAAATTTTCTAGGGACAAATCTACCCGGCTGCGGTTTTTGGCTTCCAAAATAAAGCAGCTCTTGATATCTAGTTCGCTATCCCTCAATCATAGTCTGCAGTTTTTTGAATGTTGTGCTTCCAGATTTAGTCATGCAGTTTGAACAACTTCTGTTTAGGAATCTAATGCAATCATGCCCTGGCAACAACGTTAGGAGATTGACGCTTTTTCAATCTTTATTTGCAAGTATCTATGTTCTTTCCAGTTGGGCACAGTTGAATAAGAATCTGGTCATGGACTGGTTGAATCCGGGCATCTAAGGCATTGATCAACCTATCTCACAGGACAGGACAAAATAATATAGCATGAATTTGTTATGACTGTTTTTTCCGAAGCCTTTACTTTCCATGGTTAGCTTAGCTCTGTTATTGGTAGTGTTCCTCTTTTATAATGTTTCTGTTTGGTTTACTAGAAATCTTGATTACTCTGCTCAATTCTGGCTAGTTACTTAACATACTTGTACCAAGATGCAGGAACTGTTGGTATCAAAGATTTTGCCATCTTCGTATGAATTGATGATTTTTTATTTATTTTTTTATGATTGTAGTAATCTGCACATTTCATGCCTAGTTCCCAGTTGTATCAGTTTTTTCATGTTGTTTCGCATGTCATTGAGTCCGACAACAATGTCTAACCTGTATAGTGGGAACTCTGTTGCATTTGTTTCTTCTAGAAGTACTTGCACATATGATTTTACTAGAAATCCATGGAATTATGTAAGGCCAAATAAGCTTTGCATCATAAACTGCTTCTTTACTGTAGAAATTCTTTGATAAAACTTTAGAAACTCTGTTTCATATATGTGAATTCTACCTCCACATTACCGGCGTAAACGTAGTATGGGTGTTTCATACTTCGTAAAGTCCTAAATTGTTTTTTAGAATGCTTATCAAATCTGGAATCTCAACAAGGAAAAATAATCGAGCTTAGGTTTCTCCAAGCTCTAATTTCACATTAAGCTTTAGAGTGGATCCTCCATATGCAGCATGTTCTTAGGTTAGTTCCAGATAATCTAGCTTAAATTTTTACAAGCCTCAATAATATACCCTTGGTCTGAATTCAATGGCTGAAATTTTTATAGACAAAAATGAAAATATAAGGGAGTTTCTGTGTTCATACTAATTAGCATAGTTGGTAGGTAATCTGGGGATGCAAATTTGACCCTCTGCAGTTAGTTAAGATACAGTCACTTGAATAGGAAACAACACTGAAGTATGTCATCATTCATCAATAAATTTGTAGGAACATTTGTATGTGATAGTGATCATGATTTACGTTTCTAATTCTTTGTCTTTAAACAATGCTACTTTTCCATTTGCATTGAAAAGCTGACTCTGGGTAGGTAGCTTACACAGTATTACGACGTGGATACAGAACAATGATTTAGTTGGCAGGGAGGATTTTGCCCTCTTCTTACTAATGGATGGGTTTAATTTCTTAAAACTGTAGTTGTCCATATATTTCATGCCTGCATCCTCATCTGTAAATCAATTTTCGTATTGTTTAACAATGAGTCAGTTGAATTCGAATTTGCATCATTTCTTAACACAAGAGTTGCTAGGGATGTCACCGAGCCTGACAACAACAGAAGACCCATAATGTCATTTCTGTGGTGAAGCAGTAGGTACTCTTAGTCGTGTATGTATTCACTGTTACTATCTTTGTGGTTTGGTGCCAAATATATATACTCTTTAGTAATCTGTGTAATACTGTCATTCTCTTTCAACATAGCTATTTAGTTGACACAATTCTAGCTCCTAACTGTTCCATTTTTGATGTTAATTCGGCAGTTTCTTATCAGCAACCATTTATGTATGATAGACTTAACACTCTTAGTTTCAGCATCCAAGTTCCAACTCCACATAACTGCCTCAAACTTAATCCAGATATTTCATACGTTTCCGAGATGCTACTTTGCAGGTTTGGGGCTAATTTTTTTTACAAAATCTTGCAGGAGAAAGCTTAGCAGATCTGAAAATATCAAACAAGGACCAGGGACCTACAGCAGGCAGAAGCTCTAGTTTTGCTTATATCGGCGTAGTGAATCTTTATTCTGCAGCTATCTCTCTGGTCATCATAGAAGTGGATAACAAGGGAGCAATGGAAGCTCTGACTTCTACTTTTGGAATTATGTAGGATTTAATAATATTTTTGTCGGAATGTAAAACTTAAATTGGCTCTATTTTGGATCCTCAATGGTCATATGTTAGAAGGCAAACATTTCAAGCTGCTTATGGCATTGCTAAGAAGTGGTTTAAGTATGCCTAGTGTATGGGGGTCCTGCTAGTTTCTGCTGTATTTTGTACTAGAAAAATGACATTTAGCAAAAATGGCCTTGCAAGCAGGTAATTTCTACTAGTTTGTGCTGTATTTTCAAAGATGGGAACCCTCCTGAGATGGGTTGGTGACGATTTCATGAGCAACCCTTATATCGGTTGGAAGGTCCCTGAGGAGAAATCAACCAAACGCTTTAGCAAGCACATCCTCATTGTGCCATAAAATTCTTCCAGAGGCAAATTACTTCAACATTTGATGTCATAAATAGTAAGCTTAATTGGTGGTTATAATGCTAACTGAATTGATAAAACAATCAAACAAAATTAAACCAAGGAAATGCTTTTAGATCACAAATGGACGACTTAATCAAAGTAGACATTTCAAAGATTGAAATACAGCTATTTGGACATACAGTATACTCAAATAGGTGGAACCAAATTCTGGATATTCTTCTTCCAGAGGTCACTGCTTCAAATTCCGGCGCAAATTTCTCCTTCGGGTGATTGTTGGAGGCCATAAGAAAAGTTCCTTTCTTTTTTTCTTTTACTTTTTCTTCTTAATCACAAAACTTTATTGAGAAAGCAAAACCTCAAAAGGAAATACAAAGAGGCCCTTCACAAATGAAGCAAAAGGAAAAAAGGAAAAAAATATCGCCTTTGCTCATTGCATCTCCAACTGACTTCTCAAAAAAAGTTAAGTTCTCTCTTCTTTCTTCTCTCAGATTGAAGTCATTGAACAACTGAAACACAAAATTCATTGGTTCAGATTCCTAATAATCAAAATAAAAATTCAAACATGGATCACAATCAGGACAGGCTCACAGGCACTTGAAGCAAAGCAGGTCTCATGTTGAGCAAAGTAAGAACTCAAAATTAAACGAAAAGTGAATGCTAAAAATTTACCGCAAAAATAGACACAAAAAAACAAAGAAATACATGTAACGACATATTCATCGTTTAAAAACAATAACTTGTTTCTCATATTGCGCCTATACAGTTCGTTTCATCAGATGAGAAAATTAATGTTTTTAAAAATAATGGCACAAAGTGCGCAGCTACAGAACCTGTTCAAAACATAGAGAACTTAGTAACAGACTGTTGTGCATCTATAGAACAGATCAACACTGCAGAGGAAACTGCATTATCTATTTAACCGATATGTGAGTACCTCCTAAAAGAAGCCAGGCCCTAGAATACTTGAAAAATTGTGTTAAGCCCGTCAGAGTAAATATGAGCCACCCACAATATCATGTTTCCTGTCCTACGATTTAGGATTGATAATCTTATTAACAAGACTAATAATCAATTGATACCTAAGGGCAACAAAAAAATCGACCTCCTCAAGCTCAAGTCACTCAGTTAATTGTAGCAGCTGTACTGACACAAGCTATCCTAGCATAAGTTTGTTATCCAAATAGATGCTTTTTCAGGGAAACAATATAATAAATACTGAGAATAAAGCTGCACTAGCATGCAAAGATTCACAAATCTACACGAATACAATTACAACAACAAAAAAAAGGGGAGAAATGTTACCAGAACAAGCAGTCCCTCTCCACCACCATTCGATCCATCAACCTTTACTGCAAAAACAAGAAAACTACAACATCAAAAAATGTAGATCCAAAAAAGAAAAAGAAAATATACAGGAAAACAAGATAGCCCCCTAATATTATTGAAAACAAACAAAATACATAAAACATACAGCAAATAAGCCCTCAATAGATGAAGGCAAGAAAGTAAGATGGTTTCTTCTTGAATAAGTGCTCCCTCAACTTGGACTTCATAATTCCTCTTTGTTGTAGAAACTAGCTTCTCAATAGAATTAAATTCCTCTTCCAAATCATTGTTCTTAGGACTTCCATTGAAGATTTTAGCATCAAAACCTAAACCTGTCAATACCCCAGCCAAGTTCTGAGAAATTTTATAACCTAGGAATTGAATTCTAGTTTCATCTTTAATAAGATTCACAATTGAAAGAGGGATTCTTTGAAGTCCACTCAATTGATACAAGAGAGCTTTATTGTTTCTCCAAAACCCTAAAATGAAATCGCCACGATTTTGAATTACACATAAAGGAACAGAACATTCACTTCTTCCTAATACATTGTTCTTGAACCAAGATATAACAACACTAGGGTTTCTAGTGGAGACTGTGTTAACATCATAAATTGATGATCCTAATGTCACATTAACATATTTGTTGATTACTGTTTTCTTGATCTTTGGCTTTCCAAAGAAACTAACACTTTGACACAAGAGTTTCTTGGAATCTTTTTTGGTTACCATTGTAAAGAAACAATGTTTGAATGAATTGAGAAAGAAATTGAATGAAATGAGGAGATGAAAGTGAATTGAAAGAAGAAAAGTGTTTTGATGATGAAGTGAAAAAATTGGGGTTTTCAGAGGAGGTGGTGAAGAATAGCAATGCAGAGGTGGAATACAAGAATCAAGAAGAGAGGAAAAGTGAATTACCTGTCTCAATGCTTTTCTTCATAAGTAGCGCGAAATTCAGTTAAGCCTGTAGTATCACTTGCCGGCTTTCAAACTCAGCTGACTCGGCCGAGTTTCTCAGAAAACTTGCCCGAGACGAGTTTTGCTGGAGAAGCTCGGCCGAGTTTGCCATCTTCAATTGATTTGAAACTGCAATCGATCGAGGAACTGCAATTGAAGTTTCGCTAAGTGATGAAAATGGTTTTCTTTTTTTTTTTTTTTTTTTTTCAGGGATTTATGAAATTGGGGGTTATTGTAATGGTTCGGTGAAGATGATGAAAATGAAGTTTCGATGTTTGTGTTTGATTCTGAAGAAATGAGATGATTGTTACGGTTAGACGAGAGATTCTGTGGACGATTATTGAGTTTTGTTAGGTCTTCCATGGTTTTTGTTTTTCGCAAGAGAGAGATCGAGATTGAGAATAGAGTAAAAGGAAAACTAAAACCTAAAATGATCTGAGGAGTCGGCACTGAATGTTTGTTTTAGACTAATCGGTCAAAGTCAAAAACTCAACAAAACCAGAGTCAAGATGCCAACAAAATCCTAGTTCAATTGGAAAAGTGTTCACCTCAACATTTTTCTCTAAAATATTAAAATTGTGTTTCTCTAAAATATTAAAATTGTGTTTTTTTCTAACTAAGAGTTTTATTTTTTATCAATAAAAAATCTGGTGTCGCCTAGTTACCGATATTTTCTTATTTTTGTGAAAAATTGGAGCTAACAAATTTTGAATTCAGATAACTAGTATCATCGCCAAAAATTAAAAAGATATAATAATTTATCACTTTTCAAATATTTTTTTCTTATTTTTATTTTACAGTGATTCATCCTTACTATTTTTTAAGTAACATCGCCTAATAATTTAATCACTTGTCCATTTGACCGTGTTTTAAATTTTTTTGACATCATTTTCTCAATAATTTATCACCGTGATTCTAACATCGACTAAATTTTTAAGCTAAATTCAACTCAATAAATCAATTACTTCGTTAAAGCAAAAAAAATTTTTGTCTAGGAACAATTAATTTATCGAAATTTTACTATAGTATTTATTTTTTTGGTTTGTTTTTCTGTATTTCACCGGTCTGCTCGGGTTTCGAGAGCCACTTTTATAATGAGTTCTGTAGAGTAATAATTCATTTCCCTGGAGTCATTTTTGGAACCCTATTTTGAGGCATATTCAAATCTTAACGGGCATATTGGATAGAGCTAAAATATGATCATTGGGTACTATACCAAAAGCCATATTTCTTCACATTTTTGTAACGGTAGAATGTCCATTTTCCTTTATATTTTCTAATTATTATTTATTTTTCTTTTAATTTCTAGCGTTTTTATTTTTTATTTTTTAAAGTAAACAGATTACAATTCTCGGATATGCGATAGTAAGAAATTGGAGGGAAGCCGAGCAACAAGCTGAACTCCATTCGTCTTCTGAATGACAACCCTATCCTATGAAAAAGGAACTCTCCCACATTAACATTTACATCGTGACTAACCATATAATTATGCAGCGTCTTCAGAAAATCTATAGTGTTACCATCGATTTCACAAGGTGGTAAAAGCAAGAACACTAAAACCCTGATAAGTACACTTTTCAAGATATTTATTACGCTTCTGATCAAATGCATTGTTAATTGCTTGACAAGGGATGAAACAAGCACCACCACCTGTAAAAGGAGAGACACCAGTTATATCCATATGGATAATGCGCATTATCCCAATTATATATACACCAGGATATCTGCTGGTCTAAAAGCCAAACCATCAATCAAAAGAAAACCCAAGGCAACTTCTTTCCTAGCTGGGATACATGCTCTATAACAAATATCTGCAAAGGTATCTCATACAGGGTAGTGTTTGAATTTAAGACCAACATCATGAGAACAACTGTTGATGGTGGTTTTTAGCTTAGGGTTAAAATCGTAAAACGGTACAACTGACATGACGTCACTATGACCATTAGCACATTTATTGAATCGATCAGCATGCCTACGCAAGAATTACCGGGTACCTTTTTTTTACATGGGTCATGTTCCACGGCAGAACCCTTAACATTGACCGACATCATCTTTGCCAAACCCTAATTCTCATGCTACCGCGCCAAGGCATGCTAACCATGCCAGCCGCACCATTGTGCCAATGGCAAACCATACCAGCCACATCTCCGCGCCAAGGCATGCCAACCATGCTAGCCACCATGCGCCAAGGCATGCCAACCATGCCAGCCACACCAATGGCAAACCATGCTAGCCGCATCTACCGCACCAAGGCATGCCAACCATGTTAGCCGCACCATGCGCCAATGGCATGCCAAACCCTTGGACCCACCATGCCAACGCACCTTGCCTTGTCCCCATGCTAGCTGCACCATGCGTCAATGGCATGCCAAACCCTTGGCCCCACCATGCCAATCGCACCTTGCCTTGACCCCACCATACAAATCCATCCGTGCCAAACCTTTGGCCCCACCATGCCAAGCCAACCGCACCTTGCTTGGACCCATCATACCAAGTCGTCCGTGCCAAACCCTTGGCCCCACCATGCCAAGCCAACCGCACCTTGCTCTGGCCCCACCATGCCAAGCCGTCCGTGCCAAACCCTTGGCCCCACTATGCCAAGCCATCCGCGCCATTTTTCCTTGGCCCCACCATGCCGGCCTTCCCCACGTGGCTACCAAAACGAAGGCGTGCGACGATCAACGACCACCATTCCATCCTAGATGCAAATCCTAGCCGTCCAAGGTCGCCAAACAACGCATGGTAACCTTTGGCCCCAAACCCTATTTTTGGCCACGCCAAATCGTGCCAGGGCATGCCACATGTGCCAATGGCATGCCAACCGCCTTGCCGCGCCATGACATGTAGGCCTTCGTTATTGATGCTACCAAAACGAAGGCGTGCGACGATCAACGGCCACCCTTCCATCCTAGATGCAAATCCTAGCCGCCCAAGGTCGCCAAACAATGCATGGTAACCTTTGGCCCCAAACTCTAGTTTTGGCCACGCCAAACCGCGCCAAGGCATGCCACATGTGCCAATGGCATTCCAACCGCCTTGCTGCGCCATGCCATGCCGGCCTTCCCTAGTGCGCCTACCAAAACGAAGACGTGCGACGATCAACGACCACCCTTCCATCCTAGATGCAAATCCTAGCCGTCTAAGGTCGCCAAACAACATATGGTAACCTTTGGCCCAAAACCCTAGTTTTGGCCACGCCAAACCGCGCCAAGGCATACCATACCACATGTGCCAATGGTATGCCAACCACCTTGCCGCGCCAAACCATACCGGCCTTCCCTATGCGGCTACCAAAACGAAGGCCTGCAACAATCAACAGTCACTTTTTCATCTAAGGTGCAGATCTTAGCCGTCCAAGGTTACTAGCCAACGCATGGAAACCTTTGTCCCTAGTTTAGTCGCGCCTAAACAAAGCCAAAACCCTAACTTTTGGCTTCGCCTAAACTAAGCCATATTAAAGCCATACTGATCATGCTTTCATGCCGTTGGCTACCAAACGAAAGGTTGCAATAATCAACGGCTATCTTTCCTCTTAAGATGAAAAATCTCGACCGTCGAAGGTCACCACCGAGCCGGCAAGTCACCCAAGCTCAACTGGCCGGACAACAACAATGTGCTACATGTTTTCCAAGAAAACACTCGAGACATCAACGCATGTCACAAACTGGGGGATGCTCATTGGGTATTGGTTAGGCGGTTTACATCGTTCGGCGTACACTACGCGCGTTATAAGAAAGTGTCATAAGGATGCGGTGGTTAGTAAATACAGGGAGTAATGGTGAAACGCTTTCTTTTATGGAACATCAATTCCATGCGTTACCGGTTACCACCTCTTCCCATTTACTCAGCCGTTTTCCATTTCTTAATGAGACCATAGTACGTTTCACTTCGACTTGTATAAATAGGCATTACCTATTTCCACCGAACAACAAGTTCAGGTCAGGAGCATACAACACTCAGAAAACATTTGCTAGCTCTCCATCTGCCCAGCTTCCCACTTTCTCGATACAAGTCGTAAAACAACTACTCTTCCGAATCAACTATTCTGGTCTCAACACTTTCTTCGCTTCCTCCCCAAAACCAACCCTTCTCCATCACTTTGTGACCAAAGCAAGTCCGGAACGACCATTTGTTGGTTTAGGGTCCGGATTTGTACCGGATTTCTAAAGTACTCCCTTGTAGTACATTGTTTATGGTTTAAATTCGCTAGCACCTCGACATAAAAATTGGCGACCACAAAGGGAGATCAATCTCTCGTCTTTCAAATTGCCGATATCACCTTTCACTTACAACTCCAACATGGAACTCGATCCGGATTCGTGCCCTGAACCCCTACGCCACCTACCGACCCCGGAAAAAAAGTCCTTCGGGTGTAACACCACCCGATCACTGTCCAATTTTTTTACACGAGAGGATCTACGCCACCAAATCACCAGGGCCTGAGCTGCGCTACCGTAATCAAGCATGGCGCTCCAACCGTCGACTCCATCAAGAATGATGAAATAGACATGCATATGGTTTCGACACATCAACCTCCTCCATACCCATCACGCCCTCCAGAAATACAAAGAATTCCTCTTCCATGAAGGAGATTCGTGCTCCCCATATCCTCAATTCACGAGAGGATCTAACTTCTCCGAATCGAATCAAGAATGATGAAATAGACATGCATCAAAATGCCCATCGTACAAAGAATTCCTCTTCCATGTACTCCTATCCTCAATTCACCCCCTTGGCAGTCCGTCTGTCTCTCGGGAGTCCCTAGGCGAACATGAATACAATCACGTTCTTCGTCTGAGAGAGTTTTCGAAATCGCTTACTGGAAGAGCGTACACATGATACAAAAACATCGCGCCAAACAACATCCCCAACTGGAGTGGCATGGTTACCGCAATTTACAAGAAGTACTTCTTTGTGTCTGAACAAGTTACCTTCTCGGACCTAGAAAGGATGTACCTGTAGCGCCCCCTAAGCTATCAGCTGACTAATCCAAGAGGTTAACTAAATAAAGAGGTACTACGAAACCAAATCATAAACTTAAGCATTCAATTAAGAAATGTGCTACAAAACTTAAAACCAAAACTAACCCGCTCTGAAACATATATATACAAGAAGTCCTCTCAAATGATACATATACAATAGTCATTTGGTTTGCAGATACAATATACAATATAATAAACATAGTAGAAGTCATCCAACTAACGAAATCAACCCTTGAAGCTTTCGCTGTGCAACTCTGATCTGTCCCTAAAAGGGGTGCCCAGTAGGAATAACATTTAACTTTCATGTAATCATTGAAAATGATTTGAAAACAATCAATGTTTTCCCTAAAACTAAACACAACCAATTCACATAGGTAAAAAATCATGTATATGGAAACTAACTCCTTCTAAGCAATGTGTAATATGGTGAACTCGTCCCGCACCTAGATAATAATATGGTGAACTCGTCCCGCACCTAAATAATAATATGGTGACTCATCCCGCACCAGTAAATGAAAGAGCAGTACCCTATATACCTCATATGGAAATTCTTATTTCCAAACAATCAAATGGAAATTCTTATTTCCCAAACAATTCATATAGACAAACAACGCATTACCATTCCTTTCCAAACAATGGAAAGATTAAAAGAATCAATGGTACTTTCGTAGTTTAAAATAAAATAATACATGGAATACACAATCAGACTATGCATGAATTTGTTAAACATAAACTTTTGTAGAAGAAAACAACAATAATCACAAAAGAGTTAAATATAAATTCCCACCTCTTTTGATGACAAGCCACGCCTACCTCGAGATCCACGCTCCACTGGTTCATCCTTTGAATCGATCGTTGTTAATATAGAGTAACTGTTAATCACACCAGAACTCTAAGAATCTAGCCAAAAGGCTCATACAAGAATCATACAAACCTATCTAATGATTCTAAGCCCATTTATGACTTTACACATTATCATTCTCTATCTTTAGTATAGATAAGGTTTACTAATTCAATTAGGTTGGTCCTATAGTCCATTATCTAAGTCTTATGACTATCTACAACTTTGTAGAAGGAACCTAAGTCTAATTCAGACCTTAAGAGGTTCAAAACATCTAATTAAGAAAGACTGATCCTAAGCCCAAGCCCAAGCCCATGACCCGCGGGCTTACTCCGGCCCGGCCCGTCAAACCGGCCAGTTAATAAAAGGTCTGATCCATCTAAGTCAACTAACGGTCAAACTTAACAATCAACGGGTCTCTAACAGTTAACGTCCAGTCAAAGGTCAATGTCCAAGGTCAATGGTCAACGAGTCAAGACTAGTGACTCAGTGGGTCAAACCCGATTCAGCACGATTCGACTCAGTCAAATGGACTAAGTCAGCTAAAGTCAGATCCTAACTAGACTGAATGACCCAAGGCCAAAGCTCTTGCACAGGCCAAAGCCATTGCTCAGGCCAAAGAACACTAATGCACAAACATTGTGCAACACCAAAACTCTTATCACTAGTCCAGAAGGGGCTATAAATGACGAATGAAGTCTGTCATAAAACATGGTTTATCACGGTTTTCATTTGTTATTCAAACCGTTATTTATTTAGTGTGACTCTTTATAAATGACAAATAGAGAACGTTATTAAATATGACGAATAAAATTTGTGACTTAAAATCACATACATAATCTATTATTAAGTATCACGGTTATTGAATGTAAAATACAATAACGGTCGATGTACGCCATTAAAAAAACACGGTTATTATATGTTAAATAGAATAACGGTTAATATCCGTCCAGAGTAAGGTGTATTCATAAAATTAAATATACTAATTAAAATGTGAGCGTTACGTCATTTGATCCATATTTTGGGATTCAGATTTTGTAAATTTGAAATCATTCATATTCGGATTTAGTGTATCTCGAATCGATTAAGTTCAACAGAATGGCAAAACAAAATGGAATCTCAAAAGGAAACGGTTAAAAATTAAATTTATATTAATTACCCAAAGTAACATTCAAGAAAATTTAATATCAGAATACAAATGGGAGAATTCAATCTGCTGCCAACTTCTCACTCTAATTTACTCTCTTTCTTAATCATCTCAGCTTTTCCAAGTACTCCATCATCTTTATTGCACATCGCACTTGCATGAAGTACTCCATCTTTATTGCATAACATCGCACTTGCGTCAATGATTTCTTCAGTCATACAAACATAATCATCATTATTTGGTGGCTTTGCTCATCTGCATGTGCAAGAAATTGAGTTCGAAACCCAAAATGCCATTCCGCGTATGTATACCTTTCAATCGAAACCAAGCTAACATCGACTAATTCAATCTATTAAACCATACAAGGTGCATGTTCATACGATCAAGTAATATGAGTTTATCATGATTCAAAACTTGAACAATGTGGGTACGTTTCCACACCCGCAAAATCGATCCGGTGGCATCGAGCAAGTAGACATTAGTACCAAATTTGGTTTCTGCACACAATACCATGCTTCCCTCATTGTTTTTCTCGGAGTATCACTTATTTGTGTACACACCTCTAACTATACACACAGTTTGCAAACATACATCCATTCCAATCATACAGACATAGACAAATGTGAAAACATAACAATCAAATTACAAAAACATGACAATAGAGGTCATTTGCAAATATATGAATACACACCTACGAACAACAGGGCCACCAAGAAGCTTATATCTTAGAGATTCAAATTGAGCGGTTAACACATAAACCTACGATATTAGATCACCATACTTGATGTATGTATTACCTGTGAATCTTGGCCAGGAACTTCAAAGAATGCATCATGGAGTACCTGTAAATAATAACAGAAAATCGAATATAAAATCGAAAAAAAGTATATCTCAGCACAAAACATCCAAAGAGAGCTATAAAGAACCCCCACAAATATAAAATATGGACATGCAAATGCTGGAGAATACATAATATTGTACGGAGTTCTAGGGAGAGTCCAAGTGGTTTAAGAAAGAAGTTGAAATGGAACAATGAGTCATGTCTCAATTTCTTACTAAGCAGTTCGACAAACTAAGAATTAAGTCAAGAAAACAAAAACTCAGACCCTAAAACATAATAATAAACAAAACCCATAAGTACTAATCAAACAAAAAACCTCAAAACAAAATCAAATTCAATAAACAACCTCTGTGAAGTACAAAAAATTGAAACTTTAGTGTCTCTTGCCAAGTATAATTAGATGAAGATGACTCCTCTAGTAGTTGATTGAAGAAGAAAAACGAAACCCTGAGGTTGATGAAAAAGAAAAAAACATTAGAAAATTACTACTAACAAACCTCTGTAATAAATCAGAGCTTATAGAGAAAAAATAAATAAAAAAAATAAATAGCATAATTAGGGATTACCCGAGTAAGAAGCATCTTCGATTACCAGCAAAAATCTGTAAAAATCAAAACCCATTCTCAGATGAGAACAAATCGATCTCACGAAACCTAATATTGAGAATAAATCTACATAGTCAATCCAAATCGATCTAGTCGAAACCTAAAAAAGCACCCAAGAACTGAGATTCTCTACCTAAATCTTTGTTTTCAAACATCAAATTAGTTATAATTTGAAAAAAAATAATATATATATATATATATATAATCAGATTCAAAGGAAATAGAAAGATATTTCACCTTAATCTCAGAAAGGGGAATAAAGAAAAAACCTAATTCTTTGAAGATGAGGAGAGGAATCTGTCCATTCTGGACTAGTGTATCTATAATTCAATAACAATACATTTATCTTAAACAAACTTCATAAATCAAATACAACACTCAACTAAAAATTACCTGCAATTGCAGTAGCTGCAAGCTCTCAAAGAACTACCAACTGTGATTCCACAATCACCACTCCCACATCTCTATCACTCATCTAACTCAACACACTCATTCAAATAATCTTCCTTAATTAATATGCAATGCCACCAACAAAACTACATACCTCCAGCTCCATTTCTGCAACTCTTGTTACATACTCATTACTCCCAGTTCATTCATACTACCACCGGACACATATACACACACACAGCTCAATAACTCTGCACCTCAGCTCAACACTATCAAATAAAACACAAAAGCACCATCACCAAATCAATCACATCTTCCCAACTTGGAATTCACTACACAAACCTAGTCTATGACCATAACAGACTCGAGAAAACTAATAACATCATAATCCAGCCAATGCCATCATCTCACAACAACACCACTAAGAGTTCAACTTAACTTCACACCAAAATGATCTGCATCCATACCCAACAACTCCTACAGTTCACCAAGACCAATAACTTGTTCATTCAGTCACAATCACTCTTTGTAAATAAACATAAAGCTAAACCACTACTATACAGTTTCATTCCAATATCTTTAACCTCAAAAATTCAACAATTCATTCTTCAAATAACACAATTAAGGAAAATAAGAACTTACCCAAGAACCTGCATCCACTGAAAAGTTACTTCCTTTCCCGAATCTTGATTATACTTGAAATTCCACCAGCAACAACCATTCAACTCCAACACAAAACACATTCAAGCCTCCCGCAACTCAATCCAACATTTCACTTACACAACCAAACTCCAACAATTGCCAATGCCTCGGTGAAAGATAATGTGAATTGCCAATGCCTCGGTCAGAGCTTTTTCAAACACCTTCCCCAACAATCTTTTGGGCAGCAAAAGTTCCAACCGAAAGCTACATCAGCAATAGCTGCCTCAACATCCTACCCGGAAGTCGTCTCAGCAGAAACATCATCCGTTTTTTTACCGACATCCGCCTCGGCAACCAATCAAACATATGCCACCACGACTTCTCCAATCCCGCCGACAACAGTTTCACCGTCTTCTTCAAAAGTAGTTTCAGGTTCATCAATCGTAACATCATCATCTTCCTCAGAAGTCTTTTCAGCGACCTTTCGAGAAGAATTTCCCGATTCATCAGAATCAAGGGTTATGACACCGTCCTGGACAGATGAGCTACGTTGATTTCCCCATAAAAGTTTCACAAGCTCGGCCTTCTTCCCTTTCAACTGAGAAGAAAATTGTCCCTCCCTAATAGTGGGCCGTGAAGAGGTTTTGTTGCACCAAATCCTCCCAACGCACTGGGATGCTTCGCCGCCTTCTCGTTCTTCCCCCAAAGGTATGTCCCGAATGATTTGATGAGCACGAAAGTGTAACGCATTTTCACCCATAAACACATTAGGTAGGACTCATTTTATCACTAATAATCTTATTTTAAGTCTTTTCTAGTAAAATAAGCTCTTGTGGAGAATTGGCTCGAAAAAAATGTTAATTGCACCCGGAGGACACGTGTCATTCGAACTCTCATTGTTGGTTAACGGACACCTCAATTACTAAGGAGAACCTCAATGGATAAGGGGACACCTTCCTTACTATTTACAACCCATAAGGCAAGTGCTAAAGGTACACCCGCGCAGGATTAGGAGAGGCCATCTTCAACCTTTTGAATTTGAAATTTTGCGGAAAAATTTGGGTTTAATAGAACAGAATTACGGTTTGAATTCTAGGTGTGTTTTTAAGGAGAATCAATGGACGAAATAAAATGGGTTTGTTCCTGGTACCTAATTAGGTCTAGTATGGGTAATCGTTTCGATCAAAATTGGCTAGATAATTGGGAAATCAAGAAAACAATATAGGAATTTTGGCGGGAATATTTTGCATCCAAGAACAAAATGAGGGTTCGATTGTTGGAGACTCTCTGAAGAGATTCAATGGCCTAAATTGAATGTATGGACTTTAATAAGCAAAACAGGAATTATATGGGCATTTTATTCGAAGGAATTGGGCTGGTGATGAGTGCCAAATATTGCATATTTCTACATCTTTTTATTGGCATTTAACTCATCTTTTGTGCTCAGAAATCAGATATTATCCCAAATTATGTATTTTCTCTGTTTTCAAGAATAAATACTTGTACTAATTAATTTTGTGTTTTTAGGTAGTAAATAAAGTTCGGAGAAATTAAGGAGCCAAAAGAGCAGAAAATTGGAGATCAGCGTCTATGGAGCAGAAAGCTACAACCCACGTGCGCATCAGTTGCAATCCAACAAGAAGCAACCCATTTACAAAGATATGGGCTTGAGCAATCCAAGAACCGACCCAGTACCCGAATCCAAAGCCCATATCATCCTGAGCCGTGAGATCTGACCCATCCACATCCAACGCTCGCTCCATCCCGCACATCAACCCTCGCTGCATCCGCCCAACACCACAGCCACCTACACCTTCACCCATCGAACCAAACACCTCCTTCTCCATTTCTCTTTTCTTTCTCCCCGACACTTGCAGAGCTCCCCCATCCCTCTTCTCTTCTCCCGACCATGGCAGAGCCACCTTCTTCTTCCCCGACACCACATCCACCAACGCAACCACCAGTACAGCCGCCTTCACCACCTCCTAGTTTCTTCACCCTAGAAGCTAAGTTTGAGATAGAAAGAGTTAGGGTTAGGGTTCGTCAACAGTGGGGGAAACATCAATTTAATGGAGTGCAGCGCCGAATTAACAGAGGGGACAACTGATTCAATGGCTTTGGGTGAGAGGGTCTTCACTTAATTTCGATTTGAAGTAAGTTAAGGGTTTGCATGTATAAATAGGGATGAGCGGTGTATGTAAATGCTTATGCCTGGATTAGACACTCGCACCAAGCTAGATTTTAATTTGTGCTTTACTTATGCTTATGATGTTCTAATTTAATGTGCTAGGGTGTTGATGAAACCCTAATTTTCATGTCAAGTTAATCAATCTTTGGTTTTGTTTTTGTTGTGCTATAGTGTGTTAGGATTAGTAATTAATTGATGATCTTATGAGCCTGTGATGAGTTGTACTTGTGAAAAGACAACTCATACTAGGGGTGAGTTAGTAAAAATTAGTTAATGAACATCTACTTGAGACCTTCAAGGGAAGGCACAAGAACATAACCCGAGCTACATTACCTTAGCATAAGATTAGAAGGTGGATTCACCGCCCTAGTGTTCTACAATCTGTATTTACATCTTAGAATTACAGTCACAACAACTCCTTGTCGCATCGACACCAAAATCAAACCATATTTGTGTTACTACCCCTTAGAAATCAGTTTAATGAAGCCTTGAGATCAACTTACACAACCCCAAATCTCTGTGGATCGACCTATACTTGCCCTGCCTCGAATAGGCACTGTGCACTTGTAGTTTACATTGTAGGCAATCACTTTTCCAAGCCTACCAAGTTTTTGGCGCGCTTGGGGATTTGGCGGTGTTGTTGTGTTGATTATTAGCTTACTTCACCGATTTTCGTTTACCCCCGTATATATGCTTTGAATTTGTGTTGTTAGTCTTTATTAGTGTGACTTAGTATCGTTAATCATCTATCTCGTGTACATTGCATTGTAGTCTTGCATTGTTAGTATAACTTAGTTTACTTAACCATCAAGCCATTTGTTATGCATGTCGCATCCAGGTTAAGTTTCTTTAAGCTCTTTCCATCACCTGCATTGTTAGTATAACTTAGTCCTGTATCATACCAAGATCTTTGAATATCACATGTCATATTTTTTTCTTTTTCCCCTTTGTTCTGCATCCATAGCTGCTTATTTGGTCAGTCCCTATTAATGCCTCTTGCTCATTCAGTACTAGAGTGCATCACAACTGTCAGTTACATTGAGACATTCAACTGAGATTGCTGAAATCCTTCATTGTGTCAGCTGTTATAATTGTATGAGTAGTATTAGGTGTTATTTCATTTTCACTCCATCTACTCCATTCTGGGAACTGAGATTGCTTTGTTGAGCTAGTAGGTACCTGAAACCTCTGCTGACCAAGCCCAAGGAGGAGAAGAAAAAGGCGCAGGATAATTGTGGAATTGCCCAAACCCGATTTTTATCGGTGGTATCATCTTCTAACCCTTCTTTGTGTAATGAATTTGTGTATGTGAACCATGCCTGCATGATAAACTTGAGCTTTGCAAAACCCTGATCAGCCCCTGCAATTGTTGGTTATCATCTGAATAATTCCATGATATTTGAATTACACACATGCTAGATGAGAGTGCTGTATCTTTGTGCTGACCAGTATGCATATGTAAATTAGCCACCAATTCTATGAGCTGTGCCTTGCTATTTTGCTGATCCATATATCACCTTGAATTTGTGTTTTCTAGCTACTGCTGATCTATGCATTCATGTTCCTTGTTCTCATAATCTGTGCATGACTGAAAGTTTGCTGAGCATCTTTGTATGTGCACCTTTGAGCCCTGAGTCCCTGACCAACTTGCTACCTTGCTAGGTATTGATCATATCTGAAATTTCACTTGCACCTTTGTGTGTTCTGTGCTGTAACCCCTTAGCTTCGACAAAGCCTGTGCCTAACTCCATCCCCTGTAGCTGTTGAGTTTGAGATGCAACCTGGTTAACCTAGTTAGCTGTTAGCCCAAGTTAGCTGTTAGTTGTTGCCCTGAACTTCAGCAAGCTCTATTCAGTCAACTAAAGCTGTTGACAGCCTTGTGTGATCACCTGTATTGCATATCTTGCCATGTTCACTTGATATCAACTGAGACTTTTGACATCAACTGAGTGAGTTGACACCATTGCCCTGTACCTTTATGCATGCTTTACTCATCAACCAAACCCAAGGACAGACCTTGTATGATCTGTAATCTGCCAGTTGCTAAGTCATCTTCACTTGCT
The DNA here is from genome assembly GCA_023531295.1 of Papaver armeniacum. Classification (NCBI taxonomy): domain Eukaryota; kingdom Viridiplantae; phylum Streptophyta; class Magnoliopsida; order Ranunculales; family Papaveraceae; genus Papaver; species Papaver armeniacum. Next base: position 399,913 of record JAJJWW010007029.1, on the reverse strand, counting down.
ATCATTTTCACTTGTTGAATGCTAGGTCATCTGTGTAACCCTGTTGAGCTTTCTGCATTGCAATTTTTGAGCATAATCTGTGAAAATTATAACATCAACCAACCCAGTTGACACTCTGTGTCATGTCAAATGTGTTGTAAAATGTCGAAATTTCCTATCTCAAATGTTGCATCTGTGAATCTGTGAATCTTTGATGTTTTGAATGGTATGCCATGCTCACTTGAGAGATCAGTTTCTTGCTGTGATCACAAACCTGTTAACCCTGCATATCTGTGCATGATCTCTGAATTTTGAGGCCAACCGACCTTGTTGACAATCGTGGCATGTTGTAAAGAGCTAGCTTGTTGCTCATATGTGCATCTGTTGCATCCGTGAATCATATCCATCTCATGTTGCATCTCGCCCGCATCTTTGCACATGATCTAGTAGCATGCTTGACTTGTTGAATCTGTTGGGCCATGATCACCGCCAAGCTAGTCACCCAACCTCTGCAATATCTTGAAACCGTGCACTGTGGCACCTTTGCATAATCTGTGACATTTGAATACAATTTTTGCCTCGCTGAAATCTTGAGCTCTTCTGTTCTCTGTGGATTACTACTTGTCGAAGTAGTATAACATTATCAATCTGGTGTACATAAGAAAGGCGCTGTGATATTTTGAGTAACATCCGTGCTAACTAAATTGTTACATCACTGTGAGTCGATCTCCCTGTTTTAAGAAATCATTGGTTGTTTGAGTGCTATATATGCCTAGTTTGTGCTGGGATATAGGTGTTTCTTTTTGAGTTCAAATTGATAGCCTGGCATGATAGGATTTTGGACTGACAGTAGAGATGAAGAATCATCACATAGGTCAATTAGAGAGCTTGCTTATGGGAATTCTTCACAATATGAACCCCTCACAGACCATGATGTCGATGATTTTAGGGAGTATTATGAACCTTCTCAGGGCCCTGAACTTGAATACACATACCCTAATCATTATGCGCACATGTATCATCAACCGCCATGGGAGTTTGAAGAATGCTGTCCTCCAATGAACCCTTGTATGCAGTCGATAATGGAGAATATCAAACTCATAGAGCAAAACAATGCTAGGTTTGAATTACAAGCGTTGCATGATCATACATATAGCAACATCTCTGAATTCCCCTTCTCTAGTGAACCTCATGCACAACCATGTACTGAATATCCATATGAGACAAGGATACCCACTAGTGAAGACTTTCCTTCCATTGAACAACTTACTATGATTCTTAAAATGAACCTGATTCATTTACAAAATGAAGAATGGAAGGAATTTCATGATAGGATGTTTGTTGTCCCTAATAAAGTAAATTTTGAAAATAGTGTTTCTATTCCTACTCATGCAACTGACACTGAATATGAACCTAATCAAGAGGTAAATGAGTGCACTAGAAATGCTACAATTTTGAATAGGGAAATGCATTTTTGTTATGATGATGATGATGATGAATATGATATATTAGAAGAGCATGTGTATGTTGAAAATATGGTGGAACCTTTGGGTTCAGAGACATTAAGCTTCTCTAATGTGAACCTTATGAATGATGCTTCTTCTAATATTCAATCCATACATACATGTGATGCTGAATTGGGGTTTGAACAATTATTCTGTGAAAGTGAGCATGCTATTCAACTTGCATCTCGACCTAAGGATAGCCGAATTGTCTCGTTGATACGGATGATTCAATGCATGTAGATATAATTGATGTGTCTAATTCTCGGCCTAGGTCACAGTGTGAAGTTTCTTGTGATCTCCCTATGCATGAAACTGAAGTTGTAGATGATGATTATGGACTAAGGCTTGTCGAAATGTTTTCTGAACATGAGCATGTTACAACACTTGCAGATGACTTGGGGGATATTGATGTGAATGATAATGGTACTCTTGATCTCACACATGTGAACAACTTAGACATGCCCAACTGCCTGCTTATGTCACAATCTGAGGGTCTTGCACCTAAGCCAACTATTCCGAGAGTTCCTAATCTAGGCCTAGAGCTTTGTGCTTCCCAAGTCCTCTTGGACTATTTTGCATCAAAGTATAACACCTTTAAGGAGCCACAAATTGGAATGTGTATATCTCGCCTATTCTTAACAAAACTCATTTTGAATTAGACCTTGTGCATGATGTACCTTTAAAAATGCAAGATTTTGTGCTCAAAAACACATCTGTTGACAAGTTTAGGTTTGGGGGAAAATCGTTCACATATGCAATCTTACTTGCACTCTCATGTTATATTTGTGTAAGGTCATTCATGTTTCTATATCATCTTTTGGGTTGATCCTCAACTCTTTAGATTGTTGGTGTATGGTAAATTTTTCTTGTATATAATCCAAGAGGTCTTGTTAAATCTTCTATCTTGAATCGGTTGAGTCTTCTTTTGTATATATTGTGCTAATCCAATATGATCTCAAAATGAGAATGTTGGATTCTAGCCTTGATTAATGAAGCTCTAAACCTTGCTCGCCAACATACCTAATCTCTTCCCTTTTCTCTTATCAAAGATAGTTCTCATGGTATGTGAATATTTAAATTCTTATCATCTGTTGACACATTGAGGACGATGTTTGATTTAGGTTTGGGGGTGTGTTTTGCATATAGAGTTTTTAGTCTTTTATTTTCAAAAAAAAAAAAAAAAAAAAAAAAAAAAAATAAAAAATCAAAAATCAAAAATTTCAAAATTTCAAAACTCTTTGTAAATACTTGCATAAAACCTCCAACTTTTAGAGATCTTAGAGTCACTAGCATGCTTCTAGCTATGTTTACATAGAGAGTCTGACCGAAATAACTGAACTTGGAAGTACTGGAGAACACAATCGGGTTTCTTAGTTGATTAGAGCGTTAAAGTTGGATTTAACCATGCCGGAGGGCGAATTAGGTGTTGTATAGATATTCGGTAGTATAATTGTGATCACCCATAGTGGAGACTACCCATTTTTACATCAAGCGAGGCACCGACCTTCGTTTTTTGTGACTTTCTAAAAAATTTGTTAGAGTGTGTGTCACCGTACGTCAATTCCGGGTAGGAATGGTGAGCTACCCAACTTCGCACCACTTTCAGCACTATTTTTGATCTCTTGAGTGCTAATTTTGTCAATCATGAGGGTGACGTTTAAAGATGAAAACTCCTTCTTGTAGTTCGATTTGCAATTAGCATCACTCTCTCTCTCTCAACAACATCAACAGATCCATATAAACACATCATCGTCAGCGAACAGAGCAACATCAAAATATTTGAAGAAAAGTTGAAATAATACAAGGTTTACATGCAACAATTCAAAGAAAAGAAATAAGATGAGAATTAGTGAAGTTTATGAAATCAAGACAATACAAGTTATGGAAAATTGAGTGATAAAGTCCTTCATCCATGGAGTTAGTAGTTTCATTGTTTTTGTTGTTATTTTCATTTCATTTATAATTAGTATTAAAAAAAAATGTATATATATTGTAGTTTATTTTCTTAGTTTTGGTACCACCATGGTAAAGAAGAAGAATCCAAGAAGAAAATTCCAAGCAACAAGGAAATTGAATAGAAAAGTTACAAATTGTCAAGTTTTGTGAAGTTCAGAAGTTCATCATCAACAGTTGAAGACCGAAGATTGAAGACATTTCTATGGATGCTATGAGAGTGGTGTTAATTTCCGATCGGATGTGAAGGTAAGTGAGTACTCCCATCCTTGCTAATGGTTGATTTCCTTTCTTAGAGATCATCGAAAAAAGATTCTTTTGTCCAAAACTCGTGGAGTCTCCAGAAATTATTTCGGAAGGTTATCCTTCTCACCTTCAACGTGTGCAGGATTTCTCTCTTTATTCCTTCCTGCACACATGAGAGACTAAAAAAGCGGTCTTTTTGAGTGCAATTATCATAAAACCCTAATGGTGAGGCAGAAGTCGAAGCTTGTGATCACTCTCGAACCCGAATTCTTTCATATGGTATGGTTACTTCTCGCTCAACTCTTAAGGATGAGAATGCGTTCTTTGGTAGTTCTATATTCGTGTTACTAGCATGCGAAACTCTATGTCCTCATAGCTCCTTGGATGCTTGAGACTCTTTTACGCTCCGAAGTTGGAGAAGGTTTTGTGGGTACACCTCGGTAAACCCTCACGAGACTACAACTCGTCCACTAGGGACACCTAGGGGTTTAAAGGCTTAGTGCATACGCTAAATGCATTCGAGAGACCAGCGACGGTGGTATAGTTAGGATTTCTTAAGTTCTCGTTTCACTTTGGAGGACAAGTAAAATTCAGGTTTGGGGGTATTTGATGAGTGCCAAATATTGCATATTTCTACATATTTTTATTGGCATTTAACTCATCTTTTGTGCATAGAAATCAGATATTATCCCAAATTCTTTATTTTCTCTTTTTCAAGAATAAATACTTGTACTAATTAATTTTGTGTTTTTAGGTAGTAAATAAAGTTCGGAGAAATTAAGGAGCCAAAAGAGCAGAAAATTGGAGATGAGCGTCTATGGAGCAGAAAGCTACAACCCACGTGCGCATCAGTTGCAATCCAACAAGAAGCAACCCATTTACAAAGATATGGGCTTGAGCAATCCAAGACCCAACCCAGGATCCGAATACAAAGCCCGTCTCATACTGAGCCGTGAGATCTGACCCATCCGCATCCAACGCTCGCTCCATCCCGCACATCAACCCTCGCTGCATCCGCCCAACACCACAGCCACCTACACCTTCACCCATCGAACCAAACAACTCCTTCTCCATTTCTCTTTTCTTTCTCCCCGACACTTGCGGCTCCCCCATCCCTCTTCTCTTCTCCCCGACCATGGCGAGCCACCTTCTTCTTCCCCGACACCATAGCCACCAACGCAACCACCAGTACAGCCGCCTTCACCACCTCCTAGTTTCTCTCTATCTCCTTCATAGTTTCTTCACCCTAGAAGCTAAGTTTGAGATAGTAAGAGTTAGGGTTAGGGTTCGTCAACAGTGGGGGAAACATCAATTTAATGTAGTGCAACGCCGAATTAACAGAGGTGAAAACTGATTCAGCGGCTTTGGGTGAGAGGGTCTTCACTTAATTTCTGATTTGAAGTAAGTTAAGGGTTTGCATGTATAAATAGGGATGAGTAGTGTATGTAAATTCTTATGCCTGGATTAGCCAGTGCACCAAGCTAGATTTTAATTTGTGCTTTACTTATGCTCATGATGTTCTAATTTAATATGTTAGGGTGTTGATGAAACCCCTAATTTTCATGTCAAGTTAATCAATCTTTGATTTTGTTTTTGTTGTGCTATAGTGTGTTAGGATTAGTAATTAATTGATGAGCTTATGAGCCTGTGATGAGTTGTACTGTGAAAAGACACCTCATACTAGGGGTGAGTTAGTAAAAATTAGTTAATGAACATCTACTTGAGACCTTCAAGGGAAGGCACAAGAACATAACCTGAGCTACATTACCTTAGCATAAGATTAGAAGGTGGATTCACTGCCCTAGTGTTCTATAATCTGTATTTACATCTTAGAATTACAGTCACAACAACTCCTTATCGTATCGACACCAAAATCAAACCATATTTGTGTTACTACCCCTTAGAAATCAGTTTAGTGAAGCCTTGAGATCAACTTACACAGCCCCAAATCTCTGTGGATCGACCAGTACTTGCCCTGCCTCCAATAGGCACTGTGCACTTCTGCGGTTTACCTGTAGGCAATCACTTTTCCAAGCCTACCAAATGGGTAATTAAATTTGAAGAAATCAGGGCATATCACGTACCCAGGACTCTGTGAGAGATTTTGGTCGAGTTCTGGTCGGAGTTTTTTACGGGATATGATTCATATTATCCTGTTTCATCAAAACAGGAGTGGTAGGTGAGTCAGAATCGAAGAATGAGGAGTTCACGTGGTTCGGAACTAAAACAGGGAAGGATATATATGATGGAAATATTCTCGGGATTATCTTGTTAGTTTGGGATGTTTCGGCGTTCTGCAATGGGTTTGACTTCTTTTGAGGCAAGTTTCCAACGTGTGGGAGTGTATAGAGATTCAGTAACGCGTGAAAGAGAAGAACAAGGAATTATTTCCTTAACAAGACTGGGGAGAATAATAACGAGTAATGAAGGATTATTTGCAGTGATTACGGATTATCTTTGAACCTGAGACGTATAAATAAGGTGCTTGGGATGAATGGAGAGGATATCGAGTGATAGGGGTGAAGAACAGAGGGTTGCAGAGCAGATTTCTCTGCTACTGCAGAGAAGAAGAAGAAGAAGAAGAATATATAACGTCCACTGACTGTCGCAGAGAACTGTCGTTTATAAACAGTACTCGTAACAGTCAGTTTGGCACGCTTGTTTTGAATTTGCAACATCTCTTGTAACGGTGACTTTTGTAACGCCATTACAGCGTTGCAGATTCATTCTATTATTAGTTTTCTTCAATAAAAACACCATTTGAGCTATGAATTATATTTTTGAGTGTGTTTTCATCATGAGAAGCTAAACCCCGACACTGGTTCGACGGAGGAATCTGAATTTCATACATGGGTGAATTTATTTTATTTTCTATATGACTTTTGAACTAATTAAAATAGAATTATGATTTGAATTAATTAGTTATTATTTTATTTGATGGGTCATGCTTGCTTAGATGTTTGATGTCCCATGCTTACGATTTATAACTAATATTTTGAGAATCTACCTTGGCAAAAATAAGAGTCGATTTTATTTTATTTATTGAGCGATAATTGTTGAGAATAAATAATTGAGCCTTATGATATGAATTCGGTGGAATCCTAGACCCAGTGACTCTCGCTTTTGTTTATTATCTTTAAATTTAATCTTCACAATTCTTAGAGTTCGAATCCTTATTACAACATCATTGAAAAATACCATCATGATTTCGCCAGCTTCACGAAACAGAGATTCAATTCTATTCAACGCCTACCATGAGAAGAATACTGATTTTCGTTGATTCCAAAGTTCCTCCCCGAAAAATTAGAGACATGTCTGTCATTGGAAGGTCTCATTATGGACTACAAAACCAGAGAAAGGATAGAGGATAGATACGATTTCAGAATGACCTGTGCAAATGAAGGATTCAAGATCATCTCTTATAACCAGCCGAGCGATGAGGTCCCGAAAAGGAAATCCTCCTACTAGCCACGGATTGAGGCGTGATATTAGATTCTAATGAAACCATTTTCTACTAGCGAACATAAGGGAATGCCTGGCCACGTGAGGTAAATTAGGGTTTGGTGAGAAAACGTGGAAGTACATGTTTAAGATACGCTTGCCTGCATCGTTACTTCTCTGCCACCAGCACCGAGAATTGGAAAAAAAAACCGACAAGGTGACATGAGGAAGGAATAACGCCCCCTTTCTACGGGCATAACACTTGCGGGGTTTTGAATAAGGAAAGAACTTCCTATGTGAGTCACGTAGAGAAAAGAGACAACCATGTCCGCAAAGACAAGCCGCTACTGGGCCAGGCCGTCTGCGCTATGCTTGCCTCACCAAACTGTGTCATGCCTTGCACCACCATCCGCACCATGCCTTGTCCCCACCACGCCAAGCCGTCCGCGCCATGACTTGCCGCGCCAGCACCAACAACTCGCCGAGCCAGCGTCATGAAGTTCCCTAACCCATCCAAGATGATGCATAGCCAGACTAAGCCGACGATCTTCATCTCATCGCTTCACGGTCTGCACCCCAAATATAATCTATGCAAGGCTGACAAACACGGGGATCATGAACTCTCCTTACCTCTCGAAAAAAGGTTAGTCGGACCTTCCTGATCATCTTTTCACGACTTGTTATTTCGATTTTTGTCCTTGCCTGTCACCATCTTATACTTACCTGATGCGTGTCGTAACCACAACAAATTAATTAATATTTTCCACCTAATTAACAAGTAATATAGTGTAGTCAAGTTCGTTCCCACGAGAAGCAAGAGATTCTTAGTTGTAAAAATTGTCACAAAAGGGGAGGTTATAAAGCAAAGAAAATAAACAAAGCAATTCGAAGATAAAGTTGAAATAAATAAGAGAGACAAGATCAAGGAATCCTTCTTCGTTGCAAAACAATGATTCAAGTTATGTTCTTTTCCACTTTTTATTAGTCACAGATTATCATCAACCGTAGGTAAAGCAAAGCTAGATCACGTTAAACCCCTATATCCCTTATATCACTTGGGATACGAAGTTCTCGACTACCGGATTCTATTTACCAAACCACCTAGTAGTAGATCACTCTAGATGTAACTTAAATAAACGCATTAAGATTTATGAACTTATTAGGTTGATATTAGTATTTAGACTCTTAGATCAAGGTCTACTTGCTAAATTTTTTTTCACACACAATTACTCCACGGAATCCCTCCGCAAGGTCTCGTGTTTGCTACTTATATAAGAGTCAAGAAACGATTACTTATCCCCTAACTTTCACTAGCTTTAGATCAAATTAACAAATCAACTTAGCGTGCACTCTAAACAATCTATCAATCAACCATGAATGTATAAACATTCCTATTAGTAAAAACAAACGATAATCATGTGAAAAACTTCAAGATAGAATTGAAAACAAAACTCAAATCATATGTTAAAAACTAGGAATTCATCCTCAATCAATAAAATTATTAGCTACTCATGCTAAGGAGTTCACACAAAGAATAAAGAAAAGGGAAGTGTTGTGTGTGTAGAGAGGTGTGTAGGGAGATTTCTAAAAGTGTATAGAGAACTTCTCTATTTATAGGCTTCAATGCTCTCCAAATCTTCTAAGGAATAGAACCCCCTTTCCTTTAGCAATTCAATTTCCAAGTTCAAGTCTTTCTCAAATCTTCCATCTTCTCTTTCCAAATTTGAACCAAATTCTCCATCCAATTCCAAGTCCAAGTCTTCACACCCATGAGTCTAGAATACTCTTCACAAAATTCTGCAATTTTGGTCCGTCGGAAAAGTCCTCGGGATCACCGGAATTAGGCCGGAAGCTCACCTGAAAATTCTCTTCAGCTCACTGGAATCTTATTAACCGTCACAGAATATTCCGTCAAGATTCCGTTAGAGTAAACGGTCAGTGCAGTCAACCGTTAGTCGAGGAGGTCAAGGTAGATGGTTTAGTTAGCCCATTCAGCTGTTCTGGCTCAGCCTTATTGGGTCTTACTCGGATGAGTCAAGGACTGGATCGATCGTCGACTACCGAGTCAACTCGCCGTAGTGGAAAACCGGCCGAGTTTCGGTTATTTATTGATCATTTCTCAAGCCAATTCAGGCCAAATTCTTCTCCCTGCGACAATCCTACACATTCATCTATAGTTTCATTCATTCTCTCCAGTCCCTGTGACAGCAGCACCACTAGCATCATCAATCAAACCACTTCAGCCTTCAACTATCTTCATCTACAACAAACCCATTCATTCCCCTGCACTTCCAACTCCATCACAACCCATCTTCGATTCACTTCATTCTTCTCACTCAATTCAGCGTCACTGACCCATATCAACGGCGGCATCTTCAAAGCCACAAACCCATTAAATCTAAAAAGCGACAAAAACCCAGACTCCATTTCAATTTTCCATGTATGTTCTTGGTTACAGCAGATCCAGTTTCTTCTCTCGATTCAATACCATCATCTTTGTCAACACTGAACCACAACTTCAAGACTGAAATCCTTCAATCTCAATTTATCGGTCTCAAATTCAAACACCCATTAACCACAGTGCCACCTTCATCAGTTCTTCAGCAGCACCACCAACAATAACTCTCAAATTACTCACCGATTTCTTCCAATCTCGAACTCATAATGCCACCTTCGAGATTGAAGTCATTGATCCAGTTTCATGTCGATATGAAATCCTTCAATCTCAATTTCTCGATCTCAAATTCAAACACCCATTAACCACAGTGCCACCTTCATCAGTTCTTCAGCAGCACCACCAACAACAACTCTCAAATTACTCACCGATTAACCACAGTGCCACCTTCATCAGTTCTTCAGCAGCACCACCAACAATAACTCTCAAATTACTCACAAATTTCTTACAATTTCATCAATTACAGCGACCAACAATTCCATTTACAACACCATCATCTCTCGCTGCCAGATTCAATCTTGAATCAAACCCTAATTCCCTGTGTCTGCAATTTCGACCATTAATATTCACAAAACAGTTTCACCGATTCATGGATGTGCCTCTCTCTGTCTGTATCTCTCTTTATTTCAGGGGAATGGTAATAGAAGCGAAATAAAAAACCCTTATCTGAATTCTAGGGTTATAGGTTAATTAGGACGGTTATTGCTAGTCGGTGGCTTCTGATAAGGGCTACACAGCTAGCAGCCCCCTAACCATTGCTGGTTGTCGTTTAATACTCTTCCAAAAGAGAGTTGTCCCTTAACCTTGGGTCAGCTCCATATATCACTTGCCTGTAAGATGACAATTTCGCCCTTTTTGCTCAAATTGGGTGATTTCTTCTTCTTTCTTCCGCATGACTCCAAAGTAGCTATAAAACTCAAAACAAGCGTAAAATACATAATTTACAATAAAAATAGCAGAGAAAGCATAAACAATAGATAATAAATAGGATGTATCCTACACCCTATCAAATTCCCCCACACTTAGACTTTGCTAGTCCTCGAGCAAATCAAACTAAAACTTACAACTTCAAAGCGTTCCAGCGTTCCAGCGTCCCAAGCATCCAAAGAGTTATGAGGACATAGAGTTTCTGCATGCTAGTAATAAGAAGTTAGAAATACTAAAGAACATATTCTCATTCTTAAATGTTGAGCGAGAAATAACCACACCATAATGAGAAAACGCGTGTTTGATAAAGGATCAAAAAGCATTTCGCCTCGACCTCTGCCTCACCAAAAAGGATTTTATGATAATTGCACTCAAAAAGACGGCTTTTTTATGGGTCTCACATGTGTGCAGGTAGGAATGAAGAGAGAAATCCTGCAACACGTTGAATGGTGGGAAGGACAACTTCCGAAATATTTTAAAAACCCACATCTTTTAACATTTTGAAAAACCATTTTTCTAACGATCTCTAAGAAAGGAAATCAACCACTATTATCGAGGATGAGATTACTTACTCACCTTCACATCCGATCGCCAATTATGATAACACCACTCTCACGGCATCCAATAGAAACGTCTTTCGCTCCTTGTCTTTATCTTCTTCGTCTTCGGTTTCAACTATTAATGATAAACTCTTGAATTTCGTAATTCCTTGATAATTTGTAACCTTTACCTTAAATCCTTGTCGTTTGAAACTTCCTTATAGATTTTCCTTCCCCACGGCTTTATTAAATAAAAATAAAAACAATGATAAATTTTTCTCTTGTCTCATTTTTTTTTTCATCATTTTTTTTTCTTTTTTTTTTTTTAATTCAAATTTTTTTTTTTGAAGACAAAAGAAATACAATACAAAACAAAGTGAAAATAAAACAAACCGTTGGCCGTGGGAGAAGTATTTTTCCGATTAATTCTTCACAACTTGTATCGCCTTGAAATCATAAACTTCAATAATTCTCACCTTTTGATTTTCTTTGCTCTCGTAAATAAGTCTTCATACTTGGATATGTAATTACCTCATTGTATTGTAAGTCCTCAACATATATGTAAAAATTTGCCCTTTGTATGTTCCTTTACTTGAATTTGAAATTTTGCTCTTTTTCTCGTTCCGTTGCTTGTAAACCTTGAACTTCTTCAACTTTCCTTGTAGATTTTGATGTCGCTCCTTGTTGATGATGATGGTGTTTTTATGGATCCGTTGTTGTCGAGAGAGAGAATGGTGCTAACTGCAAATCGAACTACAAGAAGGAGGCTTTCATCTATATACGTCACCCTCATGATTGACAAAATTAGCACTCAAGAGATCAAAGAGTAGTGCTGAAAATTGGTGTGAAGTTGGGTAGCTCACCATTATACCCGGAATTAACGTATGGTGACACACACTCAAAAGAAATCTCTTTAGTCATCTACAAAGAATATTTGGTCGGTGCCTCACATGATATGAATACGGGTAGTCTCCACTAATGATTGATCAGCAACTCTAATAATGCATTTCTCCCTGCTCCTAATTTGCATCACCGGCATGATTAAATCCATTATTTAACACTCTAACAAGCAACAAATCCGAATGTGGTTCCCTAACACTTCCAAGTTCAGTTATGTCGGTCAGAATCTCTATGTAAACATACCTAGAAGTATGTTAGTGACTCTAAAATCTCTAAAAGTTGAAGGTTTTATGTAAACCTTTTTTTTTTTTTTTTTTTTTTTTTTTTTTTTTTTTTTAAATACATGCTTAACCACTCCCCCACACTTAAACCTTACATTGTCCTCAATGTAATTGAATCATCCTAGTAAATTCAAGGTGGGAAATTTTAACATGATATGGAACAAGAAAAATAAATAACAAAAAGCAAAAAGATAAGAAATACAAAACCTATAGGTTGCCTCCCATGAAGCGCTTGTTTTAAAGTCGACGGCCCGACTTAGCTCTTACTGCACATTACTCCTCCGGAGGGATTAAATCTCCAAATGGAAGTTCATCCAAATTCACATAAGCGACGTTCTCATAGTATGGCTTCAATCTATGGCCGTTGACCTTGGAAACCGAGTTGTCTCTAAGACTAGTAATTTCAACTGCACCATAAGGAAAAACATTAGTAACAACATATGGTCCAATCCAACGGGCCCTTAACTTTCCAGGAAATAGTTTAAGGCGAGAATGATATAAAAGGACTTTTTGTCCCACTATGAAGCTTTTACGAGAAATGATCTTGTCATGAAAAAGCTTGATCTTTTCCTTGTAAATACGGGCACTCTCGTAAGCATCATTACGTATCTCCTCTAGCTCATTTAGTTGTAACTTCCTTTGCTTCCCCGCTTCATCATACTCCATGTTGCATTTCTTTATCGCCCAATAAGCCTTATGTTCAAGTTCAACCGGGAGATGACAAGCCTTGCCATAAACCAACCGATATGGAGACATACCAATTGGTGTCTTATACCGATAAGCCTTGCAACGATGCTCTCGTTCCGAGCTAAGCAGGGGACTTAATGTTGATGGTGGTTTTTAGCTTAGGGTTAAAATCGTAAAACTGTATAACTGATATAACGTCACTATGACCATTAGCATATTTATTGAATCGGTCAACATGCCTACGCAAGAATAACCGGGGTACCTTTTTTTTTTTTACACGAGTCATGTTCCACGGCAGAACCCTTAACATTGACCGACATCATCAATGCCAAACCCTAATTCTCATGCTACCGCGTCAAGGCATGCCAACCATGCCAGCCGCACCACCATGCCAATGGCAAACCATGCCAGCCACATATCCACGCCAAGGCATGCCAACCATGCCAGACGCACCACTGTGCCAATGGCAAACCATGGCAGCCACATCTCCGCGCCAAGGCCAACCATGCTAGCCGTACCATGAGCCAAGGCATGCCAACCATGCCTGTCTCACCAATGGCAAACCATGCCAGCCGCGTCTACGACGCCAAGGCATGCCAACCATGTTAGCCGCACCATGCGCCAATGGCATGCCAAACCCTTGGCCCCACCATGCCAACCGCACCTTGCCTTGGCCCCAACCATGCTAGCCGCATCATACACCAATGGCATGCCAAAACCTTGGCCCCACCATGCCAAACGCACCTTGCCTTGGCCCCACCATGCCAAGCCAACCGTACCTTTCCTTGTCCCCACCATGCTAAGCCGTCCGTGCCAAACCCTTGGCCCCACTATGCCAAGCTATTCGCGCCATTTTTCCTTGGCCCCACCATGCCGGCCTTCCACATGCGGCTACCAAAACGAAGGCGTGTGACGATCAACGACCACCCTTCCATCCTAGATGCAAATCCTAGCCGTCCAAGGTCGCCAAACAACGCATGGTAACCTTTGGCCCAAAACCCTAGTTTTGGCCATGCCAAACCGCGCCAAGGCATGCCACATGTGCCAATGGCATGCCAACCGCCTTGCCGCACCATGCCATGACGGCCTTCCCTATTGCGGCTACCAATATGAAGGCGTGCGACGATCAACGACCACCCTTTCGTCCTAGATGCGAATCATAGCCGTCCAAGGTCGCCAAAAAATGCATGGTAACCTTTAGGCCAAAACCCTAGTTTTGGCCACGCCAAACCCCGCCAAGGCATGCCATGCCACATGTGCCAATGGCATGCCAACCGCCTTGCTCCTCATACCATGTCGGCCTTCCCCAAGCGGCTACCAAAACGAAGGCGTGCGACGATAAACGGCCACCCTTCCATCCTAGATGCAAATCCTAGCCGTCCAAGGTCGCCAAACAACGCATGGTAACCTTTGGCACAAAACCCTAGTTTTGGCCACGCCAAACTGCGCCAAGGCATGCCACATGTGCCAATGGCATGCCAACCGCCTTGCCGCGCCATGCCATGCCGGCCTTCCCTATTGCGGCTACCAAAATGAAGGCGTGCGATGATCAACGACCACCTTTCCATCCTAGATGCAAATCCTAGCCGTCCAAGGTCGTCAAACAATGCATGGTAACCTTTGTCCCAAAACCCTAGTTTTGGCCACGCCAAACCGCGCCAAGGCATGCCACATGTTCCAATGGCATGCCAACCGCCTTGCCGCGCCATTCCATGCCGTCTTTCCCTATTATGGCTACCAAAACGAAGAAGTGCGACGATCAACGGACACCCTTCCATCCTAGATGCAAATCCTAGCCGTCCAAGGTCGCCAAACAACGCATGGTAACCTTTTGCCCAAAACCCTAGTTTTGGCCACGCCAAACCGTGCCAAGGCATACCATACCACATATGCAAATGACATGCTAACCACCTTGCCGCGCCACACCATACCGGCCTTCCGCATGCGGCTACCAAAACGAAGGCCTGCAACAATAAACGACCATTTTTTCATCTAAGGTACAGATCTTAGCCATCCAAGGTTACCAGCCAACACATGGCAACCCTTGGCCCTAGTTTAGTCGCGCCTAAACCAAGCCAAAACCCTAACTTTTGGCCGCGCCTAAACTAAGCCATATTAAAGCCATATTGATCATACTTTCATGCCGCTGGCTACCAAACGAATGGTTGCAATAATCAATGGCCATCTTTCCTCTTAAATGCAAAATCTCGATCGTCCAAGGTCACCACCGAGCCGACAAGTCTCCCAAGCTCAACTCGCCGGACAACAACAACGTGCTACATGTTTTCCACGAAAACACTCGAGACATCAACGCATGTCACAAAATAGGGGATGCTCATTGGGTATTGGTTTGGTGGTTTACAGCGTGCGGCGTACACTACGCCTGTTATAAGAAAGTGTCATAAGGATGAGGCCGTAAGTAAATACAGGGAGTAATGGTGAAACACTTTCTTTTATGGAACATAAATTCCAGGAGTTACCGGTTACCACCTCCTCCCATTTACTCACCCGTTTTCCATTTCTTAATGAGACCAGAGTACGTTTCTCTTTGACTTGTATAAATAGGCATTACCTATTTCCACCGAACAACAAGTTCAGGTCAGGAGCATACAACACTCAGAAAACATTTGCTAGATCTCCATATGCGAGCTTCCCACTTTCTGATACAAGTCCTAAAACAACTACTCTTCCAGAATCAACTTGGTAATCCTGGCAGTACTGAAATCGCTCCTTCAGACGCTACGCCACTAGTCACCAGGGCCATAGTTATTGCTACCGCTCCTAATGCTTAGTCAAGCATGGAGCCTCCAACCACCACTAAGACTCCAACTGCCCCACCAACAGGACAAGAAACCGGAGGAACCAGAGGAAGCCGACCCCATATCACCATCGTTGATTTTATGGAACGGCAGGAGGTTCTCGCTAGAGCCCAGACGGATATGGTTTCGATACAGAAAGAAGTACTCATCTTTATCAAAGCCTGAAAGAGCGGCTGCCGTGTGAGTCACGCCCTCCAAAGCCGTTTAGAAACGCCTCCAACACCCCCGATGCTAGCACCTCAGAGAAACGCGTCTCCGCGGACGAGGAGATTCGTGCCAGAACCCCATTGAAAAGAATTCAGCCGTCCAATTTTGTTACACGAGAGGATCTGGAGCAACTTCTCCGGAATCGAATCAAGAATGATGAAATAGACATGCATCAAAGATCAACCTCCTTACCCATCTGAAATACAAAGAATTCCTCTTCAAAGAGTATAATCCTCTCCTCAATTCACCCTGTACGATGGCACCGGAAATGCACGTGAGCATGTCTCTCGCTTCTTAGAGTCCCTAGGAGAACATAAATACAATCACGTTCTTCGTCTGAGGGAGTTTTCGAAATCGCTTACCGGAAGAGCGTACACATGGTACAACAGCATCGCACCAAACAACATCCCTAACTGGGGTGGCATGGTTACCGCATTTTACAAGAAGTACTTCTTTGTGTCTGAACAAGTTAACTTCTCGGACCTAGGAAGGATGTACCAACGGGACAACGAACATCCAAATGATTTTGTTAAGAGATTCAGGGTTCAAGCACTAGACTGTGATGACCCAAACGTGACCGACAAACAGCTGGTGATAATTCATGCATCAATGGCATGTGATAGATGCATTTATGTGTCTAATTTGTCCTCAATGTTTCGTATTGTCGGTACTCATTTTCGTCCTTATTATAGTATTTTGTGTGTTTGTAGGTATTTTTTTGGAAATAAATTTTGTTGGAAAATTCGGCTCGAAAAGTTGCTCGGAGCACCTCCGGAGGACACGTGTTATTCGGACTCTTGTCTTTGGATAACGGGTAACCCAATTGCTAAGGGGCACCCCAGGGAGCCAACTGCTAATCGCACCCCATCAATGGTTAAGGGGCACCTCACCTTCTTCGTTTGAACTTTGAAAATGGCGGGAAAATTTTTGCAGTTTCCTGCGTAACTTTCTGTTGGATTTGTGGAGGAGTTTTAGTGAGACTCAACCACTGGTTTCGATCGGGATGGACGGGATATGTCCAAACAATGCTGGTATGGGTGTTCGTTTGAGTTCAGTTGGGCTGTTTAATCCTTAGGAAGAGAACAGGCGAGTACGTGGCCCGAGGGGATAATCACGAAATTACAACGAGTTAGACATGTGCTGCTCGTGTTTGGATAGATATATGACTCTGAAGAAGCGTTTAGGAGTTAAATAAGGAAGATTCAGAAGTCAGTAGACGCGTGAAAGAGTTAAAAATAGAAAATTATCTCCGTAT
This sequence comes from Papaver armeniacum, assembly GCA_023531295.1. Taxonomy (NCBI): domain Eukaryota; kingdom Viridiplantae; phylum Streptophyta; class Magnoliopsida; order Ranunculales; family Papaveraceae; genus Papaver; species Papaver armeniacum. Next base: position 382,719 of record JAJJWW010007029.1, on the reverse strand, counting down.
CTTGCATGAAAATATGACCGAGTAATGGAGGATTATTGGCAGTGATGGAGCGAGATTTTTTGGTGTCTATGGCTATATAAAGGGTACTCGTGCACCACAGAAAGGGACGGAGAGATTGGGAGAGTTGCAGAGCATCAGAAAGCCAAAAAAATCGAGTTGCAGAAACTGCCATTGTTTGCTCTTGTGAAGAACACGAAGAACATTCAACGCACAGGCGTAACCGTCGTTTTCGAAATGCGGTGACAACGACTCACGGTCGTGGGTCGTAATACGGAAGACAGTCTTAAAACTACAAAACAATGACAATTCACATTTATCGTTCTTTGTAACAGATCCGTTTGTAACAATTATAATGTTACAAATCGGGCTTTCATCTTTTCTCCCTTGTTCATCATTTGTAAACCATTTTTGAGCAATAATAATGATTTTTTGAGCGTGTTTCCAACATGATTAGCGGCTAATTCTCCCACAACCAAGGCCATGAGGAAGCTATTTACGCATGAATAATTGGTAACTATTTTATTTTCTCTAATTTATAATTAATAATTCACTCAATCACTGCTTTTGCAGAGTTTTAATTGTTTGCAAATTCTTTTCATTAGTTGTGATTCAATTAGATAGGTTATGCTTGTATTAAGATAATCTATGCTTAGGGGATACAATTAATTTTTGAGAATTTGCCTCGATTATTTGTGAATTAGGAAACAAGGGATTTAAAAGATAATTAGAGTTTTGGGTTATTTACCATTATTCATTCATGTGTAATAGTGGAATCGATGTCTTGGTTATTCTCTCATATCTTGAATCAATTTTGTGTTAATTTTTCTTTATTATTAATTTTTATAAGTCTAAAATCTTTCGCTTTCCACAAGTCTCAACGAACCTTTTCACTACAACATTATTGAGTCACACCGATTTTTATGGCGCCGACGCGGACTTGTCTTTAGGCTAGAGTTTTAGATTTTCTTTTAGGTTTTTATTTATTTGTTCTTCTTTACATTTTTGGGTTTTTGTCTTTTCCTTTCCGATTTTGGGATTTGGAGCGAAAGAAAAATTTGCCAAAGCTTTTGGTGGATACTTAGAGACTTGGAGTTAAAGACAAAGCGAAAGGAGCGAAAGAAGAAGATTTTTTTTTATTTTATAAAGAGAGAAAAAAAAAGAGAGGCATTTTTATTTTTTTTTAGATATTTTTTTTTTTAGACTTTCCTTTTCTTTTGCACTTTTACTTTTTGGACTTGGACATTTGGACATTCGGACATTCCTTTTTTTTTTAAAACCCTACGGAAGGGTAGTATTAAATATAAACTGTGTGCAGAGAAGGACGGCGATTACGATATCGTCTCGGCCCCTCGGGTTCGTACATGACATAGGAGTCGTGTCCCGAGTCGACTACAATGGTTCATCCCCCGTCTGGTACGGGAGGTAAGTTTGTCGAAACACTCGCGAATCCCCTGTCAGCGAGTTACTGTATTTCTTCGTTTGCATATATGTCGAGGAACTGAAAACGGTTGTTTTAATTTCCTAGTAAAGGGCAAGGCCTGGCCATACAAGATAAGGGTTCGGATTTCATCACCGTTCTCTTCTTGCCCGCCTTAGGAAAACAATACTTAACGCGAACCCAAGCTTTAAAATTTGTAATAGAACGAGACCGATAGGTAAGTAACGAGCTTAGTAGGAAAGTCGCTCGAAAAATATTGGTTACTCTTTTTAGGATACTTCAAGTTCATGATGGTTTTACGTGAAGTTGAATGCGTGACTGCGCAGCCTTGTAATAGCGGTGAGGCCTTGGGTATCAAAGCTCCACCTGAGCTTCCTCGCCTTGATTCAACTTACTTTGACTCGGATTGATCCGAGGGGTTTGCTTAAATTGTAACGAATTCCCTTTCGAAGGATTAGAAGCTGGTCTAGAAAACAATCTAAGTGGAGCCATCATGCTTTTTGTTTTCTAGATATCATTAGGTTTGCTGTGGTGGAGTCAGCCTTGTTTGTGTTTGCATATAATCTCCCTTCCTTTTAAAATTTTTCTTTTTATTTTTTTATTTTGTTTTTCTAGTATATGCCCGAGGTCATTAGAGAACGGGCTTGGAAAAGAAATACTCTAGGTCGTTTGATTAGTGACAAACCTAGTAGTTCTTCTTGTGAATGCAGGGAACTCGAAGACTCTTCTTTTGAGAGCCCCGTTTTTGGAAACTTCAGTTTCGAGAATCTGTCTCTTCTTGAAGAAAGTACCCCTAGTACTTCAATTTGTGCCAAGCAATGACTACTTTGAAAGATTACATGTTCCCAACTAGGACCAACCGAGCTTCGTGTATTAAATTTCCAGCCAATACGGCTAACTTCGAGATAAAAGCTAGTATTCGTCAGATGATCCCTATATTCTTAGGAAAAGATGATGAGAACCCTTATTTTCATATTAGGGACTTTGAGGAAATTTGTGGGACAGTTAGAATAAAAGACCTTACTGATGAAGTCTTGAAACTTAAGATGTTTCCCTTTTCCTTGAGATATAAAGCCAAGACCTGGTTGAACAACCTACCAGCTGAATCCATTGAAACATGGCAAGAACTGATTGCAGCTTTCTATATGAAATTCTACCCTAAGCATAAAACTGCAACTGTTAGGCAGAAAATTAGTGCTAGTGTGCAACAAGAGGGAGAGTCTCTTTATAGGTTTTTAGAGAGATTCAATGATCTCTATACCAGTGTCCTCACCATGGATTTGATAAGATGAAACTTGTAGAGATCATTTATAATGGTTTAGACTATTCGACCAAAGCCATGGTCGAGTCTATGTGTCTTTAGTGAGTTCACTAATAAAACTGGCGATGATGCTTTTACCTTCTTAGGAACTATCGCCGAAAAATCCCAACAAGTGGGAGTCTTGTGTTGAACCCCCTAAAAGACTCTTGATCAATAGAGGTAGCACCAATGTGGTAGATACAAGCTTCGAGTCGATGCTAAGTTTGCTTTTGCTTTGTCTAGAAGGTTAGAAGCATTGAAATGGGTCGATCTAAAAATAGGTCCCTTGTTGAACCTAATAGAACCTCTCAAGTCTCTAGTTGTGGAATAGAGGCCGATAACTCATTTTGGGAAGGTCAGGTTAGTGGAGAGCAAGCTCATGCTGTCTATAACAATGCTAGGTTTGAGAACCGTCAAAGTATGACCCATACTGAGAGACCTACAACCTGGTTGGAGAAACCATCCTAACTTTTCTTGGTCTAAGGGCCGAGAATCAAGGTCGATCTAGTAATTCTCAGCCTCCCCAGGTTTTGTTATGCTAAGAACTCTTCAAGTCAACCCTGGTTCAGAACCCTTCGGATAAAAAGATCACAAGTTTAGAGGATACTCTCGCCTTATTTATTAAAAGCTCAAAAGATCAACCAAATGGTTGCGTGAGGGATAGAAGAAAGTAAGAGTATAGGTTATGCTAACTCTCGAGGCTATTTCCGAGTTGAAAACCCGAGGTTAGTCGGATAAATGAGTCTTTGAGGGAAAAAGGTAAGTTTCCTAGTCAAACTCAGCCCAATCCTAGAGGAGTTCATCAAGTAGGTGAAGGACCATCCCATCATGTGAATGCTATTTATACCCTTAAGAGTGGTAGAGTGGTAGACAACAAGGTAACCATGCACGATAGTGAACATCTTGTAGTTCACCCTTCCGAACCCGTGAAACCGAGGAGGGCTGATAGAGTCTCTAAAGAGACCAATGAGGGTCATATTGAGCCGGGCTTTGTTCCTAGAGCCCCATTCCCACACTGCTAGTTCCAACTAAGAGGGAGTCCAACTTTAATGATATATTGGAGGTTTTTAAGCAGGTTACTATCAACCTCCCATTGTTGGATGCGATTAAGCAGATTCCCGCTTATGCCAAGTTTCTTAAGGACTTGTGTACACGAAAGCGTGAGCTTAGTGTTCAAAAGAAAGCCTTACTAGCTAGTCACGTGAGTTCTATTATTCAGAATACCACTACTCCTAAATACAAAGACCCAGGGTCCCCTACCATTTCTTGCACAATAGGTAAATCTTTGTGTTGAGAAAGCTTTGCTTGACTTAGGAGCCAGTGTGAACTTACTTCCATACCATGTGTACCTTAAGCTAGGACTTGGTGAGATGAAACCTACCCAGATGACTCTTGATTAGGTGATAGGTCCGTTAAAATTCCTCGGGGTGTGATCGAGGATGTTCTCATAAGAGGTCGACAAGTTTATTTATCCGGTGGATTTTGTTATCCTAGATACCCAACCTGTCCCTGACCCAGAGAACCATATACCGGTAATTCTAGGTCTCCCGTTTTTAGCTACATCCAATGCGATCATTAACTGTCGAACTGGTATTATGAATTTATCTTTTGGTAATATGACTATTGAGCTGAACGTCTTTCATATTAGTAAGTAGGGATGGCCATTTGCCCCACCCAAACCCATCCCCGTGGGTACCCGTCCCGTTTGGGTAGGGTTTTACCCGCATAAATGGGGATGGGGTCGGGTATGGGTAATACCCGAAACCTAAGCTACGGGGATGGGGTGGGGATGGGATTCAAGGTCCCCGCCCCATACCCGCCCCGTAGCTTTCATATTATAAGGGTTTAGACTTTTATGCTAGAATTCGTATCGAATTTTTATACTTCTATCACTTAGTCGAGCTTTCTTTCATTTATTTTTATACTTCTACCACTTCTTTCATTTATTATATTCTTGATCGTTCTTGTATATTCATCACTTTCGCTTCTTCGTTGTGATCAGACACATTCTCTAAAAGTTAAAATAGTGAAAACGATACAGATAATGCAATGGTTAACATGGACGAAGATAGAATGAGAAAGGAAAAAGTAGCAAAACTAAAAAGTCATTTACAGATTCTTTTGTTCACTTTAAGATGAATTTCTGAATTTTAAATTTTAGAATGCATTATTCTTATGTTATTATTTTTGTTTAAGTTTTGATCATAAATACATATATGTATTAACAACGTGTTACGGGTAACCCATGGAAAACCCGCCCCATACGGGTATTCCCCATACCCGCCCGCCCCAATTCATGTGGGTAATGGGAGGGTATGGGTATTTTTTTACGAACAGGCAAATGGTGGGATTGGCATACCCGCCCCATACCACGCCCATGACCATCCCTATTAGTAAGCTACCCTCTGAACTAGATGACTCGATCATAGAAGAGGTGAACATGATAGGAACATTAGTCGAGGGGTCATTACCAAACACTCTGTTAGAAGATCCATTAGAAAAATGCCTAGATCACTTTGGGATTGATTTTGATGATGATGATGTGATTAATGAGGTGAATGCTTTTTTAGATTCAACCCCTTTGTTAGACACTAGTAATGGAATAAAACCTAAGTTCGAACCACTACCAGTTTCTAAGTCTACCCTAGTTCCTTCGTTAGAAGAGCCTCCTAAGTTGTACCTAAAACCATTGCCAGATACCCTGAAGTATGTGTTTTTAGGCCCATCTGAAACTTTACCTGTGATTGTTGCTTCCGACTTGGATAGTGATCGGAAAGTAGGCTAGTGACCGTCCTTCAAAACAACAAGGAAGCTTTAGGGTGGACCATAGCACAAATTAAGGGTATAAGTCCTACTGTTTGTATGTATCATATTTATTTAGAGGAAGATACCAAACCTTCTAGGGAGATGCAACGAAGAATAAACCCTAATATGAAAGAAGTAGTTCGAACCGAGGTTCTTAAGCTATTAGATGCAGGCATTATCTACCCCATTTCGGACAGGTAAGTGGCTCAGCCCGTTCGGGTTGTTCCCAAGAAATCCCAGATTACTTGTAGTCCAGGAATGATCACAATGAGTTAATCCCTACCCGAGTGACCACGGGTTGGCGTGTTTGTATTGACTATAGGAAATTGAACAAGGTCACTAGGAAGGACCACTTTCCCCTTCCCTTCATCGACCCGGATGCTTGAGAGATTAGCCGGACATAGTCATTCACGCTTTTTAGATGGCTACTCCGGCTATAATCGATAGTTATTGCCCTAGAAGACCAGGAGAAAACCACTTTTACCTGTCCCTTTGGTACCTTTGCGTATAGACGCATGCCTTTCGAGCTATGTAACGCCCCTGCGACTTTTCAGCGTTGCATGATGAGCATATTTTCAGATATGGTAGAACGGTTCTTGGAGGTCTTTATGGATGATTTTTCAATGTTTGGTTCGTCTTTCGATGAGTGCTTGCATCATTTATCATTAGTGTTGACTAGATGTAAGGAAAAGAATCTGGTGCTTAATTGGGAGAAATGTCATTTCATGGTTCAATCAGAAATTGTTTTAGGGCATATCGTTTCTTCTAAGGGTATAGTGGTAGATAAAGCCAAAGTTGACCTTATTAAGACTTTACAGGTCCCAAAAACTGTAAAAGATATTAGGTCATTCTTAGGGCATGCAGGTTTTTATCGTCGATTCATTAAGGATTTTAGCTTGATTTCTATACCTCTTTGCAATTTGCTTGCAAAAGATGTTAAGTTTGTCTTTGATGATGCTTGTTTAGAGGCTTTTGAGAAGCTTAAGACTTTACTCACTACCGCTCCCATAGTCCAGGCACCTAACTGGAACCTACCCTTTGAGATCATGTGAGATGCTTGATTATGCTATTGGTGTTGTGCTAGGTCAGCGAGAAAACAAATTACTTCATGTGATTTATCATGCTAGCAAAACTACGAATGATGCCCGTTAAACTACACCACTACGAGAGAAGGAACTGTTGGCCATTATGTTTGCCTTAGACAAGTTTAGACCATATCTCTTAGGTTCTAAGATCGTAATCTATACTTGATCATCTTGCTTTGAAATACCTTTTGTCTAAGAAGGATACCAAACCTAGATTGATTAGATGGATCCTTTTATTACAAGAATTTTGTCCAGACATTAGAGACAAAAAGGGTACAGAAAATGTAGTAGCAGACCACTTGTCTAGGCTAGTTGTTAGTTCGCCTAATGATTCCCTTCCTATTAGGGATAGCTTTCCTGATGAACAACTATTCTTTGTTACGCAATTACCTTGGTATGCGAATATAGTGAACTATCTTGTTACTGGTCGAATTCCCCAACATTGGGGTAAACAAGATCGTTCTAGGTTTTTTAGCCGAGGTTAAGCACTTCTTTTGGGATGATCCTTATTTGTTTAAGTATTGTCCAGACCAGATTATTAGGAGATGTATACCTGAGAGTGACCAGTCCAGTATTATTTCCTTTTGTCATGATCATGCTTGTGGGGGTCACTTTAGTGCTAAGAAGACTGCTGCTAAGATATTGCAGTGTGGATTCTACTGGCCTTCATTGTTTAAAGACTCCCACAGTTACTGTGTTACTTGTGAACGTTTCCAGAAATTAGGAACCATTTCCCGTAGGAACATGATGCCCTTGAACCCTATTTTAATCGTTGAGGTCTTTGATGTATGGGGTATTGACTTTATGGGTCCGTTTCCTAATTCCTTTGGTAACCTATACATCCTTGTCGCCGTAGACTATGTCTCTAAGTGGATTGAGGCGGTTGCGTGTAAAACCAATGACCATAGGGTTGTGATTGAGTTCTTGAAAAATAATATATTTACACGTTTTGGTACACCGCGAGCTATAATTAGTGATGGAGGGTCGCACTTTTGTAATGGACCTTTTAGACTTCTGATGAAGAAATATGGTATTACACATGAGGTAGCTACCCCATATCATCCGCAGACTAGTGGTCAGGTAGAGGTTTCTAATAATGAGATAAAACGTATATTAGAGAAAACAGTTAATCCTAATCGGAAAGACTGGTCGTCTAGGCTTCTTGATGCCTTATGGGCTTACCATATCTGCGTTTAAAACCCCTATTGGAATGTCGCCTTATCGGCTTGTTTATGGAAAGGCATGTCATTTACCTGTTGAGTTAGAACATAGAGCTTATTGGGCTGTTAAGCAGCTAATTTTTTCACTTGACAAGGCAGGAGCCCATAGGAAACTCCAGCTCAATGAGTTTGACGATATTCGTATAGATGCTTACGATAGAGCGAAGGAGTATAAGAACAAAATGAAACTTGTGCATGATGAAAATATTTTACGGAAGTCATTTTCTCCAGGTCAAAAAGTTCTTCTGTATGATACCCGTTTGCATCATTTCCCTGGGAAGCTACGTTCTCGGTGGACAGGTCCTTTTATTGTTCGCACTGTATTTCCTCATGGAGCTGTTGAGATCGAGACACCTGGACGGTAGTAGTTCTTCGAAGGTTAACGGTCGAGATTGAAACCCTTTTTAGAGCCCTTTCCTACGGGTGATGTTGAGGAGGTCCCTCTGGAGGACCCGGTTTACCCTTGATTGACCATCGAGGTGATTGTATGTTGTATATTAGTTTTTGATTTCTCTCTTCACCCGTGTACTATCTTTCCGACTTCTCTCTTTCTTGATTCCTCATGTTACTTTACTTTTTGGTATTGCTCTTTCATTAGAAACATTGAGGACAATGTTAGATTTAAGTTTGGGGGTGGGGAAGAAACTTTTGTTAGCTTTTAGTTGCAATAAATAAACTCCGAGCCTAGAAATTTATATTTATTAAGGTCGGCACTAACCAATCTAAGTGGATGGAAGCATTTTGGTTGTAGGAGTTGAGGAACCAATCTGATTAGATGGAAACATATAAAGAGTCTATTCATAAAAGCACAGATCTCAGGTGTTAGAAAAAGAAAACATGGTAGTTTCGCCATATCCTCGTGATGGAAACTTCGAAAGAATCCTGATCACTTCTTTTATTTTTCTCTTTACCATTGCTAGGGTGAAATAGAGTGACTGAGATACCCCAAAAAAAAAAAAAAAAAAAAAAAAAAAAAAAAAAGACCAGACCACTAGACCAACCTAATAAATACAATAAAGTCGACCACTTTGGTACCCTTGTATATACCAAATGAGTTGACCTAGAGTTAGGATTATCGACCACTTGGTTCCCTTGTATATGCCGGTGTGTTGATATTAGTCCCAGCACCCGATATCTCGGTCCATTAGGATAGGTTCACCTTAGTCAACATCATCCACGTTTTTTCTACATCCATCTTCTTAATCTATCCATGTGATTGGTTGACTCCGGTTTATGATGTCCAGAAACTATCTGAGTAGAGCTCTGTCACTTTATATGAATTTTTGTATGCTTGAGTGCAAACTCGTGTACAACAATTGGAATTTTGCATCAGGGTACTTCCTCCTGTAGTCAATAAGTATGCCAACCAAGGAGATTCTTTAGTGCCTTCCAAGATTTTGCGTAGATAGATAGGGTATGGAGTAAAGGTTTTGTGGGTACACCTCTGGTAAACCCTCCGGAGACAACACTACATCACTAGGGCCACCTAGCGGTTTAACGGCTTGCTGCACGTGCTAAGTGTAGTCATTTTATTTTCTAGATTAGATTTACTCGGGACTAGAAAATAATAAGTTTGGGGGTATTTGATAGACGCATTTATGTGTCTAATTTTTCCTTAATGTTTCGTATTGTCGGTATTCGTTTTCGTCCTTATTATAGTATTTTGTGTGTTTGTAGGTATTTTTTTGGAAATAAATTTTGTTGGAAAATTCGGCTCGAAAAGTTGCTCGGAGCACCTCCGGAGGACACGTGTTATTCGGACTCTCGTCTTTGGATAAGGGGTAACCCAATTGCTAAGGGGCACCCCAGGGAGCCAACTGCTAATCGCACCCCATCACTGGTTAAGGGGCACCTCACCTTCTTCGTTTGAACTTTGAAAATGGCGGGAAAATTTTGCAGTTTCCTGCGTAACTTTCTGTTGGATTTGTGGAGGAGTTTTAGTGAGACTCAACCACTGGTTTCGATCGGGATGGACGGGATATGTCCAAACAATGTTGGTATGGGTGTTCGTTTGAGTTCAGTTGGGCTGTTTAATCCTTGGGAAGAGAACAGGCGAGTACGTGGCCGGAGGGGATAATCACGAAATTACAACGAGTTAGACGTGTGCTGCTCGTGTTTGGATAGATATATGACTCTGAAGAAGCGTTTAGGAGTTAAATAAGGAAGATTCAGAAGCTGTAGACGCGTGAAAGAGTTAAAAATAGAAAATTATCTCCGTATCTTGCATGAAAATATGACCGAGTAATGGAGGATTATTGGCAGTGATGGAGCGAGATTTTTTGGTGTCTATGGCTATATAAAGGGTACTCGTGCACCACAGAAAGGTACGGAGAGATTGGGAGAGTTGCAGAGCATCAGAAAGCCAAAAAAATCGAGTTGCGTAAAATTGCCATTCTTCTCTTCTTGTGAAGAACACGAAGAACATTCAACGCACACGGGGCAACCGTCATTTTCTTACGGTGACAACGACTCACAGCCGTGGGTCGTAATACGGAAAATGATCTTAAAGCTACAAATGACAAATACAATTCACATTTATCGTTCTCTGTGAATAACCGTTTGTAACAATTATAATCATTACAAATCAGGCTTTTCATCTTTTCTCCCTTGTTCATCATTTGTAAACCATTTTTGAGCAATAATAATGATTTTTGAGCGTGTTTCCAACATGATGAGCGGCTAATTCTCCCACAACCAAGGCCATGAGGAAGATATTTACGCATGAATAATTGGTAACTATTTTATTTTCTCTAATTTATAATTAATAATTCACTCAATCACTGCTTTTGCAGAGTTTTAATTGTTTGCAAAATTCTTTTCATTAGTTGTGATTCAATTAGATAGGTTATGCTTGTATTAAGATAATCTATGCTTAGGGGATACAATTAATTTTTGAGAATTTTCCTGATTATTTGTGAATTAGGAAACAAGGGATTTAAAAGATAATTAGAGTTTTGGGTTATTTACCCTTATTCATTGATGTGTAATAGTGGAATCAGTGTCTTGGTTATTCTCTCATATCTTGAATCAATTTTGTGTTAATTTTTCTTTATTATTAATTTTTATAAGTCTAAAATCTTTCGCTTTCACAAGTCTCAACGAACCTTTTCACTACAACATTATTGAGTCACACCAGCATGGCTCCCATTTACCGCGCCTTACTAGAGAACCTGCGTTTCCAGACATTCTTCGAGCTCCATGAGGCTGTCAGGCGATCAGCAACGACAGCACCAGCATTATTAAAAAGATCTAGACCAACCAGAGCCGAAGTCGTGGGCCAAACTCGCGAGAATAGACGTCTCATCAACAAGCAGTACAACACTGGTCCCTCCTATGTGAGCGTAGTAAACGAGGGAGTAAAAAGGAAGGCCCCAGCTGCAGATCAACAGCCTAAACGCGAAGCTCCAGCACGACGAATAACTCCGCCACGGAAGGCCGCCGCTAAAGCTCCCATGCGTCATCACGAAGCTGAAGGAAATACCCTGGATTTCTCGTTTCCCATTGAGGAGGTGATTGATCTCTTAGAAGCATGGATTCAAGATGATGTTATCATACTAACATCTCCCAGACGCCCACTGACTGAGGCCGAGATGGCAAACCCCAAATACTGCCACTACCACATATTTATTCACCACCCAACCAGTGATTGCAACAGAATAAAGAATATCTTCAAAGAAAAGATAGAAGGAGGGGAACTTCAACTAGGAAACGAGGGACTACATCGAGACCCACTTCCGGTGAGGAATTGCGGAGTCTCTGGGAATCCGTGCACGAGACTGTGTGATCCATGATGCAGCACGTATGTGAAATTCTCTACCTTTCCAAGGTGCAGCGCCAAGATATCTTTACGGCTCTCAATCGTGTCGTGTCGGGCAGACGGATTTTTTCCTCCACGGAATCCATGCCAAGAGCTCAAGCTCTCTCAGCGAGCGGAATCGAAAAGGAAAATTGGGGACTGCTGACCACGTCCTATTTAAGAGGTATTGAATTCGACAACACGCTAATCGACACGGCCTCTGAATTCAACATTGTTACTTTCAAGACTCTGAAAGTTGCGGGATTTACGAAACAAGAGGCTACCCATTCCCCGTCCGTGATTAAGAGCCCGGGAGGGGAAGCCTTGAACGCGTATGGCTACATTAACCTCGAGATCAAGATGGGAGACGCTATAACGCATAGAAAATTCCATATTGTCAAAGTACTGGGTTACGACATGATATTGGGGCACTTGTGGGTACTCGACAACAAGGAGAAATTGGGAACATCCCCTCTACCGATGTCAATGCTCGAAAGAATCTCCAACAAACCGTCTCACTTGCTTCCACATCGACGAGTTATCGATGGAACCCGGACACCTGGAGATGACCTGTTGGCGCTAACTCATGGATTCCAAACGCAAGTAAGTTTGGCCGAACAATCTTCTCTACAACCAGTCATCTCTTCCTCTATTCTGTCATGGGGACTCAGCGTGATTACTGGCGCGGACCCCGTCAAGAGATGTAAATGGGGCACGGGGCCATTCAAATGCTTTGCAAAGAATTTGGAAGCTTCAATCGAAATTGACGAGACCAAGATTCAAACGGTTACACAACACCCGAACTCGTTCCAAAGCGGAGATATGGTGGTCAAAGTGAACTCATTTCAAGTTGGGAAGGTGACGGTAAAGATAGTTGTTCAGACCGATTCACCCAAGGAAAAAGAAGACGAGCCATATCTGGTGGCATACGTCCTTTTGGGAGGTTATTGCAAGATCATCAACACAGACAAGATGGGAGGTGTGATAGTTCACTCGCGATGGCTCAAGCTTTTCAATCCTTAAAACGATGTACTACCCTCTTCCAGCCACTCTCCCTTTAGTATTTCCTTCAATAATTCCTCATTCCCTCCCCAAAATATTTGTATCTTCCCAAGATGAATGCACCGTTTGTATTCTTCTTTACAGTTTCGTTTTTATTCAAAAGCCATACATTTCTTTCCGAATAAGTTTTCCAAATCTCAGAAAAATAAACCAAATAAATCCCAATCATTGAGAAGCCATTTAACCATCCAACCACAACCAAAAACACCAACCCATTCCAAGGGAAGTCTTGGGTCTTTCAAAAAAAAATATGAAAAGTTTTATTCAAAAACAGAAACCGCAAGCAGGATGCAAATTGAAGAAACCCTAACTTCGCCGCGAAAACAAGGAAGGTAAAGAAAAAACAAGTCTGCAAAACATCAGAACAACTAAGCGACGAATAGAAACAATATAGAAGAAGAAGCTAGTCATAGAAAGCTAATGTGTGAATTTCCAATGCCTCGGTCAGAGCTTTTTCAAACACTTTCCCCAGCAATCTTTCGGGCAGCAAAAGTTCCATCCGGAAGCCACATCAGCAACAACAGCCTCATCATACCACCCGGAAGTCGTCTCAGCAGCAACATCATCCGTCTTTTTACCGACATCCGCCTCGACAACCAATCCAACATATGCCACCATGACTTATCCAATGCCACCGACAACAGTTTCGTCGTCTTCTCCAAAAGTTGTTTCAGTTTCATCAACCGCAACATCATCATCTTCCTCGGAAGACTTCTCAGCGACCTTTCGAGAAGAATTTCCCGATTCATCAGAATCAAGGGTTATGACACCGTCCTGGACAAGGGAGCTACATTGATTTTCCCCTAAAAGTTTCACAAGCTCGTCCTTCTGCCATTTCAACTGAGAAGCAAACTGTCCTGCCCTAACAGTGGGCCGCGAAGAGGTTTTGTTGCACCAAATCCTCTCAACTCACTGGGATGCTTCGTCGCCTTCCCGTTCTTCCCCCAAAGGTATGTCCTGAATGATTTCGCCAGCTTCACAAAATAGAGATTCAATTCTATTCAACGCCTCTCCATGATAAGAAGACTGATTTTCGTCGTTTCCAAAGTTCCTCCCCAAAAAATTGGAGACATGTCTGTCATTGGAAGGTCCCATTATGCGCTACAAAACCAGAGAAAGGATAGAGGATAGAGACGATTTCAGAACGACCTATGCAAATGAAGGATTCAAGATCATCTACTATAACCAGCAGAGCGATGAGGTCCCGAAAAGGAAAGCTTCCTACTAGCCACGGATTGAGGCGTGATATCAGATTCTAATGAAACTGTTTTCTACTAGCGAACATAAGGGAATGCCTGGCCGCGTGAGGTAAATTAGGGTTTGGTGAGAAAACGTGGAAGTACATGTTTAAGACACACTTGCCCGCGTCGTTACTTCTCTGCCGCCAGCACCGAGACTTGGAAAAAACAAAACCGACAAGGTGACATGAGGAAGGAATAACGCCCCCTTTCTACGGGCATAACACTTGCGGGGTTTTGAATAAGGAAAGAACTTCCTATGTGAGTCACGTAGAGAAAAGAGACAACCATGCTCGCAAAGAAAAGCCGCTACTGGGCCAAGCCGTTTGCGTTATGCTTGCCTCACCAAACCGTGTCATGCCTTGCACCACCATCCGCACCATGCCTTGTCCCCACCATGCCAAGCCGTCCGCACCATGACTTGTCGCGCCAACACCAACAACTCGCCGAGCCAGCGTCATGATGTTCCCTAACCCAGCCAAGATGATGCATAGCCAGACTAAGCCGACGATCTTCATCTCACCGCTTCATGGTCTACACCACAAATAGAATCTATGCAAGGCTGCCAAACACGGGGATCATGAACTCTCCTTACCTCTCGAAAAAGGTTAGTTTGACCTTCCTGACCATCTTTTCACAACTTGTTGTTTCGATTTTTATCCTGGCCGGTCACCATCTTATGCTTACCTCGCAATGATGTTTCCGTTCCGAGCTAAGCATGGGACTTCATGTTGATGGTGGTTTTTAGCTTAGGGTTAAAATCGTAAAACTGTACATCTGACATGACGTCACTATGACCATTAGCACATTTATTGAATCGATCAGCATGCCTACGCAAGAATTACCGGGTACCTTTTTTTTTTACATGGGTCATGTTCCACAGCAGAACCCTTAACATTGACCGACATCATCTATGCCAAACCCTAATTCTCATGCTACTGCGCCAAGGCATGCCAACCATGCCAGCCGCACCACTGTGCCAATGGCAAACCATGCCAGCCACATCTCCGCGCCAAGGCATGCCAACCATGCTATTCGCACCATGCACCAAGGAATGCCAACCATGCCAGCCATACCAATGGCAAACATGCCAGCCGTGTGTACCGCGGCAAGGCATGCCAACCATGTTAGCTGCACCATGCGCCAATGGCATGCCAAACCCTTGGCCCCACCATGCCAACCGCACCTTGCCTTGGCCCCAACCATGCTAGCCGCACCATGCGCCAATGGCATGCCAATCCCTTGGCCCCACCATACCAAGCCAACCGCACCTTGCCTTGGCCCCACCATGCCAAGCCGTCCGTGCCAAACCCTTGGCCCCACTATGCCAAGCCAACCGCACCTTGCCTTGGCCCCACCATGCCTAGTCGTCCGTGCCAAACCCTTGGCCCCACCATGCCAAGCCGTCCGTGCCCAACCCTTGGCCCCACTATGCCAAGCCATCCGTGCCATTTTGCCTTGGCCCCACCATGCCGGCCTTCCCCATGCGGCTACCAAAACGAAGGCGTGCGACGATCAACGGCCACCCTTCCATCCTAGATGAAAATCCTAGCCGTCCAATGTCGCCAAACAATGCATGGTAACCTTTGGCCCAAAACCCTAGTTTTGGCCACGCTAAACCGCGCCAAGGAATGCCACATGTGCCAATCACATGCCAACCGCCTTGCCGCGCAATGCCATGCCGGCCTTCCCTATTTCGGATACCAAAACGAAGGAGTGCGACGATCAACGGCCACCCTTCCATCCTAGATGCAAATCCTAGCCGTCCAAGGTTGCCAAACAACGCATGGTAACCTTTGGCCCAAAACCCTAGTTCTGGCCACGCTAAACCGCGCCAAGGCATGCCAACCGCCTTGCCGCGCCATGCCATGCCGGCCTTCCCTATTGCGGCTACCAAAACGAAGACATGCGACAATCAACGGACACACTTCCATCCTAGATGCAAATCCTAGCCATCCAAGGTTGCCAAACAACGCATGGTAACCTTTGGCCCAAAACCCTAGTTTTGGCCACGCCAAACCGCGCCAAGGCATACCATACCACATGTGACAATGGCATGCCAACCACCTTCCCGCGCCACACCATACCGGCCTTCCCTATGGGCTACCAAAACAAAGGCCTGCAACAATCAACAACCACTTTTTCATCTAAGGTGCAGATCTTAGCCGTCCAAGGTTACCAGCCAACGCATGGAAACCTTTGGCCCTAGTTTAGTCGCGCCTAAACAAATACAAAACCCTAACTTTTGGCCGCACCTAAACTAAGCCATATTAAAGACATACTAATCATGCTTTCATGCCGCTGGCTACCAAACGAAGGGTTGCAATAATCAACGGCTATCTTTCCTCTTAAGATGCAAAATCTCGACCGTCGAAGGTCACCACCGAGCCGGCAAGTCTCCCAAGCTCAACTCGCCGGACAACAAAAATGTGCTACATGTTTTCCACAAAAACACTCGAGACATCAACGCATGTCACAACCTGGGGGATGCTCATTGGGTATTGGTTTGGCGGTTTACAGCGTTCGGCGTACACTACGCCCGTCATAAGAAAGTGTCATAAGGATGAGGCGGTTAGTAAATACAAGGAGTAATGGTGAAACGCTTTCTTTATAGAACATCAATTCCAGGCGTTACCGGTTACCACATCTTCCCATTTACTCACCCGTTTTACATTTCTTAATGAGACCAGAGTACGTTTCACTTCGACTTGTATAAATAGGCATTACCTATTTCCACCGAACAACAAGTTCAGGTCAGGAGCATACAACACTCAGAAAATATTTTCTAGCTCTCCATCTGTGAGCTTCCCACTTTCTGATACAAGTCGTAAACCAATTACTCTTCCAGAATCAACTATTCTGGTCTCAACATTTTCTTCGCTTCCCTCCCCAAAACCAACCTTTCTCCTTCACTTTGTGACCGAAGCAAGTCTGGAACGACCATTTCTTGGTTTAGGCTGGTTTTGTACAGATTGATCCCTCGAATCTAAAATACTCCCTTGTAGTACATTGTTTAGGTTTAAATTCGTTTCTCACCCACACACCCGAAATTACCAAAATCAGCAGAAATCGTTTTCACCCTCAAACAACAGCGTAAAGCATGGTCCACAAAAACATTCATGTCCCTATCACAGCTGGGGCACAAACCACATTCTTCAAAAAGAGAAATCCCAAGTCTAAAGCGAACAACAACACTGAACTGTCTAGGACAAAGTTTCTGGTTAAGCCGTTAAATAAGTAAGGCCAACAGATATTCTTGTGCATTCTTTGTCATGTCACACGGCCAAAAAACCAGGCGTTGCGTTCAGACATACTAAAACGGATGGGTACGTCTTCTCATAACTTGTCGGTCGAACCAAGGGTTCTTGAAAGCATACTTTAGTTAGGTTGATCAAGAAGATGCAACAGAAAGGTAATTTCATTCATTTTTAGGTGTAGATTGCTAAATTTAGTAGTAAATAATATGGGAAAAATATCGTTTGGTCCTTTTTTAGGTGGGCCCATGTCTGTTTGGTCCTTTGGTCAAACGCCTTTACTGTTTGGTCCATAATATTTAAAAATATTAAAACTGACAAAAATACCTTTCCGTGTTAATATTTAGTTATTTTCTTGTAGCACTTCATTCCAGAAATGAAGTCCGTATAAAAACCTAAAAAAACAGACTTCATTCCAGAAATGAAGTCCATATAAAAACCTAAAAAAACTGACTTCATTCCAGAAATGAAGTCCATATAAAAACCTAAAAAAATAGACTTCATTCCAGAAATGAAGTCCATATAAAAACCTAAAAAAAACAGACTTCATTCCAGAAATGAAGTCCATATAAAAACTTATACAAACCAGAGTTCATTTCTGGAATGAAGTACATGTAAAACCTAAAAAAACAGACTTCATTCCAAAAATGAAGTCCGTATAAAAACATATACAAACCAGACTTCATTTCTGGAATGAAGTCCTTATAAAAACCTAAAAAAACATACTTCATTCCAGAAATGAAGTCCATATAAAGACCTAAAAAAACATACTTCATTCCAAAAATGAAGTCCATATAAAAACCTATACAAACCAGACTTCATTTCTGGAATGAACTCCATATAAAAACCTAAAAAAACAGACTTCATTCCAGAAATGAAGTCTATATAAAAACCTAAAAATGAACAACATCATCATCTTCATCTTCTTCGACGTCTTCAAATACCAGCAGCAACATCGTCGTCTTCAAACACCAGCAACAACATCATCTTCGTCGTCTTCAAGTTGTAGCAGAAGCAAAACATCATCGTCTTCAAACACGAGTTCATCTTCATCATCAACAAAACAACATCAAAAACAACAACAGATCCATGAAATCGTCATCATCGTTTTCTTCTTCATCATCATCAATAACAAACATTAAAAACAGTAGTAGATCCATGAAATCGTCGCAATCGTTTTCTTCTTCTTCTTCTTCAATAACGACATCAAAAACAGCAACAGATCCATGAAAAATCGTTGTCATCGTTTTCTTCTTCTTCTTCTTCGTCAACAACAACAACAAAAACAGTAGTAGAAAGAAAAAGAAAAAGAAAAAAGAAATTGAGAAAAGAAACTAGATCTGAAAACTTGTGGAGAGAGAAAGTAAATCTGAAAAATAAAGATATTTTCTAGGTTTTTGTCTATATATGTGGTCCCAAAAGGGTATTTCTGCTAGCACACAATGAAAATTACATCATCCATGACATCACCCTAGGACCAAATCATAATTTCTAGGACCAAACTATAATATATTTTCCCAAATAGGACCAAACAGACACATGACTGAGTCAACTGGACTAGTCTCTCTCTAATATATTATTCCTAGGACCATATGGTATTTCCTACAATAATTATTTGGATGGAAGCATACTTCGTTAAGTGAAGTTTCGATATTATTTTCATGCCTAATTATCAGTCGAACTGTTCATTAGCACCTTGACAATTAAGAACAATCAACAACAATTGTCAGCCATATATAACTCTATAACCGTTGTAATACACTTGTTTTATATTCGATTTAGACCTAATTTATCACTCAGACACAGGTAAATAAGACATGAAAAAATAGATCATTTAAACCTTGAAATCTCTTTGCCTACACACGATTTGCTACTGCCGAATTGTAAACTAGGGCTTTAATACCTTTTTGTGCGCTGAATGTAATATCTATATCAATCAACTTTTTTGGACTATCCTGGCTCCTATATGAATGTTAGAATATGGGCATCCAACTCAAACCCAATTGGTAATGAGTGGAATGACCTTATAAATTATAAACCGCAGGATCTTAGATAACAATGTGGGAGTAATAATCTCAATCAACAATAAATGAGTTAGTTTGACCGGGAATAATTTAGTAAATTTGGCCTTCAGTAGTCAGTACCAACTCCTTTCTAAGAGCGAGCATTACGGTGCTCAATTCCTTACCGACAGTCTGACACTGCCTTATCAACAGGTGACCTTTTACCGCCGTTACCAAAGCCTTATCAACAGGCTGACAATAGTGGTAATTGAATTATTGTCCCTACTTTTGATGGTTTATACAAATATCCTTATCACATAATAATTATATCCCTACTTTCTTTAAAAGAAATCAATTTAATTATCCATACCAACTTTACCCTCATATACTATCGATCTCACCAATTTTTCTTTCATTTTTCCAGATTCAGATCCAAACTCTCCCTCCTCTTCCTCTTCCACAAACAGCGACCACCTTCTTCGTCGCACCACCGCCATGCCAGCACCACCTCCACTTCCGCCATCACCTCTTATCACCATCAGTATCAGAGCCTCCTTCTAAAGAATCGATTTAGATCGATTTCCTCTTTATTCAGCTACAAATCTCAAATCTGGTGATTGTTCAACGAAAAACAATGATGGTAGGTACTTGATTTGCATTCCCTTCTCGAACCCTAGTTTTTTTATTTCAATCTTCTTTAGATCGATAACAGATTTAGGTAAAAATGATGAAATTGATGATTAAGATTTTAAGTTTGTTACTTGATTTTTTCAGTAATTTATGATGTTGGAGATATCGGTGGAATTGATGATGCATATTTTGCGATGGTTCTGGTTGTATTTGATGATGTAGATGGAAGAAGGTTAAAACGATGTAATTGATGATGGAGATTGTGGTGGTTATGGTTGGATGATGATTGTGGTGAGGCTAGAGTATAGAAATTGGTTGTGAATGAAGAGGGTGCAGGGGTCAGTTTAACAAGGAAACTGAGATGTTCATTTTTGAGTAGGATGCTCTCAACTGGAGTTTACCATTGGTTGTGTTATTGATGGGTAAAGGTGCTTGTGTTGTTTGAATCTGTTCCGGAGATTCAAATTAGCTATTGCAAGCTACTGCAATCGAATTGGTGTTGAAGCTTCATAGAAGACAGTGGCGGTTGCTGTTATGGATTATAAATGGTGGTTAATGGTTTTGTTGGTGGTTACTACAATGAAGGAGATGAAGTTGTTGTTGTTTATGAAGCTACAGGTGGGTGTTGTTTATATGTTTTTATGGGATCAATTGTTGCTGTTGACCCAACTTTTTATGGGATCAACTACGGTTGTTGTTCCATTTATTGGATCAACTCTTGTTGTTGACCCAATTTTTTATGGGATCAACTAAGGTTGTTGATCCATTTATTGGATCAACTCTTGTTGTTGATCCAATTTTTTATGAGATCAACTACTGTTGTTGATCCTTTTGAACTCTTATTGTTGATGATATTTCCTTGGATAAGTATAATCATGCTTTGTAGTTTAAATCATGTAAATTTCTTCCAATGTTGAACTTGTGGTGCAATGGTAGCATGGCTGACTCCATGTCAGATGATGCGTGTTCGACTCACGCCAAGTTCACTCCATTTTACATGGATCAACATTCATTGTTGATCCAATTTTAGTGGATCAACAATGGAAGTTGATCCACTAAATTGGATCAACTTCTACTGTTGATGCTTTTTTTTGGATCAAATATTGTTGGTTCTATTTTTATTTGGATCAACTACTGTTGTTGATCAAAAATATATCTGAAAGCGAAGGTGGTGGCGGCGGCGGCGGCGACGACGAACTAGCTGGTGGTGGCGGAAACAAACTAGTGGTGGTGGAGGACTGTTGGTGGTGTAATGGTGGTGCTTAAGGAATGGTGGTGAAATATTAGTGGTGGTGGCGCTTGGTAGGTGGTGGTTGTTGAACGGTGGTGGTGGAATGGTAGTTGAATGTTGGTGGTGGTGGTACTAGTGGTGGTGGTGAAGTGTTAGAGGAAGAAATTTGTTGCATTTTGAAATAAAGAAAAATATTATATGGGTGAGGGTATTAAGGTAATCTAATATTAAATGGATAAGGTTATAAAAAAGTAGGGACATATTTATTGTTGAATAAGGATATATTTATTGGGTGTCAAAAGTAGGGACATATAAATAATATACCCTTGACAATATTCGTTGCATAATGTGTAAAAGAGTGAGAATTAAAGCAAGTTCATGAGAATTCTGATAAAAAAAACAAGTTCATGAGAATTTTAAACTAATAGTACAGCAAACTGCCTAAAATTAGCGGCCTTCGTTACATCAAAATCAAGAGTCGATCCTTAATGATTTATTACTGCTTGATTTATCCTTCACCTGATCAATATATTTTCTTATCTTAGAATTTACTCCAAGAGCTTTCAATGAGACAGAGTTATTACAATGTGGAATTCCTCGAATATAATTCACTTGATAATCCCCAACCAAAATTTTGCTAAATGTGTTGGTTTTTGGGTCGTAACAGCAGAGAGTATTGTCATTGAACCATAACAGGAGTTCATTATTTGTCGTGAGGGCAAACGGCATATAGTAATCATACTGCGCAGTTTGTTCTGGGAATGGTACACTGAACTCCAAACTCCAACTCCAAGATTCATACCTCTTTTCCGCAGAAGAATTATCTGTCTGCTTATTTTTCAAGGACCATATGTCCACACCCTCCTTCCACTTATGATGAACAAAACACAAATGCCCACCCAACACCGCGAGTCGATAATAAGCATGCTTAACACGTATGAAACATGGTGGAGCTGTTGGTAGCAATTGAAATTCTTCATCTGCCAAATCAAAAGCAACAATCTTCTGGTCCATCCATTCCAACCAGTAAAGGGATCCATTCACAAGGGTGCCATTGAAAGCCAAGGAATATTTGATATCTCCAATAATATTTCTCCATCCGCAGTTGTCACCACCTCCCAGAGTATATATCTGGACCCGTCCATGGCTTGGTGGTGCGTTGTAACCCCATCTGTCGGGATAGTGAATTCTAACAACCTTGTAGTTTTTTGCTGAGCAATTGTAACCGAATCCGCTTACTATGAAGCCTTCCTTGCTGTTTATTCTCGGAAGGTTAACGTATTCACCAGAGCTTGGATTGCAGATGTAGACAGGATCGTTAACACCATGATGAGGTACTAAGAAGCAAACCATACCGTTGCAAGAACCAACCATGATATCTATGTCTCCTCGCTTATTAATGAGTGGATGCTTGATTTTCTGTATTGTTCTATACGTAAATTTCTCATGATCGTCATCAGTAGTCGTGATGATTTCATCATAATATCCATAGCGAATTTGAATGTTTCTTTCCCAAGCTGACGCAACACAGAAAAGGATACCGACTTCGAGCTTTCGATGATAGAGGAGAGTGTTCCAAGTTTTCGAAACAAGTTTGCAGTTCAGGACGGATTTGCGATGAATATATGAATGAATTTTTGATAACATATCATCATGAAGACCTTCCATTAAAACAGAACTTACTCGAGCAAAACAGGATAAGAGCCTTGATCTAACGCTACTGCTCGCTGATATATGTGTTTTACTATTACCGCTTATCTAGTTGGTATCTATAGACAGATTGTGAGGAGACATTTATATATATATATATGATTTCAGGAAAGAACAATCCTGAAAGGTTTAGGAATTTGAAAGAAAACCGGCGAATCCCAAAGGGTTTAAGAAATTTTTACTTTTGCGTATATGCTTTCCAAATTTGGTTAGAAAAAATTTAAGCATATTTTGAGAGGAAATTGAAAAACCTTTGAAACCCTTCTGGTTTATCTTCAGTCTCTCTTGCACTGTTCAATTAAAACGTGTTGTTGTTTCGAGTTGAGATAGTTAAGAGGTGAATAATTCATCAAGTTACGATTTATCGGCTTAGTTGAATTTTCTTTGAACTCATATCGTTGTTTTATTCCTAGTATGGATACGAAGGAGCAAACGAGCACAAAATACAGAGACACCGCTCGTTGGCCTAAATGACACATCATTGCTCATTGATTAGCTACATATTTTTACCGAACGTACTTGAGATGACTACTGCATATATAGCTTTCTTAACACTGAGACACTTCAATGTCTTCAGATTATCATTTCTTCATCCGAAGAAATCCTCTTATGTGGGCTATAAGATACAAAATATATGTTGTTCAAATCTTATGGTAAACGAGAAGACACACCTTAAGACTCTTATGGTAAAAGACGCAACTGTTCCCCTAGTAAACGAGAAGACACACCTTTAGGGGAACAGTTGCGTCTTTTACCATAAGAGTCTTAAGGTGTGTCTTCTCGTTTACCATTGCGTCTTTTACCATAAGAGTCTTAAGGTGTGTCTTCTCGTTTACCATAAGACGTATCTTAAAAACGTATCCGCGTGGCAGCCTAAATTTGCAGGAAACATGGAGGATGAATTTGGTGTTGACACATCACCAAAATCATTCTCCTTTATATTAAGAAGAAGACACACCTTTAGGTTTAACGAACACGACTCTTCAGATGCATAAATAATATGTATCTGATACACAGCATTCCTGCGACGAACCTCTCTTTATCATCATCATCTTCAAAAAAAAAAAAAGTATTGTTACTATTTTTATTTTATTTTGTCAAATTTTTCTGTTCAGAAATTTTGATATACACAGACTCTTCCATTTCGCGGGAAGGAATTTGCAAGGGGGAATCGTTTTTACCTCTGCTGAGAAAGGAAGGAAGATATTGATGTGTTGGTTGAAATATCTGCACATTCCTTGCTTAATAAAATGTGGGAACAAGGTTTTAGCATGGTTCTCGGAAATGGATTATCCCTGTATAAATATACGTTGCTAGGTATGTTCAATTTCACGGTATCATGTTTTCTTAGGTCAACAATGTTTGTAATAGACTTTTGCATTTCTCACTTTTATTTCGTTTTACAGATGGTAAGAAGAAACTACAATTACACTAAGGTGAACAATGTTTATTAATTTCGATTTACATTAATTTCGTTTCACCGAAGGTTACATTTAGGTGTTCCAAACCGCAATTACACTAACAGAATTCTACACATCCGAGTGCCAATGGTCTTACAAGATGTTAGATACGAAGTGAAATAACAACCAATACTTCAAAACAACAGGGAACCCAATGGTCTATTACCAAAGATCTGGACGATATATGACAGGACATAATTTTTTGGATTCCCTGTTTCAAAGAAATCTTGAGAGGAATAACAATCAATACTTCTTTGTTAATTCATAAGTTATACAGGCTGAAACTCTTTGAAGGCCATGAGGAAATACACTTTGAATTATCGCTTACTTTCATGAAGCTTTCTTCTGTCCGATAAGACATGTTAACCATCGCCAGTTCCCAAGTATTTAGAGAGAATAATGGAAAGGCAAGTTTATTAGGGGTATTAATTTGAAATGCCTGGAACCATTGTGGAACAGACTATTAAACATTCAGATTTAATTCTGCCTCTTCCTTTTGATTAAATGGAATATCATCATCATTCTACATTAGTGAGTTAATACATATATATGTGTTTACGATTCTTTAATTTCTTTTCTTTTTTATTTAGATAGATTCTTTGATACTTAATAACAACTTTACAAAATCTATAGGAAATCGTCCAAACCCAGATGACTGTGATATTTGGACTGATTTGAGTAACAATTGATTTTTTTTTTTTAGGTTGTTGTTAGATTCTGGACATTACCAATTCGCGCGTTTAGTATCATCCCACATCTTGCATGTAATATGTTCGGCATGCCATAAAATCTTTTCCAATAAAGTATTGATTCCAATGGAAAGTGAGGCATTTGTGTAAGTATCACAAACAGTAGATCATGAAGGTTCATCAGCAATGAAATAAACAACAAAAGCACAAGGAGCATCAAATTAAGAAAATGTCAAAATGTCACCACCATTAATTAGAAATGATGAAGAATTAGGAAATGATTGTGGTCAGACTCAATATGGTAATAATTATTATAAGGTTCCAGGTTGGTGTGTGCCTTTGTTGCCAGTACGTGGTGACTGGGTCGAATTCAAGCTTTATGCCGTGGAATCTTGGATGGCGTAATTCATCTTTTGGTTGTGTGTCTGTACATTCTAGGAGAAAGTTGTCGAAAAGAGACTGCAAAAATCCTGTGAGTATGTGTGCAAGAAAATCCATGGTAATAATATTACTCTCCGAAAGGATCAAATGCAGATGGATTACATTCCGGTCTTTGATTGAGGAGGCGAGCCTGCAACTTAAACTAAATTCATCTAACCGTCATCACAGATGGATGGCCAAGAGTTGCTGTTATTGGTGTTCTATGTAATGCAGTGAAAGACTTGCAAACGATTATGTGAATAGTAGCAACAAAGAATGACGAGAGGCGATCTTCTCACAGGTCTGAATTCAAGCCTTACGATACCAAGTTAGAAAAGATATTTGGTAGAATACTTCCACACTTGAAACTGTGGAGAAGCACTTGTATTTATATCAGTGTTTTTCAGAGATGGTTACAACACATTCAACTTATTCAAAAGCTAAAATAAAGCTAACAAAAGATCCGTAAGAGTAGTCACAGAATACTCGGTCATAAGCTCTATCTACAGGTTGTCAACTGGTTCAGTTGCGAGTCTTCAGTAGCTGAGGTGGAATGCTTAACAATATTGTCTTAAAAATGTATCAAAAAGAAAAAAATTAATAATTTTCAAAATATACAACCGATTTTCATAAGATTTATATATTTGGAAAGTTCTTTATATCATCTAGGTAATGAAATCCTAGCATTTTTAGGGGCGATCCTAAACGAATTAGGGGCGACACAAAAGGACAAAATATGTCATAATCGGAAGGTTAATCCATAATCCCGTTTTTTTTAATGGCCAAACTACCCTTTACAATCGGTAGATAACTATACAATCGGTAATTAATCAACAATCGGGAGTCAAAATAAAGTATCCCCAAAATAAAATCATCTATCTTTTGAATTTTGATTATCCTATAATCGGTAGTAAATAAAGTTATCTTGACTTCCGATTAAAGTAGACCTTTGGCAAATATCCTACCATAATCGGTAATCAAGATAGTTCATATAAAAGTAGCCCCAAAATGAGATTTTGCAAAAATCCTTTTTTTTGAATTTTGGTTGAGCCTATAATCGGTAAGAAAGGAAGAGTTATCATGACTTCCGATTATACAAAGGGCTCTCTTTGCAAATATCCTACCATAATCGGTAGTCAAGATAGTTCATATAACTACCGAATATAGAGTAGCCCCAAAATGAGATTTTGCAAAACTCCTCCTTTTTTTGAATTTTGGTTGAGCCTATAATCGGTAAAAAGGAAGAGTTATCATGACTTCCGATTATACAGTGGCTCTCTTTGCAAATATCCTACCATAATCGGTAGTCAAGATAGTTCATATAACTACCGAATATAGAGTAGCCCCAAAATAAGATTTTGCAAAAATCCTCTGTTTTTCAAATTTGGTTGAGCCTATAATCGGTAAAAAGGAAGAGTTATCATGACTTCCAATTATACAATGACTCTCTTTGCAAATATCCTATCATAATCGGTAGTCAAGATAGTTCATATAACTACCGAATATAGAGTAGCCCCAAAATGAGATTTTGCAAAAAATCCTCTTTTTTGAATTTTGGTTGAGCATATAATCGGTAAGAAAGGAAGAGTTATCATGACTTCCGATTATACATTAGGTCTTTTTGTTGAATTCCTATCATAATCGGTAGTCAAAATAGTTCATATAACTATCGAATATAGAGTTGCCCTAAAATGAGATTTTGCCAAAATCCTATAATCGGTAGTAAATATAGTTATCTTGACTCCCGATTCAATTATTCTCGAGAATTAAATGATGATGCATAGGCAGTGGGTCAAAACTAAAAAAAAAATCCAAAACGGACTGAAATTCAATTTTATTGTAGAAAAAAAAATTCTACGAGACGCTGTCTCGCACTCTGCTAGGGGGCTACGCCCCCCCCCATGCCCCCTGTATAGCGTACCGGCATTGTATTCATACCACGTCCATGCCCTCACCAAGCTTTTTCAACTGCATTGGTTGAGCCTATAATCAGTAGCAAATGAAGGTATCCTGAATTCCGATTATACAGTGGGACTCTTTACCGAAACCCTAGCATAATCGGTAGTCAAAGATAGTTCATATAACTACCGAATATAGAGTTGCCCCAAAATGAGATTTTGCAAATATCCTCTATTTTTCTAATTTGGTTGAGCCTATAATCGGTAGTCAAAATAGTTCATATAACTACCGAATATAGAGTTGTCCCAAAAATGAGATTTTGCAATCGGTAGCTAACTAAACTACCGATTATGAAGGGGCATACAAATATTTTCATCATATTTTGTCTTTTGTGTCGCCCCTAATTCGTTTGGGGTCGCCCCTAAAAATGCTAGCAATGAAATGAGTACAAATAAAATATTAAATTTATATTTTATGAAAAAAACTCATTGTTAAAAGAATCTAATCAAACACTTACACTAAATAAGAAAATAGATATGTTAAACGAATCGAGAAGAATCCCACAAATGAGCCCCCACTCACAGAATTATGGAACCCACTACACAAAAAGCCTGGCATTTTTAGGGGCGACCCTAAATGAATTAGGGACGATTTTTTTATTCCCAACCCATATACACCGTTAAGGATGTCCAAAAACGCGGAGAATACGTTAATGCCCTTACATAATCGGAAGCTTTTTTGTGCCCGATTATTATACAACAATCGGAAGATTAGTAACAATATTATACTACCGATTAATATCGATTTTGTGCCAAAGTCGCATCTGGCTTCTATAAAAATCGGTAGGAAAAACAACCTCACGAGACTACCGATTATAGTAGCTCCTAAATTCCCAAAATTGGTGATTTCGTCAAGGAAGAAATTTGGGGCAACTTTATAATCGGAAGTCATATTAACTACCGATTATTATAGTTCCCAAATTCGAAAAAAATGACATTTCTGCAAAAACAAAATTTGGGGCAACTGTATAATCGGAAGTCTTATTCACTACCGATTATTCTAGTTCCCAAATTCGAAAAAAATGACATTTCTGCAAAAACAAAATTTGGGGAAACTGTATTGTCGGAATTCTTATTACTTCATTTGACTACCGATTATACAGTTGCCCCAACAAAATAGAGCCGTTGGAACTCTAAACTCTATATAAGGATTGTATCCTTTTACTCTCTATGGAACACAAATACCTTTAAACTCTCTCCAACATCATCTTCAACATAATGGCCCAACCATTCATTAATCCTACGGAGTTCACGGTTGAAGAAGATTTATCTTTATGTAGGAGCTATGTTCAATTCTATCCGAGACGAGGAGAAGAACGTAGGCAAGGAGGCATAATGAGTATGAGTTATTTTGGGAAAATTCATGAAAAATTCTGCTCCGACACCGGTAACCCAAACAACCGTCACTCCGCTGATCTTTTCTGCCGAGTTGGTTCAATAAATAGACACGTCGAAGAATTCGTCCATTTAACTTATCTTGTGAATCAATATCGATTAAGGGGTGAAACCAATGATGAGGTTATAGAACGATCTCTAGGGGAATGGCAAAGATGGAAAAGATCAAGCTTCCGTTATGAAGCTCATTTTAGAATCCTTAGGGCGATGGAAAGATTTAATCCGTTTAGGACTCGTCCAACACGTCCACGACGCTAATCACAATACCTTGTAATAGAATTGCGGGAGTTCAATGTAAAATTATAATGATGTGTTACATGTGTAGGTGATATTGTTGTGAATTTCAAAATATTTATGATAATCGGAGGTTTTAATTGTTGATCTAACTACCGATTATACTCCAACGGCTAGTTCGTTCAAAAGAAACTAGCCGTACCTCGAAAACCACAAATAATCGGTTGATAATACATATTGATAAACCTCCGATTATACTACTCTAATGAAACTGAGAACTCTGTTGACAAAACATCCTATAATCGGAAGTATATAACAATAAATATTTACCGATAAATCATGATCAAGTGCTTTGTTCAACCATTCCCTACCGATTGTGTGTAATAATTGTACATAATTTCAGTACAGTCTTGTAAAAGTATGCATCAACGGCCATATTTTCAAAAAAAAGAGACGTTGGGACTCTCATCTATATAAGGAGGGTAAACTCTTCTTATTTATACACCAAACAACACATATATAGCATCGTGTATTCTACAAATAGATTTTACATCGTCTACTCTTGTGAATTCATTCTATATCTCAACTTACAAGCATGGCAACGTTTGACGCAGCTGAAGATTTGGTCATTGTGAAAACATGGTATCGTGAAACAAGACGTGAAGATGTCATAGCAGGAAGGTTAACACCTGAAGTCTTTTGGGCGAGGGTATATAGCCAATTTGTGCGAGTATGGAAATCCAAAGCAAATATCACTCCAACAAGTTCATGATCGTTTCCGACTTGTCCAAAAAGGGGTAAATGATTACATAACGATACAAAAGAGGATGTTTAACACTAGCCACTTAAGCTT
This sequence comes from Papaver armeniacum, assembly GCA_023531295.1. Taxonomy (NCBI): domain Eukaryota; kingdom Viridiplantae; phylum Streptophyta; class Magnoliopsida; order Ranunculales; family Papaveraceae; genus Papaver; species Papaver armeniacum. Next base: position 352,938 of record JAJJWW010007029.1, on the reverse strand, counting down.
GTCGATCCAACAATTTGTAAGTATAACGCTCGGTTATTCTTTTTAAATAACACCGGGTGTTTAATCTTTCTTACTAAAACGAAGTTAACATTATTTTATGTTTGTTTATGTAGGAGACACTCATGAAAAGACAAGACTTAGTGGAAAAGGGTGAAGAATTCACTTATGATGGAAGTTATGAATTCCTGAAGTCCGTCGCAACAGTATAAATGTTGATTGATGTCTACAATCGGAAGTTATTATTTTATATTGTCTACCGATTCTGGGAAGATTTTCATCTTTTTGTCAGACTTTGGTGGCAATCGGAAGTTTATGCAATATATTGTCTACCGATTCTGAGAAGATTTTCAGTTTTTTTGTCAGACTTTGGTGACAATCGGAAGTTTATGCAATATGTTGTCTACCGATTCTGGGAAATATTTACAGTTTATTTTTTTTCAGAGTTTGGTGACAATCGGATGTTTATGTAATATGTAATCTACCGATTCTGGGAAAAAAAATTCAGTTTTTTTGTCAGCCTTACAATCGGAAGATAAATTCAAAAAGTTAATAACCGATTATAATATTGATTGAGTCTGATTTAAAAAGCTTGTATAATCGGTTGATATATTAAAAATATAACTAACGATTATAGCTTTATACTTCACGATATTTTCCACAAAATTCCAAAAAAAAATGTACAAATAGGGCTTTCCAAAATACATCTTTCAAACATAATGATCATTTATCTTCATCATCCGAGGGAACCAATTCCAGCAGGCCTTCCGGGAAATCCTCCTTCATGACGCGATCCCAATCCAACATGTTGGTCTCATATTGTTTCAACCAATCGTTACAATGATTCGTTGGGAAGTAATCACTCAAACCACCCAACGGAGGTAATGGGCAATCCATCTTTACTCTTAGACCGATAAAATGCATCTCATTTACAAATGCCATAACAATTCTTCTATCTTTAACAGATTCATCGCAAACCGTCCTTGTAGGTGTAAACGTAAAATAATGTCCATACCTAGGAGGAACAAAGAAATGTACCACGCAATTCAAAGCGTCCGCTAAGAGATATCCACATTTAGGCATTGTCATCCAATACTTGGATCCGATTGTCTTCAATCCCTTTCGGCACTTTACACGCGCAACTAAGTCTTTGAACTCTAGTTCTTTGTCACGTACATTGCAAGTTCGGGCTTTAGGAAACACTACCGCTATTGCATGCATTAAGGCTTGATCGTTATCCGTTACAATAACCCTTGGAAAATCATCCCCATTTTAAATGGACCTCAGCGTCTCCAACATCCAAATGAAACTCACGTTGTTCTCATGATCCATTAAACCCCATGCAATCGTAAACGTGCTTTTGTCCGAAGTGTGACAAGCAATGTTCAACAACGGCATGTTATATTTGTTTGTCTTGTAAGTGGCATCTATCAACAAAATTTGATGAAAAAACTGAGCCAATTTTATCATTTCGGGATGTGCCAAGAAAATACGTACCACTTTACCATCCTTTTCTTCCGTTCTCAACGTGTAGTCGTGTAACTCAACTAACCACTGCGATTGTTGCATGACCGTTCTACCATCCCATTCCGTCCTTTTGATCGTATCTAGGGCCGACCTAATTGTAGACAAAGAAGACAAGTTGTCGGGGTCGTCCGCCTTTATTTTACTTAAGATCGCACTCGCCTTTTGGATACGGATAGACCTCACCGTCTCCATTTCATGTGTTTTTAACTTCGCAACCATTACATGTCCAATAAGAGTATCCGGATCATCGTGGTTGTGACAACCATTAGCAACTTTACACATTTTTCAATCTTTACTTTCCTTACCATCGGGCTTATAGAAGACAATCTTAAATGGGCATCCAATCTTCTTTGTATGAGTTCGGTACTTCTTCCTCTCCTTCTTCCTTACATACTTATTATTATTTCCCTCGTGACTCTTTTTCTTCCCACCTCGCTCACAAACCATTTCAAACCTAATGTCCTTCACGCAAGGGTTCTGAACTACCACGCACATCTTCTCTTTTGCCTTGTTCATAAGCCATTCATTTGCTTCCTTCTTACTTCCAAATATCTAAATGCGCATATAACAAACCAAAAAAAAAATAAGCATAACCATCTAACATACATGATTGGGAAAAGAAAAGATAATTCATGAACATACCAAATCGTATGCATAGTGTAGGGACGTATCAGGCCTCAAATAATAATCGTCATCAACCGCTACAACAACCTACGCACAACAACAACAAGTTATGCATTAGACATCAGAAGGAAGTTTAGATAATAAGTAACCGATTAAAAAATAATCGGTAATTTAATACTACACAACATAACCGATTACGAGAAATCGGTAGTCATGTACGAATATAGTATACCGATTAATGACATACACAAATGAACAATTTTTCTGTATAAAAAGTTTCAATAATTGGAGGGACTATAAATTCATAAACCAACCGATTATTAAATATCAATAATAGATATTACTTTTTCTGAAACGGGGCGAAAGTTTCATTTTTTCCGAAACAGAGCGAAAGTATCACTTTTCCCGAAACGGGGCGAAAGTATCACTTTTCCTGAAACGGGATATGAAAGTATCACTTTTTCTCAAATGGAAAATTTGTCGATCCATAAATCAAAATATGGTTGCATGATGTCTTATGCATCCGTTGTGGTGGTTTGCATAATGGCTATGCATTTAATTTTCGAGAATTGTGCCTAAAATGAAAGTATTATTTTTCTTGAAACGGAGGGAGTACATCGTTTTATTAATTGCAACGGAAAATTAGTTGATGCATAAACAAAAAAATTTGCTACATAAAATATTATGTATCCTTTGTGGTGGTTTGCATAATGAATATACATTTAATTTTCTAAAATTGTGCCTAAAATGATAAATACCTCCGAATTTTTCGTAAAAACTCTAAATTTGATATTGTTGTTTGTACTTGTTGCGTAGAGTTTTTTATAAGTGGGAATTATATAAATGTCCCTTGTTTTGTTGGGCTTCACAAATACCCTTGTCATATAATAAATATATCCCTCATCATCTATAAGCCTATTAAAGTCCGTTAACAGTTTTTTTCCTTTCCATATTTACCCTCTCTTCACAGCAGATGAAATCAATCGTTTTAAATTCAGATATGAAAAAAGATATCTTTCTTCTCTACTCTTCCTTCTCTGTCGATATCACCACCACCACCTCTGCCATTACCACCACCCCATCGCCGTCTTCACCTCCGTCACAAGATCGAGAGAAATTTGTTCGTTGCAACTTCTCAAATCTCACTACCATTAAAATCTCATTGAATCTCTGATCTCAGCGAGAACAACAAAAGAGATATGTTCGTCGATCTTCATCAAGTGAAGAAATTAAAAGTTCTTCTTCGTTGAATTGAAACTCGTTTATCACTGATTTTTCCCATATCAGTTAAGATTTAGGGGATGGAGAGATTTGTGTTGCGTCCTTGCTTAGCAGATCGTGTTGCTGGTTTGTTAGAAGACGATGAAACAGAATCAATGGAGACTTGATCCTTCTTTCTACCTATTTTGATATAATGGATTGATAGAAAAAGGGTTGCGGTATCGTTAGAGGGACGCCGGACCTCTAGTATCATCAAAGGGACACTAATACCTCTGTTAGAAGACTAACTATTGTTTTTGATAATAATTCTCTGCCCTTTCTATTGATCTTTCACTCATATATATACAGAGATAGTTGCGGAAGTTACACAAGTTACATTTTTAACTTCCTACAAATAAGGAAAACTACCTAAAACCTTGACTGCAAACCGTAGTTATCTAGATAATGTATAACCGTACAGACTTTTACAACACATTAAACACTAATCCAAATACCTATAATCAAGGAACATATAATACTAAACTTAGTGACATGACAAGTAACTTAAATATACTAAGATCCTAAACACATACGTAACAATTTGATTATAGATTTCAATTCCTGGTAATTTTCGCTTTTAAGATTTGCATTTTTGGTTTATTGAAGTTCAGTAACTAATCTTATCGAGAAATAACTAATCCTAGCGGTGGTTTTGGGGTGCAAAGGTGGTGATGATGAACTAAGATTTGGGGATTGTTCTAGATTTTTTTGTTGAGATTTATATCGGGGATTGTTGTGTAGAGAACGATGGTAATTATATTATTATGTTGTCAAGGTTGCAATTGCTCTAGGATTGACTCGAGATTATTAAGAATCGCATGTTGTACCACAAAGGAGACAAAGAAGACGTCATGATTCTCGTTGTTGTTTTTGTTTGCACAATTTTTACATTTTTCTATCTTACTCTTTTGTGATTGATGCTCAGTTTTGGATAATGACCTGATACTTAGTTCTGGCGGTGAAAATGATATCTATTTCTATCTTACTCTTTTGTGATTAATGCTTAGTTTTGGATAATGCTTAGTTCTGGCATTGATAATGATAACTAATACTTTTTTCTATCTACTTTATGACTGATGCTTAATTTTGGATAATGACTTGATGTATTGATGGGATACCTGAAGCCACTGATTTCGTATACAAGAGAATTATCTTTTTATCTCCAAGTGAATCGGATGTTTGCAAAATTATGATTGAGGGTTCAGATACAAATTATGATTCACCTAATACTGACTAATGCTATACTATTTATAATTTGCAGCTTTAAGAGTAATTTTAGCTAATTAATTTTATTGTTCCAACAAATGAACCAAAGAAATGTGCTCTAGATGATGCCACTGGTGCTTTGCTCTAAATGTGAATGAATTTCCATGTATGTTGGTCCATCCTTCCGTGGCATGTATTTTCACCATAAGAATGCGTTAATGGTTGCTTATTAAATAATCTTGGCGGTTGAATTTTTTAGTTTTGCTTTTCTAGTTTTTCTTTCCATTGTTTTTAGCTTAACTTAGTGCTGATAGGGTGTTTCAAAACTGGCGTAAGGTAGTTCTAGTGCAAGTTAGTAGTCTTTAGTAACTTAAATATAAAATAAATTAACTTCTTGTTTGTAGCTAATTATTGGTCAAAAGTTATTGTTTCTCTGTAATATACTATTTCACTTTCTGATTCGTAGTAATATAAGATAATGTACTTGCGTCTTTCTTTTGTATATATTTTTGGGTACTGAAATATTTTCTTGAGCTTGCCAGGTGCTTGAAAAGACGATGTACAATCCCAGGAGGAAGAAGAAGAGATGAGCAGATCAAAGTTGATGTGCATACTCTCGGTTTTGTGCCAGCATGTAAAATTCTCGAAACATTTATGTGCGTGGCAATTTTGTGATAGATAATTTATGTGAGTGGTAATTTATGTTTTCTTGCTGAATATGGTGTTTGTGTGCATCCCTGCATGATCTACATAGTCAGTTTATCCCTGCAACATATGGTAAATAGTCTCTCGACAGTTTCGTGCCACATATATATGTTTTAAAAAAAATCATGCCAGCGTAATGGGTTTCTTTCTTGTCTAGATGAGTACACGGTCTAGTATATGTATTCTATATTGATGGAAATGATTTTCTATCTTCTTTGGTAGGTTCATGTAACACATTGCATTATAAAGCCTCGTACTCAGAGTTACCGTCAAGTTTATGGCTTGCTTTGCGCTTACAAGTGTTCTTTGTTTACTAGCATTTCTGTTTTCGGTAACCGCCATTAGTAATATTGTTCCAAATCCATTTTATAGGTATGGTCGAAAGATCTCTGGATTTCAGTTTTTATGGGATCAACTACTGTTGTTGATCCCATTTATGGCATCAACTACCGTTGTTGACTCCATTTTTTGGGATCAACTCCTGTTGTTGACAGTATTTTCTATGGGATCAACTACCGACTCTTATTGTTGATAGCATTTCCTTAGATTAGTATAGTCATGCTTGTAGTTTAAATCATGTTTGTTAAAAAAGTTAGCTTAATTTCTTGCTGGTTTGTGTTTGTGTATTGTTGTTCGACTGATGGTAGTGGTGGTGTTGTTGGATTTTATAGCTGTAAAGTTCTTCAAATGTTGATATTGTGGTGCAATGATAGCATGACTGATTCCACGTCATATGATGCGTGTTCGATTCACGCCAAATTCACTTATTCATATATGTCATTTTTGGTTTTTTGTTTCAAACTTTGGTTGTTGATTCCATTTACTGGGATCAACTTCCATTGTTGACACAATTGGATTAGAATACTTTTTAATTATTTTTGTCAACTTTAATTGTTGACTCCATTCATTGGGATTAACTTCTATTGTTGACTCAAAAAAGCTGGTGTATTTTTTCAGTTATTGTGTCAACTTTGGTTGTTGACCCCATTTATTGGGATCAACTTCCATTGTTGACACAACTGAACTGGAATGCTTTTTTGTTATGTGTATCAAATTTGGTTGTTGACTCCATTCATTGGGATCAATTTCGATTGTTGACACAAAAACAACTGGAAAGTTTTTTTTTTTGAACTTTTAATTTCTGGATCAACTTCGGTTGTTGACACCAAATTTTGGCGGTGGCGGTGGCGACGGCGGCGGCATGGGCAGTGGTGGTGGTGGTGGTGGAATATTAGTGGTGATTGCAGTTAGAAAGTCGTGGTGGAGTGGTGGTGGTGGTGGTGGTGGCAGCAACGGTGGTGATGGAGGTAGTGGTTGTGAAATAATAGAGAAAGAAAATATCTAATGATATTTCTAATGGATAAGGTTTGTAAATGAAAAATAATTTTAAGTGAGGGTATAAATGTAATCTATTTTTTAATGGGTAAGATTTTTAAATGATATGGGTATATTTATTGTTGTATAAGGGTATATTTGTTGGGTGTCAAAACTAAGGGTATTTAATTAATGTACCCTTTTTATAACCTTTCCAACGAGATAAAATTTGTAAAATTCCAAGGCACGGATTTTTAGATATGTTATATTAAAGTTTGTTTTCCAATTATACCCCTCAAAAGATAGGATACACAAGTAGTTGTAGTAATTGGACTAAAAGGGAGGGACATTTTTGGTTTTTCGGCTCTAACCATTTCCAATCTGTTTGTGGTAATTAATCACTTAGATTTTACAAAAAAAGTGGCCATATAAAGGATCTCCTCGCTTCGCTCGGTCGTCCCAATTACTCATATATTAATAAAATTTCTACAGTTAAATATGTTTTCGTACTTCTTATTGCATAAACAGGTGATTGTTTGTCATGCTTGGCACGTCTCATATTCATTGGTTGTTTGCTTCTTTTCTGAAAAGTTATTTGAGAGTACTGAATTATATTTCTCATCTTATTAATACTCCGTCAACACAATACCACCCGAGTAACTGTCCCCTCGATCGTCGAATCGATGCTGCGTGTATGGCACGTTCGTGGTTATATAATAGCTTCTAATTAATGAACTTAGTTATACACCACACAAAAACATTCATAGAGCAGCAAAGCAGTTGAGCATAAACTTAATTTCAGAAAGTCCTCTCTTGTGTTGTAATGGCGGATGCTATTGTTGATATTCTGATTAAAGAATTAGCTTTAGTTGTTAAGAAAGAATTAGAACAAGAAGTGAGGCTGGTGGTAGGTGTTAAAACCGAGGTCAGGAAGCTCCAACAAACATTCGAAACCATCCAAGCAGTGCTTAATGAAGCTGAACAAAGACAAATGGATGATGCATCAGTGAAGATTTGGTTAGACAATCTTAAAAGTGCAGCTTACCAAATGGAGGACGTTTTGGACGAATGGGCAACGAAAATTGAATTACTACAATTGGAGAAGAGAAATCCTCATGAGGTATCATCTTCTTATTCGTGTTCTCCTTTTTTCACTCCTTTCAAACAAACTGCTTTACGGCATAAAATTGGTTCTAGGATAAAAGCTATCAGAGAGACACTAGATTCTATAAGAGAAGACAAAGATAAATTTCAATTCAGGCCAAGTGAGGGAGTTCGAAATGGTCCTCGAACTATTCGAACAGAAACTAGCTATATCATCGTAGATCCAGATAATTGTGGGCGTGATTACGATAAGAACATAATTCTGAATAAAATATTAGGCATTGGGAGTAGTACCACTAGCCATCAAATAGACGAAACAAGTGACCCTCGCATAATCTCTATTATTGGGATGGGGGGTCTAGGCAAAACTACTCTAGCCCAGCTAGTATTTAACCATCACAGCATAAAAACCAATTTTGAAATACCTATGTGGGTCTGTGTTTCGGATCCTTTTGATCGCGTAATGGTTGCTAAGGCAATCATACGAGAGGCTACCAAAAGAGACGCACATACTTCAACATGGAATGCTTTGCATGAAGAATTATGTGAGTCTGTGAGGGGGAAAAAATTCTTTCTTGTACTCGACGATGTGTGGACTGAGGATCCAAATAACTTGAATCCTCTGAAGCATTTACTCGTACTTGGAGCAGAGGGAAGTCGGATATTGGTCACCACCCGAAATGAGAGTGTCGCATCCAGAATAAACTCTTCCAAGCATGAACTGAAAATATTGTCCCCAGAGGATAGTAAATTATTGCTATGCCGTAAAGCTTTTCATGGAAACGAGAGTAAAAGGAACCCAGTTCTAAACAAAATAAGTTTCGATATATCAGTTGTTGAGATTATTAGTCCCACATTGTTTGGGCATCTAAGATCCTGCGGTTTATAATCCTTCGGGCCTCTCCTCTCATTGCCAATTGGTTTTGAGTTGGATGCCCGTATTCTAACATGGTATCAGAGCAGGCTATTTGCGACGAGTCATTTGACCGCGCCTTTACTCCGCGTCACCCGATTTAATTGTCCACGTGTTAGACCCAACGAGGCTACACGTGAGGGGGCGTGTTGAGATTATTAGTCCCACATTGTCTGGGCATCTAAGATCCTGCGGTTTATAATTCCTTAGGGCCTCTCCACTCATTGCCAATTGGTTTTGAGTTGGATGCCCATATTCTAACATGGTATCAGAGCGGGCTATTTGCGACGAGTCATTTGATCACGCATTTACTCGCGTCACCCGATTTAATTGTCCACGTGTTAGACCCAACGAGGCTACACGTGAGGGGCGTGTTGAGATTATTAGTCCCACATTGTTTGGGCATCTAAGATCCTGCGGTTTATAATCCTTCAGGCCTCTCCTCTCATTGCCAATTGGTTTTGAGTTGGATGCCCGTATTCTAACATCAGTTAAGTGCCGTGGTTTACCTCTCGTTCTAAGTCTTTTGGGAAGTCTGTTGAACAAAAGAATAGATGAAGAGAGTTGGCGTCATATATTAAACAGCAAACTATGGGAACTAAAAGGTTTTGATGATGAAAAACTTTTGTATCCAGCATTTCTGGTGAGTTATGATGGCTTGTCGTCAAACCTGAAAAATTGTTTTGCACATTGTGCAATATTTCAAAAAGACGAAATATTGAAGAAGCGTAAATTAATTAGACTTTGGATGGCACAAGGTTTTCTAAACTCAAAAGATCCCGAGTTACTGGGTGAAGAGTATTTTGATGAGTTAGCTGCTGGTTCTTTCTTTCAAGATTTCTCTGTGGACCACAAGGGCAATATTTGCTTCAAGATGCACGACCTTATTCATGATTTTGCCCAATTTCTAACCAATCCTTCTTACATTTCTCTTTACAATGGTAAGGGATTTCATCTTAACCAAGAAAATAACAGTAAACCCATCCTGTTAGAGTATAGGATTGGTAATAATAAATTATATGGAAAGTTTTAGTATTTAGTATTTGATATATTCGATCTGGACCTGTTACCCACCTAACCGACGGCGGTAGCCTCTAATGCTACCGTCCGCTGGATCTTTCCTCCGCTGCAATATGATTAGTTTTTCTTATTAGGTTATTTTTTAGGTTCAAAAAAAAAAAAAAAAAAAAACAACGTCCGTTAGTTTTTTGCCAAATCCCTAATTTTCCACCACAACCACCACTACGTCTTCTTTCCATGATTCCATCTATTTTAATCTTCTAGTCTCTGTCCGGTCAATCAACTTTTCTCATCAAGGTTCCGTGTTCATCAACTTACTGTTTGAAATTTCAATTGCTACAGTACGTACCTCCCCATCTTCTCTTTTGTCTCTCTACTGTTCTTAAAAAAAAAAAAAAAAAAGTTACCTTTTTTACGTCCTACTTCCACTTTCTCTTCCACCTCCCCATCTCAATCACCAACTTCTGTATCCACTTCAACAACAGTTTCAAGTTCAAACCCCACTTTCCTTTCACCAGCCACCACTCCTATCCGAACCATGTTTCCCACTTCTTCTTTTCTTTTCTTTTCCATCTTTCTTTGGCATACGTACAATACTCCACTTCTTTTGTTCATTAATTAACTCCCATCTATCACCTTTTCTTCCTCCAATTCCTTTCCTATTATTCTGTCCGTATACATCAATCACTTAGTTAATTATTCCGTTCCACCGTCTTTTCCCCCTCAACTGTCCAACCACCTTCTTTCTTGATGTTTCTCCACGTTCTGTACCCATTTGCTCTTATCAAACAATTAATTAATCTCATCTGTCGCTTTTCCCATCTCCCTACAAGTTTGAAGCTTCAACTTCAAATGCAAGACCTCAACTTTTTCTAATCCCAATTTTGCAGATATTATCTCTTTTATCTTATCGATGGTTCTTATATGCTCTATCAATGGTTCTGTTATTTTCGCTATTTTGGCGGTTCTCCTAATCAGTATTCTTTTAATGGCGACGTGCTTCTTCTAATATTTCTCGGGCGTTTATTGGCACCGCACTTCATCAACAACTTTCAAGGCCAATCTCATGTGATTTGCAATCCCCATGAGATTGAGGGAGGGTGTTAGAGTATAGGATTGGTAATAATAAATTATATGGAAAGTTTTAGTATTTAGGGTTATATTTAGTATTTGATATATTTAGTATGAATTGATTTACAACTATTATTCTTGCATACCAAGTTACGGTATCACTATATATACCCTATGGGTTCTCAATGTAAAATATCCCATTCAATAATAAAATTATCTTCTGTTTATATCTTCTAGTTCTGACTCATCCATTTGAGTTTAATATATGATGAACGTGATTCAATATCACCTGCTTTCTTTCGTAAGTCAATAGAAAAAGTTTGTAATGTCCGTACTCTGCAAACAGTACTAGGAGAGAGATGTCAGGATTTATCACTTGAAATCATTGGCAGTCTGTCTTCTGACTTAGTCCATCTAAAATGTCTTAGGGTATTGAAATTGAAACAGATGTGCATCACACAACTCCCTGACAAAATTGATAAACTCATACATCTGAGATATCTTGATTTGTCTTACAATTTTAACTTGAAGGAGTTGCCGAAATCAATTGGTAGATTAATTAACTTACAAACTTTGAAACTAAGAGATTGTCATGGTCTTCACCAACTTCCTGGAGATATGGGAGGAATGATTCACTTGAGAAAGCTTGATATCCGAGGGTGTTTCCAACTTAATTACTTACCGAAGGGAATTGGAAATTGGAGATCGCTCCGGACTCTAAGCACGTTTACGGTTAGCGGTGGAACTAAAGGATGCAAATTGGAAGTGTTAAAATATCATAATCTCCTAAAAGGTCGCTTAGAAATAAGGGGGCTACAGAGATTGAATGCAACAGAGGAAGCTGCCGAAGCTCAACTTCACTTGAAAAGTCAACTAAGTGAGCTTCTGTTAGATTTTGATTCAATCTCGGCGAAATGGGATGATGTTTTGGAGAAAAATTCCGTTCTTGCAGAAAATGTTCTGTGTGTCCTCCGACCTCATTCGAATTTGAAGAATCTGACCATATCCGAGTATATTGGTTTGAATTTCCCAAGTTGGATGGGCAATACAGAAGCATTAACACATCTACGCCGTCTGGAACTAAATCGATGCATCAAATGTTCAGAACTGCCGGCTTTGGGATTGCTACCATCTCTTGAGGAGCTCAGGATATCTGGATTATACAACTTAAAGAGCTTCGGGGTTGAAACTTTTGGCGGGGGGCAGTGTATAACTCACGTTGCATTCCCAAAGTTGACAAGTCTTCTTATTCAGTTTGCATCTCGTTTGGAAGTATGGGAATTTGGTAATGAACAGGTACAGGTAGCATCGATTATGCCTTGTCTTACAAGCATCCATCTCGAGCGATGTAATGCGTTAATCGCACTGCCTGTCATAGGTACACTTCCGTCTCTTCAAAAGTTAAACAGTCTCAGGCTTGATGATTTGAAAAATCTGGAGGTAATAAATTTGGGTGAAATGCCATGTCTCCAAAGACTGCATATTCAAATGTGCTCGAAACTGAAGTCATTGAGATTTCGGACTAAATCACTACCATCCCTCGAAATACTCTATTTTTCAACTGTCAGAATCCTGGAGGAGTTTAAAGTTGAAGAAGAAGAAGAAGAAGAAAACTCTACAGGGAAGCTGCCCCGTCTCTCTGATATACATTTCGATCGTTGTAATAATTTAAAGTCGTTCCCTCGCCATCTCCCGAGTTTGAGGAATCTCGACACAGATAGCTTCCCTTCACTAATGTCGGGTCCTCATCTGTACTTGCAGATCCCACCCAACCTTAAAGTTTTGCATATTAATCATGATCACTCACAGCTTGATGTAGGAAAAATTGCAGAGTACTTCAAAGAACTTCAACAGTTGAATATAATTGGTATAAGCAACAAGAGGGATAAGGGAGAGGACTGGAGTATGCTATCTTACATCCCCGACATCACCATTAACTATGAAAAGATCGACCCTTCAACCTACTCATCATCACCAAATGGTCGAAATCAAATCAGCGATGGCAGCTAAAGTGATGGCAGTGAAAGCAATGGAATTCCTGGTCGATTGGTACAGTTAAAGCTTTTTTATTCATTTTATTATTTATGATTTGTATCTTTGTATAATGAATCTATCAAATTATTGATATGCATAAATTTATGTTCTGCAGGAAATTGCTCCCACTGATCGTTCGAGCATTTCACAGATAGTCCACTATCAACCTTTGCTAAAAAAGTGCGATGGGCCAGTTTATGTTGATGCATTTGTTTCAGTTGTAGAATGTTGGTTTGCTTGCCAACTATGAGAGCTTGCTGATAATATATTTGTATTGATTGCTGTTTTATGGTTGGTTGATGAGTTAAGTGTGGCTTTGCAGAAGAGTTGTGGTTGAGGTGTTTGTGTAATTGCCTCAAGAAAAAGTAAAGGAAAGACAAAGATTTTGGTGTTCGCTTCATTAGCATGTGCTAGTGTAATGTTTTGTTATTGTTACTGTTTCTTTGGTATCATTGTAAGTGTTGGCTATTTTTCTGGGTGCTTTATCTTTACTTTTGTGATGTACTAGGGTTATCTGTCTGATTTACGTTTGTCAGCGTTCATCAATAAATTTCATATGAACAATAAAGTCAAGTTGGTAGAGTTCTATGTGATAGCATCATCGCAATCATGATTTACGTTTGAACTTTGTCTTTAACTACAGCCAAACCAAACAATTAATGCTACGTTTCTATCTGCATTGAAATTTGAAAAGCTTAATACTGGTTAGTACCTACTATCGTTGTAGATACCAAAAATACGATTCGCCACGTGGACGTAGGAGAAGACACGAGTTATTCCTGGGGAATCCTGCCGAAAGATCTTGTACCATTCCCCGGGAAAACAAGTCAGGGTCGTCATTATTGACTGACTGACGAAATGAAAAGCCGTGCGCGAGATAGCATCTTATAGCGAAGTGACTCCTTAGAAGAATCTAAACTGCGAAGGATCAATTGGAATATCCGGCAAGATATACCAATCACAAAATAAAGATGGGCGAAGTAAGGTTTCTTGGCTGGAAAGATAACTTGCGAAGTCAGTAAATTATGGAATAAGAAAAGAGACAGCTATCCCGACAAACTCCCAAAGTTGTCAGCGAAAGAAAGGGGAAAACTTTATGGAAAACGATCTGCGCGAAGTATAAAGCATCTCCACGAGAACATGACGAAGTAAAATGAGTTGTACACCATTAGGAGTGGTTGGCCTATAAATAGAGACCTTAGGACATCAAAGAAAGGGTCGGATTCTTTGGAGAGGGGAGAGCTTTGCTTAGAGTGTGAGATTAGGGTTTCCTTGTATTCAAGAACTTGTATTTTCACTACTTTGTGGTTAATCAATAAAGAACTTCTTATCCAAAACACTTATTATGTCTTAGATTTGTTTTGTTTCATACTTAGGTGTACTGCTGGATTTCCAGTAGTTACAATCGTACCTAATATACTAGTATCGGGATGCATGGCAATGTTTCCGATGGCAGCAGACAGTTCGTCATCTTCTTACTAATGGATGGGTTTTCTTAGAATTGCACTTATCCACAAGTACTGCTTGCATTCTCAGTTGTATCAATTTTCAAACTGTTTAACAGCTTAGCATGGTATTCCTTAATGTTATCCTCAGATGTGGGTCAGTTGGATTCCAATTTGCATATTTTTTCTTAAAAATAGAATAGTTGTGTGGTTTGTAGCCAATCCTCGTCTTTAACAATCTCTGGAGTACTGTAAAATTTTTTACAACATAGCTATTCAGTATGTACACAAGTGATTCAGGTGACACAACTCTAGCTCTACAACTATTCCATTTTTCATGTTAATGTTGCAGGTTCTCAACAGCAACTGTGGTTACATATGATAGAAATAACATTCTTTTGTTGTTGTTTTTTTTTTTGATACAATCAGCAGGGCTAAGCCCTAGAAAGAACATTCTTAGTCTCAGATTCTTAGCATTTAAATTCCAACTCCACATATTGCCTCAAACTTAAAGCAGGTGTTTTATACTTTCCTAAATGATAACTTTGCATGCTTGGGTCTAATAATTTTTTAGTTGCAGGATTTCCCACAACACACCCCTTATAATATTTTTTAGATCTAAATCTATTTCATAATCAAAATAAAGATTAAAGTACTAAAATTATAAAATGGACACAGTGATTTTTTACATGGTTCGATCAATGTGATCTACATCCATGGCTCTTCACTATGATTGTTGAGGTTACATTAATATTACATTTACAATCTCCATTAATGAGTATTTTGTAGAGCTCTAGAGCTAGTTTTTGGGGAAGAAAATGATAAAGAAAATAAAGTCTCTCTCTAAAAATATGTCTCTCTCCCTCTTACAAAAATGTGTATCCCCTCTCTCTTACAAAATTGTCTCTCCTCCTTTCTCTCTTACCAAATGTTTTCCTTTCTCTCTCATGCTCTCCTCTTTATATAGGTGTTTACATAGTGGATGACAGCTCACATATAGTGGAGTACATCTCACGTTCTCTCAAGCTCTGCTACCTTCTAGCAGGCTCTTCTCGCAAGCTCTTACGGTTGTGCGATATTTGGATCCTACATCTTGCCTCTTTTTCCTTGAATATTGCTTGAAGAGCGATCTTTAAGGAAAAATCCACTTTGTTGTAGTTGTTGGAGGAACGAGCGAAAGAATATTGGACTTGAAAAGTACGTACTTGCCTCTATTCTTTTGCGAAGTTCCGAAATATTAAGAAGTAATTAGAAGTATCATCCTGAAGTATACGAAGTATAAAGTATGAAGTATGAAGTATCCTTGAAGAAGTATAAGAAGTATGAAGTATCTTTGAAGAAGTATAAGAAGTATTAATCCTCGAAATATAAGAAGTATCCGTCCTTGAATGAGAGTAATAAGTATTGCGAATCAATCATGCGAAACTTTCGCTCCATGCTCTTTGCCTCATGCTATGCTGTAATGCAAATAAGAATTTAGATTAGTATTCAACATTTCTTTTATCAAAATTTTTCATTTAATTGCAAGTTCAAATCTTTTTTTTTGTTTTGATTTCCTTTGTATAACTTGTTTCGTCTCATTTGATAAATATCTTTCATGGAGATGATCCTAATGAGGTCCTATCAGCCTGTTGATGGAAGGTCTTACTCGCCTGTTGATGAAAGGTCTTATTTTGCCTCCTACTACACTCCATGTTAAATATCATTCTCATTTGAAACAAAGCAAATATGCAAGAGAAATATATAAATTGATCTACGAGATTTTTCTCGAATCTTTGTAATATCTGCGAGATTTTTATCGAATCTTTGTAATCGTGAAATCTTTGTAATTGTGCGATTGTATCGCGTTGTAGCAAATCAAATCAAAAATATTTTTATTTGCTGTAAAAGTAAAATGTTCAAGGAAAGTGGTACTTAGCTTTTGTGGTTTGATGTTGTTGTCAATCTCGCGTGAGAAATACGTTGCATGAAGTATAAATGTCGCTCAGCAAAAACATATGAACATCTGTATGAAGTAAACGAACATCTGTGAAGTATTTGTTCGTGCTGCAAACGTTCGCAAGGTAAACGTCTGCGAAGGGAAAAAACTCTATGCGGAGGGGAGACTCGAACTCAAGTACTACAGCTCACTCTAGCGAAGCTTGACCAACTGTGCTACCTCTTGTGTGCGAAAGGAACGCACGATGCTATAGTTTTAATTATATCTTCGCCTGTAGTAAAAATAGTAAAGGAATGCATACGGTGGGATTCGAACTCGCAAAAATAAACTCATTAATTTCACCATTAACCATCTGTTCTGGATTCTGTTTGCGAAGGAAAGCCATACTGCCGTCGTCTTATTATTATCTTCTCCCTAGTTAGTTGTTTTGTTCGCAGGAAGCCTTGTCGCCTAAACCAATTGATTTCTTTCTTTCGCCTTTTGTCTTCTCTTCGTCCTTCCTCAATTTCTTTCACATTTGCCTTCTTCTCCTGACATACTAAAATTATTTCACTCCACAGCCCTTCTTTATAAATTTTCCTCTTTCTTCTGTTGCTATTGATTTCTCCAAACTTCAAAATCATTTGTCTTCTGAAGATGAATTTCTTCCACTGAAATTTCATTTTTGCCTCTGAATTTTATAAATCTGGTAAGATTGTTACAGGTAGGATAAAATCCTTTACTCTCTCCTTGCTTCTAGCGCCAAAAATGTAGTTGCAGGATTTCCCACAACACAACCCTTATAATATTTTCTAGATCTAAATCTATTTCATTATCAAAATAAAGATTAAAGTACTAAAATTATAAAATGGATGACAGCTCACATATAGTGGATGACAACTCACATAATGGATGACAGCTCACCTATAGTGGAGTACAGCTCACGTTCTATCAAGCTCTGCTACCTTCTCGCAGGCTCTTCTCGCAAGCTCTTACCGTTGTGCGATATTTGGATCCTACAAATTTTACAAAATTGTGCAGGAGAATGCTTAGCAATGACCAGGGATCTAAAGTAGGCAGACTTGCATGTGTTTTAGAAATTACATGCATTTTAAAGCACTACCAGGTGTGCAAGAGAAGCATAATCATGTATCGATGTTACACTGCAATTTGTTAATTGGTGGATAATTCGTAAGATGTAATCGAATTGAACTCTATCGTTGGGCTTAGCTTTTCATAATAATTGGCCCGTCCGAAAAGGGCTTCATTAAAACTTTGCATGTTGTAACTTGTAAGTAGAAAATTGTGTGAAGTCAAGTACCAGAGAAGAAGAAGAAAGGTTGAATGGATTTGGGGATTTATCTGCATACTAGGTCAGAAATCAACACTAGCTAGTGTTTTATTACTTTTTTGTCAGCTTTGGTTCTTAATGCATATCTCTGAATTAAAAGGAAACAAAAATGTTCCAAAAAAAAATAAAAAAAAATGCACGGTTTGGTGGTATGCGAGCAACCATGGGCACCAACACATATACAATACAAGCACAAGCCGAATACAAGAATCAAGCGATGGGACTAAAAGCCTTGGGAAGAAAATGAAAATTGACGAAAACTAAAAGCCTTCCTTATTCGAGGTCATAATTTCGAATCTTTTTCTTCAAAAGAAGACGCAGAATAAGTAAAGCCCTCTCTTTTTCGTTCTTTTACCTCACACTCGTACTCTCTCCTCCATGGAATGTAGAAATGAAATCCTTTCACCCTAAAATTAAATAAAATTCCAAAAACATACACTCTTGGCAGTGGAAGCGGGTGGAGAGATGTTAGGAGTTGCAACATACACTCTTGCAAATCCTATGTTGAAGGTGGTGTCTTTACAAACGGAGGGCTGTATTTTGTGGAGGAAGCTGGAAAAAAAGGTTTTCGTTTTTGATTTAACTCTGGAAAAGTTTACTGAACATGTTGCCCAACCTCCTTTGCCGCCACGCATAATCATTCTATAGGAGTTTTGGGTCAGGTTTTATGGTATGGTATCACATATAATCGTCCGATCACCGATTATTGGCTACTGAAAAAGGAGAACGATATTCATAACGTGAAAGAACAGCTGGTGGAACACGAGTCACTAGGTTGGAATAAAGAGTTTAGTCTTTCCGGAAGAGAACCATTACCGTTAGCCTTTAGAAAGGGTGATGGTGTTTTATGTTTTAACTAGCCCTTAACCCGTGCCGTAACGGCACGGGCCATGATGTTGGTTTATTTTTAATATATCGTATAATTTGTGTCCCGAATACTTATCAACTCCTTATGATTTAATATGTGTTTGTCATAAAAATAGTTGGGATTTTCCTCTCTTTTTTACTTTGTTTTTTCCTTTAATTAATATTTTACCGCCGGAGATTTGCTCAAACGAAAGAAATATAATCTTAACTTCTAGACACTTTTTTATTTAGGTTCATTGCTTATAATGAGATAATGCTCTACATGAACATGGAAGTTTAAATATTTTTTTTGGAAATATGTCGTCAATGTAGCTCATCTCAATGAAATCAACTAATCAATATCGTCCATAAAAGTCTCCACATGCTCCTATTTCGCTCCCGCTGACTCATGTATCATGGTCATGTTGTCGATCCTCCAAATAGGCAGAGAATAGTATTTTTTTTTTGCATCGAACGAATGATACAAACTATCCAATGTGACATGATTTTCCTGTAATTTTCCAACACCCATTAGATGACAATATTTAAAATGTGTACCCATTACCTTTTCGAAGGGATTGTATATATGAGAACCTCTGCCATTAAATCTTCAACAAAGTATTGTGCCCAACAATTCGTCTTAACGAAGGCTTTGGTAACTTCAAAAGTCTTGGACATTTTGTCACTTTCGTATGTTCATACCTTCACTTGGAATACAATCTGGCGACACATTACCTCATAAAGAACCTTGAACACATATTGTACTCCATGATCCTATTTCAAATTAATAGATTGTCAATAGATCCTTTACCAAAAGTTGACATATTCTACGTTGAATATTTATAAAAACAAAATTATGGTATTGTGGATCGTTGCTTTCTAAGAATGTAGTTTTCAAAATTGGCCTCTTCAAGTCCCACGGCTTTCTAAGTTTATATATCTTGTTTGTTTTTAACATTTTATTTATCCACATTATGTTTGTTACTAACTTTAAACTTGATGTCATCTTCTACTGTGAACTTTATGTGATTTCAGAATCGAAATAGTTATACCTCTTTCATTCGTATCAAGTAATACGTTGTATATCCCAACAATTCTTCTACAACAATTCCTTTCTTTTGCCGTTTCCGGACCATCAATAGCCATTATTGTCAAACGCAAGTTGTCTAATTTATGTTGATGTTATGTATTTACAATGTTCATTTTTCTTAAATAAATAGATTGTGGAAAAACTAAAAAAAAAAAAAAAAAACATAAGTATTACATCGGGTCTAAGTTACTATATCCAAAATACTCCTGACACCGTTTCGGTGCCTTGTTTCCTCAAATTCCTCGTTGCATTCTAAACATTATAGGCAACACCAATCATTTACGAAGTGAGCTATTTGCGCAAGTGTGGTCAATGTACCCCTTGCCTGTAATAATAATAACAACACGTCAATTTTTTCAAGGCATCCAATTGTAAATGGTATGAATCTAATAGATTTGAATTATACCTCAATCTTAGTAGGGATGGTCATGGGGCGGGTATGCCAATCCCGCCATCGCCCGTTAGTAAAATTACCCATACCCGCCCCATTACCCACATGAATTGGGGCGGGGCGGGTATGGGGAATACCCGTATGGGGCGGGTTTCCCATGGGTTACCCGTAACACGGTGTTAATACATATATGTATTTATAATCAAAACTTAAACAAAAATAATAACATAAGAATAATGCATTCTAAAATTTAAAATTCAGAAATTCATCTTAAAGTGAACAAAAGAATCTATAAATGACTTATTAGTTTTGCTACTTTTTCCTTTCTCATTCTATCTTCGTCCATGTTAACCATTGCATTATTTGTATCGCTTTCACTATTTTAACTTTTAGAGAATGTGTCTGATCACAACAAAGAAGCGAAAGTGATGAATATACAAGAACGATCAAGAATATAATAAATGAATGAAGTGGCAGAAGTATAAAAATAAATGAAAGAAAGCTCGACAAATTGGTAAAAGTATAAAAATTCGATACGAATTCTTACATAAAAGTTTAAACCCTTATAATATGAAAGCTACGGGGCGGGTATGGGGCGGGGACCTTGAATCCCATCCCCACCCCATCCCCACAGCTTAGGTTTCGGGTATTACCCATACCCGACCCCATCCCCATTTGTGCGGGTAAAACCCTACCCAAACGGGGCGGGTACCCACGGGGATGGGTTTGGGTGGGGCAAATGGCCATCCCTAAATCTTAGATATCACCTTCTTTTCACATAACATAGCAATTGAGGAAGGACAAATCTTGACCACTCTTTACATAGGCAGAGTTAGCCAAACTATGTTTTGCAATTGTCTTACGTGAAAATTATTATTAATCCATATTTTGGTCAGCTCCTATCGAAACCGATCTAATTAGTCCTATAGAAAGTTAATCTTAAATTTTTGACCTTATCTCTTGACCAAATTATTGAAGTATTCTCAGTCATGTTCTGCGTGTGATCTACCCATCTGTGTCTACTCTACTTTCTAACCCAGTGAATAAACCTATACATATTGATCTGTAATTTGATATTGTTGATTTGTCATCAAGAGGTCACATGATTTGAGAATGTAAAATATAAAAAATATTCTATAAACATCGGAGGCAAAATTTAGAGTTTTTTATGATGATTTTGAAGAACAAACATAATTTTCAAACAAATATTTAGAATGCAAATACATTTTCCCTTGGTCAATAAGGTTTTATATCCGGAATTGAGTGAAAGTTGTTGTCTTTGTAGGTAGTTGTCGCGAAACAACTCGACATTGATGGTCTTTCAGAAAAAGAATGTAATAGTACTTGAGAGAGCGATAATATTCTCTTACACGGGTACACCAATTGCCTTTATATAATCGGATGATCGAACAGTCATGATCATATTGTATTATACATTCCGGTATCATCCTCGAAATATTTGGTTTTTGTCCTTATCAATCGTGCTAAAAACAACCAATTACATCTTTCACAATACAATAAAACTCACTAAAAAGCAAAAACTATTATTATACACTACTATTACCAACACCTGCACCACCATAAAACCATCCACCGCCACTATTTCTTCCACCAATAGTAATGTTACCGCCTCCACCATTCACAAACACCCGCCACCGCTTATACTACACCTACTTCCACTACACCATTAGAATTAATATAGTTTTTAGTAAATTTATGTATTTATGTCAGATTATTAAAGGGACATTTATAATAGAAATTTAATTAATCATTTATCTTTGCCAAGGACAAATCCTGACAACTATTTACATAAACAAATCGATAATAAATAATTTCACATGTTTTGATCTTGATTCGTGTCGTTCGTTTAGTTATTACATAACATGGCAATTGATTGCACCAATTTTTTAAAATGGACATGTGTGTTATCGAGTTTATTTTAACATTAGAATGATCAACCACGTTTTATACTTTATAATATAACGTTACACATTTTGTGGCGTTACGAAATTAGCATAATATGTTTTTATTTACCAATACCCGCCACCACCATAAAACCATATGAATCCACTTTTTTTATCCACCACCACCTAGCGGAGCCAAGGGTTGACTAACCTGGCTCTAACCCCTTAAATTTTTAATAACTTCATAAATTTTTTTAGTTTATTTTATAAATAGTACTTTGTCCATATATATTTATGGTTTAGTCCACCAAAGTTTACATGTTTCTTTTTAAAAAAAATAGGCCTCCCTCAATGTCAATTTTTGACTCCACCACTGCCACCATCACCGTAAGCCCATCCCATGTAGGTTGTTGGACGCAATTCTAATTTTCAATCACAAATGCCATGTATGAGGTTTAGATTGAACAAAATTTCGTCAATTGATTAGTTTCATTATTATTTTTTCCGTGTATATATGCTTTTTTTGTATTTCAATCAATTTTATTGCAATCATGAGGTTGGATACAGGTGAAAAATGGACTTTGTATCCCATTTTACGATAAAAGAACAAAAATAAATATAATTGTGCTTGGCTCCGCCCTTAACCACCACTAATCTTTCGGCCTCCACCTCTTCTACTACTCATTGTCGCAGAAAATGTCTATTGATTCTATTTATCAAAATAACTTATTAATAGAAATAAATATTATAATAAATTAAGAAAATATTTATAATTAAAAAATGATTAGTCATTTATTATAAGCAATTAGTGAAACACTAATTAATAAAACACTTTATAATGAATAGATTATTTATTATGTGCAATTAGTGAAACACTAATTAATAAAGCAATTATGGTATTTAAGTTGAACAAACCACCAATGTTGATTTATCTTTTCTATCAATTCCAACCAAGGTGGAACACTGGTTAGAGGCCACTCTTATGACACAATAGGTCAAGAGTTCGAACCTCCCCGTTATAATTTTTGAAATTGGGGGTGGTCAGGAGAACCACATCCCTTGATTTATCTTTCCCACGGACAAATCCTGACCACCACTCAGACAGGCAAACTTAGCCTAGCTTTGTTTTGTATTCTTACTTGTGGATTTAATTCCACCATCTCAAATAATCTCTTATAAGTTATAAGAACACCTTAGTTTCCTTGAAAGAACTAGGGGAAGAAGATGTGAAAATGATGGAGTCAGCTCAAATATTGGAAGACAGAAAGCCGTGATTTAGCGACAAAGCAGCTAGCAAGATGAGATCCTTATTAACGGGTAAGCTTCACTGAGCTTCTGAAATAATATTATATACTCCCTCCGTTACTTTTTAATAGGCCAGTTTTATTTCTTGAGAAAATTAAGGAAATTATGAGAACTAATCATTGAAAGTGGTCCTCTAGACACTTGTCAATAAAAGAAGTGAAGTGAGATGGTCCCCATGACACTTGTCAGCCAAAGAAGTAATTGAAATGGTCCACATAACACTTGTCATCAAAAGAAGTTAAAAGAAAAGTGGTCCCAAAAAATTAAAGTAACATTTGACTTACCCAATTGGGAAACCAGCCTATTTTTTTGTAACATTTATTTATAGAAACTGGCCTATTAAAAAGTAACGGAGGGAATATATTTTTATGGGTTCCAACTTAAGATTGCATAAACATTTTGACATTATCTTATGAGTATCATGTTAATCTTACTGCTATACTACTTTGTCAATGTTCAATTTATTGCCCACTTAATCTTTTTGCAATTGGAGAATGTGATGCATACTTTGCATGCTATGTTAAGGTTTATCATTTTCATGTCTTAGAAATTGAAATCTGACCAGAACATAACACTAAGTTTTGTCATATATCATCAATCATCAGTAGTAACTGCAAAAACGATAGCGTCAAGTAACCAGAGTTTCGTGTGATAGCTATCATGATCTACGTTTCAACTCTGTCGTTCACTACAACCATGCTAATTCTGTCTTCAAATATTGCTTCATTTCCATCTCCATTGGAAAGCTCATTTCCTTCTAGGTAAACACTAATACCAGAATGCAGGAACTGTTGGTAACAAAGATTTTGCCATCTTCTTATGAATTTATGAGTATTCTTATATATCTAGGTAGGAGGGTGGGATTAGTAGAGTTGGGGATGGCAGGATGGGCTGGCTAGGTCTGACTAGGGGGCAAGGCCCAACTTTTGCCTGTATCATACAAAAACAATAATCTGACAACTTAGATGTAATTGACAAAAACATCTGAAAGTAGTGATAATCCCTTTTATGATAGTAAAACTAATAAAAACTGAATTATAGGGAGATGTGATTATGAAAATAGGTTAGACTCATTAGAGCACGACTCCATAAAACCATCTTTTGCGCATATCCATAATGTTTATACTTGAAATTTCCTTTTTCCTGGTATCTGCAAGGGAAAATGATTGAAACCTCCCCATGCTTGTGTGGTATTCAAAATTGCAATGTCCCTTTAAAGATGTTCTCTGAAATTGCTTGTTTCGTGAAATAGTTTCACTTCATACAGGAAAAATCAAGTAACAGTTCCACTTCGTACATGAGTTAAACTGCTTCTCTGCTACATCCAAAAATTGTGTGTGTCATCCAAAAATAAAATAGTAAACTGTCTGCTATTGAGTGATCGATGACTACAACATTAAGTCATATGGTCAGGCTAATAGTCCAAATATTATATTGACTGTTGTTGCTTGAATTATCTTCTTGATTTCATTTGATATATTGTAATGTCTAAGAATCAATCTTTGTATCTACACATTGTAATGTCCATGTTGCTACTTTGCCAATTGCATTAGGAAGATCAATGTTTCTAGCTACCTTACACAGTACTGACTACCAGGATGCAGGACATTGACTTAGTTAGAAATCTGCACATTTCATGCCCACTCCTGCAGTGGTATCAGTTTTTTCGTATTGTTTTTCATCATTTTTCAACACCCGAGTTGCTGGGATCCCCCGGGAGTCCGACAATATTGGCATATATATATGTTTCTGTTTTTTTCATCTTAAGCGGGTAGTGTCTAATTCTATATAGTCGGCAGTAGCTCTGTTGCATTTGTCTAATTCTATATAGTCGGCAGCAGCTCTGTTGCATTTGTTTCTTCTAAAAGTACTTGCGTATATCATTTTACTAGAAATTCGTGGGATTGTGTAAAGTCAAGTATATGTTACTTATATGGTTTGCATGACTCACAATATCCGAGTTCTGTTTCTGTTTTCCATATGTTTACCATAGTTGTTATCTGGTTTCTCAACATAGCAGGAGAATTCATATTTTTTAAGAAAGAGCAAAAAATATGTAGTTAAAAGCTTTGCCTTCTAAAGCAATTCGCAGAATATTTCTCTTTTTAATGGGAAATGTATGATAAAATTTAAATTTTTTCTGCTGTATTGCTTTCTATGATGTAGCAGTAAAAACTCTCATTCATGGATGTTTCCTACTCCAAAGTGCTAATGTAGCGCGTGTATGGGTTTGTGCAGGAGAATGCTTAGCAAATCTGGAAATCTCAACAAAGACTAGGGATCCATAGTAGGCAGAAGCTGTGGTTTTACATAAAGTTGTGGAGTGGATCCTTCATATGCTGCTACCGCAGGTCATTGTTAAGAAGGCATAACAAGGGGTTATAGAATTTATGACTTTTACTTTTGGTACTGTTAAAAGGAGTTGGATCTTTACAAGGAATGTAAAACTTATTTGGGTCTTCAATGGTTGTATGTCAAAAGGAAAGGTGATTGCATTACATTGCTCGATTTAGTTTGCTGTAGTTTGCACCAGAGTTCCTTTAGGCCAATTGGCAACAGATCTCAGCAAAGTAAACAATCTAGTCAGGATTCATGACTGGTGGCTTGTTTTTAGAAGTAAAAGTTACGACTTTTACTTTTGGCAATGTTAAAAGGAGTTAGATCCTTGATTGTAATGAATGTAGATCTATATTGGGTCTTCAATGGCCTCCAATATATTTGCATTGCTTGATGACTGGATTCATGGTTGGTTGCTTGGTTGTTATGGAATCATAAGAACCGTTTTTTTTTGGGACCATGGTTTTTTGGGGGACATGGTTTTATTTTGGGTAAGACATTAGAAGTAATTCTAGGTCACCCCATATCTAAATTTTTAGATTAATACCAAAATTACCCTCCTGATTATTTTTGTATAATGATTAGTTAGTTTGATTAATCTTTGATTAAGGTTAAATTAATAGATTTTTTTTTTAAAGAACTAGAATTATTGAGTGACTAAAGTGATAGAAGAAGAAGAAGATGGAGAAAAAAATTATTTTGAGATGGGTGAATATGTAGAAAAAACTTCCTCTGGGTACCGAAGTATGCTTGTAACTTAGTGAATGTTGCTATAAACGGCCTAAAATATCTTGAAAATCAAAATTGTAACAAAAAAATTTCAACCAGGTCAACAAATTTCGGTTTTATTATATGAAGAACATGTAACCGAACTTTCTGCAACTGCAGTTCGGTTAATAAATCCAAAATCACACGCAACCGAACCACAGCTTTAATGGAGTTTTGTTTGTTCGGCTAGCTGATGAAAAATCAAATGTAACCGAACTACTATGCTTGAGTTTACAGAGTTTTGTTCGGTTCAGTTGACTAGACCACGTTGTAACCGAACTTTAAACAACAGAGTTCGGTAAGTTCGCAGAATTTTTTTTTTTTTACGATTAAACCGAACTCAACATTTGGCTATATAGAGAAGAGTTCGGTTTTGAAATTATTTTTGCGAGTTAACCGAACTCATTTACAGAGGTATGTTCGGTTGGTTCACAAACTTCAACGCAACCAAGTTCCCAACCAAACTGCAGGTTAAAAGTAACCAAGTGTTAGAAGTTCGGTTGGTTCGCAAACTTCAAAATATTTTGCGAATCAACCGAACTGAGCTTATATATGCAATTACGGCAAACGTTCGGTTAAAGTAAAAACTTAACCATTTTTGCGATCCAACCGAACTACACTTGCAAATGCATGTATGGAATTAGCTCATAGTTCGGTTAAAAGTATTTTTTGCGAATCAACCGAACTCTGAGTTCGGTTCAGAAAAAATTAATTTGCAATAACCGAACTTTTATGTCGAAACCGAACGTTTTGCGACGTAACCGAACTAAAAGTTCGGCTGAGACTTTTTTTTTGCGACATAACCGAACCTGTCTCTGGAAAAAAAAAACCTCCATTAAACCTCTCTGCAACTTCCATTTTCAGCACATTTTGATGATTACTTCTCATTTTTTCAACCAAAAACGAATGACAAGTAATGAGTTTGTGAGAATATCTTTGTTAATGATTTAAATTAAGCTATATATAGAGAGGTGGTGGTGGTTGGTGGTGGTGGTAATCGGATGTGGTGGTGGTAATCGGTGGTTGGTGGTGGTGATAATCGGAGGAGGTGGTGGTGGTAATCGGTGGTGGTGGGCAGTGGTGGTGAATAGGAGGTGGTGGTGGTAATCGGTGGTTGTTGGTGGTGATAATCGGAGGTGGTGGTTATATATATAGAGGGAGGATCCATGGACACTCTTAGATGGACAAGGTCGGACAAGATTTGCGTCATTTTCTCCGGCAAACTCAAACGACAATGAATTTAAGTCTAATATTTTAATGATATGTTCATATTATAAGACTTTATATTCATACAAAAAATGAATGCAATTCAAGATAGCGAACCTGACCATCTACCGATCTTAATTTCTACCGTTAATTTTGAACGGCTGGTATTCAAAGGGATAGATGGTGGTTTTATACATCTCGAATTGTGCTTATTTTTTTGTAGGAATGTAGAGTCTTATAAGATGAATATACCATAAAAATGTTAGACTTAAATTCATTATCGTTTAGGTTTTGCGGAGAAAATGGCGCAAATCTTGTCCGACCTTGTCCATCTAAGAGTGTCCATGGATCCTCTCTCATATATATTATATATATATATGGTTATTAGGTTGGTTTTAAATGAAATTAGGTTAAGGTTAGGTTAGTCATTTCCACATTTTAGGACACCCCTTATAACCATAGGGAAGGTGGCCTAATAAGACCATGGTCCCCTAAAAAACCATGGTCCCCAAAAAATGAACCCTGATTTTGGGCATACTGAAATCTTTCTAGGCATACTCAATAAAGACAAAAAGGGTTGTGAAATAAGAAAATCAGATATCCCCTTAACCCAAAAAATTTTAAATGGAAAATCTACCATTTACGTATTAGGGTTAGTAATCTGGATTAGTGATTAAATATTTTGTTTAGTGATTAAGATAATTTTCAGAATTATAAAGGTTGTTTAGATGAGAAAAAATGGGAGAAAAAAATAATCAAAGTTTTGGTTAAGAAGGAGAGAAAGAGAAGGAGAAAGTGAGCAAATTTTAATTCTTGATTCAATGGAGGATGAGGAGGGTCATTCTTCATCTAAAAATCCTAGGAAAATACATATCAACTACAACAATGATCCAGAAATGGCTGATTTCTTAGATTATGAGAATGATTTTACACAAACTCAAACTCAAGATGATAAGTTTTATGAGCCAAATCCAGATGATAAATACATAAATGAGGAACCCAATGCTTCTAACACACATGTACACTTCTATTTTATGTTTAATCTCACTTTTGTAGTTTGAAATCATCAAAAAATTGTATTTTTCATCATGGTTCGGCGAACCAGGACTATGTTCGGTTTAAAAGTATAAGCCGAACCCACTAAATTGATGAACAGTTCGGGCTAGATGAATTTGTTAACGGTATACGCCAAACCTTCATTTTCCAACTTCCAACCTATTTGCAAGATCCTAGTTCGGCTTATATTAAAGTCTAATAACAAGCCGAACCTATTTCTGAGAGTTAGGTTCGGTTTTCACTCTAAATATCGTATCAGCCGAACTATATATTTTTCTAAGTTCGGCTCATATTCAAAAAATCACATCAGCCGAACATGATACTGATTTACCATGAAACACTTAAATTCATGTACATTTAGGGGTTAGGCTTTTTAATACATATGTTTTCTATTGTGCAGCCTTTTTATAGAATGAACCAAACAAAAAAAAGTGGAAATTACTAAAAGTGTTAAGAAAGTGAAGTCTAATGATGGAGAATACCAAGGTCCATATTAAACTCATTAAAATCAATGAGATCTTATCTCCAACTTCAAGAGAATGAAAAGACAAACATAACACAAAAAGAATGAGGTCATTCCGACATCGGACGAAAAAGTTATGGCCAAAACAAGATCGTAAAACTTGAGTGTGCAAAGAGAAGGTTCGGCTGATAACTCAACAACACGAGCTAGCTGAACCTAGAGCCTTCAAATCAATATTTTCGAAGTGTTTACAGAGAGAGGTTTGGCTTGAAAGTGATCTAATCGAGTCAGCCGAACCTGACAACCACCTGGGGTAAATTTCACTTCTCAGGTTCGGCTAGGAAGGTTTGCAAGGTATTAGCCGAACCTGACACTGTTCTGGGACGTATTTTATACGCATTTTGGGTTTCGGCTAAAAATTGACAATTACGGTTTAGCCGAACTGTTCATAGACACTTTCAGGGTGAAATTTCAAGAACAGTTCGGCTCAAAACTCAACTCAATTATCAGACGAACCCGCTATTGTAACCTTCAAAAACCCTAAGTTTTTAGCAATTTAACCCATTCAATCCATGAAAAACAACAATAAAAGATTGGGTTTGTATGGAATACCTTCTTATCCTCATTTCAATATTTGGAGCTTCAAATGGTTGAATTTCCGATTCAATTTCTGGTTCAATTGTAGTTTTTACACCTTAATCTTCAATTGGTTCTTCTTCTTTAATTCATGGATTGGAAGAGGCTTTAGAACACCTGACGTTTTCTTTTTTCTTTGTACAATCCATTATATAGTTCAATTTAACCGATGATCGAATTTTCACGAATCGATAATTAATTACGGTGATGAAAAAAAAATTCTCAGAGAAAAGGAAGGTGGTTTGGATGGAGGAAGAAGAAGAGATGTTTAGGATAGTTTATTTTTTGATTTTAGGTTCAAGGTGATAGACGCATTTATGTGTCTATATTAGTCTCAATTCTCTGTAATGTTAGTACTCGATTTTGCGCTTATTTTGGTATTTTATGTCTTTGTAGATGTTTTTGGAGAAATAAGCTTTTGCGGCGAAGTTGGGTCGAAAAGTGGTCCTGGGAGAAAATTACTAAAGGCGCCCAGAAGACGCACTACAGGCACCCCGGAAGTATGTTGGAGACTCCCCGGAAAAGTCATAATTACACCTCAGAAGAATTGCTAAAGGGAACCCGACAATGGATAAGGGGTACCCAAATTAAAGGGGCATCCATTTCCAAGGCAAGTACTATTGGCAGACCCACACAGGATAGGGGGAGATCATCCCCTAGCTTTTGAAAATAGGAATTGGCGGAAACTTTCTTCTCATCTAAATTGTCCTGGATCGAATTTGTGGGATATTTAATCGGGTTTTCTTGTTGGATTGGGTTCTTTTTGGGCTGTAGGGACTAAACAAGGTTCGGGATTGAGTTAAAACTGGAAACAAAGAAGATTTTTACGTAAATTCTTAAAACAGGGAAGGTGGAGTATTCTCGGAAATTTTTGAAATTCTGCTAAGGAAGTTACGTGGAGTTTTGGCACAATATATCCTCCTTGATTCGATATTGATAGATAAACAAGGAAAGGGTTTTGATAGAATCAGAAGATACGCAGAGATATTCTCGTACCTTGGCAGCAAAGATATAGAGGGGTATTTGTCGAGATTTTAGGCACATGTTGGCTATATAAAGGGTGTATTCGAGTCCCAGGAGGAAGTAGGGAGTTTTGGGTACGCTTCAGAGGCATAGAATCACACTGCAGAGAAGAATCGCAGCAGCAGGTGAAGAAGACGAAGAACTGACACTTCAGAAGTGTCGTTCTCAAGAACACGAAGAACAGACGTCTTAGAGCAGTCGTTTAGCTACAGTGTCTACGACAGTTTCTATTGTAACACTAAATTTCAAATCTGCAACACCCGTATTGTAACGGTGACGTCTGTAACACTATTACAAATAAGGCAAATCTCTTTCTTAAACAATTTCTTCAATAAAAACACCTTTTAGAGATATGAAAAATACTTTTGAGCGTGTTTCTACCATGATGAGCTAAACCCAATCACTGGGATGACGGAGGAAGCCAATTCTCAACACTATGGTAATTTTATTAAATTCTTTTACGACTTTTGCATTAATCTAATTTGAATTATGATTTTAAATTAATTAGTTGTGATTTAGTTTGATGGGTTATGCTTAGCTTAGGTGTTTTGATAATCCATGCTTACCATTTACAATTAATGTTTTATAAAATCTACCTTGGCAAAGATTTAGAGTCAATAACTATTATTTTTGGAGCAATAATTGTCAAAGAATTAATAATTGAACCATAGAAAAAGAGTTCGGTGAAATCCTGATTCCCAGTAATCTCTCAACTTTGTTAAAATCTTTTCTTTGTTTTTAGTATATTTGCTAGATTAATTTTATTTAAATCTAAAATCGACAACTTCCCAAGTCCGAGAATCAAACCTTTACTTATCACATCTAAAACTACATCAGTTTTTGGCGTCGCCGACGCGGACTTGTAATTAGGTTTAGGTTTTAGGTTTTGCATTTTTTTTTTTAGGTTTGTATATATTTATTATTATTATTTTTTTATTTTTATTTTTTTTTTAGATTATTTTTTTTGTTTTATTTTACGTCTTTGGTATTTTTATTTTTGTTGTGCAGGTTTTGCTTGAAACGAAGGTGGAAAGTTGGACTTGCCATAAAAGGAGAAAGCCGAAGCTTTAATTTTTGTTAGTTTTTATTTTCCATATTATTGGACTTGTATATATATTGTTTGTTTACTTTTTTTTGGTTTTAGTAGTTTATTAATGAAAAAAAAAAACACTGCACACACCAATTGCATCTTCGTCAGACTACTTAGTTTAGGAAAACTAGTGGATTAGTAAGCTGAACCCGTGCCTTGGGCCTTATGGGAGTTACCAGCTGAAAGTCCACAAACCTCACCTCGTACCTTTGGGTATATTTCGCTGTAGGTAACCCAAGCTTACCTAAATTAGTTAGCCCAAAGATTTGCATGTGCACATTTTGTTGAATTCTTGTATGCCAGAACGTAAGAGAGACGCTCTAGGACGGTTTATGCGTGAAAAACCTAGAAGTGATATTTTAGGAAACAAGAATCTTGACTACCTTAATCTAGAAAGTCATATTTTTGGACGTTCTTCTCAAGGTGGGGAAAATATCCTCAATACTTCAATTTTTGCCAAAATGGTTGAGGAAAAGGATGATGAAGTCCCGAAAAAAACCCTTAGGATCGTTTGAACCCGTCTAGGGTAGTGCGTGACCAGTGTAGTTCTACCGGCCTTCTACGGTCCCGATTTGATATAAGACTGAGACTATTGGCATGCTACGTAAGTTTAGGGGTTAGAGAATGAGAACCCGTATACCCACATAAGAGACTTTGAAATGATTTGTGACACAATGAACTATCCGAATGTCTCCAGAGATGTGCTTAGGTTACGTTTGTTTCACTTCTCTCTATGA
Source organism: Papaver armeniacum (assembly GCA_023531295.1). Classification (NCBI taxonomy): domain Eukaryota; kingdom Viridiplantae; phylum Streptophyta; class Magnoliopsida; order Ranunculales; family Papaveraceae; genus Papaver; species Papaver armeniacum. The sequence goes on along the minus strand of JAJJWW010007029.1, from coordinate 320,597 downwards.
TAAAGCCAAAGAGTGGTATCATTTTATTCCTTCTAAAACAATTACCACCGATGGTCTTGTAGAGGCATTTGTTAAGAAATTCTACCCACACCATAAGACCGCATACTGTTTCGGCGGTTATCCAAACCTTTAAGCGAAATTAGGTGAAAAACTTCATGATTATATAGAAAGGTTTAGCAATTGTTATACCAAGGTGTCCACATCACGGCTTTGAAAAAGCCCACTTGGCCCAAATTTTATATGAGGGCCTTGATAGTGAAACCCGTATGCAGGTAGAAACAATTAGTGGAGGAGAATTTACACATCAAGACCCAGATGAATGATTTGACGAGTTCATCGAGTTAGCGAGAAGACTCATCAATGGGCTTCAATAAGAGAACCAGAAATACCTAGCAATACTATCCATAGGATCGATATAGTTGATTATGGGTCGGATATTCTTAGGCGTCTAGAAGCCTTAGAAATGAATCAAGGGTCACACCATGCTAGATACGAAGAGCAAGCCCATGCTATTTATAACAACTCTAGGTTTGAAAACCGTCAGAGATTTGATCCATATTCCGATACCTATAACCCTGGTTGGAGAAACCACCCGAATTTCTCTTGGTCTAAGGGCCAGAGTCAAGGTCGGCCTAGTATTTCTCGGATCTCCGAGTTTTGGGTATACTAAGAACCATTTAGGGCCGGATCAGATGCTCAACACCTGTCGGATAAAAAAATCATGAGTTTAGAAGAATCTCTGACCATCTTATCTCATAACAATGCGAGTTTAAGCAAACGGTTGAGAAGGTTTACAGAAAACTCTCGGGCTATTTCGAGCTAAAAAATCAGGTTAGTATAATTGCAGAGCTTTTGAGCGAAAGAGAGAGAGAGAGGCAAGTCACCCAGTCAACCACTACCCAACAATAGAGCAATTCATGAAGTATCCTCTAGAGAGAAAGAGTTCAATCATGTGAACTCTGTAACAACCCTTAGGAGTGGTAAAACGGTAGACAATAAGGTAGCCATGCCTAATAGTGGACATACTGTAGATCCACCTTCTAGTTCCCATTCTAGTTCCCAAGATGAGCCCCATAAGAAGCCATTAACTGAAGAGACTGATAAAATTTCTAGTGATGCCAATGTGGTTCCCGATAGGTCTCATTTTGTGCCCAGAGCCCCATATCCACAGTTGTTAGTTCCAACTAAGAAAGAGTCGACTTTCAACGAAATAATGGAGATTTTTAAGCAGGTAAACATAAATATTCCTTTATTAGAAGCAATTAGGCAAATGCCTGCTTATGCAAATTTTCTTAAGGATCTTTGTACTCGAAAGCGTAAGCTTAATGTCCATAAGAAAGCCTTTTTAGGCTGGTCGGAGTAAGTTCAATCCTTGAACCAAATGGCCTAAGTATAAAGACCCTGGATGCCCCACCATATCTTGTACAATTGGTAATCACATGGTTGATAAAGCATTACTTGACTTAGGAGCCGTTGTTAACCTACTCCCGTACCATGTGTACACCTGTAGGTCTTGGTGAGTTGAAACCGACTAAAATGACCCTACAAGGTGATAGGTCTCACAAAAGTACCTCGTGGTGTTATAGAGGATGTCTTGATTGAGGTTGATAAATTTATTTATCCAAAGGATTTTGTTGTTCTAGACACTCAACCTGTTTCAGACCCTAGTGCTCAAATACCGGTGATTTTAGGTCGCCCATTTTTAGCCACATCTAATGCTATCATCAACTGTAGGACCGGGCTTATGAATATATCCTTTGGTAATATGACCACTGAACTAAATGTCTTTAATGTTACTAGACAACCTTCTAATGACTTGGAGTAAGTGAATATGATTAGCACTTTAGTTCAGGATTTAATTCAGGATAAATGGGACGACAATTTATTTGGTGATTCCTTAGATGAATTTGATGAGACAATTCTCTTAAGTCAGTTAGGTGACCAAACTGTTGAACTAGAAGAAACTCTCGAGTACTTTAAAGACTCTGCAGATCCTGAAATTCAAGCCATAGTGCTAGGCCATACAGAGAGTAATGTTGAAGTTTGGGGGTAATGATCTAGAAGAAGCTCTTTAGTATTTTAAAGACTCCGAGGATCCGGAAATTCAAGCAATAGTTAGAGGTTTGTCCGAAAATACTGATTACCCTAAGTTTGGGGGTGATGATGGTCAAATAAAAGTCCTTAACTTAGGACTCGAGCCTAGTGTGCCTGAGGTATTACCTGAGTCTATTCAGACTCCTCAACCTGATCCTCCTGATACTGTCCAAGAGGAAATCCAACCACTAGAAACCCATAGTTCAGAAAAATCTGTTTGTCAAGACAGTCATATGAAGCCCAAGTGGGCACCACAGAAAAACCCAGTTGTCTTGCAGGAAACCTTGGATGAGGATGTGCTATATCTGTTAATTTTTCTGATTTGGTTTATTTGTCTAATAATTGTGGCAATTTTATTTGATTTTGTTGACCGACAGTTGTTTCGACTATTGATATATGATTTGAAAGGTAATTAGCCATTTTGTGGTATTTACCGTCTGGCTGAAGACTTTAAACTTAGCACTTCTTGGGAGGTAACCCATGCTCATGCAACACGGTAATATCTTTCCTTAAACTCTTTTGCTTCAAATGGTAACAGTTTCTCCTTGTTCATGCTTTTAATTTTATCTTTGTAACATTTAGGACAATGTGAGATTTAAGTTTGGGGGTGTGGGAGAAACTTTTTAGTTGTAATAAATAAACTCCAGAGCCTATAAATTTATGTTTATTAAGGATGGCACTAACCAACCTAAGTGGATGGAAGCATTTTGGTTGTAGGAGTTGAAGAACCAATCTGATTAGATGGAAACATCTAAAGAGTCTATTCATAAAAAGCACGAGCTCGGTGTTAGAATTAAAGAAAAAAACATGGTAGTTTCGCCATATCTCGTTGAATCCTTTTCACTTCTATTTTTTGATTGTTTTCTTCAAAATATGTTTGTCTAAGTGATTAGGTGGGGCTCACGATTCAAGTTGTTACCACTGCTAGGGTGAAATAGAGTAAAATAAAAAATAAAAAATAAAAAATAAATAAATAGTGAAAAAGAAAAAGAAAAATAAATAAATAATTATTATGAAAAAAAAATTGAGACCAGACCATCAGACCAACCGGAATAAATTCAATAAAGTCGACCACTGGAACCCTTGTATATGCCAATTGTGTTGACCTAGAGTTAGGATTATCGACCACTGGTTCCCTTGTACATGCCAGTGTGTTGATATTAGTCCAGACCACTATCTCAGTCCATTAGGATAGGTTCATTTTGGCAGTGGCCTTCAGAAAGATATGAGAAACACCGTTCACCTAGACAACATCAAAACCATCTACGTTTTTCTATTTTCATTTCTTACTCTATCCATGTGATTGGTCGACTCCGGTTATGATGTCCAGAAACTATCTGAGTAGAGCTCTGTGACTTATATATGAATTTTAGTATGCTTGAGTGCAAACTCGTGTACAGCAATCGGAATTTCGCATCAGGGTACTTCCTCTTGTAGTCAATAAGTATGCCAACCAAGGAGATTCTTTAGTGCCTTCCAAGGTTCTGCGTAGATAGCTAGGCTCTGGAGTAAAGGTTTTGTGGGTATATCTCTTGTAAACCCTCCCGAGACTATAATTCGGACGCTAGGGCCACCTAGGGGTTTAAAGGCTTATTGCATACGCTAAATGAAATCGACGATGCCTGCGACAGTGAGTTAGGATTTTATTTTGTAGATTTGATTTGCTCGGGACTAGCAAATAATAAGTTTGGGGGTATTTGATAGACGCATTTATGTGTCTATATTAGTCTCAATTCTCTGTAATGTTAGTACTCGATTTTGCGCTTATTTTGGTATTTTATGTCTTTGTAGGTGTTTTTGGAGAAATAAGCTTTTGCGGCGAATTTGGCTCGAAAAGTGGTCCTGGGAGAAAATTACTAAAGGCACACAGAAGACGCACTACAGGCACCCCGAAAGTATGTTGGAGACTCCCCATAAAAGTCATAATTACACCTCAGAAGAATTGCTAAAGGGAACCCGACAATGGATAAGGGGTACCCAAATTACTAAGGGGCATCCATTTCCAAGGCAAGTACTATTGGCAGACCCACACAGGATAGGGGGAGATCATCCCCTAGCTTTTAAAAATAGGAATTGGCGGGAAACTTTCTTCTCATCTGCAGAATTGTCTGGATCGAATTTGGGGGATATTTAATCGGGTTTTCTTGTTGGATTGGGTTCTTTTTGGGCTGTAGGGACTAAACAAGGTTCGGGATTGAGTTAAAACTGGAAACAAAGAAGATTTTTACGTAAATTCTTAAAACAGGGAAGGTGGAGTATTCTCGGAAATTTTTGAAATTCTGCTAAGGAAGTTACGTGGAGTTTTGGCACAATATATCCTCCTTGATTCGATATGGATATATAAACAAGGAAAGGGTTTTGATAGAATCAGAAGATACGCAGAGATATTCTCGTACCTTGGCAGCAAAGAAATAGAGGGGTATTTGTCGAGATTATAGGCACATGTTGGCTATATAAAGGGTGTATTCGAGTCCCAGGAGGAAGTAGGGAGTTTTGGGTACGCTTCAGAGGCATAGAATCACACTGCAGAGAAGAATCGCAGCAGCAGGTGAAGAAGACGAAGAACTGACACTTCAGAAGTGTCGTTCTCAAGAAAACGAAGAACAGACGTCTTAGAGCAGTCGTTTAGCTACGATTGTGCTGACGATTTCTATTGTAACACTAAAGTTCAAATCTCGCAACACCCGTATTATAATGATGGCGTCACGTAACACTATTACAGCGTTGCAAATCTCTTTCTTAAACAATTTCTTCAATAAAAACACCTTTTAGAGATATGAAAAATTCTTTTGAGCGTGTTTCTACCATGATGAGCTAAACCCAATCACTGGGATGACGGAGGAAGCCAATTCTCAACACTATGGTAATTTTATTAAATTCTTTTTACGACTTTTGCATTAATCTAATTTGAATTATGATTTTAAATTAATTAGTTGTGATTTAGTTTGATGGGTTATGCTTAGCTTAGGTGTTTTGATAATCCATGCTTACCATTTACAATTAATGTTTTATAAAATCTACCTTGGCAAAGATTTAGAGTCAATAACTATTATTTTTTGAGCTATAATTGTCAAAGAATTAATAATTGAACCATAGAAAAAGAGTTCGGTGAAATCCTGATTCCCAGTAATCTCTCAACTTTGTTAAAATCTTTTCTTTGTTTTTAGTATATTTGCTAGATTAATTTTATTTAAATCTAAAATCGACAACTTCCCAAGTCCGAGAATCAAACCCTTACTTATCACATCTAAAACTACATCACAAGGGTATATAGGTAATTGAACTACCCAATAAACACCCCTTATAAGGTCACCTAGGATGGGAAAACTATTTTGTATGCCTTGAAAGTTTTGGTATGCCCAAAATCAAGGTTCCAAAAAATGGTTCAATCATAAGACGAGACGTAGTTGAATTTTCTTTGGGCTTATATATGGCCCATTTGAAAAGAGCTTTATGTAAAACGATTCCAACCAGAAAATTTTGTGTGTATAGTAAGTACCAGAGGAAGGAGATGGAAAAAAAAAAAGAATTTAGATCATAAGAAATTACAAAAGAATTCTCCCAACAGAGATCATACTAGAAATTTTAAGTAGGTTACCAATTGAATCAGTAATAGACTACAAATTAGTTTGTAGATCCTGGTAAGCTAACTTTTCTTGTTAGAGCTGAGATTCAGAAACAACTTTACTATTTTGAGTATGATGAAAATGAGACGCCTATTTCCACTATAAGAAGGATCAACATAAACCTTCCATTTCCATATTTTCATTATATGATTCTTGGTTCTTTTAATGGTTTAGTCTATCTATATGGATACCAAAGTCATACTCCTTGTATATGTAACCCAAGTAATTCCTGCATTGAAATAATAAAATTATTTTCCTACTAGCTCTGTAGTAGCAGGATTTCCCACACTACACCCCTTACTCAATTTTGTTTAATTAATCCATTGAAAGATGTAAGATCAAGAATGTTTATTGATTGAGTCCATGAAATGTTTACACAAGATAATAGAATTACACTTAGAAATTAATACACTCTTAAACTTTCTCTCTCTATTGACTTGCTTAACAATTCTAAAAAGATCTCTCCCTCTTCTGAGACTCATTTAGCCCTTTATATAGGGTAATACATAGTGGATGACAGCTAAGCTACCCTTTATTTTGGAATGTCTCGCGAAGTGTCGCGATGCACAAACATTCACTCTCGCGACACTTCTTAACCCTCGCCAGGTCTCACGTCTTCTTTATGTTTTGCCGGTCGTTATTCATTGCGTCGTTTATTTTAGCTCCTGCGACTCCTTCGCGATGTTGTCGTTTATTAATCCCGCGAACCTTGTTTGTTGCGATATTATGATCCTACATCTTGCCTCTTTTTCCTTGAATATTGCTTGACAAGCGATCTTTAAGGAAAAATCTATTAATGGTAACGATCTTTGATTTTTGTTGATGAAGGAATGAGCAAAAGAATACTTTCCTTGAAAAGTACGTACTTGCCTCTATTCTTTGCTAAGTTAGAAGCTTCTTTGAGATATATACTGAAGTATTGTCTCCTATTTCTTCTCATATTTCTCCTGCCAAGGGAAGAGTATCATGAGATTTTACAATATTGTTGCACGACTTATCTTTATCTGTTTTAGTTTTGTACTTTTACACGGATTTTGATTATTAATGTCTTTTCTTGACACGTCTCTTTCAACCGCTTATTCTTGACCATTCATGTCTCTTCTCGCATTAAATGACCTCGTTTTTCTAGAGGATCTTTTTCCCTATATATAGTTTTCTTTTCCCCTCCTTTTCATCCTTTAGTTTCTCTCTGCAACTTTTCTTTGACTCTCTCCTTCCGCAATTTGCGCTCCTGCTACTGCAAATCTTTTCTTCGTCCTTTCTAGCACTGATCCTAACCTTTAACCTCCCATCCATTCCCATACTGATAATGGCTTCCATTAGTCGTGCATACAAAGTTTCTTTTGATGAAGTTCAACAGAAGTTGCTCGAGAAGGGGTTTCACTCTATCAACCATTCCCGATCAAGAATCTTCATCTATTCTTCTGCAAAAAGTTATTTTACGATCATCAATGTGATGATCAAAAGATTATAGTCTCGCTAGGTCGACTTCTCGCGGGACTTCCCATTCCCTTATGCAATCTGAGATGCCTTTATTTTATGAAATCTTGGCCCATGAAAAATTCTCTCGGGCTGTTTATCAATTGAGTGGCGATTGCATTCGCCTAATGCTTGAGTTCGCGAATCGTGGTCTTGGCAAGGATCTTTATACCCTACTAAAATATTAGACACCCAGATTTCGTGATTTGGAAATAATTTCTTTGAGAAGTACACTGTAGAGAACTTTTTTGAAAATTATTGATGATAAAGATGAGGAATGCGAAATCTACATTTGGGGTATTCGCCTGAAAGAAGGATAATGTCCCCGAGGATAAATTGCTCATGCGGGATATTGATTTGGCACCCGGCAATAATACTACTCCTCGCCACTCCAAAGATGAGAAGTGGTGGGTTGTACCCCTTGATTTTAAATGGCCCTTATATTGCAGGCTCGCACGTTCTTCCTCTGAATCTCGCAGGATATCACCTTGGGAATTCAAATGGCACGATAAGGCAAAAGAGGTATGTTTTCTACTTCAAATCTTGCTTTCGCAATTTTCTTTTTATATTTGCTGAGTTTGTGAAATTTTTCAGATCACCAAATTGAGAAGAAAGTACAAGGATAATCCATTGGAGAGTACCCTGTCGATACTTCGATCGCTTACGGATGAAGTAAGAAACATTTCCTTTGTTATTTGAAACAATATTGTTGCCTCTGTTTCTTATCTTTAACCGTATGCGAAGGTTGGAGTTGAAGAAGCTGTAGCCGCGAAGAGTAAAAGTAAGGGTAAAACCATCGCTCGCAAAGATAAATCTTCTGCTCCATTGGCTAAGAAGCGAAAGATTCAATCTTCTTCTCTCCTTAGCTCAAGCTCTGAATCTTCTGACGAGGATAACCATGACTCGAATCCTTCTCTCGCCAAGAAGATTCCTCGACAGTTCTTCTATGGATCAGTTATCTAGCATCTTCTCAGACTCTTTCCAAGGAATGGGAGATGCTCCCCTAGCTTCTCTTTGCGGGGCTCTCGCAAACGTGTGTAATGCTACTTTATTAGAGGGCAATAATTCTTTCAATGGAGCCTCTAGAATTGTGTCTCCTGACTTCTTGAATGCACTTGGATCTTTGGTACGTATGCGGTCATATTTCCTGTTAATTTTAAATTTTTAAATATATATATTAATGATTTTTCTATCTTCTTTTATAGGTTGGAAGAACTTCTTTTGTAGTTGCCTCAGATCTCGAGAGAAGACGCAACAATCTTGAAAAGAAGAATTTGCAATTGAACAAGAAGATTCGAGAATTAGAAATTGAAGTTGCGTCATCTCGCGATAAAGACGAGAGAATTCAAAAGTTAAATACCGAACTTGACTCCCAAAGGGATAGGGTGTCCACTCTTCAGAACGCTAATCAACAACTTTATGGTATAGATTTTACTTCCTTTTATCATTTCCATTTTATCGGTTGCATATTGCTGCCTAACTTATTACCTTCGCAGATGTATATAATCTCTCCGATGAGGCTATTCTTCTCCATACATTTCCTGAACCTATGGATAATGATCTTCTTCTCGCTCACCTCAATCAATCTCTAAGTAGTTCCTCCAATAAAACTAACCTCCTTTCATTAAAGGATCTTCAATCCAAACATCACCTCTTAGAGATCGAACATAGATCTAGTTTAAATCTAACTAATCGCTTTAAAACGAATGTACCTTGATTCCGAGGAGAAAGTCAAGGAAACTTTGAGGAAGAGAATTAGTGATCTCATAGATGAGAATGATCGCATTACTAACGAGAGGTGCACGGGCGTTAGCATAATTCCACAAATCTCTTCTTGGTGTGCAAGTTGAACGAGACGAACTCCTTCATGAGAATACCATACTTAAAGCGTGAGAAAGAGCAAGTTCGTTTCTCTTCTTGTTATTAATAGTGATGATGAATTCGCACAGGCTGCGAAGGTTTTAGATAATGCCGGAATAACCTAGGTGTTGATGTTAGTCTTCATGTCGAGCATACTTCCTTGATTAGAGATATGATATCTGATAGAGAAGGTTACTTATTATACCTTACATTCTTATACGTAGTATTGCTTGTAAATTATTAACTTGTTGTTTCTTATTTGCGAGAATCCGAGAAGAGGCTTCGGTTAGAATTAGAGAGCTTGAATCTGAAAAGAGCATTTCAGAAAGAGTCTCTCCTTCAACAATGACAAGTATTCCAAGTTGAAGAAACAATTTGAAACGGCAATGGAGAACTTTAATAATGATCTTTGTTCGTTTTACGCAATGGAGCCATGGAGTATGTTTGTAAGGACCACAATATCCTCTGCATTCATATCCCTGGCTTCTTGAGAAGGTTCCTGAGAATCTGCCTGTCTCAGACGTTTCTGATAGTGAGGCTGGCGAAGAAGAAAATTCTGGCGATGAGAATAATAGAACTGAAGAATCAGATAAGGAAGAAGAATCACCAAAGAGATAATTCCTTTTGTTATCTTTTTTTTCTCACTGTAATATCTATTACATTTCTCGTATCTTTATCATAGTGTACTTCCTGATTTTTCCCCCCCTGAATCCAATCTTCACTCCCCTTTTTTGGTAGCTCTTCCTTGTAATATAATTGGCTAACATTATTGATGTGTAACTCTTTCATCAGAAGATGAATAACAATATTCCATCTTTTCCATTCCCATACTTGCCTCATATTTATCTTGAGATGGAAGATTTTAGTTATCATCATGTATGTGATTGAATAATAATTTTATTGTTATTGAAATGTATTGTTGCGACGAGGTCAGCAGTATCTTCATAAATCAAGAATTCTACTTGCTTTGCCTTATCTTCGTAAATATGTTTTATCTCTTCTCATTGCGACAAGGTCGCAATAGCCTACATTTTCAAGCAGGGCCCATTGACCCCGCCTTATCATTTTTGTGTGGTCTTCCAAGTTAGACCTCCTAATTGAGGTCTTCCCCTGCCACACCTTTCATCGCGACAAAATCGCAGGACGTCTTTACACTTGCATGTAAAGACCCATTGATCTTGCCTTATCATTTTCCAAAGTATTTTTGCCTCACGGGATGTTTTAGTTGCATATGACAGGCCTAGATATCCTTGCGAACATAAAGCCCCATGACATTGCGTCGTGCGACGAAATCAGGGACGTCCGTACACTTTCATGTAAAAACCCACGATCTCGCCTTATCCTCGCGTTAGTATTATTGCCTCTCAGAGGATCATTGCACAAATATGACGAGCCTAAATTTTCTTGCGAAAACATAGCCTTATGACATTTGCGTCTGTTTTGACACTCCCCCTATTGAGAGCGTCGCCCTTATCATCTCCCCGGTTGCCCCTTCAAGGAGGCGAAACATCGGCCATACAAGACTATCTCCTCCCATCTGAAGGATGGATGAGGCGTATGTTGAATAATAAGGATGTTAAAGTGGTTTTGGTGGAGGTGGATCACGGAGAGAGTGTTGAACAAGGATTACGAAGCGAACGTGGTCGGAGAGAGCGTTGAGGCGGCTCTTGAATAGACCATTGAATCGGCTTACGCTAGAGGGAGTGTTGAAGTGTTTCCCTCTTCGGGTCGATTTACCCTTGCGAATTCCATGCTTCTTGACTGACCACATCTCTCATGTTGAAGAATTCCTTGGTTGCGGTGAAGGAACTTCATGCTGAGCCTCAGTCCCCAAGTGTGGTTTACATGGTTTGTTCGTAGTGGTTGTTGTCGAGCCAGGTATGGAATATCTTGGATGTTGTTTCATCATTATGGGATTCGTGCATGTGGTGCTGGTGGAGTTGATGGACGCGGGATGTTGTATCTTGGTGGTTTTCCTCTTCTTGAAAAAAAGGCTGCTTCTGAAGAATTTGAATGTTGTATCGCCTTTTGGTGAGATATATGCCCCCTACAAACATTATGAGGCTCTTCCGGCGGGCTGGTTCTTTCTATCGGGGCATATGTTGTTGTAGATGGCGTTCAACAGCTCTGAGGATGACAAAGCGCGGATTCTCCAACATAGCGTGATAGACATGTCTGTGTCCCCGATAAAGTGACTCACCGGATCTTGTTCGACCCTTGTCTGATAGAGTAACTCGCCCGGATCTTGCTCGATATGACGGTTGGACATCGTTATCTTCTTGGTGCTCCCTTGAGGTATCGGCTCCAGTGGAAGATTACCGTCATAGAGTGTTGATACGTTGCACCGAGCACTCTTTAAACCAAATGGTAGTATGGTATAATAAAAATTTACTGAGAGGAGTTGAAAAGCAATCTTACTTGCATCATGCTCGTACATCCTTATCCCAGTTTGTAGGCTAGCTACATCCATCCATGGAGAGAACATGCCGTGTCCTCCGGTTGCATCTACTAACATGTCGATGTTAGGTAGAGGAGGATCGTTTTGGGCAGCACCTGTTCAAGTCTCTGCGTCTATCACCCATTTATCCATTTTCCTTGTGTCTTAACTATGACCGTTTAACCGACTTGGGTCCGGGTATGACATGTAGATGATGGGTGACCAATTTTCATCTAAATCCGGCATTTCTTCATATCTCCTATGCAAATACGTCCTGGTACTCTTTGAGAAGTTCCACAGCTGCGTTTATCCATACACAAGGTTGGTGATGGAGATAGGCCTAGGGGATTCCTCGTGATTTTAATCTCATCGGTTGTGAAGTTGGTGCCATCTTGTTTTGTGGAGCATCTAGCACTTGTTCTTGTGGTTCGTTCTTTGTTGTAGTATTTCATTGGGTGGAGAAGCGGTGTATGGTCTCCCTGCTAAATGATAATGGAAGTGTCGATTATCTTGTTTTCCAGTGCCATGATTCGCCACAAAAGTTAGTTTCCCTCTTCGTGTGAGCGTTGGTCGTGGCTTCACGGAATGGAAAAGAATGCTTAATCGACAAAGATACATCGTGGGTTTTAGCCCTCAATGATGCAAGCCCGGTCTTCTTCTGAATTTACGCCCATGTGGGAAGTGGGGACGCAATGAACTTATGCGATTCTTTCGCGGAGCTTCTCTGTATGTGCTTTGGTTTGGTTTCCCTCGAAGTCAGTCATTGTGGTAGGATTAAAGTGCGACATTTCTGAGAGAACCTTGGATGCCACAAGAGTCTTGAGAGTAATCACATTCGAATACTCTCCTGTAGATAAAGGGCCGTCTTGAACTCACGAATCCTTGATGCGTGCGGTGACATGTAGGTCACGGTCGTGACCTTTTGCAGTTGATTGCGGCAAAGCGTCTCCATGTGGCCCGATTCTTTGAGAGGTGTGAAAGTTTGCATAAACTTTCCACTAGAGAAACCGCTTCCCGATCCACCGGCTTTTGGTTCATAGTGAAACTATTGACTTGAGGAAGATCGTTGTGAGGATCGATCCCGTGTAGGAGCCTCCATGAAACGGGACCGCTCATATCGATGTAATTTGATCGGGTCCATGTAGGTCGTGCCGTTGAATGCATTCCTTGTTGGCTCGGGGGCTGTTGCGGGTCATGTGGAAATCGATCAGTTAATGTCTTAAGAAAAGTGAGTACCTCTTTCTGAGTTGCGGCCATATCCGTTTGAGTCTTGGCAAGAACTTCCTGCTTTTCCATCAAGTCTGCAATGGTAATGGGAGATGGTCCTCATCTCGCCCCCTCGGCTCCTCGTCTGATGAAGGAGTGGAAGTTGTTGCTCACGGTGACTACCGGGTGTTACATGATGAGATGCCAAGATTTGCCATTGCTATGGCTACGGTGATGGGAGGTGTTGTAATATCAACTGGCCCAGTGATCGAATTGAAGCGTTCCCATCCTGCTTGTACTCCCGTGTTCCTTGATTGATCTCTCCTTCCTCAAGCATTTCTTCACGGCTTCGACAAGGGTCTTGAGATATAAATCTTCAGCGAGGATCCGTAGGCACACGGCTCCATTTCTTTATCCGGTAGACGTTTTGGTACAGGACAAGTCTTTTCCTGTTTGTGGGTTGCCTCGAGTCTTCGTTGTCGAATTTGGACCATGTTGTTCGCCTCTCACCGAGTCCCACGTGATTACGCGCTCTTCTACGCATCTCCTTTGGTAAAGGTGTGACTCGACTAAGGATTGACGTTTCTTCTTTACTGAGTAGATGCATGCAGACCCTTCTTGTAATTGTCTTTGTTATATCATTCAAAAGGCGGAATATTTCGCTCATCTTCTAGCGATACCGACTTGATTTGCCAAGACATCCTCCGACATTCTAGCTATACTTCCCATGATATCTGAACCACCTCGTGGTCTCACTGGTGAGGATACATCGCGAGATGGCAGGAAAATTGAGGATTCAATTTTTGCAATAGATAAATCAACCTCCCACTTGTGGTCGCCAATTGTTTATGGGTGAAAACTACTCTATGAGAATTTGGTAATTTGGGGTGTGGATGAGGAATGAATTTAAACCTTAAACAAATGCGGCTGCGCGGTGAGTGCTTGTAGATTCGAAAGATCAATCTGTGCAAGTCCGGCCTAAACCAAGAATGGTCGTTCCGGACTTGTTTCGGTCACAAAGTGAAGGAGATGAGGTTGATATTAGGTAGGGAGAGCGAAAGAAGGTGTTGAGAATGTGAAGGTGTAGACTTTCTTATGACTTATAGGAGAAAGTGAACAAACTTACGATTGGTGTAAGCGAGCTCAGTGTTTCTTGTTTTTTTCTGTTGTTTGGAAATAGGGCGGAGAACCTATTTATACAAGTCATTGAGTCTTATTCACGTCTCTCATAGGGAAGTGGAGGAAGTGGAGTGATGGAGTAGTGGATTTGTGCGTTGGTGATACACGACCAGCCTTGCCCACTTCTCCTGTTCATCTTTAACCGTCCATGACTTCCCTAACACGTTCTTGTGATGGCGCGTTGCACGCAGCCTGTGTAAACCGCCGGACCAATACCCCGATATGTATCCCCCGGTTTGTGACATGATTGATGTCTGGAATGTGTGGATCGTGGATCCACAAAAGATAGCATGTAATCTTTGAATTGAATAAGCTGCGTTATTGGGAAGTCGATACTTGTAAGTATCGTGTGTATTTTATGCGGTGCGCATCCTGGTATGGTAAAGTGATGGGTAATGACGCCTCAGCGACCAACTAACTCGACCGGGGTTGTATAACCAAGAAAAGCATGGTGAAGTTGTACGGATGAGATGATCTTTGAGACACTCATCTGCGGCCGTTAATGAAATTAGGGTTTTGAAGAGGTGCGTAGGCATCACTCTTGACTTGGTTGAAACCAAGCATGGGATACAACTTTAGCCAGGCCGACCATACATGCGTGTAGACGGCATGATGGTGTGGCGTCTATACCCCATTACCTCACGAAAGTATGATCGGGTCATCAATTCATCCGGTGAAATCGAGTGGTCGAGATCGATTTACGACAAAAAACTAGTGCACTTAAGAGCCGCACGTCACGCCCTCTTCGAGCGCACGTTCCGACGACCAATCTTGGTCGGTCTTGTGATTAGCCTGGTGTGAGGTGATAGGCTGAATGTTCAATAGCCTATACTGAATATCCCATGAAAACATGATCGAGCCATCCAAATCGTCCGTGAGTTGAGTGGTCGAGATCGGCTTGCGGTTTGGGAGTGTGACCACGCTAGTTTGAGCGTGCGTTTTGGATTAGCCAGGCATGATATGTCTTGGACGATCGGGTTAGGGAATAGATGGGTCCCGGTCATCTTTGGTATGGCCGGACCTGCTTAATCTAATCCACCGACCCTCCCATTCATCTTAGAGAAGATGGACTCTCGTGATGCTCAAACCCTAATTTTGGATTTCAAAGCGTCGTCATCTCTTGTTTGGGCGACGATTTTGTCGACCAAACATGGTTGGTCTTGACGATTGGTCAAGTGTGTAAGTGAGCCCCCGGTGATCGTGTTGACATGCTCTGGGCCCTTTGAATCTACATCTATACCCTCCATCTATACCTGCGAAGATGGATGGTTGAAATTGTTTTTGACACATGTAATATGCCGCAAACCCTAATTTGGGAGTTTTAGTCCATAATGCTTGGTATGAGCGTTTTTTGGCAACCTAGGCCAATGGCCGACCCGTCTTGATTCGCATTGGTTGGCGTGGATATTCCATACCTGCTTGGGGGTGATGGAATTGATGCAGGTCATCAATCATGCTTATGGAGTTGGATGATTTGCGATCACTCTATCTAGGGTAATCGATGGTCAATCAGGATGGTCAATCGAGCTAGTATAACACAGGAGATGGGCTCAATCGGGCTAGTATAACACAAAAGTCGGCTGTCTGCGAGTATTTAGGTACATGGTTTCATTATAGTGCTTGGAGGTTCGTGTTACTTTCTGTAAGAGTAACCTTTCGGTCGTCATGCCACCATTGATAATGAGTCTTGGAAATACAAAGTGATTAGAAATTCACGAGGATGGGAATGTTGCCACATGCTCAACATGGAGGAATTTCATGTATTCACGAAATGGGATTGTTGCCACATGCTCCATTCTTGGTGAATTAAGTGAGGAGTATCAACACTTATAAATGGCTTTATCTTTTACAAGGTGTCGTAGCATAGTTTTTACGGTTTTTACATTTTAACCTTAAATGAAAATCCACCATCAACGGGGAATACAATATGAAGTTTATTGCTTAACCATTAAACTTTTTAGATAAGACATTGACATAATCGTTTAAATGCTATTGTGATTATGTATGGGTATGAGGTGAGGATTTCATCCTAGGAAATAATGTTTACATGTGTTTTAAGGAAGTAAGTTCATAAACTTGTTTATGAATCGAAAAGAAATCGCCCGGGGAGTTATTGGGATTGTTATTCATTGCATATCTAGTGAACATCAATATTTGTGATTTAGTATAACCTCTCACGACTTGTTTGTGTTCTTGGTAAAACTATTCACAAGGGCGACTTATGTATTGATATGACTTTTATTAGTGAAACCGATCTTAAGTAATCATCGAGATGGTATGATCGAGTTTGTGATTGTGTAGGACCGAATGCGGGTAAGGGGAACCGATCCTATGAAGAGGTGCAACACATCACAAAGAGGAATCGATCCTTGTATGAGGTGCAGCAAGTTTGTAGCGAGAAAGGGGAACCTATCCTATGGACATGTGCAACACATTTTTAGGCAAAGGGGAACGATCCTATGGACATGTGCAACACATATAAGTTAGATACCATATATATATATACGTGGGGAACCGATCCTAGTACCTAGTCAACAAATTTTGGGAAGCTAGTGTGACTATGCCAGATACTCATATGGAGGTAAAACCGAAACTTGTTTTGGTAGAACTGACCCAAACCCATGATTTGTGATTGAGTGTTTCTTGATCAATCGCATAGTTCTTGAAAGTCGGATGAACCAATTCTAAACTTGTTTGGAAGTGTGGCAAATCGGTTTCAAGGTTGTAAATATGAAAGAGGACTTACAAAGTAAGGATGTCGACACACTTTGAACACGAGGCATTAATGTTTATCTTTTATTGTTCAAAGTTATTCCTTAATAGCTACGGGAAGGAAATCCCGGGATCGAAACATAAATAAGTTAAGAATCTTTTATTTAAGGTTTTTAATTTTATTTTAGGAAAACGAGAATTAGTAATGTGCATTTAATAGTTCAGATTTTCCGGTCATTATTTTGAATGAGTGCATTTCCGGGAATTATGGAAACCGAATTTGGAATATATTGAATATCTTTGAGAATATTTTCGGTTTTGGAAATTCCCCAGTGTCAAACTTCCTTGTCTATAAATACTTGAAGTTTGCATTTTTAGAAAACTAATCCTTCGTGATAACAAACTTCCTCGGTTGTGTTATTCTTTTGGTGAAGCCGCCTATTCGGAGAGGATAGTAACCTAATTATGGACTCGAGTTTAAAGTCTTCTTTGGGATTGAGAAGCTCACGGTACCGTTGGTGGGAAACTAGATAATTGCGGTGTTTTGATTGATTTGATTGACTAACGGTGGTTAAACTTTGATTGCACCTATTTTGTTTATTCTTGTGAATCTTCTCTTGATATAAGATTCACTCAAACTAGATCGAAGTTTCGACAGGATCTTTAGATTATTGTTAGTGCTAAAGGCGATATTGTGATAATCCATTGTTAACATACTCACGTTCTGTACGTGATTGATCACAAGAGATTCAAGTTGTTGTGTGCAGGTGTTTATTGAAGATCTAAGAAGATTTGAAGGCAAAGATGATATTGAAGATTTCGATTTGGGGTTCATAATCTTTGGTGTGCATAATACTTGTTTCGGTATAAGAGGATCAACTATAATCGGTTTATCCTTGTGGTAGAGTGGATTGATTAGTTGTGTAGATCGGCATCAATACAATTCTTTGTGATTAAAGTATTGATTGCAAAATCTTAACAATTACTTAGTTAGTTGAACATAAGATAGATCTAAGAACTTTGACGAAGAAGTTTATTGAGATAAGCGGAAGAGCCTTTGTCGAACTCATATCACTTGGTTGAAGAGAGTTGATACGAAAGCAGTTGTTGTTCCTTCTTTATTTGGAATACGAACCAAAGGAATTTTTCCAAGTACGACTTATTCATAGGTCGGAGGCGTGGGAATACGAGACGGAACTAGGTGAACTATAGGTTTAGTTGCTTGGTCTCAACTATACGAAGTTGGTTTAATTTTTTGTAAAGCGGCTTAATCGTGAGAGTATTAAATTTTGGACAAGGTCCGGTTTCTGCATTTTCGGTTTCCTCGTTAACAAAATCTTGATGTGTCATTTACTTTATATTTATGCATTATAATTGTTTTATTATAATTAAAGTAAATTACACAAACGTTAATTCCTATTTACTTGATAAGAAATCCTATTGTGTTTGGTTAAATCCAGAACCCTTTTATCAAGTAAACATACTTCGTTGTTGTATTGTCTCGATCTCTTATCCATAGACGATCACATGAGTATGAACCGATTAGTTGTATTGTCTCGACTCGGTCCATAGACAATCACTTTCGGAGACAGGGACTAATAGGTAGGAAAAGTTTTAGCTTGAGGTATATTTGGGTACCCTCGCCTTTTCAATTGGTATCGGAAGCGGAGCAAACACGAAAGATCTAACAATCTGTGTTTAGTGCGATCCAACCTATAAGACATGAGTCAAAATAAAGTTAGCGAAGCGAAAACTAAAGAAAGACTCAATTAACGTATCACAAAACATTGGAAGTTTTGATTTTAAGAAATGTTTAAAGGGGCTTCTTCATCAAGTTCTACTTTCTCTTCTAAGAATAAGTCTGAAGGTTCTCTAAAGGAGATTAAGTTAAGCCATGTTTTCGCAATCAATGATTCAGATTATGAAATATCACTTTTTGATGGCGAGAATTTTTTGAGTTCTATGCTTGATATTTCTGATGAAAGATCAAGTGTAAAAACTTCTGAACTAAAGGAATTGAGCAAACAATTTCTTACTTGTTCTAATGAACTTTTTTCAGCACTTGAAAGAGAACGAGATTTAACTTTAAAATATGAAAATCTCGATGAAGAGCATAACTTGCTGAAAGAAAAATTCTCACAACAAATACAGAGTCTTAATGACAAAGTATGTGCTAGTGTTTCTCAAGCTGAGAAAGATCGTAATGTGGCTCTTGAAAAAGTACGTTTGTTGGAAAAGAAACTTGTTGAATCTCGATACAAGGATTAACTCTCAACAAAAGAAATTTGAAGAGAAAGAAGGAGAATATCTCTCACGAAATACGCTTTGAGGCTGACTTGGCAAGTGCTCTTGATAAAATCAAGATCTTTGAAGAAGAAAATTTGCACTTGAAAAACGCATTGATAGCTCAAAAAATGTAACCTCAATGTTAGAAGAAAATAGAAATCATCGTGATACACGAGGATTGGGCTATAAGGAATAGATGCTTCAAATATTAGCAAAGAGGTAAAATTTGTTAAAACTACAAATTCTTCTCAACCGAGGCTTCCACTGATGTCAAAAATGATATTATTTCTTGTAAAGAAGTAAAACCGAGTCAAGCCTAAGAATCATGTTCAACCATTCTCTTCAAGTACATCAATCAAAGAGATCACGTCTACTAATGTCAAGAAAGCAACAACTTTGAACAAGGATAAGAAGAATAATAAGAAGAAAACTCGTTGTGCTCCAATGCAAGAGGATCCACAAAAAGGTAACATTAAAACTCATACTTTGTATATCTATACTAAGCATTGTTATTATTGTGGTAATAAAGGACACTTGCAATGGGGATGCAAAGTTAAGTAATATGCAAGATGCACTTTCTATTGTATCAAACGAATTGGCTAAGTTTTCTCCTCATAAGAACTCAGATCGGTATTGTCCTATGTTTAGGCAAAAGAATTATTATAATGATAGTTTAAACTTTGCATATCACTCGAAAAGGTCATTTCATAAAAGACCCAATTATAGAAAGAGAGGTGACTTTTTAAATGCAAAAACAAGATCTAATGTTCCAAATTGGAGAAAGGTTGTTTCGCAAAATATTCAAAAGGACAATGATCCTAATGGTATGAATGATAAAGATGCTCCTGTGAAACCCAACGCTAAATGGGTCCCTAAGTCCTTCATAGCCAAGAAGGGACCAAAAGTTAGTCACAAGAATGACTCTCGAGTTGTTAATTGTTGGTGACAATAATTACAAAGAGTCTTCTTTAAAGTCTAAAGAAAGACATTATGTCTGGAATCTCTTGTACTTAGTAAAGGTTGTGATAATGACACTCTTCATCACAAGTCAAAGAAGAAAAAAGAGATGGAGCAGGAGAAAACAAACCAAGCAAGAGGTCAAGAATGATGATTTTGTCTTAGTCACTCGTGATGAACAAGACAAGGATCAACTCAACACAACCTAGTTGTGTTAGAATGTGCATACTCACCTTGGTGCTCAATTTTTTGAAAGGTGAGGAAACACATGAAATCGAGGCACATGATCTCTCGGTTATTATATGACTAATTAACATCTTTAGGAGATTTCTTTTCTTCTATACTCATACTTTGCCAATCTATATTTGAGGTTTTGATAGAAACGGTAATTATGAGTTTATGATGTTGATATCTACTGATCATATATGTGTAGCTCTTGTTTTTACGGTTAAAACGATCCAAAAATCCTTGAATTCGGACATCGTATGCAAAAGTTATGTCATAAACAGTTTAATGTTGAGATCTGTCACAAATAACACTTGGGGTACCGATCCTAGTGATAGGTGCAATATGGGGAACCGATCTAGTGAGAGGTCCCCATACGAAGAAGTGTAAAACTGTTTTGCTCATAACTTCTTCGTCCGAACTCGGAATGACCTCATTCTTTTTGCGTTGTTTTCGTAATTCAATTTCATACAAGATTGAGGTAATTGCAATACTTTATTTTATGTTGAATATTTATGGTGTATTGCAAATTGATTTATGAGATGTATGATTTCGGTTTTCATGACCTTAATATTCGATCTCATAATGTTGTGAACCCTTATGGTTTGGGTGACTTTTTGATTTAGCGGGATTAAGTTCTAGCCCATGTTGGTAGGCTTTATCAAAGGATCATGAGGGTTTCTGATAGAAACAATATGTGAAAAAGTCACAATATGTTGAATCGGTTTTTTGGTTTAGCATAAAAGCATATGTGCTTCAGGGTTTTTCAACTTTTGCTTGCAATAGTTAGAAACCAGTTTTTCAACCTAACTTTGGTAAAGGTTGGTTGTTGTTATTCTTTTATTTTGCATAAGGATGACAACATAAGGATATTTCGATATCAATTCTCCCTGGAAGAATATGCAAATATATTGGAGAAGCGGATCATAAATTTGAGGTAACAATGTTGTTAGTTGATTGTTTTCTGTTTAAGAAAAGCCTGATTTTATTTCATATATATTTTGCTTTTGCTTAACAAAATTTCGGTACAATTGATGTTTTATTCCATGATGTGTGTATGGATGTGTGTGTGATTCAATAGTTTTAGGTTAATAAAAGCTGTTGTTATCTTGCTTTTTGTGTGGCATCAATTGTTTAGGCTTACAAAATTTCGGTGCAATTGCGGTGCTATAATGTCTATGTTGTTTCAATTGCTTCCGATTGAGGTGAATAATTATGCAAGTTGATTTATTTGGTTTGTATGAATTATTTATGGCTTAACGAAATAAAAGGTTCACGGCATGGATTTTTAGTCCAATTCGATTCGGATAAGAGAAACTAAGGTTATCTTAGTTAGACTTATCAAAGTGGAGGTTTGATTATTCAAGTCTAATCGAATGCCTTAACAAGAAATGCTAGTTAACTAACCTAGTACTTGTCTTGTTTCAAATTTAAAGGTCTAAGTTATATGGATAATTAGAACACGATGAGAAAAATAGAGCTATCTTTATTTTGGTCTTATCAAATGAAGCGATTGTATTTGTACAATCGGTTTAGCAAAGGGACTAAGGAGCTTAGTTGATTTTTGGTTTGCAAAACTAAATTGGGAAAATTTCTTCGGGCAATTGTTTCCTTGATAACATATAAAAAAAATACTTTGTAGTTTCGGTTTTGATATTTGTTATCAAAATGGTGTGTGGAACCCTCGTGCTTAACTCTATAGGTTTGCAAGTCTATTTTGAGATTTGTAAGATTCTTTTCGTGTTGTCATTTTTTTTCTTTCTTTGTCATTTTGTGACAAAAAGGGGGAGAAATATATGGAGTAAACAAGTGATACTGGTATTGACTTTATATTGATTGGGAAACCCTACTTGAGGCGGCCATAGAAGTTGATCTAGTTTCCTGGCTTCTCTAATGAGTGATATTTATAGGGCAAAACAGATAGGATTTCGGATCCATATTAGCAGGCTAGGCCTTCGTGACCTACGTCAACCGAGTACATTGGCATATATACTAGAACGGGAGAAATTTGTTGAGTGCTTGATTAGATTATTGGTGGTATGCGTACCCGTTACGTCTTGTGAAACCAATTTGATCAAGGGTATTTCAAGTATGCGTACATATTTGCATACTTGAAGGTTAAAGTTCTAAAATCGGTTATGTACATGAACTAATACATTTATATAATAAGGAATGCATTCTTTGCAAACCGTGGCTATAAAGTTCATGAATTGATTCGAGAGAATCAAACCGATTTTGCTTCGATTGTGTTCTTGTATACTTCTATGAGAATATAGCAATTGAAAAACTCCTTAAGTAGTTTCATTTGAGTCATTTGAACTAGTTATGGTTAAGATGAATAAGGTTGATATGAGAGTGTTCATATGGATAACCTTGGTTAACTATTGTTGAGCCAACATGGTGTACACGTTTAGGTACGGTTACATAAACCTAAATGAAGGTATATTTCATTTGTGTGTAACAAGCTAAGTTCGATCTAACGGTTGAAAGACATTAGCTTGACACTAATCAGGTTTTCATCTAACGGTGAATATTGAATGCTTTGTTACAAAGGTAACTTAGATTACAAACCCTGATTTGAAAACTATATAAAGGAGAACTCTAGCAACTTGGAAACATAATCCCCACATCTCCTGTGTGATACTAGTTGCATAAGCTAGAGTCGGTTCTCCTTTACCTTAGGTTTTTCACGAAACCGTGTAGGATAACGACTTGAATACTTAATTGGGATTGTGAAGCCAGACCCAACTATTTTCTCTGTAGTTGCGTGATCTGATCTTCCATCTTCTATCGTGTTTAAGATTGGCTCGAGATTTATTCTCCGGTAGAAAAGATAAAAAGTAATCACAAACATCTTCGTCTCATCTTTTGTGATTCCACAATATCTTGTTTCGCTACCATACGATTAAGATTATTGTGAAGTGATTGATATTTCTAGGCTGTTCTTCAAATATAAGTCCGGTATATCAATTGGTTCTGTTCACCTTGATTTATCAAAATACGGAACAAAACTCGTGCGGGGAGAGCGGTTTATGTATTCCTATAGACTTTTCTGTGAGACAGATTTGTTTATCAAGTCTTCGACTTTGGGTCGTATCAACTTTTAGTTGTGGGTGAGATCAGCTAAGGGAATCACGTGCGTAGTATCTGTTGGGATAAGAGACGTAAAAGCTCAATTGTACCTTGAATCGGTGTGAGATTGATTGGGGTTCAACTACAGTCGATCCAAGTTCATTGGTAGTAGGCTAGTGTACGTAGAGGCTTAATACGGTGTGGTGTTCAAATCTGGACTAGGTCCGGGGTTTTTCGCATTTGCGGTTTCCTCATTAACAAAACTTAAATTGTCTGTGTTATTTATTTTCAGCATTATATTTTTTTATATAATTGAAATATCACGGAGTTGTGTATTGAGATCGATCAATTAGATAATCCAACCTTTGGTTGTTGATTTAAATTGATTGGCACTTGAACATTGGTCTTTGGTACCGTTCAAGTTGTTTCACATAATAATCATACTCGCTGATTTCTATCTATTTGATTTGCTGATTACATTGTGAAACAGAGATACAAAACTCTTTCATATACTTTTCACTGGATTGAGTCTAACTATCTAGTTGATTTTCTTGAAAGTATATTAGAGTTTGTCTATTCATATTGCCAAACGAATTGTTGGATGTGGTTGTTGTACCCCCACTTTTTCAATATATATGTTATAATCACCAGAAATATGATAGCAAAGAACAAATCTTACAAAACAAGTAATATGCATAGATAAACGATAAAGATTGGGTGTTGTGATCATCATCGGAATAAAATTTAACTAAATAAACTTTAATAACTGATAGATGATAAATCTGAAGTAGTTTATATATATAAACATAAATAAACTACTTCAAAAGCTAGATTTTGTAGGAGCTAACTAGAAACGCATCAAATCGCTCTTAAAAGCTTGAGCGGAGAATTCATTCTCAATGTTGAAGAATTCATTGATGATGGGATCATTCAATTTTTCAAGAATGGAGTCTGTTAACAATGGATTATGAAAAGAATGAAGTCTAATTAAAGCACTCAACAAAATGAATACCAAGAGTCTAATTGAAGGCGGAGTAATAGACGACATGGCTTGGACTACAATCAATCATTTTTGGATCAATCCGGGGATGCTCAAAGCAGGTCTCTTAATTCCATGGAAATGCTCTTATTGGTTTCATACTAAAAAGCTAATCAAGCACTCAGCAAAACTACGTTTGTTGGAAAAGAAACTTGTTGAATCTGATGCAAGGATTAACTCTCAACAAAAGAAATTTGAAGGGAAAGAAAGAGAATATCTCTCACGAGAAATAAGCTTTGAGGCTGACACTGGCAAGTGCTCTTGATAAAATCAAGATGCTAGAAGAAAAAATTTGCACTTGAAAAAGCGCATTGATAGCTCAAACAATGTAACCTCAATGTTAGAAGCAAGTTTAATCAAGCACTCATCAAATTTAGTCCTAGCGAGAATGTTGGTATCACGTAATAAAAACAATCGATCATCTAAGGCGAGTAAGAGGTCCAACTAGTTTGGCATTTTCAATTAATCTGTTAAATAACGTTTTTGGTATTGAATCTCTTGTGATCATTCAATTTTTCAAGAATGGAGTCTGTTAACAATTGATTATGAAAAGAATAGAGTCTAATGGATTATTGATTTTATATTGATTGGTTCCAAAAATCAGTATAACCCGGAGTTACATACGTAATTCGGTCGCACAAGGGAACCAATAAGAGCTTCCTTCGACATGAGTACGGTCTAAACAAGTCTTAAGTTGTTCCAATTGATGGTTTGCTCCTCAGGAAAGTTGGAACGCATTGATCCATACCCATCAACGGGCTGCTCTATCAATGTTGTATTCCTCCATGAAAAAGTCTCCATATGTTGCTGCTAGTACAGCTCAACATGAAGGATCTTTCGCCATCGCTCAAGTCAGCACCAGATTTCAAAGTCATGCTTTCTTCAGTATTGAAAGTTGCCAATTGGGAAATATGAGGAAGAATCAGTACTTAGGGACGGAAGTTGAACTCAGACTCATCGTCTAATACATCAATGAGGCGCGTCTTGGGTGAATTTGCTTCGTAGACCAACGCATGATCTGGCGTTATCCCTCTCGGAGAAAATACGTCGAGAATCACCAACAGTCGACCCTTGCAAAATACTAGGAGGAATATGCGCATACTTCTCGAAGCGCTCCCACATCAAGGCTTGGAGGAACATCGTATCGGCGTAGCATTCAATCTTCATAAAGCCATTTGAAATCTTGGAGTCTACGACCATGGAATCAGGTTAGAGTACAAAGAACCCAAGAATAAGCTACCTATGGGAAGTTGTTCACCCCGAGCCATCTTAATGGCGAAAGGGATTACAAATAGCTTTAACAAAGTCTCGGCGTCTTCAAATACATCCCTAGACAGCCATAAACACAAGAAACGACATTAGAAAACATACCGTCGGGTTCGTTGAAAGGACATCTCATGGCCACCGGTGTCAACCGGTGAGCATAGGACCTTTGACAAAAGCCTTGTTAATTCTCTCCATCTCGTTTGTTAAGATGTTGGAAATCCTTTCTCCTCCGTGGAAAGCTCTTGGGAAAATTACCTATGGTTAGAAGATGCAATAAAGCAACTACATCTTCCAAGTAGCAGTAAACTCTCCCCAACTACATATAAAGGTATGAGTCGGAATACACCAGCGAGCAAGAAGGGCCACAAGACCTCGCGCATCATGAAAGATGTACAAATCTCCGGATGCTTGAATAGCCACGACAACTTGTGCTCTATACATCATAGCTCTAACATGAGGATATCCCGATTATGTGTCTTGCCCATCCTAAAATTTCTCTAAAGGGCGTCGAGAGAGCTTGAATTCTATAATTGAAGCTGGAAGAGTCCTCGTTCAAAACCGAACAGCTTTGCTCGAGGAGTCACCAATTTCTTTTGAGTAACCTTCACGGGGTTTGTCAAAAGACGATATCTTGGAGATCTCAGACGCTTTCGGTTTCTGAACCTCAAAAAATGCATCATCTATATTCGGAACATTCTTAATTCCCGGTGTTTCATCTTCCTCTCCATGACGGAAGTCTCATCCATGCATGCCTCTTCTCTAGAGATATCATTGTTTATACACATTTCATCTCTGGAAGCATCATTAGCTTGGGAATCAGACATTCTTGCAAAGTAGCTGTAAAATTCACACAACATTTTGCTTCAGTCGTCTAAATACAAGCTTCAACAAGATGATGGAATCATGAAAATGGGAATACGGCATCAACAAAAATGGTAATTCTTAACTCTTACCTCTTTACAATCCATTAACAATAGTGATTGTGCCACAAGAGTTAACACTCCAAAATTAGTTCGTTCCTTGAAACCTGTGTCCACTAACGAGGCTTTATTAATCTTCAAAACTGATTTTTCATAAAATCATAGACACAATTTTCATATTATGAACATCCACAATTGAACTATGAAATTCACACCAAGACAATATTTCATCGTAAATAAATTGTCGAAGTTTAAGGTTACTCAAAACCCACGTTTTGATTTTACAAAACAATAATTAACGTGAATTACTCACGTAAATTTCCAATTTTATCTAATATGAACAAACCCGTATGAACAAAATACATCATATTCATCATAATATGTCACGGTTTCAAAAAAAAAATCTATTTTTCCTCCGTATGAGCATTATTCTCTAAAACGAGGTTTATTTCGGTTTTGTGAAAGCTCACACCTTTTAAGATAAAGTTTTGGTTTCCATTAAAGCTCATAAACAAAATTTTATCACTTTGGACACATGTCTATTTTCAAAGAAAAATCTCTCAAGTTAGGGATTGTTGCTAGTTTTTTAAACTAACGATCGAGCGAACATACATTTAATAAATAAGGGTTTTCTACAAAACTCACGCTAATATATACACATCTATATAATTTCAACATGAACAACTCATGAAATCAGCAAAAGCAAAAAAATATTTTTGCGTACATGGTCGGTGCAGGCCGGAATTTGGTCGGACGGTGAACGGACGGCGCCGGCGGGTGGGAGCTCCGGTGATTTTTTCCCGCTCCTCCTGATGCTCGGACGTGAAGGTGATGGAAGGATGAGGAAGATGGTGGTCGTGTGGGAAGAATAAAAAAAAGGGAGGAATTAATTCCTTTTATACCTAATTTTATTTCCAAAACCTAATTCCATAAGGATTTCCTCTTTGGGCCCGGCCCGTAAATCCTAGACCAACCAAGGTTCCACCATCGAATCAGCGGTTCTACACCAATTTTTGCTCACTGGATGAGGCTCTATTATGCCCCTTTGGGGTTTCCGCTCAAACCATGGTTTGCTCATTCGGTCAAAATCCGGTAATGTCTTATCTTATGACTAAGTTCAATTACTTATTTTTGTTTGTACACGGAATATCACCATTCAATCTTTGGGCGAGAACATGGGACCCATTTCCTCACTAAAGCGAGGGACTTAATGTAGATGGTGGATTTTCAACAAAGGGTAAAATTGTTAAACTATATACCGGATCAGACATGGGATGAGTATTGAGGCCCATGTCTCTCATTAAAGCATGAAAGCTCATGTCATAAATATCGGCGAGAAGGTTTGTCTCTCGGTATATGTGTAGATGTGTAGTCTCTCAGTGAGGCCATGGCACATCTCATGAATGCTTGAGCAATTTCGGTAATTACTCCCGATCCGGCAATCGGATGAGTATTGAGACTCATGTCTCTAAGCGTGAAAGCTCATGCCATAAAACCTCGATCGAGAAAGTCTCTCGAGAGAAGATGTAGATGTGTAGTCTCCCGTTGAGACCACGGAACATCTCCTGCTTGTATAGAATCGCAAGATTGGACGGCTCCTAGACAGCATGTCGCTAGTATAGAGCAATAACGTCTTCGGGATGCAACCATGTTTTCCCGACTATACAAGAGGAATATGACACTCCAAACAAGTTCATATTGCTCAACCCTCGGATAATTAATGCTCCTAGATAGGAAGCCACTGCTAGTATAGAGCCATCAATTAATTATACGCAATGTCCTTTGAATATCCAATGCAATATTCTACGATTCTTCGTTATATTTCGTCACTTCAATACGTGGTTCTTCCCAGCATAATTCCACGGGTTAGTGATAAATATTCAACGAGACAGGCATCTGAGCATCGAATAAGCCCTAACTAAAATGGTGCAGTGTACTTAACAATAATGCACAGACCAGCATTGGAATGCGCAAATGAGCATTTCAAAAATATGAATGAACGATGAACCTATGCAAAATAGGAAGGAAAAATAATAATAAAAAAATATTAGCAAAGGCGCCAGGGGACTGGGCTCATCAGCTGGCCGGTCATGCCGTGACCATTCCCGCGCCCAATTTATATTTTGAAATATTTTATTATTTTTCCTTGATTTCGTGAAAATTCTCTCGTTCGAGCAAATCTCCTTCGTTTCAAGGAAATTCTCTAATCTCATGATTTTATCAAAGAAGTAATAAAATTAGGGAAAGGTGGCATGGGACCGAGCACCAGTGCCAGTAGGCCATTCCTAGCGTGGCCAGGTCCCACACCTCACGTCTCATTGTTTTATTATTTCTCTCAAATTATGAAAATTCCACGATTTCATGAATTTTCCCTAAAACCATGAAAATTCCTTAATTTTATGAATTTTCTCTAAAATCATGAAAAATATTATAAAATTAGGAAAACTTGTGGGACCGGGCTCTAGCCGGTCCCACGCGCTATTATTTTATTATTGTTTGTTGTTTTAGTTTCTGATTCCATGAAAACTCCACGATTTCAACAAAATACCTTGGTTTTGACAAATCTCTACGATTTTATGAAAATTTCCTAAAATCATGAAAATTACATAAAATTGGGAAGAGTGCTCTGGGACCGTGCCCATTGGCCGGTCGGCCATGCCTTGGCCATTGCGGTCCCACACTCCACCATTCCCTATTTTATTATTATTTTATCTCTCTCATCTCATGGAAATTCCTTAATTTCAGCAAACTCTCCAGTTTCATGGAATTTCCCTCAAATCAGAGAAAATACATAAAATCACATAAAACTGGGAAAGTGTGGGACCGTGTTTGTTAGCCGGTCGGACATGCCCTAGCCGTGGCCGGTCCCACACCTTGCAATTCCCTGTTTCATTTGTTATTTTTCATCATCTCATGTATTTTTCCTAGTTTCAGCAAAAACCCTGGATTATGCATATTTTCTCAGAATGTTGCTCAAATGCGCATCGGAAAATACTGAAACTCTCAGGACTAAGACATGGGTACTATGGTGAAACGAGCACATCCCCTTGACCGACCAAGGGTGGCTCTAAGGCCTGCAAACAGCCGGTACCGCATGTTTTAATGATTTTAACCTAATTTGCTCAATTGCTCATATTAGGTTTAAACTTCTTCCAAACAACTATAGGTTTGCTTGAGCGGCCATCCATTGGTCCCACGGCCACAAGATCCTGGGTCTCGTGACCTCTTGGTCGGTTCCTCATCTCTTCATGGCTAGGTTTTATTATTTGTCGCTCACACGAGCATTATTTCAATAAATGATTAAACCAAACATTTAATCATTCTTTCACCAACTTGGTCCTCTAAGAGACTTTGGTATTTTTTTCATTCAAGCATCTGGGCATACATGGTGAACTCGTCATCCCATGTAGCGGTCCCACTGCTTCACTCTGCAGATTGATTTGCAATAAATCATCATTTCGATAAAATTAGGGTTTTGAATCCCGAGCTCTATAGAAACATGATTAAGGCATTCAAATACTCGATAATTTTATGTTGATTTCATGATCAACGTTTTTATTTATTTTACTCGACCCAGCAGTCAATATCTTAAATTAATATTTATTTTGGTCCTGCTACCAACAATTCATCAAACGAGCAATATTTGCTCAAACCGTCAATATTTGCTCAAACTAGCAATATTCGCTCAAAACGACAATATTTGCCCGAATCATCAATATTTGCTCGAGATTCAAGAATATTGGTTCAACTATCAATATTCAATAATTCGAAGAACCACGACTTGCTCGTAATCAACATACTAATACCTCGTCTCAGTTGACATATTTAATTCATGAGTTTGAACATTTGCAAATCATGTTCAACTCGAAATACATGGACTCATCGTCCCATAAAGTCGGCGGCCCGACTCCACAATCACGAGATATCAATCGTGTCACATGGGGATATTAACTAGGGTTTTGGTCTGGGCGGTCTACGGCACGTGTGTTTACACGATGAGAATGTGAGCAACTCGTGCAATCGGTTGGAAGAGTCGGCAAAGTAGTGGGTGGAAAATTAACCAAGTCTCCGCACGATGAGCAAGCTGGTTTTAACACGATTTCCTACTTCCCCACTCTATGATTCCATCAAACTTGTCACACTTCATGGGATCATGGTGTTTTCAACTCCGGCATTATAAAATGTCTCGAATCTGATTGAAAGAACGGGTTCGAACACTCTGAACATTCGCAAAAACGAGCAATTTCTCATCAAAGTTCATATAGACAATCTTTCTTCTACACGAACTCAGAGAAATCACTCTCAATTGAGAAAAAATCAATCATTCAGAGCGTTCTTACGCTGAATTCACAACACACCTACAATCTCAGATCGCATTGATCTCACATATTTCTCATCTTTCCTCCTACAGATCAACCCATCCTCTCTTGTGACCGAATTGACTCTGGAACAGCCATTGTTCTTTGTTTAGGTCGGAGTCTTACAGATTCATCTCTCGAACTTAAAGCACTCCCTTCTTGCAGTGCATCTATGTGAGGTTCAACATTTCGCTCGGTTCAATGAGTCTCCACACGGTCGACTCTTCAATTCCGTAAAAACCAGCAAATCGTTTTTCCCCATCTACAGACTTATAACTTAAATATCGAGTCAACCGAACCCTTCAGAAATTTATCTTTTTTGTTATATAACTTCTTGATATTTTTATAGATCGTTCCTAAACTTGTACCAATAGACAATCAACCTTCCCATGTTGACTTCAGTGTTGGTCCTTTGTTAACCACTTGGTTACTTATTTCGCTTTTATCCTTACTCCTCTGACCATGTTTCCTTGAAAATTTCAATTCTTCGCATTCTTTATTTTTTTTTCTTTTCCTCATCGTACTTTGCATCATGGTACTCATCCACATATGGATCCCTTTGGGTAATAATTATCTTTGCCTCATCGGTTATTTTAGTATGTTTTTGTGTAAGTTTTTAGTAGTCAGTCTATATAAATATGAACATCTAGTCATAACACGTAAAACTTATTTTATAATTCTTTGACTCTCCTTATAGTATATATGTAGTTCAATGGACCATAGAAGGACCAAATTTTTATAAAGGAAAAAGGAAAACAAGAAAGGTAAGTGATTACCATAAAAATTTAAATAACCTTGTTGTGTCCTATGGGGACACTAGTGGTGAATCTCATACTCACCCCATCAATGCTTAATGTGCAACCTTAAATTTTAACTTGAGAATATGAGGTTTGCTCAAAACATCAAGAAAACCATGTTTTTCGATGCCGAGGTTGCTCAAGTATCTGTTGTGATTAAATTGTTATATTCGTTAATAAAACGTTTTTTTTTTATCTGTTGAGCTTTGCTCCAATAAACTGAACTACTTTAACACTGGTCACGTAACCATCTATGTGTATTTTGACTCCCTATGCATAGTACAATCATCAATGTCTTATTCGCACCTCTAATTTAGTTAAATTTGACTAGGTGCCATACCACATCACTAATAGTGAGTCCAAAAAGTAATTGACTCGATGTTGGTATCAACCCAGTTTATGTTATTATGTAGAGTTCTCCCTACTTATCTGACTCTTAATTAAGTGGGAGACGTAAACACATGTGAAATTCTACCTAACAAGCTAAGATGGATTTTGGGCTCTTAGATTTATCTAATTCATAAAGTTATTATTTGCAATATTAAGGCACATTTACAATTTGTACATATAACGGATAATTTGGTAGGGCACAAGTATTTTCGGAATCAGTTTAGAACACGATGCAATATTTGGAATGATTTGGAAAACTTGGTGGGTCAAGCGTCATAAAGCAAATTTTAGAACACGGGCTTGAAACGCTTGTGCTCAATGAACATGCATATTTTCCTATCGTGAAAAAACGTACCTACACGGGATTGAGATGTGGTTATTGTTCTGAATATATCTCCTGACTTGATCTGATTATTGATCTTCTTTTTTAGATTACTCAATTCTATCTCCAATTGATGATTACCGAGTTATCTCTAGTTCGGTAATCACGGTTGAGTTCTAAAGGATAGTAGGAGAGAGAATGGAGAGATTGATCAAGTTAGGGCCGAATGATATGTCTTGGATTACAAAGTGAGCCTTCTTGGGTTTATATAACTACATGATGTACAAATCACGCTAAAAGCATGTCTAATGGATACCACTAGTGTATACACTGAGGTGACGTCATGATACACTCAAACTTCACTTCGTTAGTAAGTTAGTAGCTCGATGTATGATCTTCATTAAATATCCATCTTAAGGTCTCGATTCTGACAACCTCGGCCTTGTCTTCGCTTCTTGCTCCAGAACTCATGTCTTGACTCCTTGTTTACTTATTATCTTCAGTTCGAACTCGAGATGAGAACTTTTATTTTTGACTCGATCTGAGCTCTTTCTTTACACCGAGCTCCAAGGCCTTACAGCTGTCAGTTGTTGGTAGATGGTATCTTTTGTCATCTACCCTCTACTTTTGGATGGCTATAAAACTTGTAGTCTTGTGGGGTGTTTGGATATCACATAATAGGGAGGTAGTCATAGATTTTTTATTTGAGCGACTCCTGGAAATTCTTTGGAAATCAAGAGATTTCTAGTGATTTTTTGAGATGATTACAGAGAGTCTTTGTGACTTACAAATACAAATTTAGTGGATATTTCGAGAGATTTTGTGATTTGTAAAGACAAAAAAATGTATAATATCTAATCAAAAATTCAAGATATCTACCAAAAAAATTTATTATGCCAGTTACAACGTCAATAAAAGTACGATGAATAAACCATAAACGACGTGTCGATTGTCATATCTACAATATAAAGCACAGTTTGTTTTTACGAGTGGTGGCGGGATTTATTACGGGCAAAGATAAATCTACGGTCGTGGTTGTGCGAGACCACATCCATAACCGCACGTGCGCCAAGGCTAACTTTGCCTATATGAGTGGTGGTCGGGATTTATCCTTGGCAAAGATAAATCAAAGGTCTGTGATCCTCAGTGCCACACACTACAACACGTGGTGTTCATTCCAATATTATGAATTAAAAATGAATACTCAAGTCAAGATATTGAATTTTAAAAATTATAACGGGAGGTTGAACTCATGACCTATTGTGTCATAAGAGTGGCCTCTAACCATTGTTCCACCTTGGTTGGAATTGATAAAAAGATAAATCAATAGTGGTTATTTGTTCAACTTAAATATTAATTAGTATAAGTATTTTATTAATTAGTATAAGTGATTTGTCTAGAGAAGATAAATCTATGGTTATGGTTTGTTCAACTTAAATATTAATTAGTATAAGTGTTTTATTAATTTAGGAAACATTAATTTCTCATGATAAATGATTTATTAATTTTACATCATAAATATCCCTTAATTAATATTAATACATATCTCCATAACTAAGTAATAATTTTGATAAAAATTATTTCAATAGATATTAGTGGTGGTGGTGGTAGTAGAGGAAGAAGTAAGTGGTGGAAGCGGTGGAATGTGTTACAAAGTGGTGGAGGCGGTAACATTAGTTTTGGTGGAAGAAATAGTGGCGCTGGATGGTTTTAATGGCGGTGGTATTAGTTTTTTCTTTTTGAATCAAAAATAATAAATTTTTTTACATGACGGGTAACATTGTATTGTGAAAAGTATAGTTGGTTGTTTTTGACACGATCAAAAAGGCGGATAACAAATACTTTTGGGATGATACCAAATCATATAAGACAAAATTGTTGTTTTTGGTGCCACTTTGCTATCTTTGGTAGTTAGTTAAACGCATGATTTTCGAGTATTAACAAAAAACATATAGTTGAATAAATTAATTGACGACCTAAGTTTGTTAAATCTAAACTTTATACATGACGTGTGAGATTAAAAGTTATAAGTGTGCCCAATATTCTATGAGGGATGGAAAATGGTGGTGGTGGAGAAAGAAGTAATATCTGGTGGTTTGTGGTACTGGTCGGTTTTGATGAGTAATAATTGACTATGTTAATTATGTCTTTGCTACAAAAGGATAACACTATAAATTAGAAATGTGGTTGATCGTCTTAATTCTAATATAAACTTGGTTAAAATATATGAAAATTAAGAAGAAGAAAAAAACATTTGGATGTCACGTTATATAATAAATAACACTAAAAACTACATATTTAGTATCAAGGTTTCTCCGTCCAATAGATAAATCTAAGGTTGTATTGAGATCCCGTAAGCATAGGGCGAGTTGGTCTTGGATATCCGAATGATAATGAATATAATGAAACGCTCCCTCTCGGTTTGTCCAATGAAAACCGAAACCTTCTAAAAAAAATAATCAATCGAACAACACTTAGATGGAACGCATCACCACCGGTGTAAACTTCTCGAATTGCTACATATCCAAGTGAAATTTCTACAAATTAATCTGGTGATTTCCTCCTACCGTTGCGAGGCATGCAATTAAATCTCTAATAGTGATTTTAAAGGTATTTAATAATTATAAAATTCTCTTATAAGTTTTGTTTATGCAAGTTTTGATTTAACTTGGGTTCTTTTATATTTTTGTGTTAAGTTGATGACTTTTTAATTTGAATACATGTTTGGTTAACAAACTTTGATACATATAGGGTATTTTCTTTGTAGAATCGATGTTAGTCTCTCATTTTTTCCCGTTAGCACATTGTTTCGATCCGTATTTGTAGACATTATTTGACTAATATTGGGGTATTTGTTTAATCTCAAGGCCGATTAAACCCAATGTGTGTTGTATACGATGAAGGCGACAGTTTGTGTCGGCTCTACCTTGAAACTAATAATTTTCTTCGGAAGGTTAGTTGAATTTATGTAGATACAAATATCAATATGACTATGCTCTTTAAAACTCCAAATTACTTGAGTAACACTAGATGTGAGAACGTCATTCATGCACTACTTAGCATAGTTGGTGTGAAATCTTTTTATCCACGAATTTCTTCAATATTATGTTATCAATATGATTGAGAAAGAATCTTACACATGGTTTGATTTACTATTATAAGTTTATTTTTTCAACTCACATGTGTATATCTCGGCCTTCCAATAGCCAAGGGTTCTTCATTTTTATAACTCTCACATTTGCAAAAAATAAATAAATAGTTTTTATCTATAGTAGGGAAAATATTATGGGTTTTTGCTTCACTCATAGAGCCTTAGTTATCAATAATTTCGAACAAATGTATTCATAAACATCATGGAGTTGGATTGGCGGTTTAGGTTTATGTCTTGTTAGATGAAATATTCTTTTTGAAGTTTGAAATTATGGTATGATGGAACAATAAATGGGGAAAAATTTTATTTACTGTATTTTTTTATTTTATTTTAATGTTGGCACAACATTATTACTCAGATCCCGAGATAATAAATTGGAATAACATGCTTAAGTAAAAAATAAAAAGATCAGGTAACCCATTTTGTTTCCCAAAACCTATTTGAATATCAAAATAATTACTCACGAATAAAATGAAGCAAGAGAAATGTGAACAATATCGTATTAGAGACAAAACATCCCGTGCCGTTACGGCACGGGTTAAGATCTAGTATATATATATATATATCACACCATTTGTGTTTTCTTTTCTTATTTTTCTATCAATATTTTCTTCTCTTGGTCACGCGACACAAATGAAAGAAAATAAGTGCAAAATTAATAAAACAACTAGAGTCTGGGTGCTAGATTATTGTAAAATAAATAAAAAGAATATTTGATGCTTACGAGAACATAACCCAAATTACAATATTTTAGACTATTGTAAAATAAAGATTTTGTCATGTCTATGTTC
The DNA here is from genome assembly GCA_023531295.1 of Papaver armeniacum. Lineage (NCBI taxonomy): Eukaryota > Viridiplantae > Streptophyta > Magnoliopsida > Ranunculales > Papaveraceae > Papaver > Papaver armeniacum. The sequence goes on along the minus strand of JAJJWW010007029.1, from coordinate 284,430 downwards.
TTACAAAAAGTCCTCCAAAGTCTCTAAAACCGGTGACTTATAAATATAAATCAATAATAAGGGTGTTTGAGTGACTCTTAAGAGATCCCAATCCAATAATAGAATTTCAGAGAATCAAATGGACTTATAAATTAGGATACTCTCTTACTCACGATCTCTATCGACTAACAATAGATTAGAGAAACTCTCTAAAAATCCTTCAAATTCTCATTTGAATATATATAAAAACAATTTAGTTACGGTTAAAAATTACGGAAACAATTTCAGAATGACTATTAAAAGCAAAACAAACGTATGGAGTATATATAATTTTTGTGCAAATGTTTGTGCCTCACAACTTCAAGAGTTCTTGAGAATTCATGAGAAACAAAAACAAGTCTATTTCTGGCTATCGAACACCCGCTCGAACTTTAGACAATAAATACGGAGTATATAATGTTTGTGCAAATGTTTGTGTCTCCCGCACTTCTAAGAGTTCTCAGAGCATTTCCAATGCAAGGAGTAAAGGTCTTAAATTTAAATGACACCTAGGATTTAAGATTTTTTGCACCAAATATTCAGCTCCAACACAAGGGTCAAGGTCATAGAGATAGATGACATGGCTAAGTGGGGGTAATGGAGAAAGTCTAAATAAGACTTTCTTTATGACCTTGGGTCTTAAAGCCACATCATCATTTTGTCTCTAAATTCAAATAAAGTTTGTTAGATAATACCTTGAGGGTTGGAGATCAACTTAAACTTAAGGTAAAAAAAAATTACATTAATTTTTTTTTGTCATTTAGTAATGACCCTCATTTACATTAAATTCATCTCCAATAGTGGGTCATAGAAAATAGGAAGGGTGTTAAAATAAATATGAAGGTCTTGGAGAAGGTCTTATTTAGACCTTGGGAATGACCTCCACATCATCATTTAACTATATTTTAATTTTTTAATTTTTAAATAAATTGTTATGAACCAATAGGAAAGAGGGAATCAAATTTATCATTATCCAAAACAACAAATTTTAATAATAAGACCCCATACTATTGGAGATGGTTAATGAAAGAAAGCATTATTATTTTTGCCACATACATATGACCCCATAAATAAGGATCTAAATAAAAATTCCACATATGATTTTTAGCACCCATTGTTGGAGATGCTCTAAGAGTTCTTATATTTCTTGAGCATTCATGAGAAGCATGAACACTTCTATTTCTGGCTATCGAACACCCACTCGAACTTTTGAGAAAAAGTCTAGAGTTGAGTGGTCAACTAGTCCGTGGTAAAAATTACTCTAGGGTTAAAATATTCGGGGTAAATAACCTATAAATGGCCAAAACAAAAAGGAAGATGAGGGAAAAAACATGACTTAATGGTCCATTACACTCCTCCTTACTTCCAAACTCCATGTGCGTTGGGAGTCGGGACCGACAGAATAATTGAGGGTTTAGAAAAAGTGTATTCCAGAGATTGAAAAAGAAAGTTGATTGCAAGAAAACGACACATAGATATGGAGAGATATCTCACTCAATCAATACAAGTTAAAAAAGAGAAATAAAGCAAGATCACATTTCATGCAAATATGGAAAGTAGATTGCCACCCACCTAACATTCTTCCATACAGCTTACTGGCAAAGACTTGACCTCAAGCAAAATCCTTACAACAAGTGACATCTAATAAGTGCTAACCAAACAAAAATCATATGAGAGAGGAAGCAAGAATGCCACCTTCTTTCACATGGTATTTAAAGTTGCATCATTCAAATGTGCAATAACTTCAATGTAAACCTAATCTGAAGGACCTAATTGGGTCCCAAAGTTCATTGGCAACAGCTCATGAGAAGGAAAATGCAGATTTGAAGACTAGATAGATGACTTTACAGTGGAACTAAAGTAAACAATAACATTGTGAAAATTTCGCCGCAGCTTGACAAAGCTAGATACTCAAGAAAATGCACTAGACAAGTTGCGAAAACACAGATAATGAGGGTGCTGCTGGGACAGGCCTAATGGTTTTCTGCCAAGTCTGCTAAGAAAGCAACTGAGATTTTCTGTATCCTTCAGATCACTGTTGGAATATATAAGATGAAGATAATATATAAAACTAAACATTCAATAAGTTGAGCGGTACAAGCATTGTCCTAAGAAGATATGTCATTTGTATACAGATGTTAACAGTGGTTCTCGGATATCATAATTACAGTAAATATAGCTTATATATAAAAGCATTAAGCAAGACTTACTTCATACTCCTGCCATTCTGCAGAGTGGGTTGGACGAAATCCTATAACTAATACAGAGGAGAATAGGCTTGTATCGGACATATCATTACGGGTAAATCTTGTTGGGAGCTGCTTTTCTTCTAGTAGTCTAATGATCCGACAGCTGTAATTCCGCTGCCAGTATTTCTAGGATCTTGTCGGCTTACGTGATCATCATAATTACCACTGGTTAGCTTCTGGACCGAGTTCTGGGCTAAGTTCAGAACTTCAAGGCCTTGTCTGCCCAACTGGTGAACCTCTTGCGGCGAGAGTATCTTGATACACCAAACACTATCTACAAATTCCCTGGAAGTAAGAAAAAAGCATATTATTGAATTAAGCACGTGTTTATAGGATTCGGGCATGCAGTCTTAGCCTACAATGCAAGCAGGAGCTAATCCAGAAGCGTTAAAGATAATGAGCAATTGTAGGATCGGTAGTTCTCCACAAAAAGTTCCTAGAAGCTATAATGCTCATGTGTAAACAAAAAAGTGAATAAGAACAGAGACAAAAATCTGAAGGAAAAGGTGAAGAGAATACTTACTGCCACGGGTCATCGCCAAGCAGAAGAACATCGTTCTCCCGGTCAACAAATACAAGCTGCCAGCCTGATCTCAGGGGGTCCTCTAACTGGCCTTCAAGGCCGAACATGGACGCAAGTTCACTCCGCAACTCATAGTAGCTGCTGAACCTAGTAATGTCCAACGACCTCCCAAAGGACCCCGACTTATGAACCTGTACATATCAGAAAGAATAACTAAAATGAATGGAGGCAATTAAAAGAGCTGATCTTGATCCTGCAAGCAAGTATGATTCAGAATCACTCAGACAGGGCTAATGGGTTGGCACTTGGCAGTGACATTTACGATAAAACATAATAATCTGCTTACCTTAACAAAAGTTCTCTGAGGGTTCCCTTGATCCCCATTCTCTGGAGAAGGAAGAAAATCCGATTCATCTATACAGCTGGACGGAGTCATATCCGGATTAAGAGGGTAATCCGTGTTTGTAGCGTTCAGAAAATTGGCAGCAGCAAAAGGCACATTTGTCGATTCACACTCACTACCAACTCCTCTGAGGCTTGACATCCCGTTATGCGCAAGGAGAGACGGCGAATCTATATTAACTCCAAACAGAAGATTGTTTTGGGGATCTGTACTTCCTTCTTGGTCCACAGAACTATCTCTTTCAGAGAATGGTGGCAATGAGAGTGTATGGTGCAAGTTGTTCCCCTGCTGTGTTCCTAACTGATCCACCTGGGGTAAATCACACTGAGTTGCCGCTCCAGAACGGAGCAAAGATTCAGCAGAAGCTTGTCTCGGCAACCAAGTAGCAGTAGAAGGGGGTAAAGGGTTAGAAATTGGCATGTTAAGAAGTTGGGATGCTTCGGTTTGGGAGAATGAACCCAAAAGACTTTGTAGGGGAGATAAACTAGTTGTGGCTATTGGATTCCCAGCGAAGCCTGAATAATTTGGCTGTTGGCAAACTGAACGGATGGTCTGCATCGATGCCTGAGATTGAGGAGACGAGACTAGATGAGACAGTGAAGACACAACATTAGGGATCTGTTGTTGTGGGGAAGGATACTGTTGTTGCTGCTGCTGCTGCTGCTGCTGCTGCTGCTGGCTGCTGAAGTTGCTGCTGCTGCTGCTGTTGCTGTTGCTGTTGCTGCTGTTGTTGTTGCTGCTGCTGCTGTTGTTGTTGCTGCTGATGTTGCTGCTGCTGCTGCTGCTGTTGTTGCTGCTGCTGATCATTAAATGAGCGGCTCTGAAGTAGTTGTTGCTGAAGTAGGGCTTGCATCTGAGCCTGGGTATGGAACTGGTTTTCCTGAATTCCTTGAACAAAGTTATGCTGCAGTTGAGATGGTTGCAACATCTGCCTCTGCATTAAAGCAGAACCAGGGACATTCTGGGATTGTGAGAATTGCATAAGAGATTCTGCAACCTGTTTAGAGGGATCCATTGTTCTCATTTCCTGAAGGGCAGCAGCAGCCATTGCTTGGTACATGTCGGGTTGCAGACCCAAAAGGGAAGCATCAAGTCTTGGCTGTATCCATGGTGTCACACCAATCCCTTGGAAATTCAAAGATTCCATTCCCTTGTCTCCAGTGTCTCCTCTGTACCACATAAGTGGAGAATTAAGTCCCATGTCGTCATCTCTACCACCTGTGAAAATAAAAGTTACGTCACGAGGATTAACATTTTCTTCCAGCCAAGTTAAGAATGATCCCAATAAGGCACAACAACAAAAATGTGTTTGATTTGCAAGCCTCACGATAAACAAGCATACCAAGAGGATTAGGTAGACCTGCCGGCCATGGACGCTTAAGTCTGAGCGGGAATGACGACGGGTACATAGGGAAAGTTGTCAAAGGTTCAATCTCCCACAGCGATACTCTAGGTTGCCTCTCCCCTGCAGTTGACTCATCCCAACCAACCTACATTGACAGAGGTGAAATTTTAAGAAGATGTAAGATCTCTTGTATAGATAAGATTCCAGTTATCCAATTAGCAAAATCCCGCTGGATGTCCTGAACATACATAAGGTGTCTACAGACCTTTACAGACCGCCAATGAGAATTCGGCCATCGAGTGGAGTCTAAGTCACTTATTCCAGTAATTGTGCCCATATACCTGTTCGTAAAGTAACCGCGGGATTAGAGTGCTGATCTGTGCATAAGACGGCAAACTTACAGAAAATCACAGACCCCTTGCAACTTAAACACAATGCTTGTACCCCCACACACCATATCCACAAGTATGTGGTCAGCTTGAGCTTGATACTGACAGGAGCAGCATAGTAGTGTTTTAACCTTTCAAAAGATACCCCTTCGGGAAAAAAACTCAATGGTAACATGATGGCTAGATTACAATTTTAGATTTTGTCACCTACAGCTTTTCTTGAAAGTCTGAAAAAAATTGCAGATGTGCTGCAGTTATCGGTCCACAATTAATTTTCAACTATAGTGATCCTACGCAGGAGCAGCAGATTGGGTGTTCCACCCAAATCATGCCTTAAGTCTTATACCCAAAGAACACATTTGAACTCATGCAACAAACAAGCAAGACTTACCGACGAACACTGGATTCCTCTGTCTCAAATAGCATCCGGAAGCGCATACCAACAGAAACACGGGTGTGATATACTGCTTTGGCATACTTGGTCAGAGGAATAACAAACTCGGTTGGACTAGCCCTGGAAGCAAATAAGTGTTATAACGAGTACGACTCTGTTCAACATATCACAAACTGAAGAAAGAAAACAGATACCAATCTTCGACTACGACTTCCTACCTGGGGTTATAAAATATAGTAAAGCGACTGTTAGTCGCAGCCGCATGAGCTGCCGCGGCAAGAAGACCAATGTGCATACTGTCACTTGATAAAACGGATGAGGGCATCACAGTTTGTGGTCGACTGGCACGCCGAATCCCAAGAAGCAACTGGTTTTTTTCATTCCTGTTGCAAGAAATGAAAGGTTGTGGTCTGAGGTGAACAAGTAATGACTTAAATTTGGTAAAGCTTGCCTCACTCCATGTGAGAGGGAGCAAAAGAAACAGCGGCAATTGTTAAGAAGACTAAATCTTCCTACCAGATAAAAAGTACTGAATCCCCTGCAACAAGTCTTTTTGCACTAACAAAGACACTCCACCCAGTGGTTAGAAGATGCCTCTTGGGTTGACCTGCAATCAGAATGGAATAAACAAGTCACTACTCATAGTTGGTAATTTATCCTTGTAGCTGATCAGAAGTAAAGGACCATTCTCCATGCAAAATTGATCACTGAATGTCTTTGGCACCTTTAGATGATTCAGTGTTAAAAGGTGACACCTATTTGATAATATAGGATAGCAGAAATCTACATAAAATACCAACAACTATAAGGATGTGTTTCAGTGATGACACTTGCTGAGTGTGCCAGGCACCAGTTCGATGAATAAAAACCTAAAGAAGCAGAGCAATATAATTGAAAAACAAAATTGTGTGGTCAAAAGCAGAGCAGTACAACTAATGATAATTGGTGGCACAGTAATGACAACAATAGTATAGCCTAATAAACTAATTCAACTTTACATGAATAACAGATTAATCTACATAGACAAAAAGTGAAACAGTTCACCCATTTTCAGTTTATACATAGAATAACCAAGACTAGATAGTGGATTGCTACAAAATTATGGACGACATTGGCCTTTGGATTCTTAAGGATAAATCAAAGAATAAACCAGAGAAGGGGAGGTAAATAAGTTAAAAATACCAAAACTATGAAGAAAGTAAAAGATACACATACCCCGGAAAATGTGTCTGAATTTCCATTCATTACCATGAAGGTCTCTAGCAATCAATTCCTGGGCAGGAGGCTGCTGGGAGAAGTCCTAGAGAAGAAGAAAAGAAAAGTAAGAGGCTATACCGCACAGCCATACAAGAACAATTGACATGAAGCACGTGGAGGGTGAAGCTACTGATTAGCATGACCTACCAGAGGAGGAAAGACTTTTTCAGCTGCTCGACGAGGAACAGAAAAACCTCCATGAGTGCTTGTGTCACTTGCAGTCAATGTTTTACAGAAATAATTGGTTGGCTGCTTGCTTGGGCAACCCAACTCTACAGGTAAAAATGAGTCTTTCTGCTCTTGCTACAGAAAGGTTGATACAATCAGAAGGAGATAATCACACACGAGCAGTAAACTTAATAACTACACTTAAGGAAATCAAAATTACCGTGCTCAGCGGTTGCAAGGTCATTTGTGCATAAACTTCATCGGTCTCCACGTCCGCCTGAACTTTGTCAAAAATCAATACTTAGGAGCTTTTTACAAAGGAAAAGAAGGACCAGACGAGGATAAATAAGGTTGAACATTACATGCATAGTGACATTGTGAAGCTGACAGATCAGTTGTGGAGGTAAACTTGGGTAGTTAGGGATATGAGACTCAATTTCCTTGTTGGTTGATGCTGCAACCTACACAAGAGCAACAAACATTAATTAGTCCAACTATCTTGTTAGATCCACTTCAGCCATAAGATAATGGGATGTAATTGACAAGCCGGAGTCCTTTGTACGGGCATTTTACAACTTATACCAATACAGAATTCTTCAGTAGCAAATCATGTCAAGAACAAAGGCTTATCAATCACACCACATCACCGACACAAATGCACACAAACCTGCTCACTATGTCCCTGGGGGAAGTAAACCACCCGGCTTCCAAGAGCAGGTAAAGATACAAGAGGTCCCGCACATGCATGCCATAGTTCAGAATTCAGACATCTCTTCTCCCCTGAAATGAAGATCAATTGTGAAAAATATGCTTTTAACAGCAATAAAAAAAATCCAAAACAAAGAAGGATTATGACATGGATATCCGTTTATAACTCTTGCAGTGACCCTTTTTTTTTCGTCTTTAAGACTTCATGAGAATCAAATTTATTTCAAATGATGTACAAAATTCCAGAAGATAAAGATACCCATGAAGAATTTTCAAGTATGCCAAATGTTGGGTAGCTAATTGCTTTACCTCCTTCCTGTGTCTGCTGCTGACCGAAACCAGATGACGACATCCTCATTTGATGCAAACTTTTCAACAAGATAAATAACAAACACCAAAAACTTGCTAATCAGAAAACCCCATTTCGTAAAAGACCCATTTTTCCCTCCACCCTTAAATAATAATTCCTTTCTTTTCTTGTTTAATCTGGTGAAAATGGATACTTATCACCGCCACCAATCAACAAGAGAATAGAAGGAAACGGATAATGATTCCACCAGAACCTTCATCCGCAGCTAAAACCCCCCTTCTCAAAAACCAATCTTTTCAACCAAAACCTGTACTACTAGATGAAATTATAGTTTTTAACCTCATTTATGAGCAGATCTTCTTAAACCCAAACCCAAACCCTTAAATTAATCACTTCAAAACCCACACATTCCAACTCACAAAACCCCTAAATCTTCTTCATACATCAAAATCCCTTTCACCTGAAGAAAAAAAATAAAATTAAGAACAAAATGATGTAAGAGGAAGAGACAGAGAGAATCTGAAACTATATATAAATGGATCTCAGCTTACATTTCTTGAAACTGAAAAAAGAACAAGACATTGAAGAAGGGCAGAAGTGCAAAAACCCTAATCTTAGAAAGAAAGGTACAGAAGAAGAAGAAGAAGGAAGGGAGAAGAAACTTTAAAGCAAAACAAAATACTAGTAATAAATTTCTGATTTGCAGATCTTTACTTCTGAGTTTCTGACACTAAACCTCTTCTTAAAAATGAAAACTTTGAGGAGGAGGAAGAAGAAAAGAAAAGAAAAAAACACTTGAAAAATCTAACACAAACCTGATCTTTTCTTAAAGTTAGCTGCTTTCTATTCTAGGAATAGTAATAGTAGTAACTAGTAAGATGATTGATTGTAGCTACTGTTGCTGTCTCTTTCTCTTTCACACACTCTCTTCTTCTACTCACTCAAAAAATCAACCGCCATTATTATTATTTTGCAGCTTATTTTTCTCTCTTTCTTTTCAGTTTTTATAATCAGAAAGATGGGTTTCAATTTTCTTTTCATTTTGTGATTTTTTAAAATCTTTTTTTTTTTCGGGTTTCTGTACTGTGTAATTATAACAATTAATTTTTTGAGTACGAAATTCAAAAATTATGTGAGGAGGAAATGTAGTAGAGGATGTGCTTGGGGAAACGTGGTCAGTCAAACTTGTGTCAAACTTTGAGGGTAACCCTGTGGAAGGGTATCAGAAGGCGAGTTTTGACTCGGTTTTGATCGACCAAAATGTCAAGCTTTGCTGAGTGTATCCGAAACACTGTAGTATAGTGGTAAAGTTCTTGGGTGATGATATCAAGTGACTTTCAAGTTAGCTGGCACTAGTTAAGACCAAATTCTTTACCGATCAAAAAAATCAACCACAAGCTGGTAAGAGTATTTTTATACCCTTTCTTGCATGACTTTCTTACATAACATGATTTTATAGACATAGATTTGATGGTGAAAAATTATAACAAAAAAACGGTAAAAAGATTAGAAAAATGTTAGAAGGTCGACAATGGGTGTTTGGCCTCCGTGACCGCCAAAGTGAGATTCTAAGAGCAAATCCAGTGAGCAACAGTTTGGCAAGTTCGAGCAAATTGGAGACTATCTTAGGATAGACAAACTCTCACATCCCTGGATTGATCGTTCGAAAGCCTCTATAGTCTATACGGTAGACATTGTGTCGTATGGGTGCAGTGGGGGAGCCAGATATTAGAAATGATGGGGTTAAAAAAATAAAGGTGGGTCTTGGTCGGGTTAGGAGGCTTGGCCAAGCCAGATTCGAGGTAAAACTTTTTTGGCGGGATTGCTCATCGAATGGGAAAATTAGGCGCAGGCCCAAAAAAAATAATATTCTTATTGTCAGGCCTGATTAATTTTAGATACCGTGACACCCAAAATTATCCGAAATTATTAAGAATCAATACATAACTCGTTATGCATACTATTTTTTTAGGCATAACTCGTTATGCAGCCTAATTTTTCAGGGGTATAATTGGGAACGTAACTTGGATATAACATATCTAAAAATCCGTGCCTTGGAATTTTACAAATTTTATATCGTTGTAAATCTTTTTACGAGAGCTACGCAACGAGTACAAACAACAATATCAAATTTTTGTTTTTCACGAAAAAAATAGGAGGTGATCATCATTTTAGGCAAAATTTTAAAACTTGATACATAACCATTATGCGGCCACCAAAAAGATGCATAACACATTCTCGCGAGACGCATAACGAGTTATGCAACCATTTTCTCGACTGCATAACAAATTATGCATCTATAACAAGTTATGTAGCCATTGTTTTGGTTAATTTTAGTGCGTACATAAAAAAATTTAATGCATAATGCGTTATGCAACCATATTTACGGATGCATGTCAGGTTATGCATCTAATTTCTCGATGCATAAAAGATTGTGCAACAAATTTCTCGATGCTGCATCCATATTTTCGGATGCATAACAGGTTATGCATCCATTTTCACGACTGCATAACATGTTATGCGAGATATTATTAATAGGTGCATGACAAGTTATGCGGTCTTTGTTTTTGTTGGTTTCAATAGTAACAAAAAATTGTTGCATAATGTGTTATACAATCGTTTTACGACCGCATAACAAGTTATGCAACAAATTTTGTAGATGCATAACAGGTTATGCATCAATTTTCACAGCTATATAAAAAAATATTCAACCATTATGACCAACACCAATACATCCGTAGCTTCCCAACCAACAACGCCAACTCCTCAAACTCAGCTTATCCAAACATTATCCTCCATTATCCTCCATCTGTAGCTTCTCATTCATATGAAAAAGAAGAAATTCTAGAAAAGAAGTTGTGGGGGTGTTGTCTCTTTTTCTTATTGTCAATCCTACATCCAAACAAACACCTTTCTTTTCTTTCTTTTTTTCCTTTATTTTTGTACTCTAATTCCACATTCATTTTTAGCTTCTAAAATACTTTCTGGCCCATCGAACATATCCCCACAGCGTACATGGCAAAGCTGGTGCAGTTGAAGTTAGCAAGAGCTGTGTGGTTCGGGCATTTCTGCGAACAGCTTCAATGCGTCTGGCAAACTGATGAAGGCTATGTACCGGTTGTACATTGGAGGTTGCACAAACTCCTTCCCTGCACGAGTATCTCAAACGGCAACAACACCAATCAGTTTTGTGTTCTTCTCGTCTTAGCACAAACACCCTCAGCAATTTGTACCACAAACAGTCCAATTTTCGGACCACAACAAATCCCCAATTTGAATCAATTCCAAAACCCCCAAATTTCTGTTTCATTTCCCAATCGAGACTAAAATTCAGAATACAAACTACTTCCCCATACAGACAGATCCATCCCCACTTGTGAAATCAGAATCGATTCACATCAAAATAAACCCACAGATCCATCTGATCAGTCCTTAATCCCACTTGTATCTCTCTCTGCAATCTCGATATCGCACCATGAAGAGACAGCTGCTTGATTAAAACTTGAAACATTTCATTAAAATTCTGCTCAGATCCCCTTTAGTTTGAATAAGAAATGAAAATCATCTAGTTAAACTTGAAACATTCCATTAAAAAAACCTAGCTTCTCTGTTACAAAATAAAACCCAAATTTCTTACAAATTCCATCATAATCAGGGACAACTCGAACCCAAACTTCTCATTATCTCATCAATCCAGTTCTTCTTTAATCTCCCGGCTTTCAAGTTATCGAATCAATTTAACACAAAAACCCCATTAATGGCAGCTGCGGTTTAATAAAATAACAACTCGAGCCCAAACTTCTCAATCCAGTTCTTCTTTAATCTCCCGGCTTTCAAGTTATCGAATCAATTTTAACACAGAAACCCATTAAAAGGAAATCAAAAGGAAAAAAAAAAAAGAGGAGAAGACGAAGGAAGAAGAATAAGCGAAAAACTAATTCTAAAAAATATGGGTTTGTCGGAAATTTTTTCCTAGAAAATGGGTGCGCGCCTTTAGATTTCTAGGCGTGGGTTTTACAGTGGAGAAAATCTAAAGAATTGGTTTGTCTGTAGTTTTCACTTATCGAATTCGTGGAACTCATAAAAATTTTGTCCATGGACGGACCACGATGTATTTTGTGTTCCTCGAGTTTCACGGGATGGCCCATTGAAATCTTGGTCACTTGCTAAATTAGGTATAAATTATAATTGCACGACTTGTAATTAAATTATAAAGTAATATATTATTATTATTTTTGATAAAAATTATAGAGTAATACAATAACAAATTTTCATGTTCAAAATGTAATTATTAATGAGATAGACATGCTATATATTATTTTCTTTTTTAAATTCAATGATTACAGTTAGAATTACTCTAAATGGGTAAAAATATGTCATATATAAAAGTAATATAGATAATTATGTTATAATTTTTCGGGTTGGGAAGGTTGTTCATGTTAATGAAATTTGTGCACATGTCCGCCTAAATTAGCTTCGGTTGGTAAATATTTTGGACGTGCCCACCCAACATTTTGAATTACATTGCCCATGCCCGTCAAACGTTTGGGTTGAACATGGTTTGGACAGGTTGACCAACCCAAATCCCACCCCTGAATAAAAAATATAATAATATAAAAATGTGGACATTAGTGGGCTAAATATAAATATTAGGTGGACTAGATGCAAAATATGAAATGTCGCTCACCCCTATATGTGAGCGACATTTTGTCCGTCATTTTATTAAGGAGAACAAAATCATGGGTGGCACTCAAAGTGCATTCAAATAAAAATTTTCATTCGGGTGGCAAACGTGTTGCCCAAGTAAAAAGAAAAAAACTAAATAGAGGACGACAATGAATTCGTCATCCTTTTTTTTGCTACAAAAAGAATAAAATTTCATTGCATTAGTGAGAGTTTACAACATTCCGTAGAAAGTAGGGACAGTTATCCTCATCCCATTCTTTTGTTACATTCAGAACCGTACTATGCTTAGTTGTTATATTAGCTAGCCCATTCAGGTTTGTCGTTAAATGTTTAAAACTGAGATTGTTGGTATCCTGTAATAAAAACAATCAATCATCTAAGACAGAAAAGAGGTCCAACTAGTTTGGCCTTTGCAATTATTAAGATAAGCAATAACATTTTTGGCATCACTAATCAAGTAAATATCTTGAAATTTATTCTCTATAATCCATTTAGCAGCCTCCATAAGTGCGGTACCTTCGGCTCCTTTAGGATTGACGTTCATCACTGAGACTAGTTTACAGCCCTTGAATGAATCTGTCACCTAGTATGCTCCTCTACTACTTCTTATAGTGGCAAAAAAACATTATTTAACTCCTCTCTATTTCATTTTGAAAGAGATGGATGGTTTGAACACTTTATATCCCATAACCCTTGCTCTAAGAGTATTTCAAAGATTTTAAAAGTCTTGTGGTTTTCATATGAAACATAACGTAGGATTTTAGACACCCAATTAGAGAAATTTCATATCCAATTATTAGATTATATAGTGTAGAAATGATGGCATTGACTACAAAAAGTCTTTGAAAAAATCTAATACAGACTTGCAGTAAACCTCTATGTTTCCGAGAATCGATCTTTCTAGGTGGCTTACCACCGCTTAACAGCCAACATTATCTCCTAAAAGATAAATACATGATTGCTAAGGTTGATAGCAATTCTAACGAGGGAATACCATTTTATATAAGACAAAAAGATAAAATCTGATCATGGCCGTTATCACTAAAACTATATCTCCCTACTAATCCCGATACCCGCCTTTAAAAATATGGGTAAATATGTTTATAGTTAAAAATGCTTATGGATAGACATGTAATCCATGAATATTTTTTGTATTGCCATATGGGCATATACATGTTACTATATGTATCATTTTAGCATATTTTATAGAGGCCATAAGTGGTCATCCACATCGATGTAAAGAAAATCTATATAGGCAAGGTATTTGTAATTCTCCTTTTTTCTTCTATCGGTAGTTGTAGTGTTAGGGAATACACATAGCAACTATTATTGTGCTAGGTTTCCTAAAGTTCAATCAACTATTACTTGCATTCGTGAATTAGTTTCCTTGTTAAGAATTACTTTGATCCCATAAAAACTTCAACTTTCAATATAGATTGATTCCAAATAATGTATACAATGTAAGAGTGCGAGAAGTTTGCCTTGTAATGCAGAGAAGAATGTACACCCTCGTATTTGTCGATTAAAGACTGTGCACAAAATTTAGCGCACAAAAAAACATACTCGCAAACTCTATATGTTTGAAGTGTCCGGGAGCATTACCCAAAAGCGCATAGTTCGCAAACTGGAAATTTAATTTGTCAACATAAGAGAAATTTCAAAAGTAACGGGAACATCATGAAATTGTATAGTTCGCGAACTAGGAAAATCAGTATGTTATCTATTATGCACCTTGGAGTTTAATAACAAACAAGTTTATGCACAGTTCGCAAACTAAAAAGTCAATTCGTGAACAATAATGCAATTTGATGTTTTTAGGATCTTCTTTCGCATACATGGTTTTTTGGATCATAAAAATTGTTATTAACCTCAAAAGCGGTAAGTCCAGTGAACATTCAATGCTTGAGTTCGTGTTTTAAGATTAGTCAAATACTAGCTTGAACTCAAAACTTCTTCTTTGTAATTCATCATATGTACCAAAGTCATGACATTGTCTCAGAAGATAAAATGGTAGAAATAATGAGTAAATAAGATAGTCATTCTTTGTTGATGAATTTCTTACAAATGTCTTTGTTGTTTTTTTTGTCTTCAATTTTCAAGGGGCATTAGACGATTTGTGATACTTAGCTACCTGAATTTAACCCTAGTCCGAGCCTGACTTTAGTAGACTGTAAATCAAGAAATTGTTTTGGTCATCTAACGTTGATAACATCTTGACATATCAATATTTTTAGGTCAGGCGAGCAATGCTCTAACAAATTTCCCTTATGGTTAACTTGAATGATATTTACTCTACATGTTAGTTGTTATTTTCTCTCAGTGGTATTTCGCAAAAACGTCAGTAATAATGCTACATATGATTTTTTTTTCTTCTCTTAGTCTATATATAATTCTCTCCTTTTTGCAAAATATGTAAATATGTTGTTGGATCGCCCATATTATTCTGTCTCCCTATGGCAATGCTCGCGAGTCTTACATGTCTAGCATACCTAAAAAAAAATTTCCAAATCGTGACAAAGTTTAATGTTGGGTATTTAGAAAACTCAAGTTCATAAGAACTTGATTCGCTTTTAAAAGATGATATTAAGACAAATGTATGAACATACCAGTAAGTGAACTTACTAGGTTTCCAAAACACATTAGTTTCTCACTTGTAAAGATATTATTAAAAATAAACTCTCTCCCAAAATCTACAACCACGCTCCTCATAGATATATATGTATATACATTATCATCAACCACAAGTTTATGAAAAAGTATTCCTTGTTCATTGGCATTCTCCAAACTTTGAAAGACCAACAACTACCTATCTAAAGAAGGGTTATCATAGATTTTGGCGACCGCCAAAAATGATACAAGCTAAAACCATTAAGCATATGCTTAGTAACTTAAATTTCTGATTAAAAACACAAAACAAATTCGGAAGATATATGTTAAGCATATCAAATAACCTTAGTTAATTTTCTTAGCTCTCCATTAGTAAAGACGAGAGAGTGAAATAATTAGAAGATAAACAAGGGCTCATTCTTTATTTCCAAAATCACAACTTGGTTTAGAAAGCAAAAGTTTTGGTTCCAAAAACTTTATTTGTTTCGCGAACCATTTAACAATATAGTTCAGCAGTACTAACTCCTTTTAGTACTAAATCACATCAAAAAATGTGGAAAAAGTATTCAAAAAAAAATAAATTAATTTTGGGTCATTTGCCCAGAAAAGTGTAACTCTCGGTTCAGATGGACGATCAAATTATTGTGTTGGGTGAAATGGACGGATAAAATTAAACATAAAAGTGATTATTGTACCCCTGACCCATATTTACTTCTATCTCACCGTTTCAAAATCATCGAAAATATCTTCTTTTTCTATACCATCTCCACCATATCTTTCTCTTACAAACAACAACAAAAAATTCCACTATCTCCACCATGATCTTTTCCGCCTAACAGAAAACATAACCATCGACACCATTAAACTCAAGATTTCAGTTGATTACCTAATTATGAACGACATCGCACAGTAACACCATTAACGTCCAAATTTCACTATTAACACCACCATTAACTACCATCACCACCACAAAAAACCAACTCCAACTTGATGAAAACACCACACTGACATAAAACCCCACCACCATTAAAGATTATTAATGCCCTAATTTCGTTAAAATTTTCCAATCAACATCTCATAAGTTCAAGAAGCTAAATTAGGTTTTGAATCAATCAATTCACAAAATGGGAACTCAACAATATGGATTGGCTTTTGATAATCCTATAACACGTAAGTCTCCTAACCCTAACTTTATTTTTAATTTAATTATCTAAGCGCCTTGCATTGACATGTAAAATCAAGTTTAAAATATTGATTGAATTTGGTTGAGATGAAACTGGTTTCATTTAGGTTTAACTTATGTAAAGTCTGGTTTGAAATTCATTGAATTTTTTTTTTACATGAAACTGGTTTCATCCTGTTCTGGATTGAGCTGAAATTGCTTTCATTAAAGTTTAAACAAATATGAAACCGGTTCCATCCTATTTTAGATAAAAATTTATTAATTAAAAAAATACATGCATGCTCAAAGTATATAACTAAGTGACACCTAATGATTTTATGTGGTTTTAGGTTATATTTGGTGGGAAGGTTTTGCTTGATAAAATGGCCAGTCAGCGGTGGTCGAATTTTGATATTATTGACTCTAATTTGCCTTTGTTTTGAACTAGTATAAATACTTAAAGTGTCAATGTAACTGAAATGTTGAATTTTTCGTTAATTAAGATGTTAAAGTATATAAACAAGGTCAATTGGTTGATGTTCATTGTTTAAGTTTGTTGTTTCTTGTTCACTTATTACACGTTGTATAAGGGAATAAGGGGTTTTGCTTGTGTAAAATGGTATTTGCCGGAATGTTGATGCAATGTATAATTGATTAGCCCAAGTTTTTCCCCAACTCTCAAGTATCAAAAGAAACTCAAGTGTCTCTATGGAGCTAACGAAGTATTGAAATAGTTTGTTTTGAAAATGTTTTAATTTCATACATACTTATATTACGATGAAATTGGTTTCATCCTATTTTGGATTGAGCTGAAATTGTTTTCATCAAAGTTCAAACAAGGATGAAACCGGTCTCATGACGTGATTTCATTGAATTAAACCTTTTTACATCCTACGTAATTACTGAATGAAACTGGTTTTATCACGTGTTGTCATTGGATGAGCCTAGTTTAGTCCATGTTTCATCATGTGTCCACATTTATATTGTAGTTTTATTCATTTATAAAATATTAACTAAATCAAAACTTAGATTTGCATATGTATGACTAGATTTTTTCATTTATAAAATACTAACTAATCAAGACTTGGCATTGCATATGCATGACTCTGGAATGTATGTTCTCTACTTCATGATATGGGTGATGAATAATAGTTACACCTTTGAAGACGAGGCAATTTTAAGGATTAAAATGAGCACAAAACGAATAGATCTCGTACATAAAATACTCTATGACGAAAGAAGTTGTTGGAAGTTGAACAAATACTATCGTCGTCGTTTCATTAGGTTGTTGAGCAATAGTCGCTACAAAAATTCTATTGATGTAGTTTAAGTTTAAGCTTTTTATTTGTAAAAATATATGTTAATTTGCTTACATTTATGAACTTGGAATCGTCTAAGAATGTATATATCTTAATTGTAGGCCTGTTAATATGAAAAAAAAATGCTTAAATTAGCCTAAATATGTAAGTTTTTGATAATTTAAGTAATCTTGTCAGAATGTGCAAGATGAAACTAGATATATCTTGAAGAAAAAAATATATTCTTTTGTCAGAATATGCAGGTGGTTTCATCCTAGCCAAAAAACAAAAAAACAAAAAATCATATTTTGCAGGATGAATATATTTTTTTGTCAGAATATGCAGGATGAAATTGGTTTCATCCCTCCCAAAATTTGATTTCTAGAATATACATGCACAAATCATCCTTCCCTAGAGCATTACTGGAAATAAACTAAGATATATATATATACGACGAGCTATTTAAATTTGTGGCTTACATGATTAGAAAAAATAATGCACCAAATTGAAATAAAAGTCCTTCCATTTCTTGCATTGACATCAAACTTCTGGTAACATGATAAATAGTTATTATATCAAGGTGGATGTCATGCATCCACTAGTCAAGGTGTCACTTTATGGTCGAATTGTTTCAGATATTTCCTTCGCCATTTGTATTGGGCACCTATGACAAAAAAAAATGTTACTATAATTATTGCAAATAATAGATAAGGAGGTTCGATGGAAAGAACGAGATTGATATAGAATATGAAACTCTTATTTGAACTCCCGTGATAATTGGGAAATTGAAAAAGTTAACGACCCATGATAAAATAATATCAGCAAATAGAGTCAACATTAGCTACCAACATCTTAAAATGTATTCCCCCGGCATTAAACAAGTAGTAAAAATTGCTTTCCGAGCCAGGCGAACAACAAACCATGTTGAATATGATTTGTTAGAATATATACACTGAGATGAATATCGAGGTGGTCAATATTAGGACTAGTCTAGTTATCAGAAGATCGACGGAGATTAAGCATTAAGGCAGATCGTCGGAGATCAAACCGAGTTTCCATGAATAAAATATCTTGTGTATTTTTGGTAGTTTTCTAGTAATGGCAAGTATCTAGTTTATTTCCAATATTTTATATCTTCTAATTAATTAGAATATATTCTAGTCTATTAAGATATATTATCAAGAACAATATAATATCTTAATTATATTTTCTATCCACTTTATAAATAAAGAGTGTTATTGTAATTGCAAATTATCTCCGATTGTCATGATGATCAATAATATTATTCTCCCTACGAGGTTGCTTGTGGACATATGTTGAGTTGACCGAACCACGTTAAAATCTTTGTCTCATTTTATTTTCTCTTTGATCGATGATCCCTCGATACTCATAATTTATTATGGTATCAGAGCTCTCAAACTGCTTTTGCATATCATTTTCATGGATTTTGTTCGGGCTAATCTTCAATAGTGGTCTGTTTTTCTTTATGGATCAGTGATTATTAAAAAAATAAACATCATCATAGTTATCATCAAGTAACCCTTCCTTATTCTTCATTCTTTCGATTTGTTTTACATCAAAGAATTTTTCTCTTCCAATAGTTGGATTATAACCCAAACTTTTGGTTTACGAAAAGTTATCAGTTTGATTACGGAAAGTTTGTATTTTGTTCTTTTTGTCAACTGATTCCATCTTTATTACTGGTCACAAAATTATTAGCTATATGCTAAATTTTTTTCTTTCTAGATTCCGTTTTTGGCACCGCGATTCATCACATATAGTGGTTTCGTGTCAACAATTTTGCTATCATATCTGCTTTTGATGTTCTCATTTAACCATAGGGATCGTCGTTCTTTTCACCATATCGAGTTGTGGTCGTTAAATCAGTGTTCAAGTTAAACACTTTGATCGTCTCCATGTCCAACTTGCGGAGGGATGTTAGAATATATACACCGAGATGAATATCAAGGTGGTCAAGCTCAAGATCATGGTCAAGACTTAAGACTCAGTCTAGTTATCAGAAGCTCGACGAAGATCAAACCGAGTTTCCAAGAATAAAATATCTAGTATATTTTAGGTAGTTTTCCCAGGATAGGGCAAGTATCTATTTTATTTTCTATCTTCTAGTTAATTAGAATATATTCTGGTCTATTAAGATATATTATCAAGAATAATATAATATCTTAATTATATTTTCTATCCACTCTATGAATAAAGAGTGTTATTGTAATTGCAAATTATCTCAAGAATGTTCCGATGATCAATTATATTATTCACCCGACGAGGTTGCTTGTGGACGTAGGTCGAGTTGACCGAACCACGTTAAAATCTCTGTCTCATTTTATTTTCTCTTTGATCGATGATCCCTCGATACTCATAATTTATTATGATTTGAAAGAAATCCCAACTGACTGAGTGTCAATATTGTGATTGCCTTCAATGACCATTATTGGGACACTTGAGATCAAGGGCTTCATAAACCCACATTTCCATTCAACCAAGTGAATAATAGGTTATAATTTGGTGGGTGTGATAGTAGTAACGAAGAAGACGACGACGACGATAACAACTCTATAGAGTTTTGTCAAACAATTGGATAAAAAAAAGGGGGCATTTTAGTCAGTTGCAACGAAATTAGATTTATTATAAAATAAAAATTAAACTCCCAGTTTAGGATATTTAAATATTATCTTTTAGATTCTAGGATACTAGAACAGTATATTATTTTACATGTCTATTAGATCCAAGAAAACTCTTAAGAGTTATTCAACCAATTTTGTGAAAGAAAAAGGTTAAAAAAAAATGGAAAAGAAAAAGCCAATGCGCATGTACGGATCTTCATATTAACTCTACCAAAGGATGTTAAACCATTCATATTACAAGATCTGCTCTAAAGAGTTAGTTATGACAGTAGTAGCCGATTGGTGTTTTCATAAAAGTTAGGAGAGCTTCGAGAGTTTTTACTCTCATATAGGTATACCTTTGTTTAAACCGATTGGTGTTTTCATAAAGTCAGTAGAGCTTCAAAATGTTCACTCTCATGAGGGCATTACTCTGTTTAAATTTTGATTTTATTTATATTTTTTATTATTTTTTCCGATTAATGAAGAATTTAGTGTTGGCGAGTTTGGAACTTAGTTTTAATTTTTTTTTCATCTACAAAAAGTTTGGTGATGGCGAGCTTCAAACTCCCGTCTTTCTATCACAGTGACTTCCTATATTAATACAATGACATCCTCCTATGTTTTTTTTTTTTTTTTTTTTCTTTTTCTATTAGTAGTGTGACATCGCAATTTCTTAGTTTTTTTTTTCCTTTTTCCTTCTGGCAAAGCGGAGTCGGGACAACACTACACAGTTGGATGGTGGATAGGTAACGTACTGTTACATAATGATCGTCGCCCGTCGGGTTGATGTCACTTCAGCTTGAGCTGATTTGCACGATGCATAAATATGTATGGTTTGTAGTCCCTACTCTATTAATTGATATGAAATGTTTAGCTTTTTTCTTACAAATTCCTTCCACATCTATCAATATCATGGCTACAGTCATACACCTAGGTTATATGAATCTCATCAGGTGTCGTCTCTTTGAATCGATGGTTCAAATTGGATTGTTTTTTTTCTTAAAGATAACATATGGAACATTATTGCATGCACTGGCTTCTTTCTTTCTTTTCGTGATGGCTGTTGCTTCAGTTGGCTGTATGCTGCTGCTGATAGATAACTCGTGTGTTACTTTTGAGAGTCTTGTCCTAGTGTAAGAGTGGATACCCAGTAGATCCCGAAAGCATCTATGAAGTAGCGCCAAATTAAGTTCCTTTGCAACATGCGCGCGGTACTGATTCGGGTACCCAATGGGACAATTAACACTAGCCAATTGCCTAATATTTAACCTGTTATTTTACGAAAAATAGCAGATCTTTTTCTACAGTCGTAGATTTTTTTATTGTTATCTTTTTGTTTGATTACGGTAATGCTACATGTTATCAAATTCCACTTAATCACCGAAACCATATAAAAATATTGGGAAAGAAATACTATCATTTTTCTCATTTTAGTCTAAAAGTATGCCAAATTGAAAAAGTGATAACAACTCTGTTCCAAAAACGGAAGGTGCGCGATTTTAATCACTGAATCTATCGGATCGGTAACCCTGCAGCCGGCGGGAATCTTGCAATTAAGAGCTAGACTATTGGCATCGATATTGTTTACTTTGCTAAATGCAGCGTTTGAACCCATTTTGCACAACTGGTGTACACAAAATATTTGTTTGAAAGTCAAAAGTTTGCGTGTGTATACTGTAAAAGTTTTATACGGAAGGGAATTGGAAATCTGGAAGAAATAATATATGCATGTTCCCATTGCTCATCCATCCAGATTTGCTAGCAAAGGAAAAGGTATACATATATATATAGTGGTGGGGGCTCAGCCCATGCAGGTATATGAAAGGATCCAACTAATTGTCTTATAAGTACTATATGTGTCCAATACTCCACCACATGCATTATGGAGTAAACCCTCCAACCAAATTTCTCTCATATATTTCTTTTCCACCCATCCGGATATCAATGTTAGAATAAGATGAAATCAAATTTTGATTGATTTAGTTGGATTTGTTCTTTATTTTTCATAGGATAATTAGTCCTGGCACTTTTAGGGGCGACCCCGAAAGAATTAGGGGCGACACAAAAGACAAAATAGGATGAAAATACTTGTATGCCCCTTCATAATCGGTAGTTTAGTTGGCTACCGATTGCAAAATCTCATTTTTAGAACAACTCTATATTCGGTAGTTATATGAACTATTTTGACTACCGATTATAGGCTCAACCAAATTAGAAAAAAAGAGGATTTTTGCAAAATCTCTTTTTGGGGCAACTCTATATTCTAGTAGTTATATGAACTATCTTTGACTACCGATTATGCTTTGCGGATTATAGGAAGTCGGGATACCTTCATTTGCTACTGATTATAGGCTCAACCAATGCAATTGAAAAAAACTCGGTGCGGCATGGACGTGGTATGAATACAATGAATACAATGTCGGACGCTATATAGAAGGGTCCGGGGGCGTAGCCCCCCAAGCCAGGTTCGACCCGACAGTCGGAGTCGCGGGGTCTAGGGGCGCGCCCCTTGCGAGAAGTGCGAGACGGCGTCTCGTAGAAAATTTTTTTCTACGAGAAAATTGAATTTCGGTCTGTTTTTGGATTTTTCTGGTTTTCGATCCGCCGACACACGGTCATTTAATTCTCGAGAATAATTGAATCGGGAGTCAAGATATAATCTAAGTCATGATAACTCTTCCTATCTTACCGATTATATGCTCAACAAAATTCAAAAAAGAGGATTTTTTTGCAAAATCTCATTTTGGGGCTACTCTATATTCGGTAGTTATATGAACTATCTTGACTACCGATTATGGTCGGATATTTGCAAAGAGAGGGACTGTATAATCGGAAGTCATGATAGCTCTTCCTTTCTTACCGATTATAGGCTCAACCAAAATTCAAAAAAAGGGGATTTTTTGCAAAATCACATTTTGGGGCAACTCTATATTCGGTATTTATATGAACTATCTTGGCTACCGATTATGGTAGGATATTTGCAAAGGAAGCCAATGTATAATCGGAAGTCATGATAACTTCATTTACTACCGATTATAGACTTAACCAAAATTCAAAAAATTGAGGATTTTTGCAAAATCACATTTTGGGGCAACTCTATATTCGGTAGTTATATGAACTATCTTGACTACCGATTATGGTAGGATATTTGCAAAGAGAAGATCGTATAATCGGAAGTCATGATAGCTCTTCCTATCTTACCGATTATATGTTCAACCAAAATTCAAAAAAAGAGGATTTTTTGCAAAATCACATTTTGGGGCAACTCTATATTCGGTAGTTATATGAACTATCTTGA
The DNA here is from genome assembly GCA_023531295.1 of Papaver armeniacum. Classification (NCBI taxonomy): domain Eukaryota; kingdom Viridiplantae; phylum Streptophyta; class Magnoliopsida; order Ranunculales; family Papaveraceae; genus Papaver; species Papaver armeniacum. Next base: position 260,991 of record JAJJWW010007029.1, on the reverse strand, counting down.
CTACCGATTATGGTAGGATATTTGCAAAGAGAGCCACTGTATAATCGGAAGTCATGATAGCTCTTCCTATCTTACCGATTATATGTTCAACCAAAATTCAAAAAAAGAGGATTTTTTGCAAAATCACATTTTGGGGCAACTCTATATTCGGTAGTTATATGAACTATCTTGACTACCGATTATGGTAGGATATTTGCAAAGAGAGCGATCAGTATAATCTAAGTCATGATAGCTCTTCCTATCTTACCGATTATATGTTCAACCAAAATTCAAAAAAAGAGGATTTTTTGCAAAATCACATTTTGGGGCAACTCTATATTCGGTAGTTATATGAACTATCTTGACTACCGATTATGGTAGGATATTTTGCAAAAAGAGAGCCACCGTATAATCGGTAGTTATATGAACTATCTTGACTCCCGATTGTTGATTAACTACCGATTGTATAATTACCTCCCGATTGTAAAGGGTAGTTTGGCCATTAAAAAAATGGGATTATGGATTAACCTTCCGATTATGGATTAACCTTCCGATTATGACCTATTTTGTCCTTTTGTGTCGCCCCTAATTGGAGGCGCCCCTAAAGACGCAAGGTAATTAGTTGGATTTTCAAATTTTTTTTTTTTTTCTGAAGTAGGATTTTAAATTTTCGGTTATCCTTTAATATTTAGTTCGGGATATTGCTTTTTCTTTCGTTCCCACCATCTCACTGACGGTAATTTTGGTTTGCTGATTTTAGAAAACTACTTGTTGTGTTGTTCTACGAAAATAAAATTGTTGGACATCTAGTAATAAGCTATGGGTCGGGATCGAGTAACAAAAGCTTTTGGCAAAATTATTTGACAAAACATAATAACCATAGGATCGTATATATCTAACAGCTAATATATTTCATGACGTGTTACAAAATTGTGTTCTAGGATGCGTTTGGCTTAGTCACTAACAAATAATACGAGAGAGAAAATACAATGCAAGTTTTTTCAGTTAAATCATAAATTTGTGGGTAATGTATATATGTAGATATATCATCAAACTTGCTATAAATCAAAACCCTATGAAATTGAATAAAGTATTGAAATGAGTTGCGGGATTGAATGAACTCGCACTAAATGGTGATGGAAATTTTTGTCAAGCTTCAATCAAAATCTAGGGGTTTGAAGATCGTTTTAAAACAAAAACGGAAAAGTATGATACGGAGATGGTGAAGAATGACTATCAAAATCGATCCTTTCATTGATTTTTTTAGAAGGAGATCGGTGGTTGTAGTGAAAGATATGGGAATGGTGCTTAATCAACTGTTTTTGTTCATGTGAAACAAATAGGCGAACAACTACAGTGGTTATTAGTCACAATGGATACCTTGGCTTCTATTAAAAGACAAAACAAAACAAAACAAAACAAAAACATTGACGCCTAACTTCTTTGCAGGCTATTATGATACTAGGAAGATAACCTTTCCACGTAAAACTAAGAATTCAATCAAGAGGGCATAAGAGTAGAAGATCATAGATGTAAAGTGAAAGAACAGTTTTAGTTTACATTCTTAATGCAAGATGCAACCAAACACAAAGCGAAACTAATTTATATGCCATGTCACTAAATCTATTAACCGTCAGACGCATAAGATCCTATGGTGGTTATGTTTTGTCAATAGCTTTTGTTACTCGATCCTGACCCATAAGCTATATATTGTTCTATGTCATGAATACAATAAATATAGCTAAAAACGAATATTAAACGATGAAAAATATTTTTAATATAGTAAATATAATCTACATTGAAATTTTTAATTATAAGAAAAAAAAATTAGAAGTAAGATCTATAATGTTAAACTATATTTAAAGTACCCCCATCCGGTTCATGGAACCTACAGATTTTTATGAGAAAAGAAAAAGAGAAAAGAAGAATTTGGTCAACATGATAGACTATCCATAAACTCAATTATCCTAAAGTGTGAGAGTATCCTGTGGATCTTTTTGGCTTATGGATATTTTTATCTCGCCATGATAGCAATTTTAAATCCACAAGTCCATGATCACAACTTATGGATATAAAATGTTCCCACCCGAGTTTCCCATATAAGAATTTATGTGATTGGATTTCTAAGTTCCCATTTATACAAAATATGCCCGTATTTTTGAAATGGAGGAAGTAAAGTGAATAAGATCGAGAAATCCCTTGGCTCTTCGCTTTCCCGTTAGAAACATTTTTTTCTCAAAATGGATGTTTCTTTCCGGCCATGAGCGGCTAATTCGCCGTCTCATAGGCTCGATGGTTTAATGTACATAAGTTTTTAGATATGCTGCGAATTTAATAGAGGGTATGGATGTATTCTCTTGAAATGGGATTTTGTTAGGGTTTTCTCGTAAGACTTAAACATGTAAAGAAGACAAACCTAATCCAATACGTTTTTACATGTGGTGTGGACGATTATTAAAATCAAAGGAATCGGAATAATTAGATTTTGGATTCAAGATTATGCGAATTCAATCACTCAATCTTGTTATCTAATTGCTTGTTGATTTATTTCAATTTTTAATTTTGCATTTGTCCACTCCTCCTTTGTGACCAAGTTATGCATTTAAAAATAATTTTTCGAGATGACAACAAAGTAGTAAAGAGAATCAGATCTGAAAATTATTCAACTTTGAACCTAGGGCATGGGATGGGGCTTCTTCTTCTACTTAGCAAATCTAAAAACCCTTATGACACATTATTGGAACAACTGGAACATTACGAAATCCTTTATTCATTGGGACAATCCTCTACCAGTGGCTAAGAAGCCAAAATTAGAAATTATGGAGGAAAATGGGTTCGGTTCGTCTTTGAATATAGAGCATGAAGTTAGAGAGATTGCAGTTATTGAAACATTTCCTAATCTCTGTGAGCACCCTCACTAGTGGTTCAAGGCAAAAAGGCAAATCTACCACTTCAACCCAAGAGGAGATCAATAATGAACATAATCATGGCTCTTCTTGCAAGCAAATGGAATAATATCCATTATGTTGATGCAACAGTTATTTTGTGGACTTGTGTATACCTTAAAACTATCATAGCCTATGAGCTATTCTTTTGGTTTATTTATAATCTGTTCATTATTGTAAGTTTCGTTTGCTATTTTAGGTTATAATCTATCTATAGGTGCAGGTTTTCATGTATTTCCATAACCCTAGTTGTAATTTTTGTTATCTTGTCATTAGGTTTTATTTCCTGTTTTAATAGTATTTTTGTTCTAGTTACATTTTAGCTTCTTTTATCTTCTATGCTCTTCTTCTCTTTAATTTGCTTTACTCGCTGCCCTAACTCTCTCAAGTCCTCTCTATCTATATCTCTGTTTTATTTTGTAAATCGCTTTTGGAGTTTTGGTTTACATTACATTCACTAGTGTGCTATTATAGTAGTGTGATTACCCTATCGAAACAAGCGATTCCCATGTGTATGACTATCTGCGTTGTCTCTCGTCTCATTATTCTCATTGTTCTTTCTCTTTGGAATGTAGCCTTTAATTGTAGTTGTATCCATTTAGTTTTTGCACTCTATTTCATTTCCAGTGCCTAAAACCTTTAGTTACTACGGTGTATCTATTTCTTAGTATAAATCATTACCATTTTCTTCCTTTGTGTGTGGTGATTGTAGTATACTTGCCTATTATAACAAACTCTTACTTCGAGGGTAATTGTCAATTTTTCTCTCGTGTAATTGTCCAGTTTCCTCGATTTAATTACATTTTAGTTTGAATCAATTTTGGTTTCAGTAGCTTTATAATCTATTGCAACAAGCTCTTCTGCTTGAGAGTGGATTTCATTTTTGTCTCCGTGTGATTCTCAAGTTTCCACAATTTACATGCATTTCGCTTTGAGTCACTTTTTATTTTGGTTTGAATCTTTTCGTTTGTATCTCTTACAAATGTGGGAGCCCACTTGTGTTTCACTTTCATAGGATTGCTTAACCCTCTAATTATATTTTTTATTTCTTATCGATCTGTCTTTTGCCGCATTACTCTACTTTGTTGTTCAATTTTGTAACTTCTCGCTACCATTCTAATTCCTGTCTCGCCTTTTGAATTACGAAAATTATTTCGTGGAACGTTCCGGCACTTGGCTCACCTCTAACTAGGGATCATTTAAAATTTCTCTGTCGCATCATAATCCAGGACATCGCTTTTCTATTAGAAACCAAATGCTCTTTTTTTTTTTTTACAAGGGAATTTCTTTTTAAAAAGTCTCATTTCCATGATGGTTTATTATTCCCTTTGTGGGTAAAGTGAAGGGACTAGTAATTGTGTCGCACAACAACATATAATCAGAATTACTATCATCAAATCAAAATGTGTGTCACTGCAACTTGAGTGTAAACGATAAAAAAAGTTCCGTTAACTTGTGTGTTTAGTGCTATTGAGGCTGATGACAAAGTAAACCAAATGGTCATATATATATATCATAGATTTCTCATTAAATATCTCGAGCCATATGTGGTTATCGGAGACTTAAACTTTATTCGGATCCAACAAAACGCAAGGAGGAAACTAAACCTAGCTTAAGCGAAGAAAGCTTTTCATTTCAAAATTGATAAACTCCTTGGATTGCAGGATACAAGATATGAAGGTACTCCTTTCACGTGGTAAAAAAATCGCAAAGGATATGCCAACACATGCGAGAGAATTGATAGAGCTCGGTATCTTACCGATGGATTTAACACTTTCCAAACACCAAGGTAGGTCATCTACCAAGGGTAGGATCGAGAACATACTCCACTTCTTTTTGACTCAAATCATGATTTGAAGTTTTTTTCAAAAACCATTTTGGTTCCTTAGATCTTGGTTTTCTCATCTCTGTTTAAAATCTGTCATAGCGGCCTCATGTAATTTACAGTATACTAGCTCTCCAGAACAAAACTTTGCTTCGAAAATCCTTATACTATTCGCATATCTAGCTCATTGGAATAGGGATATTTTTGGGAATATTCACATATTCACAAAATCCATGAACAATAAGATACTAAATTTACATAAGTAAGGAAATTTCCATACACAGTTAGATAGGCTCAAAGAATTACAAGAAGAATTACTAAGTGATATGAAATAAAAAATGACTATTACCATCAACTATCCCATGAAAAATTCTTCAAAAACACGATTCACGCTTCAACCTCTAATATTTACATGCTTCATCTTCTAATAGGAACCGATTCACTCTCTTTGAGAACCTTCTGTAATTTGGCTTTCTGACAGAGACCAGATCAACTCTTTTCTTGTTCATCACTTCTCACAATTAGGTAAATCCCATTTATTTTTTTATAATCATACCTTATCTGATATATAGATCAGTGTATTTCAAAGGTTGAGAATTTATCTATAGTAGAGATCCCTCATATGAAGAAAATTTCGCAAACTCTTTCGAAACTGAACCCTTGGGACGCCCATGCCCTGATGGTTTCCAACCAGGGTTTCTTAAAGTTAATTGGCAAATCTTAGGGCGAGATATTATCTTCGCGGTCCAGGTTTTTTTTAAATCTAGCAATCTTCCCCATGAATTTAACACTAACTTCACAACGCTGATACAATTTTTTTTTACACCCTCAGATTTTAGGCCGATTAACCTCGGTAACTCCATCTACAAAATCATTGCTAATATACTAAAACGCTTGCTCACTAAGATCATTTTCCCGAACCAGACTGCCTTCATGCCTAGAAGGAAAATTACCGAAAATATAATAATTTCCCATGAACTCCTTCACTCTATGAAGATTTCAAAAGCTCAAAAAGGATACCTAGCTCTAAAATTAGATCTATTCAAAGCCTTTGATCGAGTGGAATGGCCATTATAGAACAAGTTCTCCTAGATATTGGGTTTAATAAGGTCTGGGTTAACCTCACAATCCAATGCATAACTACAAACATCCTTCTCCATCATTCTCAACAGATCTCTAGGCCCAAATTTCACCACCTCCATAGGAATTAGACAAGTTGACTCTTTTTACCTATATTTATTCTTTATTTGCATGTTGATACTCTCCAAACTTTAATCCAAAGCAATTTCTAAGAAAACAAAGATCTCGGGCTTAAAAATAAACAAATTCGCATCCACAATATCCCATCTTTTATATGCAAAGGCGATTGCTTATGAAATGACGAGGGTACCCAAGTACACCACAATCTTTTCGCCTCAACCTATAAGTCCAATACCAAGTGTGATCGCCTATGGACAAAGTCAAGACAATACAACAATGAGGTATACACTTGATAATAGTTAGGGTATGAAACCGATATACTATAGGATCACAATCAAATTAACGTACTAGTGTATTTACTTTTAATTATAATAAAATAATTATAATTATGGAAAGTAAAAAGTAAATCACACGACAAGATTTTGTTAATAAGGAAACGCAAATGCATAAAAACCTCGAGACCTAGTCCATTGTGAATACTCTAGGAATTAAGCTGATATACAAAGAACAAAGCCAACTTCGTATAATTGAGACCAATTAAGCTAATATTAAACCATCTGGATAACGTACTCCCAAGATAGAAATCACTACCTTGAGTTGCTTTACCGATGTAAAGTCTTAAGCACTCAACTCCTTTTGATTGTATTCCAAACATTAAACGAACAAAGATGTTTGGTAACTCCTCTATCAATCTTTAAGAAAATATATGTTGATTTTTGACAAATGATCTTCCGTTTAAACAAGTAAACCCCTTTGTCGGGTAAGATCAATCAAGATCCGAAATAATCGGATCTGGATTCATAACTATCAGATTCAGATATTGAAGAATACCACCAAATGATAGTTGACGATCTATACGACTACTTGATCAAATCTATCAAAGATAAATTAGATCTAGTCGGATCCCAGCCAATCAAGATGTGTGCCTAAAGTAATATCACAAGATGCGAAACCAATAAGAAAAATATTGTTGTCTTCAAATCTTCAATTGTCTTCAATCGTACCTGCACACAAAGAACTTGATTCCACTTATGATCGATCACACACGTAACGGAGTCTCATAATGCGGTGGATGATCACAAGTTGTCTTCAAATCAAAAAAACGGTTACAAGATCCCGTCGATACTTTGATCTAGTTTGAGTGACCTTATGTCATAAGAAAAGGATCTCAAGAATAATCAAAATATTGAGAATCTTAATCAAAATATTGAGAATCTAGTTTGGGTACATATTGAGAATCTTAATATATATATGTCTTATTTTAGGATGAAAAGACACCTATATCCAATACACAATCAAGTAACAAGTTACATAGATTATGTCGATGTCACATTTACGAAGTTCAAAAGATAAACTTTATACTTCGTAATTAAATATACTTCCTTGATACTTTGATCATACTAATATGACCAAGTCTAATAGTAGAGTATCATATATATAACCTCGCATGTTATATTTTCAATCTAAAATGTCTTGAAAGAAATGGTAGGAATGGAAAGAATTCAAGTCAGTATCACTGACCTCAAGTGGAAAGATGATGTCTTCATTGTAGTCGATACTGATAGAGCACTGCTCGGTCGAACTCACAAGCGTTACTATCTCAAGCTTGTTATCAAGTTTAGTTGCCAAAACTATAAGTCTTGATTTCTATTCTATTTTTAGCTAAGTCTCGGATTATGATAGAAAGTGTAGTTGAGCTTTAGACTTCACGGCGTTCATCGACTGAAAACGAAGAACTACTAAGGGAAGCTTGTGGAACTTCATCAACAAAAGGTATGTGGAGACTTGAACTCATCTATCACTCAAAAGTCTATCCACTTTATCTCCTATTTGAGACAAAAGTCGTATAGCTATATAGACTTCGATTATATACATTTGATATTTCGAGCTGAGTTTAACTCACTTACATATTTCTCGAAATATGTGTTGGTAAGCGTTCGCTTTAACCAAGTTCATACTATATTCTTGACGAAAGTCAAAAGATGATCATGTGAAAATCGCCTGGTAACATCTTACATGATTTGTGTGAGACAGTCATTTGATGTAGACTCGGAATTTTTCGTATTGATCATTCGAACACTTGAAAATTGCTTTGAAGCTAATAGTTTGTGTGAGACAGCTATTGTCGTCTTCTGAGAATGTTTCAATAGTTGAAATGAGAGTTTAAAACAATTGGATATAAGCACAGTATGCGTACTTGCATATGTGTAATCCAAGTCCGGGAACCATGGTATGCATACCCTTATGCGTACTGATTGGTTTAGTCAAGGTCCGGGAACTCAGTACGCATACCTGTACGCGTACTGGCGTGAGGTTCAAGTTTCGGGACTTTACTAAGTTTGGTGGTATGTGTACCCGTTCACATACTGGCGAACCCAAACTTAGTCAGGCCAGCTAGGTATGCGTACACGTTTGCGTACTTGAGTGGGTTTATGTTCTAAAATCGGTTTGTTCATGAACTAATACATTTATATAATAAGGAATGTAATATTTTGCAAACCGTGGATATAATGTTCATGACTTGATTCGAGTAAATCAAAATCGATTTTGCTTCAATTATGTCTTGTATATTTCTATGAGAATATAAACAATTGAAAAACTCTAGAGCTAGTTTCATTTGAGTCATTTGAACTAGTTATGGTTAAGATGGATATGGTTGATATAAAAGTGTTCATATGGCTAACTTCGATTAATTATTGTTGAGCCAACAAAGGTGTACAAGTTTAGGTACAGTTACTCATATCTAAATGAAGTCACTTTTCATTTGTGTGTAACAAGCTAAGTTCGATCTAACGGTTGAAAGATATTAGCTTGGGTCTAATCAGGTTTTCATCTAACGGTGAATATTGAATGCTTTGTTACCAAGGTAACATTGATTGCAAACCCTGATTTGAAGACTATACAAAGGAGAACTCTAGTAACTTGGAAACCTAATCCCTACACCTTCTGTGTAATACTAGTTGCGACTAGATTCGATTCTCCTTTAACCTTATGTTTTTCCAAAACCCTGTAGGTTAATGACTTAAAGACTTTATTGGGATTGTGAAGCCAGACCCAACTATTTTCTTTGTAGTTGTGTGTTCCGATCTTGCCCTATTCTTTCATATTGAGTACTATCTTCTCTAAGATTTGCTCGAGATTGATTCCCCGATAGGCAAGATAAAAAGTAATCACAAACAACTTCGTCTCATCGTTTGTGATTCCACAATATCTTGTTTAGATACCATACGATTAAGATTATTGTGAGTTGATTGATATTTCTAGGTCAGTTTCTTCGGGAATATAAGTCCGGTATATCAATTGGTTCATGTTCACCTTAATTTATCAAAATACGGAACAAAGCTCGTACGTTTATCCGTGGGAGACAGATTTATCTATTCAATAAACTTTTCTGTGTGAGACAGATTGGTTTATCAAGTCTTCGACTTTGGGTCGTAGCAACTCTTAGTTGTGGGTGAGATCGGCTAAGGGAATCAAGTGCGTAGAGTCCTGCTGGGATTCAGAGACGTAAGGAGCGCAACTGTACCTTGATCAGTGTGAGATTGGTGAGGGATCAACTACATTCCAGTCCGAAGTTAACTTGGAGTAGGCTAGTGTCTGTAGAATCTTAATACAGTGTGGTGTTCAAATCTGTACTAGGTCCCGGGGTTTTTTGCATTTGCGGTTTCCTCGTTAACAAAACTTCTGGTGTCTGTGTTATTTCTTTTCCGCATTATATTTGTTTATATAATTGAAATATCACAGGTTGTGCGTAAGTTCAATCAATTGTGAATCCAACCTTTGGTTGTTGATTAAATTGATTGACACTTGGATATTGGTTTTTGATACCGTCCAAGTTATTTCTTGTATTCAATCGGGCTCGTAAATTCCTATTTGTTTGATTGCGGATTGAATTGAGAAATTGAGATATAACTCTTTTATATACTTTTCTTAAGATTGAGTCTGAATGTCTAGTTGATTCTCTTGGAAGTATATTGGAGTTAGTCCATACAGATTGCTAAGCGAAATATTGGGTGTGGTTGTTAGACCCCCGCTTTTTCAGATACGTCTTCACGTTCTTCAGGTTTTCAGAGTAATACATGTATGTCTTAACATTCTTAGACTTTCTAGTATAACATAAACGAAGTTGACTCTTGTAATTTTAATTAGGTGACTCTAGTTGAGTTTTGATGCTAAAATATGATAACCAACCTTGACATACCAACGCTTGGTGGGTTCAACCGAGCAATGCTCTAACAGCTTCCTCTTCACTAGGGAAGATTTGGATGAAGCAAAAAGTCTTCTAGATATAATGTCCAGCTTTGGAGATGTTACTGGATAAATGGTCAACTTACAAAAATATTGGATTTATTTCAGACTTCTATCCATTCTAAGCATGGAAAAATAACACCAAAAATTCTGAAAGTCCCATGAATGACTAAAAAATGATCGATATCTATGAACTTTGCTATTTCTTGATAGAACTTTCAAGGAGAACTTCGAACAACTCCTCCAGAAATACTATTTCCCTCTATAAGGCTGGAAGTTGAAACTTGTATCTCTAGTCGGGAATACGTTACTAATTCAGATCTATTCTACAATCCTACACCACTTACCAAATGCAATGCCTTGCTCTCCCCAAATCCATCCTTGGATCAATTAGATAAAATTCAACGTGATTTTTATCGAATAAAGATAAATCCAAATGAAGATGTAGATATTTTAAATCCGGAGAAGCATAATCCAAGTCACATTGTGGTCTAGGAATTAAATTCCTACACCAGTTTAATGTCGTTTTGTTAACTAAAATGGCAAGCCTTCTCATCCAAGAACCGAATCATCTATGGTCACGAATTCTCGAAAGAAAACTATTTCTCTTATTCCCACCCTTTCATAAAGACAAAAAATTCAATATATCATGAACCCGGACCGGTATTCAAAAGAGCCTAGATCTTATTAAAGATAATTTCATATGGCAAGTCAGGAATGGTAAATCTACCAAAATTTGGAATAATAATTGAATTTCTAACTCTACCACCATTCAAAAACCTTTAGATAAAGAAGAATCAATTCCGGAGTTGGTGAGTGATTTATTAACTCAGGATGATACCGCGAGAGTACCAAATTAGATGAGTTATTTCCCATTGTGATAAAAAATACTATCTATTACTCCTCAAATAAATAAAGAAGATACAATAAGATGGAAGCATCACCAGTTAGGCATCTTTTTATTAAAAATGTCTACAACTTTCTTGGAATATCCTGTTATCCCAAGAATTAGATTATTCCTTAAGAAATTGGTTAAAAGATCTCTCCCAACTTTTAGCAGATTGACGACTTATGTACCTCGACTGCCCGGAGTGTTTTCTTTGTAACTCAAACATCTTGGGAATAGAAAAGCATCTTTTCCTAGACTTCCCTTTCTTCAAAGCAATATGGTTCTCACTTTCTTAAGCTTATTTGACATCTACACTTCCCCACGGGGTCAATAGATAGTTGGATTCTTTGGTTGGTTGTTTTGTCCAATGTACTTTTACATCTTAAATAGTATAACTACGATTCTATGGTTTATTTGGAAACATAGATATTAATTTATTTTGGAACAAATAGATAATCTGACATCGCCCGAGACACCAAGTAAGAAACTATATTCCTTAGTAATTGCAACCACTAAGGACACAAAGTCATTGCCCCAAAATCAATTAAGTCATCGTGGTCAACATGGGATACATGTTGGATTATGTTCGTGGATGCATATTGAGGTAGGATCTAGCTGGACATCCTCGGCATTACATGAACAAGCGCATTCATTGAGGGTTGCAAGCAACTGGCTACAATATAATATTCTCTCAAGTGTATCAATAGCCTCGGATTGCAAACAACTAGATGATATTGTTAATAATAGACAAATCAAAATTCCATGACACACGGAAAATATAGTCGACAAAGCTATTTTAATTCTGGCAAATCTTTCACAAGCAAGGTAAAGTTTATCAACAGAAATAATATCACAACTGCAGACTCCACGACAAAGACAACGAGAATTCAAAGCCTTCAACAAAGAGTCCAAAAATCTTCTATTTTATGCAACATGTTTACTTAAAAAGAAATTGATAACCTATTGTATTACATTATTTGATGTAATATGATTATCCTTTTCATGAAAAAAATAATTGAACAATTCTTAAAATAATAAAAATTAACATTTTTCTTATCAATATAAAAATATTCTTTCATCAAGATTATTATTTCTAATAGAGAACCTAATTGATAACTCTAAAACAAACACAAAAAAATGTCACTTGATGCGCCTTAACGTGTATCTCAAATACAAGATAACACGACACATGCTAATACAAAGGCATATACCCCCATTTTTACTTAAGTGAAGATAAAATAAGCTCTAGTTTAAACAACAACAAAGTCCTAATGGCTTCTCATCCCAATCATTTGGATAACATTTTCCGCCGAAATATTTTCTTGATTTGCAAAAAGTAGTACAGTCTTGATCATCTACACATCAGCCTTCTATTACAGTATTACACTCCCAATAGCTTTCTACTACTTCATCATCTGCGAAGCCGCACGAGCATCATTCATTAACAGTTTGTTAAAAATCAAAATTTAATCATGCGCGTGGATAATAACCAATCAAAACAGGGTCACCAGAGACCGTATGAGAAATAATAAAACTACACTAACAACCCCTTATACCAGAAAAAAGAAAACCAAGTATCTAGTGAATGAACTAATCAAACTTTTAAAGTTTTGGAACTAAATGTACCGACCAATAATCCTTCCAGTAGCTTCAATTGAGTAGGAAAACCCATCTAGAAGCAACAAGCATAAGATGAGAGCCACAGCCATTCGAGCCGTGGCGAAATTGGACACCTGTTGCCGCTTTGAGGAACTGCCCATTTTCAAACTTTCTTTCCCTTTTTCTTCTTGCATTGCTGATATTCTTGTGCTCAACTGGGAAAATGACAAGATGTTTGTATGGATGTCACAGGTGTCTCGCCCTTCACTGGTGAAGGTATCCGCTCTTTCGCCCCGGTAAAGGCTATATCTAGTGCGGTTTCACGTAAACACACTAAATACTTAGACAAGTGTGTTTCGCATGGCCATAGCTTGGGTGTCCTAACTTTCTCTACCTTAGGGGAACTTGGTGAAGATACTTTGTGTTTTTTCGAGCGTCTGAAGAATTGTTTAGTTAATAACGACGCTAGTAGTAATTTTGGTGGTTTTATTTTTTATAAATTAGGCATTGCTATTCAAAAGGGTGTTGGAGCCCAGCTTGTTGCTAGGTTGCCAACCAAAAGCTTTATCTAAAATTTTAACAGATGATATACTACTTAGGATTAATTATAAGATGATTTAGGAGAATTAGAGGTTAAGGTAGCAGATGTAGAGACAAGGAAAAAGATATCTTATTAGAGAGAGTAGCAATTGTAATACATAGGTTTCTGTATATACATAAAAAAGGGAAACTAGATGGACCGCACATCCATGGGTCGTAGGCCCTGTAACACTCCCCCTTGTGCGGTTCAATAACAAAACTTTATACATAGTGCTTCATATATAATGCTTTGAATGTAATTTTTCAGATGTCGTTCTCTCCTTGATGACTTGTGCCGAAATCAATTTCCTTACTAAAACTTTGACAAGGAAAAACCTAGTGGGATAATACCTTGGTACAACTCTTCACATGTAGTACTTCACATGTTGTCTCGTACTTTACATGTAGTTCATCACATGCATTACGATCTTCAAAGATCTACGAGTCTAAGATAATTGTCTCGTTAAAACTTCTTCAGGCTAACCCTGAGGGACAAAACCTGAACTAAATAAAAAGAGTACAATATTAAGTAAACTTAGAACATAGTTGGATGCATATACATTGCCTCATTAAAAACCTTGACAAGGAAAACCCAGTGGGACAAAACCTTGACGAAGGGGAGAGAGTACAACGTGACAAATGCAAGTAAAGGTGATCTGTTGCAGATGATCACTTTTCTTCGTTGCTTCACAACTCCTAAGGCAAAAAATCCTCGTGGGAAAGACAATAGCCTTAGTTGGGAAATTAATTCATGGTGTTTGTTGTTGTATCATTAAAAACCTTGCCGAGCAACAAAACCCTATGGGAAAAAGTAACCTCAGTGAAGGAAAAGAGTTCAACACACCATTAGATGCTTCCACTGATGTCAGACAATTTTCATTAGTCTAATATAGTCAAAAGGAGTTTATCACATATTACTTTGGTGATTTGAATGTTTATAAGACCTTGTTGTTGATTCTGGAAGTTACGTTGCTTAACCGATTATCGCGTTTTATTTCTTTGATTCAGATATTTTCAGTAATATCAACATGATCTTTATGTCTTCAACGTTCAACATACTTGATGTTTTTAGTGTTGTCTCATTAAAAACCTTGTCGAGTGAAAAACCCTTTGGGAAAAATTATTCTCGATCGAAGGGAAAAAGAGTACAACACATCTTCAATTTCGAAGTAAAATATGTCGACATCATATCGTTGGATCCTCCCCCTGATGTCGGCATCTCCCCCTGATTACTTTCAGAGTTGTCCCACACAGTTTCTTTAGTCATGTACTTTTCGAAACTGAATATCGGTAATAACCTAGGAAATAATCTTTCACATCTCCCTCTGATTATTTTAGTTGGATAAGAGATTATTGTTCCTTCATAATCAACAACTTTTGGATTGCACTTTCATTAGCATTCCTTTTAATGTCTTTGTAGGGATAATATAAATTTATGTCAATGGTTACTTTTAAGTACATGATTACATTCACTATACCATTACAATGATGTTGCGTTGGCGCTGAGCTATATCTAGCTAACAAGTTCACTGAAGATGTAAATTTTAATCGAGTTCATTATTATACTAAGTACAACAATGCGTCTATTGTACTTAGATATGGGAATTTCATCTCCCAAGACATATTCGTCATCTTCCTTTAGACGAAATGGTCACTTACTTACATGTGAACCTCGACTAATCATGGGAGTGCTATCAGGATGCATGTCTTTGTTAAATTGCCTGACAACTTTAGACATATGCAAACTGGTGGAATAATATCCCACAAGCTCAGTACTCGGTCGAGCTTTCCCTAGATTTTTCATCTCAAATTCGGATTTTAAATAGCTTTTAAGGTCTCTTATTACATCAAGAGTACCCATAATATCCGTATCGTCGACATAAATAGCTAAAATTCCAAATTAGGAACTTTCTTGTGAATAAGCAAGAAAAAATAACTTATTTGTCTATCCCCTCCAAATCAAATAGCCACTTAGACGGGTATACCACTTTCGCCTGATTGCTTCAATCTATAAGTGAACGTTCTATCTAATTGTAAATGCACTATGTGGTTTAGAGTTCCTTTATTTGGGAAACAAAAGTCTGTCATGTACTTTTGTAAATATCTTCTATCTCTTGATTCTTTCAGAGATATGTAACAACCATATACAAATGCTGCATTTCAAGTCCTTTTGAAATTACCAAGCTAACTGAGTATCGGAACTCTATAACGTTCATTACAAGAGAACAATTCCAAGGCTTTGTGAGAAACCTTGCGCCACAAGGTGAGTCTTTGTACTTTAAGACTACTTTCTTCTCATTATGCTTTATGAAAAATTAATTATGTATGTCCAATAGGCTTTACACTTGGTTGGTTAGCACTACCACACCAAATACCCGTACATTTGCCAAAGAACTAAGTTCCACCTGGATTGTGTAGGCCAAATATGCTATTTATTTGAAATTAATCAAAATAAAGCATGGTTCGATCTCATTGCTCTACTTATGGAACAACTATTTACGGATTATATCATCACTTTGTGCACGCATGATCCTTCCATTGACTCTGTGCATTCTCATAATCCGTCTGGATTTCATTGTTCTCTAGAATCATTTTAAACTTCGGAGCGTCCTCCGCATTTGATTCATGGACATAGTGGAGACAATCAAATGAGATGATTTCATTAATGATACAAATTAGGTCGTGCCTTACTCATCTACTTCCTTTCTAGGTGAGAATTGATCGAACTTGGTGGTCTCTCCATCTCCCTTTATGGAGCCACAGCCTTAACTACACTTCCACCAAGTGTAGTTGCAACACCTTAGTCTATGGTGTACCCCATACGAGGATTTATAACCTTGCGGGAATATTTGAAGGCGGTATGTGTGATCTTGTCACTTTAGCGACATCGACACGTACATTCTCGAAAATCGATTATTCTTTGTCACTTCACATTTACATTTGTGGAGTACAAGAATCAATATGAGACACAAGTGGGAACACACCACGACAATTCATGTCGTTCCGTTAGAAAATAATTTTTCTTATCTCCCCTAACGACGGGAAGACTGTCTTATTAAAGTGATAACCTCGCAAATCTAGTAGTAAGAGATCACCACAAAGGTTTTAAAATGCGGATAATTGTTGAGATTAAATATACAACAAAATTACTTAATCATTTTCGTGACCCATCATAGTACGATGTGGACTCGTAATGGCACATATATAGTGCAACCAAAAATGCGTAAGAACACAAATGTCGGCTTAAATTCGATTTACCAACCGGGTGCGCGAAAAAGGTTGACTAATATTGGGTTCTACAAAAATTAAGTAAAGATGCGCGTAATATTGCATATCCCCAAAGCAATAAAAGGTAGGTTGGTACGCATAACCTATTCCTTAGACACCATCCGTAACCTTTGATGGTAGCTGCGAGACCATTGGGTATAAGATGCTCTATATTGATCCTATTAAACATGAAATATTCATCAAGTCCTTTTGATGTAAATTCTCTAGCATTAACAAAGGTGGTTAGCCTTTGCACTTTGCATTGTGTAATATGTGCTAGGAGTTTTCAAACGCAAATTTCTTGGGAACTATAACTAGTCCAAAATGTCAAAACATTCACTCGATCCATCAGGTCACTTTAATGGTCCGCATTCTACATGAATATTTTTCTAAAGTTCACTTTGTTTTCTTTGTAATATGGAATTTTTACCATTCGCATCTTAGGATGGTCTCGATCCTGTTTTTATCAAGACTTTGTAAAAATGAGTGATATGCTTTCTTACCTAAAAGCATAATGGGATGGGGGGTTGTGCATCTAGTAATTTAGAAAACACTTATTGAGAGATATGTCTTCACTTTGCATTCTGTCAATCTTTTTCCCATTTTCGTTTACTCAAATAAAGTGATATTTGTATGAGTTCTTTCAAAACAATCATCATGTCACAACCAAAGTTTCTTTATGGTTATGCCCAAAGCATGTATGAGTTAGTTTCCAACATTTCATCTCGAAGTCAATATGATTCAATAATCCAAATATTATAGTGAATTACATTGCACTAGATTGACTCATTAGTTTCTCTAAAATATATTTCCTTCCAAATATATTAGAGACTATAAAAGATGCAATCAATTATATTCTCATCATTTTGATGTTCCACATGATATCCATTTGCACGGTTACTTTGGAATTTAACAAGGTGTGATTATCTCTTGGTACATATAGAGATTTTGCGACATCTTTGTTCTATCTTGAAAAAAATTGAGCAGTGCTGCGCTCGATAAGATAGTCAATTGGCCAGACAAAGTTCTTGTTGCCATTAAAGTTGATGTGAAAATTGGTTGTTACTATGATACACATACACATTATATTGTATATACCAACACCTATGACCAAGGTGCATTTCCAACTCTTTTATTTATGATGGGAGCTAGAATTACATTTTAGCCGATCCATGTTCAATTGATACATATACTTTGGTGTCATTACTCGCTAGGGAAAAATAATAATATTTTTTTTCGCATGATATATATGTCCCTTTTTACATGTTTTATATGAGTCGGTAGGTCTAACCTCATTACTTTGGGGTTCTTTCCATTTTCAATTTTGCTACATTTAGCTTAATTTGAGAAATTTCTTTATCTCAATAGGCCAAGAGAATCTCACTACACATGTCAACCACTTACTTTAGGTTGAATATATTACTAAAGATAATTCTCTTGTTATCATACTTCAACATATACCTAATTCGTTAGTATTATGGATGAAGTAGAGAAATGAAAATTTTATGACTCATATCATCTTTTGTGAGTTCTTCCACAAAAATTGGAAAACATGTGATTTTATTTGAACGTATGTTTTGAAACTGTTGACAGATTAATAGTCGAGCAAGTGGATACATTCCACGGAACATTCAAAAAATTTGGGAAAATATCAAGTATCCAATAATGGTGCTCAAGTACTTATAAGCCCCAAGTGAATACATTGGACTTGAGTTGGTACAACCAATTAAACAAAATACACCATTCAACTATATCCAATATCATATTCAAGAGAACAAATAACATTAAGACCAAAATTCTTAATGATTGAGATCAATAAAAATAATTTAAATTGACCGTTTATATGTTTGTTGACTTATTTTAAGACAAAAATAAACAAAACTAGGCATATTCTAAAAACAAATAAATAAGCCTAGCGAGTAAATAAGCCTAGCGTATAAAAACTCGCGTTATAGTTACATACCTCAAAATTTGGTTCCCACCATATATATTATATACACAAATCCGAGAATGGGCTTAGTCGCGCAACGTCCACCGGACTTAACAGGCGCATCTGTCCGCAATGTGAATGGAATGGGCCGGAACAGAGTGTAACAACAAAGACACCGGCACAAAACTTTGAATTGTTCCTCGGTCGGACATGATTGGGTGGGGCTGGGACCGATTGGGTGGATCGGACTGTTGGGTGGACCCGAGATGGGTTACAGTGGACCTGGTTGGTCCGAACCTGACCGGACCGGCCGGTTGGACCTTTTCTTGTTTTCACAGATCGTAACTTCTCCTTCTCCCCGTGAGAAACGCGAAGACTCTAGCGGATCCCAAATAACAAAAAGACCATCATTAGGATTAACGATTAAAGAATATGATTAATCAAAGTAATCTCAAATTACACGATTAAGTTAGATTAATTAATCAAAGTAATTCCTTATTAGTAATTTGATTAGTACCAAAATAATCAAAATTATGAACAATACCAAAAATAATAAATCAAAATAATTCCTAATTAGATCAAATCAAAACAAACCCAACTTAACTTGAAAAATATAATTAAATCCAACTTAGCTTGATGATGATCGCTGCATTGATTGTAAATCCAAACTTTTTTTTTTTTTTTAACAACTTGTGATTATCATCCATGTATAAATTTTTTTTTTCAACCGATCCAATTTAGCTCTACGGTATAACATCGTGCATGATAACGTGATTTAGGAGAATTAGAGATGAAGGTAGAAGATGTAGAGACAAGGAAAAAGATATCTTATTAGAGAGACTAGCAATTGTAATACATAGGTTTCGTATATACATAAAAAGGGAAGCTAGATGGACCGCACATCCATGGGCCGTAGGCCACGTAACATAAGAAGATTTTTGCTTATTTCTTATGGAATTTTTTAGGATATTAAAAACAAAACTAGTCAAAAAAAACCAAGGTGACCAAACTTGTGGTACAAAAAATCCAGCCATATTACTTTTAATAAATGAAAACCATTTGATTAAAAAGTGGCACAAAAACCCCAGGTCAAATAATAATAAGTAAATTTAGTTTTTGTTATTTTTTAAAAAGCCAAACATACCCTTTACCTTCTTTCTTCTTCTTCTCCAATTTCTTTTTCTCTTTTCTTCTTTCTTCGTCTCCTTCTCTTCGCACCACAATCACCACCAAAGAGCACCAATAGATCCCCACGAACACCAAAGAGCAACACCTCCGTGGTGGTTTAGGGTTGTCGGTCTTCATCTCGAGGAGCCGTTGTTGAATCGATTATTGAAATCGGACTTCACAGAAAAGGTAAATCAATTAGGGATTTCATCGATTAGGCATTTCGTCGATCTCGTTTTTCTTTCTCTTTTCTTTCTCGTTCACCACCAATTTTCTGTGGTGATTTTTTTATTAAATCTCAATGGTTTGTTAGAATGGGTTTTAACATAAATTGAAGTTAGGGTTTGTAGTGAATATGTGTTTCAGATTTGATTGAGAAGCTGAGAGGAATTGATTTGTGCAGATTGGTGTTGCTGCTGTGAAATTGAAATGGGTTTTGTAGTTGAGTTCGAATTACGGAACCGATGATTAAATTGCTCGATCCTGGGGTGTATTGATGAACATGATTGCACCGAACCCGAAATGCAATTGTGAATGGTATGTTTTGTTATGGTGATTCATGGATAGTTGTTATGGCTAATGGTCATGCAGCTTATCGTTGTTGGTGCTTGGGTAATTGTGTTGCAAGGATAAAGCCGAAATGGCGTGTTCAAGTTACAAGATGAATAGATGTATGCCTAGGTTGTGTGTTGTGAATTGCAGGAATACATGGAGTCAGAAATTGAATTGCATTGAGAAGATGCATTGATGTTGATTGCAATTGCAGAGAGAACTGGAGCCGTGAGACCGCAGATTCCAGATGGAGGTTTTGTGATGATCTTTGTGTAGAGGGTGGTATCTCGTGGTTGAGTTATCTCGTGGTGACCGAAGTTCACTGGTATCTCAAATGTTATGAAGCAATGGACTTCGATAAGTCACCTAATGCACTCAAACAAAGTCAGTAGTAGGAGATGGTTCTTGGCATGGATCGAGGCCATAAAGAGATACCAAATGACAATGGAATGTTTTGTGCACTGGTATTGAAGCTTGAGTTCGGGGTTGAGCTTAAACCGCAGTGGAAAGAGGTGACCGAGTCGCAGTGGTGCTTTTGGTACCGAATATGAGTACAAGCAACACTGAGTTAAGAAACCTAATTAGGTTTCATCAAGTTTTGGTGAAACCAATTTTGGTTTCATCATTGAAGCCGTGTTGGTGAAATGACAATATGTGGAAAAATGATGAAACCTAATTAGGTTTCATCTAGTTTTGGTGAAACCAATTTTGGTTTCTTCATTTTTTATTTTTGGTTTCATCATTTTTCTGTTTGGTTTCATCATTTTTTTCTGTTTGGTTTCATCATTTTTCTGTTTGGTTTCATCATTTTTTTTTCCGGGCTGGTGGTGGTGGTCGGCGATAATGGTGCTGTTGCTGCTGGTGGTGGTTGGCGACAGTGGTGGTCTGTGGTGGTGGTGGCGGTGTCGCGGTGGTGTTTTTCGGGGATGGTGGTGGTGGCGATGTATTGGTTGGCGGTGGTGGTGGTGGTGGTGGCGAGGTGGTAGTGGTGGTTGGCGGCGACGGCGACGCGGTGGTAATTATCGGTGGTGGTGGCGCGGTGGTAATTATCGATGGTGGTGGCGCGGTGGTGGTTGGCGGCGGCGGCGGCTCGGTGGTGGTTGGCGTTGGCGGTGGTCAGTGGTGGCGGCACAATGGTGGTTCTGCTGGTGGGGTTATTTTGTGGTGGTGATTGTTGGGGTGATTTAAAATTAAAGGTGGGGTTGTTTTTATTTTTATTGGGGTGATTTAAACTAGACAGTTTATGTTAAATGGGGTTTTTGTGAACAATTTGTTTTGTTGGGGTTTTTGTACATGGATAGTGACACCTTTGGTGTTATAACCCGCGCGCCGAATCCTTAATTAAATTAGCCAGATTTTTCAGGTTTAGGTCATTAAAAAAGTACCAACAGTCAACCGATACATGAATGTGTCAAACTCTTGCTTCGGGGCCAAAACAAAAAAAAAATAAAAATTAGAAAAAAAATTAAATACTCTTACCTACTCTTGCCCTTTTTGGTTAAAACATTTGTCGGTAAATTTTTAAATGGCTAGCTCCCATTTACTAAAAAGAAATACACACCGATTTGTTTATCAGGAAATCAGGACATGATTCTGTGGACTAAACTGATATCAAGCGAAAGAGATTGAAGTCTATTTATATCTTCAGAAAAGGGAAGCCTAATGCATATTCATCCATGCACCCAAAAAGTGTAAAGAAAAATAAAAAAAGATAAAACACCCATGAATCATGAGAAATCATGAGAAGAAATCAGAAAAGGCAAAACATTATTAATAATTACAAAAAAAATATTAAGAAATAATCTAATAATTACAAAGATTAGATATCATCAAATTCTTTAAAATTCTCTAAAGTTAAAAAAGCAATATCTTCCCTAATTGCCATAGATTTTGGTTTGACTACCAAGCTAGATGCCATAATTAGCTTTTGTTATTCCATGACAGAGACTTGAAAGACACTGATAGAAGAAAGAATTAGCAAGGCATGTAAGTCTTTGATTTGTTTTGTTAATCTTGTTTGTGTTATTGTTTTTTCTTGATAGAGTTTCGGGTAACAGAGAAGAAACATTGTTTTTGTATTCGGGTCTTAATGTTTTTGTTAATTTTTGTCTTAATCATATGCGTATCATTTGATTAGGGTCATGATGTTTTTTATTCCGCCGCACTTGCCCACATGAAAACACAGAACTCACTTTTAGACGGCAGCAGGCAGCTTGAAGTTCCAAATAAGTTGATCCGGGCAACATGGAGGTGATTCAACCAACACCTTATCAAGCAAAAAAAAAATCAAAAGGGTACTGGTGCTCAGCTTGTTGCCAGGCTACTTCATTACCGCGTAACTGCGCACTTTTTAGTTTTAGGTTACAGCCCTCGTTCCCACCTTGGCACAAATGACAAGTAGATCCACACTTATCAGCAACCAACTTTAATCATGATAAAAGAAACTTTTTCTCGCAACAACTTCACCCCTACACGGCTACACCAATACTCCTGCCAAAATGCGAAACTCCTTTTCCTCCTCCACAGTCCACCCCATCATGGCCATGGGTGTGAAACACTGCTGGTTACTATTGAAAAAGAGTAATCTCACAGATTGGGTACTACTAAATCAAAGTTGTTACGTTTTCCAACTCAGAAATTGACATCCAGATAGTCGATTACACCCAAAAGCATGATGTAGTTGCATGCAGCTTGCCAGTTCCTCATAGCTGTGGCCTGTGGGCCTATGAAAACGATTTTTTAGTGGGAGATGGGAAACGCATATAAAGAACCTTAGTGATGACGGATTGGATAAAGAGAAAAAGGTGGACAACACTCTTCAAGAATAAAATGAGGAAAATCTGCTTACCTAAGACCAAAATCTATGACCGGAAAAGAGGACTAAGAATGGGATCCTCCAAGGACCTTTGAATAAACATGATTAGTACTTGGTTTTCTTTTTCTTCTTTTAGTGATGATTCTACTAGTGTCTCAGCCTATACTCCCAATACAAGCATACTGTACGACCAAATCTGACGAAATCTACCATGTACAACAAGGATCATAATATAGCAGTGTAAAATTTAGTGCAAGTTTCTTTTATAAGCATTTCCTTGACGTATACTGCCCCGTTTCTGGAAAAAGAGGTACTTTCACTTTTTCATTTTAACCTAAAAATAGTCCAAATTGAAAAAGTGAAAATAACACTTTTCCAGAAACGGAAGGAGTAGTTCTCTAAAGAAACAGAACCACCACTAACAGTGAATCTCCTTCTCATGATTCCAAACAAGTTGGAAGCATCTTCCGTTCGACAGGCTTTACTATCATTTCTTATATCCCCTTGTTCACATGGCCTATGTAACAATATCTTGTATGTCACATATTATCACTGACTCACTGCCGAGGCCTCGATTTTCTTCTCATTAGTAAACTTAGAAACCTCCCTACCACTCTCACCTTTTCCATGTTTGCTCGCTAAATAAATTGTTATGAATTGAATTAGTAATGAGTACACCGTACAAACCTCAAAAGAACCCAAAGAAATGCTTCTCACAAATCACAATGGATAGTAAGAAGCCCAAACATAAAGTAAGAACAGTGGTTGTAAATGCCGCCCACAACATTGAAGGCCCACATACAACAAATGACTCTAAACCTGTAATCTCGAAAATTTGAAACCCAAACCCAAGAAGAGCCACAAATGGAAAAGACCATCCCAAATACCAGAACTCTGATTCTATCTCCATTCCGCTTCTTTCACAGGAAAAACTCCAACATAAAACCCATCGCTACAACTTTCATCAAATAAACAAGTACCATTGGTGGATGAAATCAGTGATTTTAGAGAGTATTGACTGAGAGAAGAAGAACAAAAAATGGATGGACCAGAAAGAACACCACTAAACAACACCCCAATAATGAGTGCAAGATGAACCCATGTTTTCTCTTGAATGAAGCTGCAACTTTGAGACCCCTCCACCATCATCATTTGCACCACTATCTTCAAACCTCAGAACGATCAACCACCATTAAAACAAGTCTATAAGAATTAAGATAAATTTACTCAAGGTTTTGACTGATATGATGCTGAAAATGAAAGGAAAAAAGACGAAGAAAAAAGCACAACACCATTAAGCTAAGGATGGAAAGAAACCCACCTTTAAAACCCAAATAAACCTAGATCTAAAGCTGCAACTTTAAAATCTAAGATTAGAACTCCAAAGCAAAGAAACTTTTAAGACTAACCTGTTTAGAACTGATCTTAAAAACCTAATTTAAGCAGGGAAATTTTTAAATGTTTGAGTTTCCAGCTTTAGGAGAAAGGTTGCTAGAGTAGAGTAGAGAGAAGAGAGGTAAAAAATTTCATACTCATTGTATAACATATGATTATTATTTTTCTGGAAAAGAGGCAAAAAAACCTCAGTCACTAGATTGATTAAACTGATACTCATAAATTTGAGCATCATTGGCAGTTACAAGATTATACAATTCCTAATATAAAGTTGCTGAAGGATTGCTACTAATCCCTCATTTTTCCATGTGTTTTGTATAGCGTGTCTCGTTACAAAAAGTAGCTATATTGGCTGCCTTGACAATATTGTCTAGTAGTTAATAAAAAAGATGTTACTTTGAAATTAATAGGTACTTGGTTCAATTTTAAAGTTTTCACTAACATTATATCTATTTTGTGTAGCATTTGCATATCTTCCCATCAGCAGCTGAAGAGTTGGGCTTGAATCGCTTTAGAAGATTATGTTATATCCACTCCATTCGGTTGCCCGTTGGAAAACTGC
The DNA here is from genome assembly GCA_023531295.1 of Papaver armeniacum. Taxonomy (NCBI): domain Eukaryota; kingdom Viridiplantae; phylum Streptophyta; class Magnoliopsida; order Ranunculales; family Papaveraceae; genus Papaver; species Papaver armeniacum. The sequence continues at coordinate 236,039 of JAJJWW010007029.1, read as the reverse complement.
ATCTGCTCCTTTCTCCTCAAGTTGTTCTCTTGTGGAGCAATTAACATGAGATCCCCTTGCTTCAATTGTTTTACCTGCATAGTTGATGAGTGCTAAATAGTGCATATTTATACACCTTTTTATTGGCATTTTACTCATCTTTTGTGCTCAAGAATTAGATATTATCACATATTCTGTATTTTCCGTGTTTTCAAGAATAAATATTTGTATTAATTAATTTTGTGTTTTTAGGTAATAAATAAAACTCGGAGAAATTGAGGAGCCAAAAGAGCGAAGAATTGGAGTCGAGCATCTATGGAGCAGATAGCCAAAGCCCGCGCGCGAATCAGTTGCAACCCAACAAGGAAGACATGGGCTAGAGCTACCCATGACCCGGATCCGAACCCGCTCATCCCGAGCCGTTGAGATCTCGCCCAGATGCATCCTACGGTCGCTCCTTCGCTCACATCTATTTATCGATGCTCCCGCTCAACACCAGAACTGCCTATATCCTTAGCCGTTAAGATCTTCACCCGCTAAATCCGATGGTCGCTTCGCGTTACTCATCAAATCTCGCTGCCTCCTCTCCACAGCAAAACACCCTAACCCTATACCCATCGAGCAAAACTCATTTTCTTCTCCATCTTCTCTTTCCCCTCACCCCGACAATTTGCAGAGACCTATCTCCTCTTCTTCTCCAGCTCCTGAGCCATCACCATCATCTCCTTACCCTGCCGCCTCCATCACCACCTCCATCTCTTCCTGACACAGCAACAACCTTCCCTGCTACAGCCGCACCACCTCTCTAGGTCTAGGTTTTCTCTCTCTTAGCTTCTCCAACCCTAAAAGCTAACTTAGAGAAAACTAGAGCTAGGGTTTCACCAATCAATCGACGCATGGAGTAGATGAAGGCGATTGACAGAAGAGAGAGTGGATTGAGCGACGTGGGTGAGAGTATTTTATTTTTAATTTCAATTTTTGAATTAAATTAGGGTTTGGGGAACTGCATGTATAAATAGAATGAGGGGTGTGTGAAAAACTCATGCCTGGGTTAGCCAGTGTATCAATTAGGGTTTAATTTGTAGTTTAATTGTTTATTTTGATGTTTTAATTTAGTTTGTTAGGGTTTCAATGAAACCCTAATTCAATGTTGTGTTTAAACCCTGTTGAAGTGTTCTTGAGTGCTTAATGTATCAGATAACTTCAATTCTAGCATCCAATACTCTTCTCTCACAATGCATGCCAAGTATACATTGTAGTTAGGTAATACTTGTGTTGTGTATGCTGCAGCTCAAGCTTTAGAATTAATTGCTAATTCTCTTGACTAGTTGTACTTAATTAGACAACTAGTGATCTAGGTTAGTACCTTAGCTGTTAAATGAAGAATCACTAGGTGAAACTCCTTAGATAGGTGGTAGAATTGACACACTACCCTTGACTGTCATAGGAACAAGAAGCTTCCAATGAGTTGACACATAACATGAGTTAGTGGTGGAATTGATAATCCCAGCACCCATTTATTTGCACTATTTGTATTTCATTTATTTTCACTGTCATAACATTCAATCAGCCGTATCGGCAAAACCATAATTGTGTTATCTTCACTGGAATTCAGTTTAGGAAGCCATTAGATCAATCAGAGCACCACAAGTCTCTGTGGTTCGACCCGTACTTGCCACGTCTCCGATAGACGCCGTGCACTTGCGGTTTATAACAAGTAGGCACATAAATACATACACATTTCCAGGCCTACCAATAGTCAATCAAAGTTAGTCATATTCCTGACGTACTTAAAGGGAAATTCATTTATAGAGCAATTGAGATTCTCATACTCATACAAGTAATTTCCTTATCAAGTTCTCTTTCTATGATTCTTAGGTTTTCATCCTTCATTGGATTATAACCTAGCGATTGCATTTCACTATAGTCCGGACTGTTTATATACATCATATTGTTGATGAATCTTATAGTTGTTTGGCTTTCTTTTCGCTATTTTGTTGTTTTTACTGAAAGGTAGATTCACATCTAGCTTTCCAAACGTGCCAAATGATTACACTACAAAATTCTGGCCATTGGACTACACATTCACCTCTATCTCTATCACAGAACCATTTGTTAAGCCAATCATGAAAATCATTACGCTTATCAATAACATAATTCATTTCAAAGTTTAAATGCATCCATACCTGTTTTGCAAAATTGCGTTTTTAGAAAGAGATGAGTTAGTGACTCTTATTCTCCCTTACATAGACTACATTTTGTATCTATATTTGGTAGAATAACAAAACGTCTCATACCTGTAGGCAGAATTGAATACGCCGCTTTCGAGACAAACATCTTTATGGAGGGTGTTACTTTATAAGCTTACATATTCTACTCCATTCCACAGTTATATTACCACTACTATTTATTACATGATAAAGGGATTTAACAAAGAACATACCTTTATTGTTTAAGTTCCAATGGGTACATATCTTATCTCTGTCATGTCTTGGGATATGGATTTTTTTATCTTCTCTACTATTTCTTGGTCAAAACAAGTAGTTAAGTTTATGATCATCACATTCAGTGTATTTTTGAATAGATGGTGCACCTTAATCAAACTTTCAGTACCATTCGTTAGCTTTAAAATGGGTACAATGGTATCAGGGATCCATTTGTATTCCTAGATATCATTTAGTTTTCCATTTCATACTTTCCAATCACAATTTTCTTTTATCAGTTTGACACCACTTTGTATGTCTTTCCAAACCCAACTTTCCCCATCCTTGGGCTTATTTTTTATGTGTAAAATGTCATTGTTTGGATAATACTCTGCTTTTAAATTTTTTGCAGAAAGCGAATCTGGATTCTCTTTCAGATTCCATCTTATCTTGGCTATCATAGCCATATTGAAGTTTTTCATGTTTTGAATTTCCAAACCTCCTTCCTATAGAGGTTTGCAAACTGGTTTCCAGCCTTTTAAGTAAACGCCTTTTTTTCTTTTCTTATTTTTTCCATTTTCATCTTTCCCCCACCAGAAATCCCGTTGTAGATTTGATAAAATTTTATAAATCTTTTTCGGGATTTTGAAACAGTTCATTTGATAAACTGCGAGGGAGGAGGTCATATTGTTAACCATAACAGTTCTTCCCGCGGTATTCATTTGGATACCTCTCAAAGTTTGAAGTCTACTTTTCATCTTTAATATAAGTGGTTCAAAGCTTTTAACATTTGATTTGTTTGTAAACAAACTGTGGAGCCCCTAGATATCTATCATGTAAAGGTATAGATTTCAATCCAAGTATTCCTTTCACTTTATTTTTTTTATGTCAGGATCGGTTTTTGGGATGAAACACACTCCTGATTTTTTGAGGTTTATCAATTGCCCAGAAGACATACCAAAGTCTCTAAAAAGTTTAACTAGATTGTGGCAAGTTTGCGCATTTTCCTTTCCAAAGATGATACAGTTATCCGTAAATATCAAATGACTGACTGGAGGGGCATGTCTGGAGATTTTTATACCTTTTATTTGTCTCACACTTTCATCCTTTAGATTGGTCCTGGACAAAGATTCGATACATATGAGAAATAGGTATGGAGACAAGGGATCTCCACATCTCAAACCTCTTGTTGGCTTATAAAACTAAATAGGAGATCCATTAAGAAGTACTGAAAGAGAAGTACTAGAAATGCATTGGTTTACCAGTTGACACCATTTGTCAGAAAAACCTAGTTTTCTCATTATTTCCATTAGGAAGTCCCATTCGACCCTATCGAATGCCTTTGACATATCGATTTTAATTCCCATGAGGCCTTTCTTAGATCTAGTTTTCCTCACTTTGTATATAATTTCATGTGTTACTGTTATATTGTCAGAGATTTGGCGGCCTTGAATGAAGGAAGACTGAAAAAGACTCATTATTTAAAGTAACCTTTTCATCCCATTCGCCATAAATTTAGAAATAACTTTAACTTTATAACTAGTGTTACTCAAAGCTATTGGACTGAATTCTGCCGCAGTAGTAGGATTTATTATTTTTGGTATTAAGGAAATAAACGAAGTGTTTAGTTGTTTACCCAAGAAACCACTTTTGAAAAAAGTTTAAACCATACACACAAGATCCTTACCAATTGTTGCCCAATTTTTTTGGAAAAAGGGGCGGAAAACCATCAGGTCCCGGACTTTTATCCGGTTCCATTGAAAATAAATCTTTCTTAATTTCCCCTTCAGTAGGAATAGAGCATAGCTCACTGTTTTCATTATCAGTTATACAATTAGGGATCTGGTCAATCATCTTCTTTTCAATAATTGGTTTCACAGTCGTTGCAATACTCCTAAAGTGTTCAGTTATACAAGCCGATATTTCTTGCCTAGAATTTAGCCAGTTTCCTTCGCTATCCTTAAGAGTTTCTATCCTATTTCTTATAAACCTCTTTTTAGCTTTACTATGGAAATATTTAGTATTTATATCTCCTAAAACTAGGTTTTGGTCTCAACTCTTATCTTTCCAGAATTGTACAACATATGAGCGACAATATTGATGGTGATTTCTTTCGGGTTTCTTAACCATAAGAAAATTCCGTGGACATCTTAGATTCATCTGCTAATCTTCTCATCTTTTGATAGCAATATGATTTCTTTATTCAATATTGTTTCTGGTAATTAAATCATTGAGAGTAATTCCTATTTTATTTATTTATTTTGAGGATTTCCTTTTTTGATTTTGGGTAACAATTTTTTTCCAAATAATTTATCCACATTCCTGAAATACTTTCTTTGTTAGTATCATGATGTGTTACTTCAAATGTAATTGATACATCATTACACGTAGTTTTCATATATATAGCCACTTTTAATTATCCATCGTTACACACAGGTTAAGTTGACCGAACCAGACTAATCATGTGTAGATTGGTTTCTTTTTCATTGTTCGTTTTATCATTGATTTAACTTTATTATTTCTTGATATCCACAATATCCATTTTAGTTTATTCAACATCGTTAGTTTCTTTTGATGGTTTCTCACTATGGTACAAACATAAACCCAATGATGGTCATAGTCACACCATAATCAAAACAATTCAATTCAATTTCTTTTAGTATATAAATAGATTTTCACGGACTATACTGCAATTCAATCATAAATTACCCCTTCACTAGTCATGAAGTAATGATCTTATACCCTATTCCCTTCCATACAATTCAGTTTTTGTTGGTGCATTTTTTCTAATTTTAGCTTCAGTAAAGTTTCTATCATGACTTTTTGTCATATTTCACTGCAAGATTTTTTGATATCAATACCTAATGAATTCTCGGTTCACAATTCAAACCTTTGTTTTGCACTTTGTGCAACTCTAATTAGTATTGCTGTATTAATTTTCATGTTTATTTAATCTTTCCATGTTAACCGTTATTTTATTCTTTTACATGGTATTACATTCCAAAAATTCTCCCAAAAAATCTATAATTAGCCTTATTATAATGAAGAAGCAACTGATATGGAAGTGTCTTAACCAAGGATTGCAACTAGAGATAGACTTTGTAGATTTGTGAATAACATTGAAACTGTTTGTCCTTTATGTGGTAACTATGATGAATGTAAGCACCATTTGTTCATACAATGTGATGCGGCTAAAAGGATTTTGGTTTGCAGTGGATAACAACTTAGCTGATTCCTTACATTTTGTGGATTACAATGACTAGTTAAAGAATTTGTTTATGTCTAAAAACTTTGGTAAAACTGCAATCCAGCTAAATATCTGGTTTGTGGCTTGCATTTTATGGCAATCTGGAAATTAAGGTATTACATCATAGACCGGGAAACATCTTTATCTATTGATGTGAATAGCCAGTCACCTTGTCAAACTATCTCTTGGTGCCGACATATAAATCATGATGTCAAAATAAATTTTGATGTTTCTTTTGTTAATGATAAGAAGACTTTCTTTCCCATCCTTTGAAAATGCTAGGGATTCATTCGAATCCCCAATTTCACCTCTGTCTTTATCTCCTAAAAATTCAGTCACTGCTGCTTCTCCTAATCAAGAGAAACAAATTTGCATTGCATCCAATTTTCAAACTCCTTTAGCTCAGCCAAATTCTGCTTTCAAAATATCTGTTTCAGATTTTTTATCTTCTTCTTTATCGGAAAATCATTGCTCCATACCATCGATGGATGGGGAATTTTTGAAAATTGATCAATATGGGTCTAATATCATAGACAACAGAGTTCGGCCAAATGCCTATCTACCGATTCCATTCCCAGGTCTAAGCCATTTGAAGCAACAAGATGAGACACATGTACTGATCGTAAATCCAATTTTTTTTTCGTTTGTTTGTTGTTTGCTTAACTCAATTTCAATCATCCAATTTTAATTGCATATCCTAACCATCCGATGAGCACGAAAGTGCGACGCATTTTCACCCATAAATACATTAGCTGTGACTCATTTTATCACTAATAAACTTGTTTGTAGGAGTTTTTTTGAAATAAGCTCTTATGGAGAAAGTTGCTCGAAAAGTGGTTTTTGTACCCCGAAGGACACATGTTATTCGGACTCTCAGTTTTGGATAAGGGGCACCTCAATAACTAAGGGGCATCTCAACGGATAAGGGACACCTTCCTTACTATTTACACCACATAAGGCAAGTGCTAAAGGGACACCCTTACAGGATTAGGGGGAGGTCATCTTCAACCTTTTGAATTATGAAATTTGGCGGAAAATATGTTTTCAAGGAACATAATTAGGGTTCGATAATTGAAGGTGTTATAACGAGATTAAAAGGCTGAAATTGCATGGGTATGATCTTCTCGGCTAAAATGTGAGCCGGTAAGCTTCTCTGTTTGATTTGAATTGGTTAGAATCGTTGATGTGCAAACCAAACCGGTCACATGCATATTTAGGGTTCGATATTTGAAAGTGTTTGAGAGAGATTCAATGGATGGAATCGTTTGTGCTGACTTGTATGATCTAAACAGAGATGGTAATGGCTTTTGATTGGTCTTAAATTGGATGAAATCGTGGACTTGAAGAAACACAGTGATATGCTATTCTCGGGTTCACATGCGTGTTTCTCTGGATCGTGTTGGCTGAATATCTTTCACAGTTTGGTTAGTTTGGGCCTGTTATGATTGACTAAAGCTGGTAATCGGGTTGAATTCGAAAACAAAGGAAGTTTCCATGTAGATTCTATAAAACAGGGAATTAATGCGGTTTTCTCATGAAAACAGATTTTGGAGTATGCTCGAGATTATTAGATGAAGATTGGCGTGTGTTTATCACTCTGCTAGGCGTTTACAAAACCATCAGACGCATGAAAGAGAGAAACTGGGAAGCAAATCCCGTAACAGGGAAAGAAAAATGAAGAAAATATTTTCTCTTTACTGTCGAAGATTTGGAGTAACTGCACAGAGATTTGATGCGCCTGTTAAGTTTAAATAGGGTGCTGGCATTCCAAAGGAGGGGTATCGAGAATTTGGGGCAGTGACTGAGCGTAAAATAGGAAGTTGCAGAGTGAATCATCACCTTCAGGAAGAACAAGCCACGAAGAACATAACACTGCAAACTGCAGTTGTTATTTCTAGTGTCTTATTTTTCCAATATCCTAGCGTCTTAAATTTTCAGATCTTTGTAACAGTCCATTTGTAACAAATAACTTCAGTTTACAACAATTATTGTAACAGTGACTTTTGTAACGCCACTACAGCGTTGCGATTCATTGTATTATTAGTTTTCTTCAATAAAAACACCATTTGAGCTATGGATTATCTTTTTGAGTGTGTTTTCATCATGAGAAGCTAAACCCTAGACACCGGGTCGACGGAGGAAAGCTTCAACTTCATACATGGGTGAATTTATTTTATTCTTTTTTATGACTTTTGCATTTATTTTAAATTGTTTTATGATTTGAAAAAATTAGTTATCATTTTATTAGATGAGTCATGCTTGCTTAGATGTTTGATGTCCCATGCTTACGATTTATAACTAATATTTGGAGAATCTACTTTGGCAAAATAAGAGTCGATGTTGTTTTATTTGTTGAGCGATAATTGCTGAATTGAACCTATTGATATGAATGCGGTGGAATCCTAGGCCCAGTAACTCTCTCTTTTGTTTATTATTTTCTTTCAAACTTTAAATTTAATCTCAACAAAGTCCGAGTGAACGACAACCTAATTACTACAATAACAATTAAAAATCATATCACCATCCTGTTTAATCTTGATTTTACAACTATAAGTTTTTGCTTAGAATTTTTATACAAGTTTATGTCTATTTCTTAACCTGCACTCTCAATTAGTTTGAACTACTTTTTAAGACCAATAATCCCTTTGTCACTTTGTCTGTCTCTGATCCTTAGTTCTACCTCCTTTGCTTGAAATGAAAATCTTATATTGGAATGTGCAAGGATGCAGAAATCCCTTGACTCAAAATCACTTAGCAAACCTGATTAATACAAAAAAACCTGAAATACTATTTCTTTCAGAAACCAAAAATCAAACACAATTTGTTAAATCATTAATATCATCATTTCCTAATTATCATATAGTTGACCCTATAGGTACATCAGGGGGCTTGTTATAGCTTGTATTGATGGGTTTTACTTTGAAGTAGTTCAGTGGAATATCAACATGATTAATATTATTGTTAAATCAGCTTTTGATACTAAGCAATGGGCTCTAAAATGCTTTTATGGTAGTCCTTATCCCTCTAACAGAAATATAGCTTGGGATTTCTTAAAAGAGATAAGTGTACAAATAATTAGGAGAAAAATGCCATGGATAGTGCTAGGAGATTTTAACATGATCTTTAACCAATCTCGAAAGTTAGGAGGTTTACCTTTCAATAAATCTAACACTGATTATTATTACAACATTTTAGAGAGAGATGGCATATATGATTTAGGTTTCTTTGGTTGATTACACTTGGGTTAAGAGAAGGCAATCAAAACACTCAGGAAAGACTAAACAAAGCAGTAATTAATGCATATTGGCACTCCCAATTCCCTAATGCTTCCCTGAGACACCTTGTAGCTATAGGCTCTGACCATTTCCCTATTATGCTTCATATTGATAACATAACAACTAAACTTGAACGGGTCTTTAAGTTTTATGACACTAGGTTAGAGGAAAGTTCCTCTATTCAAGTAATCAAAGAAACATGGAAAAATCATAATGCAGAAGATATCCCTCAAAGCTTAGTCACAAACTTGAACACTCTAGGAACTAACTTATTGGAATGGAAAATAAATATCTTTGGGTTACCTCAAAGAAGATTAAAAAACTTCTTAAAGATATTGAAAGACTAAAAGCAAGTAGATATAATGAGCATCAACAGAAAAAATTAAAAGAAAAATTTAATAGGATTAGAACTTCTATATGATACCCAAAAAAGCCACAACAAAGCAACAATCTAGGGATAACATTATTGAGTTAGGTGAAAGGAACACTAGATATTTCCATACAATTACCTTGTGAAGAAGAAAATGAAACAACATAGAGAGTATGCTTAATACCCAGAATGTGGTTACTAGAAATAGAACTGAGATTAGTACAATCCTTACTAATTATTTTCAAACTCTTTTTACGGAAACATCCTCAGAACAACATACATATGACCAACTGTTTAAATATATTACACCAGTCCTTTCCTTTCAAGACAATTCTAGTATTATGATCCCCTTACTAAGGAGGAAGTCTTTTTAGTTTTAAAAAACATGAAACCTAATAAATCCCCAGGACCTGATGGGTTCCCAGTAAGTTTTTCTTACACAACTGGGATACAGTAGGTACTCAAGTCACTTTGAGCGTCCAAAACTTCTTCTTAAATAAGAAAATGCATCCTGAATTAAATATGACTCGTCTTTTTTTAATTCATAAGGTGAAACAACCAAAATACCCAGCCAATTTAGGCCAATAGGGATGTGTAGTACTGTTTATAAAGTAATAGCAAAGATTATAGCTAATAGAATTAAACCCTTTTTGGAAAAAATAATCTCTCCCCTTTAGTCAGCCTTTTTTCCTTTTAGACTGATTTATGATAATATATTAGTAGCATATGAAATCGTACACTCCTTTAAAAATAGGAAAGCAAGAACTGGTGGCTTAGGTTTAAAAATAGACATGTCTAAGGCCTTTTATAGAGTCAACTTGAGTTTTCTTCTTGCAACCTTAACTTCTTTTGGTTTCAATAAAGATGTTTGTTTGCTGATAGAGCAATGTATTTCAACAACTACTATTTCTGTTCTCTTGAATGGCTTTCCTGGTGAGGCTTTCAACCCCTCTAGAGGCTTGCACCAAGGAGATCCTCTCTCACCATACTTATTCATTATATGTATGGAGATTTTTTCTAGATTTCTTCTTCATCAAGAAAGTAAGAAAATCTTACATGAGGTCAAGATAACTCCAAAAAGTGAACCAGTCTCCCATCTCTTCTTTGTAGATGATTGCATCCTCTTTGTAAAAGATGATCTTGTAGAATGTAGGAATTTACTTGACACTATAAATTTTTTTAGTAAAGCCTCTGGTTAGATGATTAACTTTGAAAAGTCTGGGGTGTTTTTGGTAGAAATTAAGGTGGCACCAAAACATCAGAGAATGATGTCAAAACTCCTGAAAATAAAACACATAAGCCTTAAAGACCCTTATCTAAGAGCTTCAATATTTATGGATAAAATAAAAACCCTTGCACAAATTTTAGAAAGAATGAAACAAAATCCAAAGGATGGAAATGATTAGTTCTTTCTCAACCTAGCAGATCTGTATTAAATAGAGCAGTTTTATCTAGTATACCTACTTACCATATGGGATGTTCTATCCTACCCATAAAGATAACCAACAAAATTAATGCAATACAGAGAGATTTTTGGTGGGGGAAGGAAACAAGAAGAAAAAGTTTTTACCCTAAGGCATGGCCAAGCCTATGCAAACCTATTCAGAAAGGGGGACTAGGTTTTAAGGATGCTCATAAATTCAATCTTGCAATGCATGCTAAACTAGCTTGGAGGTTAGTTAAGGAACCAGATGCTCTTTGGGTCAAAACTATGGGTTCTAGATATTTTCGAACAATCCAACCTCTTAGAGCTAAAGCTAAAACTAATGGCTATTGGACTTGGAACTGTATAAGTCAAGGATTAGAACTTACCAATAAATATAGTATCTGGGAAGTTGGAAATGGACAAGATATTAGTATTTGGAATGACAAATGGATACATGGATTAACCGAAACCTTAGAAAGCTTTCGCACCACACAAAATAATCACATTACCTTAGTCTCAGACCTAATAGATGAGGAAACTAGTTCTTGGAATCTTGACATCATAAACTCAATTTTTCCTGATGGTATTGCCTCTAAGATTAGGAAAATTTACCTCTTTAAAGATAAGAATCACATTCTTAAGAAAGATCAACTAAGATGGACCTTAACTAAATCAGGGGACTACACAATGAAATATCTATATGACAAACTGAATGAAACTGGTATTGATATAGTTAGTCCAATTTTCCGACTCTTTTTGGATAGCTTATTATGGAAACTAGATATATCTCAAAGAATAAAACTTTTCTATGGAAGTTCCTTCAAAATGCTTTATCTACCAACTCTAAACTGTGTGGAATGGTGAGAGATGTCGAACCTCATTGTACCATGTGTGGAACTGAAATTGAAACTACTGAACATCTCTTATTACAATGCCCTTATTACACTACCCTTATGCTAAATAAATCTGGAATTCATCTCCTAATCCCATCTCTCTTAACATAGTTTGCTCAAGTACATTTTTAGAACTTTGTAAGGATTGGATGAATAACCCTAGAAAAGAGATTGCTCTAGAACTAATGCTTACTAAAATGTGGATCATTTGGAAGGAAATATGCAACAGGGTTTTCGAAATCAAATCAATACCAACTAAGACCTTGGCTTTAAAAATACAAGGACATGTTGATTTCTGGTCAAAAAGAAGTAGTACACAGGACAAATCAAAAAACAGCATAAGAAAACTCAATCTCCAGTTTGGCAGGCACCTCTAAAGGACACTCTTAAAACTAATGTTGATGCTGCTTGAATCTCTAACATTCTACCTTCAAGTTATGCTATAATTCTAAGAGATGATGCAGAAAATTCAGGAAGAGGAAAAGCAGGACAATCAACAACCCCAGACCCACAAAAAGTGGAGGCTTTAGGAGTGCCACATGCATCTATTTGGGTGTAGGAGAAAGGACTGGAAAACTTTAGCATTGAAGAAGGCCGTGAAAATCTCTTCAATTACATTCAAGGAAATAAATCTGACATCTCTTGGCGTTCCAAAGCCTACTTAGATGAAGCAGACAAAGTGGTTTACTTATGCAACAATTTTTTGAGTTTTCATTTCGTTCCAAAACTAGGAAACATGATGGCAGACACTTTAGCAAAGTTTGTTAGGTCTTTAAATTCAACTGTTTCATGGGAAAACATCCCTCCTTCTTGTATTAAACATCAGCTATCAGTAGATAATAAATCTAATATAAAAAAATCCACTTGTGGATCAATATTAGATGGCTCTACTTCTTTTATACCTCAAGCTAAAAAAAAAAAAAAAAAAAAAAAAAAATCTACCATTGGTATAAGACTAATACTTAGAAAACTTACAGTAGGAAACTTAAAGGTGCAAAGGGGATATAATTTACTAAACGTTTAAGTTTTAACGCAGCAAAAAACCGGCAATACAAAACTCCCTTAAAAGTGTGAGAGCCGGGTGCTACTGCTCACTCGTTAATATTTTTAGGGTATAAATTAAAATAAAACCTGGTTTTTGTCGAAACAAATCATAATCATCGTTGAGGCCCGCACACACTCCATTGTGGCACAGCAGAGCTCTCATCCTCCTCCCTGCAGGCAGGCAAACCAGTAAGAAGATCGATCCTTCTCTTTTCACTTATAAATAAGATTAGGGTCTGGTCTCGTTTTGTTTGTTGTATTTTTCGTTCTTATTGTTCGGATCTTACTTAGTTTACCATTTGATTTCATCATATTCGAGTTTAATTTTAATCCCTTAGAGCTGGGTGCGTGGGCTTCATGTTTTCTGATTTTTTTGATTTTTCTGGGATAATTATCTAGGGTTTTGTTTGAAGAATTGGTGCTTTTTAAAGTTTCCTAAAATTAGGGATCTACTTTTATGACACCGGAATATATATACTTAAAAAATGTCACTAAAAAATCAGAAGAAGAAGAACACAATCAAAATCAGATGGCACTAAAAAATGTCACAAAAATGCTATCCTGGAGGTGGTTTTCCAATGGCACTAGAAGCGGTGTTACCAATAATAGATTTGAGAATGTAAGAATGTTAGGCTTATTAGTGTTATTACTATCCTGGTTCATCTTTTCCAAGTCAAAAAAAGATTCTTACTCTTATTGTTGTTGCACTCAGATTTGGGATTCTAAATTGCTAGATTTTTGTGTACGGCTTGAGCAGGCTACTGAGGAAGCAAACCAACTCAGGGATGAATATAATACTATCTGTGTAAGCCCCTTCCTTCGATTCCCATTTGCTTAATTTATTTCCTTTTGCTTTCTACTCTTAGGAATTCTCTAGGAGGATTGAGCAGCCAGCTAATTCACCTATGTGTAATACCAATATGCATGGATGCGTGACACTACACTACATTGCATTTGCAGGCCATAAAAAGGAGATTTCTTAGGGATCAACGCATATGGTTGGGGTTAATTTGCAGTCTTACTGCTGACATAGGTGTGCAGTTTAAATTTATCTCGCAAAGGAGAAAAGCCGTCAAAGAAAAAGAATCGCAATTGTCAGCTATTCGTACCAAAAAACAAGAGTTACAGTTTCGTCGGGCAAGTATATTTTAGTCGGGCGTGAGCTTACTTTAAGTTATGTGAGTTTACTACTCCCCCGTCCCAAATTAGTTGCTTAATTAGGATTTTGCAAAAATATAATATACTTGTTTTTAGTTCCTTCTTGATAATCATGAAATTTTAGGGAAAAATATGGAATTTTTTTGGTACGTTTTTGCTAAAAAAACCCTGTGTATGCAATTAAAGCGGGACAGATGGATTATTATTATTAGCTACGTGAAGGAAGTATTCACTGGAATCTCTGACGATATAAGTTGCATGTAATGTGGGGATATAGATCTCCTAGCTTTACCTTCGCTATGTATGCATATGTACGTATGGTGTGCTCCGTTTAAACTAATAATGCTCCTTTAATCTATGTACATTAGTATTCTTAACGACTCCAAGTTAACTTGTATTTTTTTAAGATTTTTGACGAAATCCTGTTGATGTGATGAGCAAAGAAACTTTAAACTCCTTTTGACTTTTATATGTTCACTTTAGTCGTTTTATATGCTTAGATGTTTGAGTCATGTGTAGAGCAGTATAAACCAATTCCCTTTTAAGCCATGATAACAGCAATGACTTTTTAGTTTTGTTCAAGGAGGATGTGGAATAAAGAAATACATCAGCTGCCTAGAGTTCTTGGACATGCTCTAGGGAAGTGAAGTCAGTAGTCAGTAGAAGGTTGTTGGTTTATTGGCCGCTGTCCCAGTGATGGGTTTGCTAATTTATGATTTGTTAATCTTGTTATGTTTTTGTTTTTTTTTCTTGATAGAATTTTGGTCCTTTTGGTAACAGAGAGCCACCAAAGAAGAAACATTGTTTTTTGTTAGGGTCCTAATGTTTTTGTTAATTAGTGAATGACCACTTTCTTTAATCATATGCATATCATTTGATTAGGGTCATAATGTCTTGTTATTCAGCCACACTTGCCCACATTACAAAAACTCACTTTTTTAGATGGCAGCTTGAGGTTCAAAATGAGCTTATCCGGGCAACACAGAGATGGTTCAACCAACACAGAGTAATCTGACAGATTGGGATACTACTAAATCAAAGTAGTTACGTTTTCCAACTGGGAATTTGACATCCAGATGGTCGACTACACCGAAAGCATGATGCTGCACGCAGCTTGCCGGTTTCTCACAGCTGTGGCCTGTGGCCGTGGGCCTATCACAAAGATTTTTCAGTAGGAGATGGGAAACGCATATATACAAGAAAGCATTGGAAAGACGTTAGTCATGAAGGATCAAATAAAGAGAAAAAGGGGCGCCAACACTCTCAAGTATAAAAAGAGAAAATCTCTGCTTACCTAAGACCTAAATCTATGACCGGAAAAGAGGACTAAGAATGGGATCCTCCAAGGACCTTTGAATAAACATGATTAGTACCTTGTTCTCTTTTTCTTCATTTAGTGGCGATTCTACTAGTGTCACAGCCCATAGTATACGCAGAATATAAGCATGCTGTACGACGAAATCTACAACAAGAATCATAATACAGTAGTGTAAATTTCAGTGCAAGTTTTCTTTTATAAGCATTTCCTTGACATAATTCTCTAAAGAAACGGAACCACTGACAGTGAATCTCCCTCTCATGATTTCAAACAAGTTGGAAGCGTCTTCCGTCCGACCGGCTTTAATCAAGCCGTTAATCAGTGTATTGTAAGTAACTAAGTCTGGTTTCAATCCCTTTACTATCATTTCCAACACAATCTCAAATCCCCTTGTAACCATTGCCTGTTCACACAGCCCATGTAACAATATATTGTATGTCACCACTGAGGCCTCAATTTTCTTCTCATTCATCGACTTAAAAACCTCCCAGGCTCTCTCACTTTTTCCATGTTTGTACAGCATATGAAAGACAGTGTTCATGGTAATTTCGTTCGGGTTTTTTAACCACAAGAAAATCCCGTATCCATCTTCGAGTTGATCCCGTTTACTTAACCAGTAAATCAACTTGTTCCAAGCACGAATGTTGATTACAATGTTCGAATGTCGTATGTACTCGATTAGCTCCAGAACTTCATTACTTTGCCCTTGCTTCATTAGTCCATTGAGACATGTTACATAACTAGCCTCATTGATTTCAATTCCTCCTGTAATCATAAATCTCAATAAAGAATAAGCCTCCTGCCCTTCACCCAAATCACTATAGTACTTGATAAATAAGTTGAAGCTAATTGAATCTGGTTCCAACCCAAGTATATGCATCCTCCCAACAACTCCTAGAGCTTCTTTTACTTGTTTTCGGTCCAAAAATGCTTTGATTATTGTATTGTATGTGTACGTATTCGGTGGCTCGACGGTTTTGTTCATTTCCATGCACTCCAAAACCCTGAATACTTCATCAAATTTTTCCGATAGACATAAAGATTTCACTACGGCGCTATACGTAACAACGTCCGGATAAATACCTTCTAACTGCATCTTCGAGAAAAGTTTCCACAGAGCGTCTTCTTGACCCATTTCGCCAAGCTTGTTGATTAGCACATTGTAGCAGAACAGGTCCGGTTTGCAGTTGTGGTTGGACATTTCATGGAACATGTCAAGAGCTAGGCCGTACATTTTGGAATCGCACAGAATTTGTATCAACACGGTAAATAAAACTGTATCAGGTTCATGGGATTCTCTCATGAATGTAAACAGCTCATGGGCTTCGGAAGCATAGCCGGAGTCACCGAGAAATTTGATGAACGTCGTGTATGTAACAATATCCGGTGACGGACCTTGTTTGAGTATTTGAGATAGGACTTGCAAAGTCGGAGAAGATAGCTTTGTCACTCTCGTTTGTACGTTCATGGGTTTCTCTTGGTTGACCAGTTGTACTCTGATTGAGTTCGGAACCTTTATATTCCATGGAAATTTGAACTTGAACACTAATGGTGGAAGTATAGAGTGTATGATTTTTGGAACTCTAAGAGAATTGAAAGTTAACAAAGGGTTCTCAAATTGGATGATGGAACTGTTCTTCCCCGCCAAATGGAATTCTAGTGAGGAAATGGGTGACTTGGGAACCAAATACAGGCTTCTTGAATAAACTCCAATGGATATAGAGGAAGGCAATTCTACCATTTCATCTCAATGTACAACTTACCGAAAACGTAATCTAAGCTCGGAGAGATTACAATTGTTTGACAGAACATTATCAACAAATCCTGTAAGGAATTGTAAGGTGGAAGGTTCATTGTTTTTGTATCTGTTTCATAGCAGCCTTTAACATTTTATCCATGCACTTTGTAGCTAAGTGATATAGAGACCAGAGTACCCAAAAGGTTCTGCTACTTGGTCTGTCTAAATATTAATGTTGGGCTTGATTCACTGGTCTACCAAATACTTACGCGAGCAGCGACCTATTTTATGGGCTGCTATATTTTTTTGGAGAGTGCTTGAGCTATGTTCCCTTTTAGGGTGAACTATGATATTAGGCATACATAAAACTTTCCGGGCATACAAAATGATAGTCCCATCTTGGGTGACCTTATAAGGGGTAACCTATGGGTAGCTAAATTACCTATATACCCTTAATACAGAAATCTAAAATCGGTTTTCCAAAAATTCAAAATCGACTTCCCTTAACATCTCTTCTTCTTCCTCCTCTAAATTGAACTCTTCCCCTCCATGAAAAAAAAAATTCATCACCGTGATTAATTGTCGATTCGTAAAAATTTGATTGTCGATTAAACTTAACTACATAATGACTCGTACAAATAAAAGCAGGGACTAGGCAAACCAAATCGTCTTCTAATCCATCTATTGAAGATGAAGGTGTAGAAACTGAAAACAACCACCAATTGAACCAGAATTGAACCAACTGCATCTCCAACTCCGGAAACGAGGATAAGAAAGTAAGTTTTACAAACCCAATCTCCTATTTGTTGTTTTCATCGATTAAATGACGATTCTGAGTGTTAGGTTCTTGCTCAAAATTAAGTTGCGTTTTTAGCCGAACTGTTCTTCACAAAGCTTCCTGTAAGTGTATATGAATAGTTCGGCTTGAAATTTCATGAAATTTCAAGCGAACCTAGTCATAGAAAGAGATGCACGGGGTTCGGCGTATTCGATAATCATAATATGTCTTAGAACCTAGCACATTTACGAGGTTCGGCTATTACGATATTCACAATATGTGCCGAACCAATACAAAATTATTAACCTAGAAATGTACATGATCAAGTTTGGCTTATATTCTACTTATTCAAATAGCCGAACAATGTGTTTCCAACAGGTTCGGCGCTTACAATTTCTAAATATAAGCCGAACCCTAAACATTTTTTCTTCCAGACAGTTCAGTGTAGGGTTCGGCTTGTTAGGACAATTCGAACCAAGCTCTGGTCTACAAGGTAGGTTCGGCTCTTAATAAACACTTTCAGCTAGCCGAACTGTTCATCCAAACTCGCCGAACCTTAGTGAAAAAATACAGACTTTTGATGATTTTAACCTACAAAAGTGAGATTAAACACAAACTCGCCGAACCCCGCGAACAGCCTAAATGACTACAATTCAAGGGTAACTAAATAATCTATACAAATTTTTTTCTCACTTTCCCCTTCTCCTTCTAAAAAAACCTAACTTTTTTTTTTCTCACTCAAAATTTTTTATCTACACAAATTAATAACTAAATAATCCTAAAACTAATCACTAATCAGAATTATTTTAACTAATCATTAGTATTAACACTAATCCTAAAAGGGCAGATTTGCCATTACCAAAAATATTTGGTTAAGGGGCTTCTGATTTTGCTATTTACACTCCTTTTTTGTCTTTACTTGGTATGCCCTAAAAGATTTCTGTATGCCTAAAATCATAGTTCTTTAGGGTAGTGACTGATCCAGGGGTGAGCATGGGCTGGTATGGGTTGGGTTTTACCTCATCCGTGTCTTCGATTCATTATGGATTTCAAATTTGACATCCGCATCCAATCCAATATCCAACGGATTTGCAATCAATAGATGCACGAATAGACGGATTGGGTACGGATAATCCAATCGATTTGTAGTAGTTAAAATTTATAATGAAGAGATAAAACAAACATAAATTATTTCTTATAAAACCTATACATTCTGTATATGTATACATACATAAAAGTGCCACACCACTCCAATCAAATATCTTAAGAGTTCCTAAACTATCTATGTATTTTTTATAACTATATAAATGCCCACAATCTAACGAGTATAGATGTTCAACGGATTTCTATGGTTGTATCCGGCCCAATCCATAATCCGTTGGGTTCAAAAATCCCATCCACATCCAACCATTAGCGAATGGTCCGGATATCCATCAGCAAAAATACGGTTGGTCCCCGTTAAATCCGCAGATTACGAGCCAAATGCTCACCTTTAATAAGGAGATAAGGGGGTGCATCGGCGGAGAAAAAACAAAATTATGTTATACAATAATCAAAACATAGATTTAGGCACTGACTAAATACAACCCACAATCTAACTATTTACCACCCTCTGATATTTCTATAAACCTTTTTAATGTAGGTAGACAAAACTCTCCTTCATCATCTTCCCTCACTGGCACCCAAAATAGACTTAAGACAACGATCTTCATAATCCATCGCGAATTAGTGTTGATGACTTAGTCGTACTACAAATGGAGAGGATATGATATAATAATTGAAAAAGAGGGGGTCTAACAACCACAACCAATATTTCGTTTAGGCAATCTGTATGGACAAACTCCAATATAATTCCAAGAGAATCAACTAGACAGTAAAACTCAATCAATGAAAGTATATCCAAGAGTTATATCTCTGTTTCTCAATGTAATCAGAAAATCAAACATATAGAATCCGTGAGCCTGATAATTATGAGAAACAACTTGAACGGTACCAAAGACCAATGCTCAAGTGTCAATCAATTTGTATCAACAACCAAAGGTTGGATTATCTAATTGATTGAATCACGCACAACCTGTGATATATCAATTATATAAACAAATATAATACGGAAAAGAAATAACACAAACACCAGAGATTTTGTTAACGAGGAAACCGCAAATGCAGAAAAACCCCGGGACCTAGTCCAGATTTGAACAACACACTGTATTAAGCTGCTACAGAGACTAGCCTACTACAAGTTAACTTCGGGCTGGAATGTAGTTGAGACCTAACCTATCAAGGTACAATTACATTCCTTACAACTCTGAATCCCAGCAGGACTATACGCACTTTATTTCCTTAGCTGATCTCACCCACAACTAAGAGTTGCTACGACCCAAATTCGAAGACTTGATAAACCAATCCGTCTCACACAGAAAAGTCTATTGAATAGATAAATTTGTCTCCCACAGAAATACCTATGAGTTTTGTTCCGTCTTTTGATAAACCAAGGTGAACATGAGCCAATTCATACACCACACTTATATTCCCGAATAACAGCCTAGTAATATCAATCACCTCACAAAAATCTTAATTTGTATGGTAGCTAAAAAAGATATTGTGGAATCACAAATGATGAGATGAAGATGTTTGTGATTACTTTTTACCTTGCCTATCGGAGATTAAATCTCGAGCAAATCTTAGAGAAGATAATACTCAATACGATAGAAAACAGTAAGATCAGAACATGCAACCACAGAGAAGATAGTTCGGTCTGGATTTAGAATCCAATGAAGTCTTTAAGTCGTTAACCTATAATGGTTTTAGAAAAACCTAGGTTAAAGGAGAATCGACTCCAGTCGCAACTAGTATCACACATGAGGTGTGGGGATTAGGTTTCCCAGTTGCTAGAGTTCTCCCTTATATAGTCTTAAAATCAGGGTTTGCAATCAATGTTACCTTGGTAACAAAGCATTCAATATTCACCGTTAGATGAAAACCTGATTAGACTCAAGCTAATATCTTTCAATAGTTAGATCGAACTTAGCTTGTTATACACAAATGAAAAGTGACTTCATTTAGATATGGGTAAGCGTATCTAAACGTGTACACCTTGTTGGAATAGTTAACCGAAGTTATCCCTATGAACACTTTGTATCAACCTTATTCATCTTAACCATAACTAGTTCAAATGACTCAAATGAAACTAGTTCTAGAGTTGTTCATTTGTTTATATTCTCATAGAAGTATACAAGACACAATTGAAGCAAATCGATTTTGATTCACTCGAATCAATTCATGAACATTATAGCCACGGTTTGCAAAATATTGCATTACTTATTATATAAATATATTAGTTCATGAACAAACCGATTTTAGAACGTAACCTACTCAAGTATGCAAACGGGTACACATACCTAAGTGGACGGACTTTTGGTTTCGCCATTAACCAACCAGTACGGGTATGCATACTAAGTTCCCGGACTTTCATTAACCAACCAGTACGCATATGGGTATGCATCATATGGTTCCCGGACTTGGAATAACTTGCAACAGTTAGCATAAAAGTACGCATACTGTGCTATATCCAATCATGGTTAATTTGTTCTAAACTCTCATTTCAATCATTGAAACATTCTTGGAAGACGAGAATAAATGTCTCGCACAAACTATTAGCTTCGAAGCAATTTTCAAGTGATCGATAGATCAATACGAAATATTCCGAGTCTACATTAAATGACTGTCTCACACAAATCATGTAAGATGTTACCAGGCGATTTTCACATGATCATCTTTTGACTTTCTTCAATAATATAAGATGAACTTGGTTAAAGCAAAAGCTTACAATGTAAGCGAGTTAAACTCAGCTCGAAATATCAAATGTGTATAATCGAAGTCTATATAGCTATACGACTTTTGTCTCAAATGGGAGATGAAGTAGATATAATTTTGAGTGATAGATGAGTTCAAGTCTCCACATACCTTTTGTTGATGAAGTTCCACAAGCTCCCCTTAGTAGTTCTTCGTATTCAATCGATGAACGCCGTGAAGTCTAAAACTCAACTACAATTTCTATTCTAATCCGAGACTTAGCTATTAGTAGACTAGAAATCAAGACTTATAGTTTTGGCAACTAAACTTGACAAACAAGATTGAGATAGCAACGCTTGCGAGTTCAACCGAGCAGTGTTCTAACAATAATCATAAAGTGGGTTATGACCATTTGATGTATCCATGCTCATTTGATGTATCTAAAATAATTTAGAATTTCAATATATTTGCCAAATTACACGAGAAATAGAGGAAGAGTTTCACCTCAACAGTTGCCTATTCTTCGTGATTGTTATCGGTTTCCTTGAAGAGATGAACGTGCACAAAAAATTCATGATTTTAAAATGATAAAATAATATACGGAGATAATGTAGCAGTATAATTAAGGATATTGAGGATAATAAGTAGACTGCGCTGGATGATAAATATCGTTAAGTTGTACTAACCCAACCACTAATAGTATTACTAGTAAAATCAGATTCGAGGGCCTGGAGATCCAGGGCAAGACTAAGTGAAAAAGATGAAACAATGAATGGTGAGTTTTATTTACCCACGCTGGTAAGGTTTATCATATTTTTTTCAACGGTTGTATTTAATCTTTGTGTGGTTGTATTTAGTCACTGCGTAGATTTACTATATAAAAGAAATCGAATGCTTACAAAAAAAATGTAAAAAAAAATCGAAAGAAGAGAAGAAATTGAAAAAAGAGAACAAAAAAATTCATTGTTACTAGAAAATGATGCATCTTACAAAGAGAATAAACCTCAATTTAGAGGACATAAATAAATGTATTAAAGGTGACATTAAACATTAGAGGAGTAATGGAGTCATGCCCGTTAATACATGTAAACTTATTAAATTATTACACTAGTTGTAGAGGTTATTTGGCCCGTGTAATTATTAATTTTGGTCTTGATGCACTGGTCTACCCAATATATATGGGACCATGCAATGAGCTATTTTAGGGACTGCTGATTTATTTTTTTTGGAGTGCTTTGTTCCTGTTTAGGATGGTAGTGAAAAAAAAGCTATTTCAGGTTTTATGTAAACTACCTTACTATTACCCGTCTAAAATATTTCAGATATTTTCCTTAAGAATGGTTCTATCCTGACAAAAACAATGGAGGAATTCATGTCCTCATATAGTTTATTAGATGAGAAGGCACCAATTCTGCTTTTTTGAGCTTCTTTAGATAATCTATCTACTATAACAAGAACTTCCTATTAAGAAACTTAAACATTGTTGTGAAAGTAAGAAGTAAGAGAAAATAAAGAACAATGAAGGAGAAAATCCTTATTTAATGAGCGAGATATATACACATGCTCAATTTGTAAACCAAGAAAATACTTGGTTTTACCAAGATCTTTTATCTCAAATTCCTTCTGCAAATAAGCAGCAGTTTCAGTGAACTCTTTTAGAGTCCCAACGAGATTTAGATCAACAACGTATATTGCAGTAATAGCAATTTCAGAACTAGACTTCCTAACGAAAACACATGGACAAATAACTATGTTAGTGTATCCCTCTTCTCTGCATGAAAATTTTCTCTTTTTTAGACCTAAGTAAGTTAATGTTTCTTCTTCTTTGCATCTTCTTATCAGTATGCCTCTTTCTCTATAATCATGGTTTAATTAAAAGACTTGTTAATAATCAAGGCTAAGCTTTGATTTGTAAACAATACTTTGTAAAGTTTTGATCAAGTTCATAAAGTTGTCTCTACACTAACTAGACTTTGAAAACTTGTCCTCGATTAAGAAACTTAAATATATATGAATATGGTTATCTTCTTTATATTGTTCAAGCTCTTCATTTTCTTTGTTTTTTCTCTCTCCAAATTTATCTGATTTGTTGTTGGAATAAATAAATCAGGTAAGGTTTGCTCCGGATTGATCTAAGTTTGAAGGGTATGTTTGAAAAAGGGTACCAAAATAACATGTTTTATTATTTATTTTTTGATTCAGTTCTTGATGATGTTGTATGTTATTTTAGGATATGGTTCATATTCTGTATTCCAATTAGATTTGATCTTCTTTATATTTGTTTGTTTGTATGTGCTGGACTCAAGTTTATCATTTTCTGGAATGAACTAGATCCGGAATGAGTACTCTATTGATCTCAAATCAAAGCTAAAATAATATATTAGCGATAGAAGGTCTCACCGGTATGAATCTCGAAGTATTTTTTAAGCTTGTCCAGTGAGATTCAAAGAACCTTGATGGGTGGTTCAAAGTTGAAGTAGTTGTATCAATGGGTTCTTCATCAAAAGTTTGAAAATAGAAGTGGGGTGATGATATTGTATTTATGAGATTCATTTTTTCTCTTTTTTTTTAGTTGTAAAAAATGAAATTAAATGTAATTTTTTGAATAATTTGATATTCTAAATTGATTTTAGAAATAATAAAGTTAATATTTTTCAAGGTAAGAATGATTGACATTGATTAAGATATTTAGAGACATTTTTTTACCTTTACAGGGGAAGTATTTTGTCTTTGAGAAAAAATATTGTAAGAAAAAATGGGTTGTGACTGATAAAATATTTAGGAACAAAAGTTGGTTTTAAAAGCAAAATGAATTGTCTTTGATAAAATAAATAAAATTAGAGACAAAAATAAAAGTTCTCGGAGAGAAAGAATTTTTTTCTCCGAAAATTCTCTCTAAGAATAAATTAGAGACAATTCTTTTTTTTTTCCGGTAATAATTATTAAAGACAAATTAAACTAACATAAAATTTATGTTTTTGAGACAAATTTAGCTTGCCGCGGAATTCACATTTTCGTGACAAAATTATTGCTCGATAATAAATGTTTTTTTTGGGTCGATTATTTTCGCAGACAATTTTATTTTGTTGGTGAAAGAGAATTTTATTGACAATAAATTGTTAATTCCTTTTTCTCGTGATCGTTCGTAATTTTAACGCGAAATATTTTTCCGGAAGGGGTATTTGAGACAACTTCGCGGCACAAAAAATTCATCTCAGAAAATATTTTGAGACAAAAAAAGGGGATTTCCTGAAAAATATTTTGGACACTAAACCAACATTTTCTTGTAATGATCAACAAAGATTCACAGAGCCGATTATACCGCATTCTCCCATATTCCTCTACTCCATAAACAACTCTTTGAAGTTTTATTGATTAAACACTTCCTTGTTTGGAATTATTTGCTTCCAGTATACGAAATCCTTCAGGAAATTTCATACAAATGTCATTATCAAGTGACCCGTACAGATAAGATGTGAGGACATCCATAAGACGTGTATCAAGCTTTTTCAAAGCTGCCAAACTAATAAGAAACCAAATGTGATGGCGTCCATCATTTGAGAGTAAATTTCTTGGTAATCAATACCAGGTCTTTGCGTAAAATCTTGTGCAATGAGTCTAGCTTTGTATCTCAAATTTCATTTTTCTCATATGAATACCCATTTGTATCCGACGGTCTGTATATTTTCAAGAGTTTCAACAATTAGACCAAGAACTTACGTTTATCCAATGTGTTGAACTCTTCTTGGATTTTATCTCTCTACATTGGCCAATCTTTTCTACGTCGACATTCATCTAAAAATTGGTTTTTACTTGTGAGAGAAAATGAATAAAAATAAGAAATTATATGCTCTTTGATCTTCAAGGTGGTTTTTACATTTTATATCCCATAGGTCTCACCGGCCAGGTCATTTTTAAAAGATTCCTCCTATACACATAATCATTATATTGTTTAACAACTCAATATAGTGGTTAGGTTAATAATTTTGATTGACTTGATTAGTGTTTCTGTAAATGAGGGATGTCAACGGTATCATCCTTCTGGATATATTAATTGAATTGTAAGGGTACTCAATTAGTGTGTGGCTGAGCCTTCACATAGTTCCCACCCACTTACTCACCCACCAAAATAAAATTAAATAAAAATCCATACTTTGCAACAATTAGATGTGATTTTAGCTCTCATGTAATGTTGAGAGATCTATCATATACTTCACATTCTAATGCTTTCATCTCAGCAAGAAAAAATTCGTATAGATCACCATATGTAAGACTGATTTCTCCATTTAACAATTGTTTATTAAGCTGCATAACCAAATCATTGAATATTAAATATTTACAACCACATATAAATATCCCCAGTTTCTTTTGAAATATATATGTCTTATCATAGAAAACTTCATGCATATCCCTATTAAATTTTATACGTCCGCAACATGCTACAACACACTGATGGTCTATTTCCCTTATTTTGATGTGCACCTTCTCATGGTCAATTGAACCAATTCTCCCGGTCAAGATTTCACCAATTCTATTACATGTGCCACGAGTGTCGCTCCCTATTATCGTGACATCTTTCCCCTTCAATCCGGCTGCAATTGAACCGATGACATGATGCTCATCATCATCATCTGAACCCGTCTTCCCTCTAAAAATAACATACTAGGTAATTGGTGTATTGATCAATTAATATTAAATCCCACACATATATGAAATAATGAGGAGCAGATTGCAGAGAAGAACAAATAGTGGCGGGGACTGACGTATGTATTGAAACTCTGTTATACAAAGGCTCTTCCGTTTATATAATATAAATTCTCACTGAATTATAATTACTCTGCATCAAAGATTATTATTTTGACTTGTTATATTGTAGCTTGAAATTTGATCATTTCATGATTGAATTTCAGAGATGTCCAATCATAAAGTACTTTTGAGGTTTCAAAATTCATAAAACATGTGAGTATATTTTCTTGGAAACAAGATTGGGATGCCTGTGAAGTTATAATCGGAGATACCCTTTAATTGTTGCAAGGTCATCCTAGTTCACCTGAGTGTACCTCATGATTTCTCAGTGGGTTAAGGTTTCCTAGATCTGTTCTATTCTCGCGAAAGTTCATATTTATTTTCTTTGTCATCAAATGAATGCGAACCTATTGCTACCCTAGCGTAAAATACTGAAAAAATGATGTTGATTTTCAATCCATGATATAGATGAAAGCATACAATGAAAATGAAATTGCAGAGATAAATGAATTAATTAGAGATAATGTTGATCTTATTAGATACTGAAAGGAAAAAGTTCTTGAAGGTAAGGTTCTTAAGGAATGGTCATTTAGGAGCAAACAGATTTGCGATTTCATTGAAAAACTCAATAATGTACACTATTTTAGTTTAGTATATTTAATATGCATATGAATATATACTAACTTAATAATAAATGTCCTCCATACGTTAAAAACACAATGTCTTTATAGACAAGTTTCTTTTTACATATAAGTTCTTGGAAATGAGATATCTTTAAATACAATATAACTTGTATGACGTTTTTTTTTTTTTTTTTTTTTGTGTGCTCCATCTAATGTTTTTTATGAAATTAATCGGTTTAGTTTTTAAACATTTTATTTTTTGAGTAATTCATATAAACGAATACAAATTTGAAATGCTAATTATTTTATTTAAAAAACAAGAAAATAAGTTTTTGAAATAGAAAATAAACTCGATATTGGAAAGTATTTATAGGAGGAAAAAAATTAGAATATTGTTTGGGAAAGGAGATTAATATATCAAAGAAAGTTAAATATTGGAGATTTTAGTTTGCTTTTGAGAAATTTCTGAGACCTTCCACAAACTACAAACTAGAGAAAAGTATAGGAAAAAAATAAGTATAAAATTAGTGTTTACACATATATAAAAATAGTAACTAGTGTTTAAATATAAAAGTTTTAGAATATGTGTTTACTTTCATTCTTAGGCATTACAATTGTTATCACTAAGTGTAACAGTTATTTGAAAAAAATATCAAATCATATATCCAACAACAAAATACAAATCCAAATGGGTATTTGTTATGCATGGGGCCTCCGGGAATTGCTGATTGGCTGAGTTTGTTGTAAAAAATATGTTACAAGACCATTACATACTTCAGAATCCAATGAATTGCAACAATCTCAATTGCCAGTCAATTCCCCTAATAATGATATTTGCTTTTAAGTACAAGTTCAATTTCCCCGGTGCTTCTGTATTACCAATTCATTATGGTGGGGATTGATTGATCTGACATGGATCAAGAAAGCGCATCGATCATCAACTAGTTTTCAGTAAAAAAGACCAAGCATTGGTGGCAAGTTCTAGAATACTCACTCAAATTTATGAAAAAACAATGTCTTCTTACTTTAATTTTGTCACCTCAATATCTATATTTCATTGCACATCTCTCCATTACTATATTTCTCTACTTTTTTATGTAATGGCTTTATAATTAGCTATTTTTGGTATGTATTCCTTGAGAATCTCTACGTGAAATCTCTAGTAAATGGAAAAGATTTCATAAACCCAATATGAACTTTAATTTGTATCACCTGCATGGTTTATTTTGTTTTTTCGTGGCTACGTAAGCAACTCAAAAAGAAAAGTACTCCATGTCCATAGTAGGAGCAAGTTTATCATGTGATTGCTTTTTGCTGTTGGGATCATTTGAATTATCAACCAAAACTTAGTTTTATGGAGACTTGTTGATTGTTCTTATGAACAATAATGGCATTATATGTTAGTCAAGTGATATTTATTGACTTGACTATCTTGATTGTACTGGTACAAATACCTCTCATATATCCCTATGTAATACACCTAAACAATAACTCTTGTAATAATATTTCCTGACATCTTTCATATCTTTCTCATGGTATCATTGAGGTCGGTCCAAGTGAAATTTCCATGGAACAAATTTTTCAAATTTTTTCAACAGAGTTGTGATTCAATCATATCTTCAAATCAAATATCCTTTCTTAATAACAATTTTATGATCTTTATTCAACATATTTTGATACTTTTTACAAATCTTTCTCAATACTTTCAATGCCAAATACTCTTCCATCCAAGAACAATTCAAAAAATCCACAATCAGTTCATAATCCACAACCTATTCAAAAAAGACAACCTGTTTGGAATCAAATGAATGTTGAACATCAATCTTCCACTATTGGTGCTTCTGATAATGGAAATAATACTGGGAATTATTCATATTTTGCTTTACCTTTCAATAATATCGGAAATTTTATTTCACTCAAACTAGATCACACCAGTAATATGTTACGGCGTGATCAATTTGAGTCGGTCTTAATCACAACTGATTTGATTTGTTATGTTAATGGTGAAATATCTGAACCACCTTCTCATGTTGTGGTTAATGGTACTCAATCCATTAATCCTAAATGGATTTATTGGAGGAAAGCAAATCAATTTGTTGTAAGTTGTTTAAAAGTTACTTTAAACCAACAATTGCTGGTGATGTATTTGGTTTGTCCTGTGCTAGAGAGATTTGGTTATCTCTTCAAACAAGTTTTAGATCTCCATTTAGGGCTAGAAGGACTTTACTAATAAATCAGTTATATGGGTCAATTTATGTTTATCTACACAACTTGAAGACCATTGCTGATTCTTTAGCTACTATCAATGAAAGAGTCTCAGATGCTGATTTAATGATGTGTGACCTTAATTTTTAGGAAGGGAATATGATACCTTTGCGATTGCTGCAGAAAATAGAGAAACTATTTATAGTTTTGTTGAAATTAAAGGTAGGTTGCTTACTCATGAACAATGGCTTTCTTTCCAAGATCAAGATAATGGTGATAATTTTGATAATGCAAATCCAGCTTCCTTTTATGGCAGGAATGTTAATAATGGAAGTAGAAATAGCAAAAAAAGAACAAGAACTCCAGGAAAGGTGGAAATACCTCTAAAAATGGTAGTTATTCTTTCAAGAATAAAGGAGTTTATTAGTTCAAACGGAAGATCCTTTGCATATGACTTGAGATATATTTATCTGGAAAGAATCAATAGAGTTGTTACCAAACAGATTTGTTGTTTCTTTACTATTTGGAATACGATCCAAAGGAATTATTCCAGCGCGTGCACTTATTGAATGTCGGAAGCGCAGTGATACAAAAGAAACTAAGTGAACTAGGTTTACTTTCTTGGTTTCAACTATACGAATTTTTGGTTTAGATTTTGTATAGCTTCTTAATTATAAGAGTATTCAATTCTGGACTTGGTCCCGGGGTTTTTCTGCATTTGCGGTTTCCACGTTAACAAAATCTTGTTGTGTCTTATACTTTTCTATTTCCGCAATTATAATTGTTTATTATAATTAAAAGTAAAATACACAAAAGTTAACTCATTATTGCTTGATAGTGATCCTATAGAGTTTGGTTAAGTCCGAACCTATTATCAAGTAATCATTTGTTGTATTTTCTCGATCTCGTATCCATAGACGATCACACAAAGTGTGAATACCGATTTGTCGTATTGTCTCGACTTTTTCCATAGACAATCACTTTCGGTAAAAGGACTTATAGGTGGATAATTTAAAGATTGTGGTGTATTTGGGTACCCTCGTCTTTTCAATAACCTCCCACACGGGCCATGTGCCCCCAAAAGGGATGAACAAGAACCATCTGGCCCGCCAAAATATGCCAACTGATCCACTCGCAGGGTAATATTGGAATCATGATAATTTTAATATGAGAATTGGTCTCTCGAGTAGAAACAAGAGCTGGAGCATGGATGATTTTTATCAAATCGGTCTCTCGATGTATCATGGCCTTATATCCAAAGCCACACAATTTCAGTTCCAATGTGCTATTATCAATCATCGAAAATAAAATAAAACTTAGTTCAACCACAACGTAGTTCAGATTCTGCTGAAAGAGAATCATTCTTTAGCTCAAATATATAGTAGAAACCAAACTTATTAAAATGGCTAACTGGTTCTGACAAAAGAGAATCACCAACAATAGGAAAATATAGGAATAATAACTTCCAGATTCCCTTAACTAGTGGTTTGTTTATCTAATTATAATAATGATTAGAGGAAAACGATAATACAAAAAGAGTGATACAAACTAACGCTACTCTGGGGGGCAAGAACTCAAGCACACAACTTATGGAGGATCTTGGGAACTTGAGTAATTTGGATGCAATTCGCATATGCCTCTTATGGTATTTGGTTAAATTTGGAGAAGTTGTGATAATCATCATTTGAAGAACTCCGACATTGGCCAAGAAGAATTTTACCAAGTCCAGCTTCCCTTTGCACCCAATAAAATTTCGTATTACAACTGACTTTAGATTTGATAGAGAATACTGGGCAATGAATGTACTGTCAAATTATCATCTTCTAGGTTGGTCACACCTATAATTCAAAATCATAAATGGAAACACCAATTTATCAGATAGAGAACATTAATGCGAGCAACACAAATTATTTCTCTGTTAAAGTTGATATATCAATTAGACATGAGTACTTTCCTCAGTGAAGACAATCGATTCTAAAATTGGCGAGAGCTGGAGAAACCACAATAATGTTTCATAGAAGAAAACAAACTCCCATTCGGGTCCCAATAGCCGCAAAATTCCGAACGTACTAAATTACAAAATATAGGAAAATCAGCTAAAACGACATTTGCTGCAGAGAGACCCTATCATTAAGACGAAACAATTTAACCAACACATGAGGGTCAGAACACCATATGACAATATCAAGTTGATTTAACTAATGATACTAATATGGTCTGAACACCATATTAGATACTAGAGTAACTAATGATATCAAGTTGATTTAACTTGCAAAACATAGCTAAACAAGAAAACATTAAAAAGTAACTAATCAAGCATACCCGATAGGAGGAACCAGACATTTTAAGAGCTTCACATTAGAAAGCCTTTTGAAAAAATTGATTAAAGGAACATATATTCTCGCGTTATCCTCCTCCTCATAAATTTCAATATCTGCGTTAACTAGCGACGGGAAGCTATCGAGAACAATTTCTGCCTGAATCTCTGTTCTATAGTTAATGGTCAACAGATTTGGTGCGAAAATCTTCAAGGTGGGGACAAGCAGAGAACCATCTAAAATTGACAAGTGCTTCAGTGTAAGATATGTAACATGTAGAACTTTGAAGTTTTTAAACTGACAGTCGATCAAGATTAACTGTTCTAAGATGGGAAAATTTGAAACTGATAGTAGAATTTGAGGTATCAATTACAACTTGATTCAAAAAGATTTAGATCTAAAAATGTATTTTTAAGTTTTCTTATTCTTTTTCTTATTCATCGATTCAATTGTTATTTTTCCCAGCTTATGAATCTAAGGATGTGACGGAGCTATAGATACTCTAAACACTTGCTTTAATAGTTTGCACACTTTTTTTTTTTTGGTTATTTTGCGTTCCCTCCCCTCCCAAGATCGCTAATTAGCGTTTCCTCCCCAAATAGATTAAAATTAGTGTTTCCTCCCATCGTTAGTTTTTCCATCCACTGTTCGGTTAGCTGAGTCAACATTGATTTACACCTGGAGGAAAGATACACGTGTCCTATAGATTACCCAAAATACCCCTTTTCATGTTAGATTAATTAAACCTAAGTCCCATTTTCGCTGTATTTATAAAAACAAAATCTCTGAAATACCATGAAACCCAATTTCCGCCTGATATCATTCTTATCAATGGTCGGTGTACAACTAAAGTCCTTCTTATCAATGGTCATTAATTGAATCATCTCTAAATAACCTAAATCATATGCCGTTGTCGTTATCACTCCACGGATGGAGGTCAAGCTCCCCAAATTTAGAAGCAACTAGCTTTTTTAAATATCCTTTTGATGGAAAAAGAGTGAAATTGTGGTGCGAGAGAATGATGAGAAAACGAAAAAGGGAAAGAAAAATTGGTTTTCCTCGTGAAGATATGGTTCCAGCAGTGTAGACAGTGATGATGGTTTGACAACAACAAAGTTGGGGGTTCTCATATGGGTCTGTTTTGGGGTTTTGATATGGTACAAAATTGAATTTGAGATAAAATTCTACAGCAAAAGCCCAAGAAGAAATTGATGGCTACGAGATGTTTGATTGTTTTAACGGATGAATTAGATAACTACAGTAGCAGTAACAATGGTGGATTTTATTACTGGGGTTAATTAAAGTTATGGTGTTGATTAATGGTGAAGTTGGTGTTAGATTGATAGGTGTTGTTAGATTCAAGCAGCAACAACATAAAGGTTTTGGGGTTTTCGAATGGATTTGGGTCGTATTTGACCTGAATTGTATGCCGGAAAATTAGATCTGCGTTATTCGATGTTCAAACGAATGATGAATGTATGGGTTTTGAGTTGGTCCGTGTGTTTGGTTAATTTGCATCCGCTGGTGTTAAATGGTGGTGGTGGTGGATAGAAGTTTATGTGATAAAAGAACACCCAGCAACACGAGCAGAAATTGGGGATAACTTAATGGACTAGAAGTGAGTTGAATTGAAGTCATGAATAAGATAATAGAAGCCATGGGTTGTGTGAACTAATTTAAGTTCATTGCCGTCTACAGAGATATCTAAACAAGGTGGCAGAAAAGGCACCAGCGTACTGGCCGGAGAAGGAGAAGAACATGTGGTAATCCTAGAAGGTATTTTTGGAAGATCATGAAAAACATGCATAATCTATGCCACGCATGCACTGGTGCTGACTCAGCTAACCGAACAGTGGATGGAAAAACTAACGACGGGAGGAAGCACTAGTTTTAATCTATTTGGGGAGGAAACGCTAATTAACGATCTTGGGAGGGGAGGAAACACAAAATAGCTCTTTTTTTTTGGAATTATTAATGTGTACATAATTGTACACATGTTTATTATTTATGTGTACATAGATGTACACATGTTATTCATTTTAAAGTCTAAGAAATTAGGGAAAGCACTAATGTGTACATAGTAGTCACACATGCATGTTGTTAGAGCATTGCTCGGTTGAACTCACCAAGCGTTGGTATGTCAAGTTTGGTTGTCATATTTTAGTGAATCAAAATTCATTTAAAGAGTCGATTGATTATATAATAGATTCAACTTCGTATAGGTTAGCTTGAAAGTGTTAGGATATGAGACTTACAAGTATTACATGAAGACTTGAAGAATGTGAAGAAGTATGGAGCTACAAAGACAACATCATCCTTCCTCTTGAGGTTAGTAATATTTGACTTGAACTGTTTCATTCCCTAACGTATCTTTCAAGTCATGCATATTGAAAACATAACTGCGAAGCTGTGTATGATACTCTAGTTAGACATAGTATTAAGGAATACAATACGAGGTTTATTGCTTAACCTTTAAACTTTGTATATAAGACATCGACATGATCATATGAATGCTATTGTGAATGAGTATGAGTATGAGTGAAGATTTCATCCTAGGAAACAATGTTTTACATTCGTTTAAAGGAAGTAAGTTCATAACTTGTTTTGTGAATCGAAAGGGAAATCGCTAGGCTTATTGGTATTGTTATTCATTGAAAATCTATTTTGAATTACCAATATGTGTGTTTATTATAACCGCTCAAAAACTTGTTTATGTATCTTGGTAAAACTATTCACAAGGCCTGACTTATGTATTGGTATGACTTTTATTAGTGAAACCGATCTTAAATAATCACTCAAGATGGTATGATCGATGCCTTGTAAATTGCAACTTTTATCTACTCATTAGGGAACCGATCCTAGTAAGAGGTGCAATAAATTTATAAGAGGGAATCGATCCTTGTAAGAGGTCCAACACGTTTTTAGTAGATGGGGGAACCGATCCTATGGACATGTGCATCCAATTACAGGTAGTTACCATAAGTTGTGGGGAACTGATCCTAGTACCTAGTCAACCGAATTTTGGTAACTAGTGTGACTATGCACAATACTCACATGGAGGTAGAACCGAATTAACTTGTTTTTGTAGAACCGTGAAACCCATGATTGGTGATTTGATAGGATAATCAATCATATAGTTCTTGGAATTCAGACGAACCAATTCTAAACTTGTTTGGAAGTGTGGCAAATCTTTTCCAAGATTGTAACTATGAAAAAGGACTTGCAAAGTAAAGATGTCGACATACTTTGAAAATTTGCAGTAACTCTTATCATTAATTGTTCAAAGATATTCCTTAATAGCTAAAGGAGAATCCTAGGATCGAAATAAGCTGAGAATCTTTTAATTAAGGTTTCTTAGTTTTTGTATGCTATTTAATATCCAGCAATTAAATGCATATCTTTATCAAATAATAATTAGTAATGTGCATTTACTGATTATAGATTTTTCTATTGGGATTTCGGTCAATATTTGGACAGTGCATTTCCAGGAAATATGAAAACCGATTTTGTGTTTTTTGCATATCTTTGAGAATATTCGGTTTTGGAAATTCCTTGGTGTCCAAACTTCC
Organism: Papaver armeniacum; assembly: GCA_023531295.1. Lineage (NCBI taxonomy): Eukaryota > Viridiplantae > Streptophyta > Magnoliopsida > Ranunculales > Papaveraceae > Papaver > Papaver armeniacum. The sequence goes on along the minus strand of JAJJWW010007029.1, from coordinate 201,137 downwards.
TTGTCTATAAATATTGAAGTTTGCATTTCTAGCAAACTAATCCTCAGAGCCAGCAAAAGTACCTAGTTGTGTTGTTACTGGTGGAGCCGCCAATTCGGAGTGGAAATTAACCTAATTAGGCGAAATCTCTTACGACCGCTCAGTTTAAAGACTTCTTTGGGATTGTGAAGCTCTATTAGTACCGTTGGTGGGAAACTAGATAATTGCAGTTTATTATTAGTTTTCGATTGATTTGATTGACTAACGGTTGTTGAACTTTGATTGCACCTAGTTTGTTTATGCTTGAGAATCTTCTCTTCCGATATAAACTACCAAAGTATATATATGGAATCTTAAATATATTTTGGATAAACTACCAAAGTATATATATGTACATTTTCAGAGCAAAGATTGTCAATGTATCGTCGTCTAGGATGCAATTTTGGGAGATTTGTAATCCTACATGGAATGAGTTTTCAGTTAATAATTATACTAACAAGGGATTGCTTCATACACCTCACAACTGTTTTAATGAAGCAAGTGATCTTTTGAAATACTACAGGGTTTATGATTCTGATGGTATTTTTAACAAATATCATATTTTGTCCAAATTTATCTTTGTATACTCTAGTAGAAAACCCTTGAGTAATTCTGGTAATAAAAGAGTAAACAGACTTTTGGACAAAAACATGGAATCAATCCGAAATAAAGATCCAGTCCATGGAAAACCTATTTTCCAAAAGTAAGACCTAGATATAAAATCGGAATTGTTTCCCCATAATTCTCGGTTTCCGATTTTGATAAGATTTCCAAAAACTAGTTATTTCCGATTTTCAACATCAATTCTTCCTATAAAAGATAATCTCTTGTTATGTGTTCAAACATATTGGGGAAGATTGATCAAAATCGTAACTAGGGTTTTTCTTATTTTCGCAAGTATGAGAAAGATGAAATCAATAGAGGAAAACACTGAAACAGACAAGTTTGTCTTGAATCCATTTATTCCTCCCGGAGATATTGAGAAAATCAAGTATCCCCACTTGATTAAAGGGAAGCATGATCTTATAAATTTTGTATATAATACATGTTTTGAAAGATATCAAGCTTTGAAGGGAGTAAGCTTCACTGAAGAAAAGAGATTCGATCCAGATGTTTCAGAAATCAGTTATGTGAAGTTTGTTCAAGACCGAATCTGTGGAAATATGTTCGTATTTGAAAAATATTCACCTGGTATAGTAAGAATCTTTTATGGTAATATTCACAATATTAATCATAAATTAATATATCAGAAAGATGATATCATAAATCATAAATTACAGTGTGAAAGGGAATATGATTACAGATCTGAAATTGAGCACGATAACATTTCAAAACTCATCACTGGTAAAACTGTTGAATGGAAAAAGGGAAATATGCTAACCAAAGACGTACGCTTACACTTAAGGATTTTCGGTAAACTTGTTGTAGCAACTCTCTTTGCTTGTACGAGAGATTCTTCTCTATGGAATAGAGAATTTGCTGAACTTATATACTATCTTCTTGAAGGAAAAAAACGAATTGATATTTTTGGAATAATTATCAATCAAATGATTAAAATCATTGAATCTCTCAATACCACAAGATTTCATAGAAATCTTGGATATCCCTGTCTCATCACCAAGCTGTGTGAAAAAGCAATGAGGGACAGCTCTGGAGATGAGAAAGATACTAAAACTATCTTACAGGGAATTATCAATCGGATGAGTGGAACTCAAAAGGGATCTGGTATCTCATATGATCAAATATATAGTAATGGAGATCTCATGTTCCATATTTTACGTCTTGGGAGAAAATTGGTCTGTATTCAGAAACAATTGGCATTTGCCTATAGAAATGATCCGGAAACCCTTGAAGGAATCCTAATGATCAATAATGAGTTTATAAAAGGAGAACAAGAAGAAGACTCTGAAGAAGATTCTGATGAGCAAACAAATTAAGATTGATTTTTCTTCATGAGATTATAATAGACATTAGTTTTTTTGATTTCTGTCAATAAAGTCTATTATGAATAAAACTATCTTATTATGAATAAAATCATTTGGTTTATAATTTTTCTTGTGATAGTTTATGAGTACATAGCATGTGCTTGAATGCTTTATTTTATTGCTATGTATGTGTATGAGATGTTTGATTTCGGTTTTATTGACCTTAATATTCGATCTCATATGTTGTCAACCCTTATGGTTTGGGTGACTTTTTGGTTTAACAGGATTAAGTTCTATCCCATGTTGGTAGGCTTTATCAGAGGTTCATGAGGGGTTCTGATTGAAACAATATGTGAAAAAGTCACAATATGTTGAATCGTTTGGTTTAGCATAAAAGCATATGTGTTTCGGGGTTTTCAACTTTTGCTTGCAATAGTTAAAAACCGGTTTTCAACCTTTCTCTGGTAAAGGTTGGTTGTTGTTATTCTTTTGTTTTGCATAAGGATGACAACATAATGATATTTCGATATCAGTTCTCCATGGAAAGAAGATGCAAACATATTGGAGAAGAGGATGCGAAATTTGAGGTAACGACTTTGTTAGTTAATCGTTTTCCTGTTTAAGAAAAGCCTGATTTTATTGCGTATATTTATTGCTTTTGCTTAACAAAATTTCGGTACAATTGATGTTGATTCCATTATTTGTGTATGGATGTTTAATTGTGATTCAATTGTTTCCGATTAAGAAAAACTATTGTTATCTTTCGTTATTGTTTGGTATCAATTGTTTAGGCTTACAAAATTTCGGTGCAATTGCGGTGCTATAATGTCTATGTTTGTTTCAATTGCTTCCGGTTAAGATAAATTATTATGCAAGTTGATTTATTTGGTTTGTGTGGGTTGTTTATGGCTTAACAAAAGTGTTTCGGGATCATTTGTTTAGTCCAAGTGATTTCCGGATAAGAGAAACTAAGTTTTTCGGATCTTAATTAGACTTATCAAATGTGAAGGTTTCGATTATTCAAGTCTAACCGAATGCCTTAACAAGAATTACTATTTAACTAACCTAATATTTTTCATGTTTAAAAGGTCTAAGTTATTTTTTGTGAATAATTAGAACCTTATGAGAAAAATAAAGTTAATTCTGATCTTTATTTTGGTCTTATCGAACAAGCGATTGTATTTGTACAATCGGTTTAGCAAAATAACTAAGGTGCTTAGTCGATTTTTGATGTGCTAAACTATTAAGGAAAATTGCTTCGGGCAATTGTTTCCTAGATAACATGTTAAAACCAAATTACTTGTAGTTTCGGTTTGATATTGGTTATCTAAAATGGTGTGTAAAACCCTCGTGCTCAACTCTTATAGGTTTGCAAATTCTCATTGTGAGATTTGTAAGATCCTTTCGGTTTGTCCTTTATTTTTTCGTTTCTTTGTCATTTTGTGACAAAAAGTGGGAGAAATATATGGAGTAAACAAGTGATATTGACTTGTTGTGAGTTGGTATCACTAAGGGAAAGGACATTTGTGCTAAAACGTTTATTTTAACGAAAAGAGTGAAAGCATAGACTAAGGGGGAGTCACATACCTATGATATGTAGTTGAAAATAACAGAGACGTGCGGATTGAAAATCTACCTATCTTACCTTTAGGGGGAGTATTAGATTTGTTATTATAATGTCAGCAGCGGCATTTAAGTATTGAATTTAATGCAGGTTTTGTGCTGTTGAACTTGGAATCAAGCGTATGTGTATAATGAATTTTTGTAATTTGTTTATCCATATGATGTAAGAGTTTTGTCACTAAAATTGAAAAAGGGGGAGATTTTTAGAGCATTGCTCAGTTGAACTCACCAAGCGTTGGTCGTATGTCAAGTTTGGTTGTCATATTTTAGTGAATCAAAACTCATTTAAAGAGTCGCTTGATTATATACTAGAGTCAACTTCGTATAGGTTAGCTTGAAAGTGTTAGGATATGAGACTTACAAGTATTACATGAAGACTTGAAGAATGTGAAGAAGCATGGAGCTACAACGACAACATCATCCTTCCTCTTGAGGTTAGTAATATTTGGCTTGAACGGTTTCATTCCCTAACGTATCTTTCAAGTCGTGCATATTGAAACATAAATGCGAAGCTATGTATGATACTCTAGTTAGACATAGTATTAAGGAATACAATACGAGGTTTATTGCTTAACCATTAAACTTTGTATATAATACATCGACATGATCATATGAATGCTATTGTGATTATGTATGGGTATGAGTGAAGATTTCATCCTAGGAAACAATGTTTTACATTCATTTAAAGGAAGTAAGTTCATAAACTTGTTTTGTGAATCGAAAGGGAAATCGCTAGGCTTATTGGTATTGTTATTCATTGCAAATCTATTTTGAATTACCAATATGTGTGTTTAGTATAACCGCTCATAAACTTGTTTATGTATCTTGGTAAAACTATTCACAAGGCCTGACTTATGTATTGGTATGACTTTTATTAGTGAAACCGATCTTAAGTAATCACTCAAGATGGTATGATCGATGCCTTGTAAATTGCAACTTTTATCTAGTCATTGGGGAACCGATCCTAGTAAGAGGTGCAATAAATTTACAAGAGGGAGTCGATCCTTGTAAGAGGTCCAACATGTTTTTAGTAGATGGGGGAACCGATCCTATGGACATGTGCAGCCAATTACAGGTAGTTACCATAAGTTGTGGGGAACCGATCCTAGTACCTAGTCAACCGAATTTTGGTAACTAGCGTGACTATGCACAGTACTCACATGGAGGTGGAACCGAACTTGTTTTGGTAGAACCGTGAAACCCATGATTGGTGATTTGATAGGATAATCAATCACATAGTTCTTGTAATTCAGACGAACCAATACTAAACTTGTTTGGAAGTGTGTCAACTCGTTTCCAAGATTGTAAGTATGAAAAAGGACTTGCAAAGTAAAGATGTCGACATACTTTGAACATGTGCATTGACTCTTATCATTAATTGTTCAAAGATATTCCTTAATAGCTAAAGGAGAATCCTAGGATCGAAATAAATTGAGAATCTTTTAATTAAGGTTTCTTAGTTATTATATGCTATTTAATCTCCAACAATTAAATGCATATCTTTAGAAAATAATAATTAGTAATTTGCATTTACTGATTATAGATTTTTCTATTGGGATTTCGGTCAATATTTGGACAATGCATTTCAGGAATTATGAAAACCGATTTTGTGTTTATATCTTTGAGAATATTCGGTTTTGGAAATTCCTTGGTGTCCAACTTCCTTGTCTATAAAAAAATATTGAAGTTTGCATTTCTTGCAAACTAATCCTCGTAGCTAGCAAAACTACCTAGTTGTGTTGTTACTGGTGAAGCCTCCTATTCGGAGAGGAAAGTAACCTAATTAGGCGAAATCTCTTACGACCTCTCAGTTTAAAGACTTCTTTGGGATTGAGAAGCTCTATTAGTACCGTTGGTGGGAAACTAGATAATTGCAGTTTATTATTAGTTTTCGATTGATTTGATTGACTAACGGTTGTTTAAATTTGATTGCACCTAGTTTGTTTATGCTTGAGAATTTTCTCTTCTGATATAAGATTCACTCAAACTAGATCGAATTTTCGACGGGGATCTTTAGACTATTTGTAGATCTAAAGACATCTTGTGATAATCCAACGTTAACAGACTCCGTTCTGTGTGTGATTGATCACAAGAAATTCAAGTTGATTGTGTGCAGGTGCTGATTGAAGATTAAAGAAGTGTTAGAGCATTGCTCGGTCGAAATCGCATGCGTTGCTATCTCAAGCATGTTTTGTCAATGTTAGTGATCAAAACCATAAGTCTTGATTTCTAGCCTATGTAGCTAAAGTTATCGGACTAGGATAGAAAGTGTAGTTGAGCTCAAGAACTCCATGGAAATCATCATACAAGACGAAGGACTACTCGAGGAACCGGTGTAACTTCATCGACTAAAAGGTATGTGGAGAATTGAACTTATCTCACTCAAAATTCTATTTACTCTATCTCCTACTCTTGAGACAAAAGTCTTTAGACGTATAGACTTTCATTATACACATTTTCTATTTCGAGCCGAGTTTAACTCGCCTATCTATTTCTCGAAATATGTGTTGGCAAGCTTTCGCTTTAACCGAATTCATCTTTACCTAGTGACGAAAGTCATGTTATGTTTCAATCACTTTGGAAACTGCTCTGAAGAAAAATGGTCTGTGAATAACGGCTATATAACGTTCTCTGAGAATGTTTCAATGATTGAAATAAGAGTTTAGATTACATAACCATTTGTAGGATATAAGCATTGTTGTGGAAACACATATATGTATAATTCCTTATTCCTTGAACCAAAGTTTGCGAACTTTGTTGATCAAGAGAAATGAAAGTGGCGCAAGCCAAGTCCGCGAACTCAATCCGCGAACTGGCGGAAGTTCTCACCCGAGAATTTCTCATTGGAGTTTGTGTACTCCTTCCAATGAGCTTAAGTCCGCGAACCCATTCCGCGAACTTGAGTAGGTTATATCTAAAACCGGTTGTTCTTGAACTAATTTTTATATAAACTAAGGAATGCTTTTTCAAACCGTGGCTATAAAGTTCATGAACCGATTCGAGTGAGTCAAACTGTTTTTCCTTCGATTGTGTCTTGTGTAGTTACATAATATCTAAGCAATTGAACAACTCTCTAACTAGTTCATTTGAGTCATTTGAACTAGTTATGGTGAAGAAGAATGTGGTTGATATGAGAGTGATCATATGGCTAACCATTTGGTTGACTATTATTGAACCAACAAATGTTAATGTTTGGGTACGGTTCATAAACCCAAAATTGAACATTTTATTTGTGTGTAACAAGCTAAGTTTTTGATCCAATGGTTGAGAAATATTAGCTTGAATCTAATCAGGTTTTCATCTAACGGTGAATATTGAATGCTTTGTTACCAAGCTAACATTGATTGCAAACCCTGATTTGAAAGACTATATAAGGGAGAACTTTAGCAACTGGGAAACCTAATCCCCACACCTTACGTGTGATACTAGTTTGCTAAGCTAGACTCGATTCTCCTTTAACCTTTGGTTTTCTTCTTCTAAAACCAGGTTAACGACTTAAAGACTTCATTGGGATTGTGAAGCCGACCGATACTACTTTTCTTGTAGTTGTGTGATCTGATCTTGCTGTTTCTATCGTATTTGTACAATTGGAATAATTGGCTTGAGATTTATATATCCGATAGGCAAGATAGAAAATAAATCACAAACACTTCGTCTCATCGTTTGTGATTCCGCAATATCTTTTTTCGCTGCGTCGATTAAGATTATTGCGAGGTGATTGATAATACTAGGTTGTTCTTCGGGAATATAAGTCCGGGTTATCAATTGGTTCCCTGTTCACCTTGATTTATCAAAAGACGGAACAAAACTCATAGGTTTATTCATGGGAGACGGATTTATCTATTTTGTAGACTTTTCTGTGTGATACTGATTTGTTTATTAAAGTCTCCGACTTTGGGTCGTAGCAACTCTTAGTTGTGGGTGAGATCAGCTAAGGGAATCAAGTATGTAGCTTCCTGCTAGGATCAGAGGCGTAGGAGCATAACTGTACCTTGGATCAGTCTGAGATTGATTGGGGTTCAACTACAATCCATACCGAAGTTAATTTGGAGTAGGCTAGAGTCTTTAGCAACTTAATACAGTGTGTGTTCAATCTGGACTAGGTCCCGGGTTTTTCTCTTGCATTTGCGGTTTCCTCGTTAACAAAATTCTCGTGTCCTGTTATTTCTATTCCACATTATATTTGTTTATATAATTGAAATATCACAAAGTTGTGCGTTGTTCAATCAATTAGAATATCCGACCTTTTGGTTTGTTGATTTAAATTGATTGACACTTGGATATTGGTCTTTGGTACCATCCAAGTTATCTCTCTTTGATAAAGACTATCATTTTCTATTTGCTTGAGTAAAGATCAAATCGAGAGATTGAGATATAAACTCTTTGATATACTTTTTATCTAGATTGAGTCTGACTGTCTAGTTGATTCTCAAGAAAGTATATTGGAGTTTGTCCATACAGATTGCTAAGAGAAATATTGGGTGTGGTTGTTAGACCCCCGCTTTTTCAAGAAGATTTGAAGACAAGAATACTTTTTGGGTTCATAATCTTTGGTGTGCAAAATACTTGTTTTGGATGGAAAGGGATCCAACTATAATCGGTTTATCTTTGTGATAGATTGGATTGATTAGTTGAGTAGATCGGCATCAATACACTTCTTTGTGATTAATAGTATTGATTGCATAGTCTAACAATTACTTCGGTAGTTGTTGAGAGATTGATCTAAGGACCCGACAAAGGAGTTTATTGGTTAAACGGAAGAGCCTTTGTCAGACTCATATCACGTTGTTTGAAAAGAGTTGTTACCAAACATATTTGTTATTCCTTTACTGTTTGGAATACAAACCAAAGGAATTGTTCCAAGTGCGTGACTTATTTACAAGTTGGAGGCGCAAGGATACTGAGGGAACTAGGTGAACTATAGGTTTAGTTGCTTGGTCTCAACTATACGAAGTTGGTTTGATTTTGTATAGCGGCTTAATTCTGAGAGTATTCAATTCTGGACAAAGTCCCGAGGTTTTTCTGCATTTTTGGTTTCCTCGTTAACAAAATCTTGTTGTGTCTTTTACTTTTCTATTTCCGCAATTATAATTAGAAGTAAAATACACAAACGTTAATTCTTATTTACTTGATAGTAATCCTATTGTGTTTGGTTAAGTCCGAGCCATTTATCAAGTAAACATACTTCTTTGTTGTATTATCTCGATCTTGTATCCATAGTCTATCACACAAGTTATCTTGTTGTTGTATTGTCTCGATCACGTACCCATAGACGATCACACGAAGTGTGAACCGATTAGTTTATTGTCTTGACTCAGTCCATAGACAATCACTTTCGGAGAAAGGACTTATAGGTGGAAAAGTTTTAGATTGAGGTATATTTGGGTACCCTCGTATTTTCACATGTTATGTTATTTAGGTGTACATAATTGTCCACATATTGATTATTTAGCTGTACATGTTTGTACACCATTGTGCTATCTCAATAACATATGCATGTTTTGTGGGTATAGATGATGAATTTTTGTAAACGTTTACATAGTTGTACACCATTATGCTCTCTCATGATTTTATGGCCTTTTTTGTGGGTATGTATATTGGGGTTGTTGGATTCTTATAGGTGTGTACACCCTTTTACACCATTGTACAATCCTAATAATACATATTACCTGTTTTGTGGGTATGGATTAGTTGGATTTTTTAGGTGTTTACATAGTTGTACACCATTGTGCTATCTCTATTTTGTGGGTATGGATGCTAGATTTTTGCAGGTGTATACATAATTGTACAACATTATGCGAACTAAAAAATATATAAATACTAATTCTTGATGAATTCGATATCATGAGATGATTTTAATAGCATGCTTGCTATGTGTTTAGGTACTTTTCGAGGGAGCTTAAGAAAGTGGAGAAGAACAATGGACATGTTTTTGGATATTAATGAGGTATCAAGTTCCTTCTTACTTGATGGTTTAACTTATTTGCGTCTATCTTTCACTTTATATTTTTGTTATGACTATTATGGTTCAAATAGATTAGTTTTTTCTGGAATTTAGTTTGTTTTCTCCCTAAAGAGCATGTATAATATCGGCTAAAATTAGTAGTCTCCCTTGAATATGATTCCTGTAAGCATTTTATTTTTTGTTATGACAAATAAGCACTTTGTTAAGACTCCCGAGTGCCTGAAGTAGTAAGATATTAGACTTTAGTGGGTTGGCAATGTCTGCAAAAGATTTATTTTGGGATAAGACATCTTTGTTATTTGTGGAAGCTTATTTCATATGCACATTATTATACTGTAGTTATCGTTGGTGATTGTTAATGTGCACACAATTATACAAATGTTGATTTTTAATGTGCACACAGTTGTACACATGCTAGTTGTTAATTAATGTCCTTAGATATAGTTGTACACATTGGTACACATGTTTTGGGTACACAACGTATATATAATTGTACACATGTTGATTGTTACAGTGCACATTTATTGTTTATCTTTAGGGACTCATAAGCTCAAAATGGTAGAATGCCGAAGCCTATCACAAGGTTTGCGGAGGTTGATGGTTCAAATCCATTTGAGTTTCCATGTTATGTTGATTTAATATGGGCAGCGTTAGTGGTGCTTAGGTGGACGATTCAATTTGTATGTGGTGTACAAATTGGTGCCCCTTGTCTTTAGATTTTCTGGATTTTCGTAGATGTGTACATATTTGTATGCCAATGTAAGATTTAAAAAAATTGAAAATTATATATTCATATGGGTACTCTTTTTATAGATCCCGGAAAGAACTTTCCGAATATATAAAGTTTATAAATTTTGGACAAACCGTTTGAAAGATAAATTGTATTTTAGTTATTTAAATTGTATTTTAGTTATTTTTATAAGGGGAAATTAGGCTAAGGCCCAACCCATGGGTAACCCATAATATGAGGCCCTTAATTAAAAGAATTTTAAATCTAGGCCCCGAGTTATTAAAAGACATCCATGCCCTTATATATATTGTCAAACCCAAAATAAAATAAAATTTAAATTTAAGCCCAAAATTATTAAATCTAGGCCCAAAATTATTAAAGTATAGTGTGAATGTGTAAACAGGAGTTACACATGCATATGGCATATGTATCCAGAAGTTACACATCCTTATGACATGTGTAATGCAAAGTTACATAAAAAAAATAGACATCAAAAAGAACGCATACAAAAAATACATGTATTACTTTAATATTCATCTACAATAATTTCTTAGCATGTGTAACTAGAAGTTACACACGCTTCTGTCTAGTGTAATTGAGTGTTACATATGCATCTATCTAGTGTAATTGAGAGTTACACATGCATCTGATTTGTGTATTCAAATCAACTCCAATTCCAAATGATACCATTACCACATTTAAGCAATTAGATTTTATGAAGTTATCTAAAACCTGCAATATAACAACAAGCAAATCTGCATATTCCAGTAAAAGAATATAGTCAAATACTACACAAAAGGAGGAAAAAGTTCGTAAACGGGTAAAATCTATGTAACCATAAGTTACACATACAATTTATGTGACCAGAAGGAGGCAAAAGTTCGTAAACAAGTAAAATCTATGCATGATATCCCATTCCGTAAGAGCTTGCACAAACAAAAATGTAGACTTTTTTATCATATCCAATTAGCATGTGTATCTATAAGATACACATTTGGTTAGCATGTGTAATTATTAACTACACATCCATTTAGCTTGTGTAACTAGAAGATACACAACTAATTAGCATGTGTAACTAGTAGCTACACATTCATTATGTAACTACAAATGTTGATGAGATTATTAGTCGTTATATTAAGCTAGTATTCATTGTAAATCGACAAAGTCGTCATCACTAATGAATGTTACGTTGAGAACATAAACGATATGGCGTAAAAAGCCTACCTCAAGTATTTGATGTACTCTTTAGTTTCTAAGGTGCCAAATTACAGTTGTACAAGAGGAGCAACAACTAAAACCAGTTGGAACACCGTGTTAACCTCGTTGGCCCAAAATGCGTAAGAGAAAAAAAATCAATTCAACTTGCTAAATAATGATAACTCAAGAAAAATTCAAGCGATCACTGAACAATACTACCGTGCAGATCTTAATTCTTAATTGAAATACATTAATTAATGTTAGACCATCGATATGGACATCAATTACTAGACCGTCGATAAGGACATCAATCATGCGAACCACAAAACCCAAAGTAAGCAAATTTACATTATTTTCCTTTTGAAATGTATAGTTTAAGAGAAGAATCATCTATGCATGGCAAATATACATTACTAAATACATGTGTAATCAGCAATTACACATCCAACATGCAAGTGTAACCAGCAATTACACATGCTTTATAGCATGTGTAACTAGCAGATACACATGCTAGAAAGTATGTGTAACTAGTAGATACACATGATTATAGCCACACAATTTCATCAAAATAGATTTAAGATACCAGAAAGGCTTTAGAAAGTGGACCCATTCCATCCAAAGTTCAACCCCGCATGAGACAAAAAGAAACAATGGCATAAGTACCAAAAGATACTTATTTTAAGAGGTACAAAATTACTGGAAGTACAATCAAAAGATGTTTTAATGATACTTGAAAGTTGAAATGAACTTTTCTAGTGGTTTTGAAACACTGAATGGTATTCTCTACATTTTCAAATGTCGGTGTAAGCATGCATTAGACCAATGACTAAATGAATGACTAATGCCAAAGTAGATCTGCAAGGAGTTTTAGATTGCTTGCCTTTGTGTTAGTAAACTTGATAAAGAAGCGAGGTTTGGACACAGAGATCTTGTCTTCGAGAATTGCTTCACTCATTTTCTTGTTTACATCGGCATTAAGACCTCCAATATATGTTAGCTCACCAAAAGCGTTGTTCTCTTCACTCCTACCGAATGAGATAGGGACTGATCCTTTTAGTAGAACCATAACATACTGTAAATTAACATAAAAACCTTAGTTGGCAAACATGGAAAGAGTTCGCAAGACAAGGCAAGTCCACTAGTACATATATGTTGAAACATTGATATGATATCTAAGATGGCAATGTTATAAAATGCCTAAACAATATCCTGAAGGTGTTAAACTGACTCCATCTTTTATGAGTGTTCAATGTAACCATCACAAGTAAAAAAATGGCGTGAAATCGTACCAACACTCATGAGACAAATATTTCCCTGGTCTGGTTAGATTACTCTAATCGTAAATTCACAGGTCGTATCATCGTAGCCTAAATTTGTCACGAAAGTTTACCAGATGACAACTTCATAAACTCAAATATAACGGAAAAAATGAATGTGTATCAACACGTTACACTAATAATTCCATTTAGATTGTGTAACTAATAGCTACACATCTGATTAGCATGTGTAACTAATAGATACACATCCATTTAGCTTGTCAATTTACAACACTCTGCAATTCATATCTTCCTCCCCCTTGACCTAGTAAGTAGAGTTTAGTTCAAATGTAAGAAAATATATATATTAATGGATACTTACTGATTTTGAATTTAAAAAAAGACAACAAGAAGAATCAAAGGATAAAACAGTCACCACCAGCTGCAATGAGTTATCATAGCCTGCCAATTTCTGCTTTATACCTTCAACTGAATGAGAACACGAGAACATCAACAAATTAGACAAACAAGACAACACCTCGATAAAAAACTCAAATACCTTCCTCATTTAATAAACTGAAACAATGAAATCATTAAGATGGACTACATTTTCAGTTCCAAAGAGAGCAACATACTTTTTTTCTAATCTGATTCACTACATGTCTAATAACCATTCTAAATTTTTTCTAATGTGACTGTCTGACTGAGAGGAGGTAAACATTTACTTACTATCCAATGCGCACTCTTGCATTTTCTTCTTTACTTGCATGATGTCGCCATGTATGGATTCAAGGACCTTCCCATGACGATTCTGCGTAGTCCCAATCTGTCCAATCTTGTGTTCCAGTTCATCACTAACCTGACTTGTTCTAATCAGACCAAACACCAAAAATCCTGCCAAATGAGCTATAATTCATGTCTCATGCTTAGGTATATGAACAAGCAAAGTATGAAATTAAGCAGAGACCAATGAACCTTGCAAGCCCCCCACCTCCAGATGTTGCTAGGTCCAACTATGACGCCAATAGAAAAACAAAAAAAATATATGAATCTAAAGCTGAAATTTCCATGAATATGCAAAAGAAGCGATGGAACCACTTGATAAATCAATAACATAAGGGAGGAGGTGATAACTTACAATGATAATTGCAGTGTTACTCATAAAGAGAAGTAAAATGCCAGATATAATTCATTTTCTTGTGTTCAATGTTGCTTCGTAGTATGCTAATATAGCAGTAGTAGTTAGAACAACAGGAAAATAAACAATTGGGAGCACTCTGGCAGAATGGTAATCCTACATAAATGAAAGAAAACACTGTAAGTTCAGTAGCAGATAAACATGCTAGAAAGCAGTCAGTCACTTAAAGCATTCAATCACTTAAACTCAACCTCATCATTCCTGCAATATGAAATTCAATTCAATTATCACTGCAGCTCATCCTGCTGCCTTACTAGCTTGCACCTGAACTTTGTAACTGAAACTTAAGCATACATCTAAGCTCACCACCAAGTCCATTCTGCAGCTTCAATTGCAACCATCATCTGATTCCCTACCTGAAATTCAGCATAGTTAACCACAAACATCTCAATCTTCTCTTCTCTGCAGCCACCAAAACTGTAATAATTCTCCATGGCTTCTACTCAACACCAAATCCAAGATCAAAACCCTAGTGTCATTCCATCCATCTCTGCTTTGTTCTTCAATGCATCTCCAAACCCATTACAACTCTAGTAACATCAGTAACGACACCATCTTCTTGTCTTGATTTCAAAATCAATAACAACATCACCAAACATCCACTCCAAACAGATTCAAACTGAATTACCACCTATCCAAGCATCACAAGTAGATGAATAATCACAAACCTTCTCATCAACAGCAACAAATAAATCGAAACTAGATATAGATACATACAACGATTTTAACGAAGAACAAATCCGAGAATTTTGTTCAAATTTTTTCAAAAAATTTACATTAAAACAACCAAAGTAAGCAGATGATTGTAAATCTAAGCTCTAATTTCGATTCAGATAAGTTAATTGAGAAGCATCTAAAGATTTAGGTTTTTAAAACCCTAATATACTTTTCTGGAAAAAAAATCTGACTTAAATCAACTAAAAATTCTCAATCAAGCATCATCACAAAGAGAGGAGGATACTTACTTGTACTTAGCTTGTTGATGAATTCGTGTTGAAGTTGCAAATCAGTTATTGAAATATGTTTCTCGGATTTGTGTTTTCAACTGCAACTGATGCTCCTCCTTCTCTTGGTGGTGGATTTATGATCTCTGTCCTCTTCATCAATTACAATACTTGTTCAAACTCTTGGATCTTTCCAATTTCAGAGAACAAACCAAGAACAAAGAGGTTACAACAACAACAACGAAATCATACAATGAAAACTAGATCAAATGTCAAAACTAATCGATTCAAACCTAAATTTAATCAAACTAAAAAACACGAAATTAATCGATTACATTTTTCAATCGATTGTCTCTGCTCAAAATTAATTTAGAACCCTAAAATGTGTTTCTGAAAGAACTAGAGAGAGAAAAAGAATCAGAAATGAAAAGCTCTCGAGAGAGAAAGAGAATGAAGAAGAGAGAGAAAGAGAATAAAGAAATGAAATATCTTATGATATTCCTCTTGTTTAAATAGAAAAAGGTATTCTTGGTATTATTAAAATTCGTGATAATTAGTTATGGGCCAGATCTGAAGAAAATTTGATTTTTTGGGCCTACCAATATCATTTTCCTAAAGTATGGAATTGAATCGATCCATTTAATGGGCTTCATATATTGAACCCATATAGTAAGGGGTTCTAGTATTTTTCACTTTTTATAATTATTTGAAATTTACACATCATCATGAGGCACTTTGGACTAAATTGTAAATCAGGAAGATTAATTTTGTATTCCATATTGTAAACAACTTATGGACTAAACTGTACCTAGTTAACTCGGAATGGACTAATGCGTCTTTGAGCTAAACCGTTTTTTTCACTACGGATATATTTGGTTCTGAAGACTACTACTACGGGTATGTGTAGACGGCTTTCTACGTCAACCTCTATGGCTAATGAAGAACAGCATGTACATCACTAAAGCCAGACTAGGTGGTTATTATCGGCTAATCAATACGGATGAATCTAAAGGAGTATACATGTCAAGTGGCTCAAAATTTTCAATGCTTACAAAACTCTACTGAACGTACTCTGGAGGACTGAATTTGAATATGGATATGAAATGCTCATTGCAGCAACAGATCACTATACATAAAGAGGACTGCTCACCCAGAAATTTGAAGAGGCATAACATCCATGACTATAAACAAAGGAAAGTAATCGATCCAAGTTAAACAAATCTGATGTATTTTCTACGAAGGAAGTCTTATAAAAGATCATACATCTATACATTTATAAAAATTCAGAATCAAGATAATTTAAAAGAAGTTTTGAAGACTGGCTTCATTCCTTTATAATAAGCTTTTCACATCCTGCAAAGAGATTCTTCCGTGCTTTGACGATCACGTCCCAGCCAGAGAGTATGTCTACTTCAAGTCTTCAAGCAAACACTCCTACATGCTGGTAGAGCCAGACATGAAGAAGGAGTTGGTGACTCAGCTTTCTATAACTTGTAGATTGGGCTTTCTCTCTCTGCCCCACCCTGGTCCTCGAGCTAAGCTGAAGCGGGATCAAGGTGCTCCAACGAGAAAAGTTGGCGATACATCACATGTCCAAGGCCTTAACCTGCTTATTCGCTTGACGATTTGCTGACCAAGTGGGATGCTTGCTCTTTCAGTGGATTCCGGTCCCTCTGATTACCGAGCTCGTCGAGTCTGTTGTGGATAAAGGACAGACATCGGATAAGAATGATTAGAAAACTTCTTAAAATTCATAAAAAAAACTTAACCCCTTAACTGTGGTTTGTCTTTCTACATATAAGAATGATTAGAAAACAACAACAACCCAAAGAGGGTTCACGTATACTACCACAGCTCTGGGGTCAAGAACTCAAGCACACAACTTGCGGACGATCTTGGAAACTTGAGCAATTCAGATGCAATCTGTGTGCTTCTTACAGTCTTTGGATAAAGTTGTGATAGTCATCATTTGAAGAACTATAGCATTGGCCAAGAAGAATTTTACCACGTCCAGCTCCATTTTGCACCCAATAAAATGTTGTATTACGACTGACTTGAGAGTTAACAGAGAATACTGGGGCCATGAATTTCCTGTCCTATCATTTCGTAGGTCGCGGACACCCTACAATCCAAAACATAAGTGGAAGCACCAATTTATTAATAAGAGAATGTAAACGCAAGCAAAAAAATTGTTTCTCTGTTAAAGTAGATATCAACTAAAGGCGAGTGAGTTGCCCCGCTGAAGACAATCGACTCTAGATTAGGCGAGAGCTGGATTAACCGCAATAATATCCTCATAGATGAATCAAAATTCACATGAAACTAACCGCAATAATATCCGCAATAAATAAATTGTTTCTCTGTTAAATTCGGATCAAAGCTGCAGGAAACCTGCCGGAAAATGTTGTACTAACTTCCAAACGGACCAAATTACAAAATGTAGGCAAATCGGCTAAGAGGATATTTGCTGCTGAGAGACCCTATTATTAAGAGAAAGAAATTTAACCAGCACGTACGAGTCAGAAAACTATATGATGACAAATCAGATACTACTGTAACTAGTGATGTCATGCTGATCAAACTTACATAACATAATCAGCTAAACAGGAAAACATCCTAAAATAATAATCAAGCATACCCGAAAGGAGGAACCAGCCAGTTTAAGAAGTTTTACATTAGCAATATTTTTATAAAGTTTCATAAAAGAATATACTCTTGATAGATGTGAGCCGAAGTAATTTATCCAGCACGTACCAGTCAAAAAACCACATGACAACAAATCGGATACTACAGTACCTAGTGATATCATGTGGATTAAACTTGCAGAACATAATCAGATAAACAAGAAAACATTCAGAAGTAGATAATCAACAAAACACACCCAATAGGAGAAACCACACATCTTAAGGAGCTTCACATTACAGAGCTTTTTATACAGTGTGATTAAAGGAGCATATGTCCTCGCGTGATCCCGATCGTTAATGTTCCACAGATTTGGTGAGAAAATATTAATATCTGCCTCAACTAGTGACAGTAAGCTATGGAGAACAAAGTCTGCCGGTATCTCTTTTGCATAGTTAATGGTCAACAGATTTGGTGTGAAAATCTTCAATGTTGAACCAAGAAGATTACTATCTATAATGGACAAGTGCTTCAGAGTACGAGATGTAATACATAGAACTTTCAAGTCTTCAAGGATGGGACAGTTCGAAAAGAGTTCTCTAGTCAAGTTTTCATTCACAAACAAGCCTAAGTATCTTGAGCCTTGGAAAGGAAATTGTTTTGGAAAGGAAATTGTTTTGGAATGCCATAGTATTCCATATCCAACATTATCAATGAACCGCATGTAAAAAAAGAAATATAAAGGGTTTTTCATAATATGGTATTGAAAGAACAAGCTCTTCAACTTTACGCGTTATAACAGTTCTGATCCATCTGTTAACTCGGGTTTCATCAAAAGATTCACCAACATTAAGAAGGAATTTCTGTATTTTTGGCTTCTCATGAACAAATAACACTGTGTCCAGAAAATTCATGATATTTTGGGCATGCAAGGCACAGTCTTCTTCAAGATGGGTTTGCCATTCACGAAAATCAAGACTGGGAACTGAGTTTGATATATACTTCCATCTTTTAGATAAAATGCATGTAGAAAGAACACATTTGGTCGGAAGAAAAGAGTAAATGTGATGAATTAAGGAATCAGGTAAATTACTTATCTTATCCACTTCATCATTATCTCTTTTTGATTTCTTCCGGTTTTTCAACACCATGATTCCAAATAAAATGTTTCCTGAAAAGGTGATTATTAAAGAAGCTTAGCTCAAATATACATTCACCATTTAAGCACGAAGCAATATCAATTTATGAAATGATATTAAAAAATTAACATCTATAGAAGAATTGAATATGTTAAAATTAGGGGTTATTAACATATCCATGATATCTCGACACAGCGAAACAGAAACAAATTGGATAACCCAATTTTATCACTCAATCAATAAGACAAACCACACTTAACATAGAAGCGTTAGACCCACATAGGATCATAAAACCCCTTAAATCCAACTATTCAGAGAGTAGGATCATCAGACCCTTAAACACTCGTAATGTCAAATAGAGTATAAACAGGCAAAGATCAATACAAGCACTTAGAATCTCATAAAAACCACTAACTATCATGCAAGAAGGTATTTGATGATTAAAAAATAATCTACGGTTTTGAGATCAAACCCCACCTTACTGAAGTAGATTACTAGAGTAACTAAAACTGAAACAAAACACCAAAAACACAATCTGAAGTAAGAGGGAGAGAAATAGTAATTTGCTCCTTGAAGAAATGAAAAAAATTCCCCAAAACCCAACACATACACACAAGATTAACAAAAACAAAGTCAGAAAACCTCAGTGTCAAACACAAATAGAGCTAAATGTTTCAGAAATCTAAAAATCACATAAGACACCTCTTTATAAACAAAAACCAGCGATATCAGATTCTTAGGGTTTTAGATGCAATACTGAGCAAAACAACAAGAAAAGTACCTTAGAATGACTGGAAGTGTAGAATTTGATAAGCGGCGGAATAAACTATCTCCGGCGCTCTTCTTTCACCCAAACATAATGTGAGAGAAGAAGAAGAAGAAGAAGGAGATTGAAATTGAAGGTCTCAGAATGAAAATGCAATTATCCGAACAAAATAAGAAACCCTTTTGTGGTTAATTTTTAACTACTGCAGGTTTGGGTCCCAGAATCCCAACTGGAAAATAGAAACAAATTCAGGCCACAGCTTCTGGACTTACTTTAATGATAATTTCTGACTTGTTTTGTTTAGTAGATTTTCATGGCTTCATACTCTCCTGGTTTTAGGGGTTTCTGGTTTGGTTTCCGAGGAAAAAAGCAGTTCAGTGGCCTGTGTGAGGGTGCCTATATGAACCACGACGTTAGAAGTAATTTCAAGATTCAAGTTTGGTCCAGGTTCCAATTTTTGTTTGGGCCACTTTCACTCGTGCCCAGGTATGAAAAACTCCCATCTATTGTTCCAACTGCAAACCATATGTAGGCTAATGCAAGGAGAGAATAATTGACGAACCCACCATTTCTAGACTGGCCGTGCATTTGCTTGTAAAACTACATGGATAGGAGAAGGTTAAGCTTAAGCTTAACAAAAATGAGTAGTGTTATTGTAACTTTAACGCTGTTCTTGGAGCACATGAAAGACAATTTTTTGTAAAGATTTCTTATACGGAACGTGTATGTTTGTACCATAAGTAAAAATACCACTTAATGGGCCAAATTGATACTTGAATCATGTTTTGGTCCTCATCCAAGCCCACTAACCACCAACCAAGGTAGCCCACCACCGCATGCACTGGTCAATGGTCAAAGTCGGTCAACTATCGAAGTCAACCTCCGATCAAGGTCAATGGTCAAAGTCAATGGCTGGTCAATAGTCAAAGTCAACCGTCGGTCAACTATCGGTCGATCCGCACCCCTAGCCAATTTTCGTTGTTGTAGCTAGCAATGCCGCTAACCAATTCCTAGCCAAAAATTCTTCCGCGATCGCCAACTGATCCCCAACCGCCCCTCCAACCATGCTCCATCCACGCCGCCCATCATCATGTCCGTCAACCATCAAGCCGGTCCTTGCCCATGCAATGGATGTTCACCAAATAAGTGTCCACCAATATCGCCAAAGAATCATTTATGCGAAATTGAATTCTAACAGCTTCATCCATTGAATTCCATGCAGATCTAATTAAGCAGCTTCTACCATGCGCTACTAATTACAAAGAAGCCAAACATGCAATACTAAAGGCGCAGTTTAAACATGCAAAGACTAAAGGTAGCAGTTTCATATGCGAATTAACTCCAGCTGTTTCATACAGAATTGATGATGGTGGCTTGAATGTGCAGTTAGTGTAATTTATGTTATATTTAGATATGAAACCGTATAAAAAGGGGAGAGCAGAAATGAGGAAAGGGGGAGCGAATAGGACAGAAAAACATACTTTGTAATACAAAAATCAATAAAACATTTCTCCCCAAGGGGATTCGTCCGTGGACGTAGGCAAACAATGCCGAACCACGTTAAACCTCAGTGTCTCTTTATTTGCTTTCCAATCCGTCTCCAAACCCTAATACTCACCAAAACTACCCATTCATCGTGTTTCGTGCCCAAAAGTAATTTTGGGTACAAACATTGGCGCCGACTAAGGGGACATACGAGAAAAGAAATCGTGTTTTTCCATTGAGAAAAGTTGTAGAAAAAGCTTCAAAATTGTGTCCGTGAAAAAGCAAATTCCACGTCTTGAAAATCACTCACTGCAGTCCAGTTGAGCGTAATCATCATTGCCGGTCTTAGTCTGATCACAATTGTTGCGATCCAGTGATCGCAACCGCAGACCATATAACCGCACAGATTGCGGTCCAGTTGATCGCAAATCATCGTAATCAAGATTCGTTGTTTCATATTTGATGAAGCTATTACCTTCGATACCGGCGAAAATCGCATTACTACAAAATTCGATGAAAGTATTGCTGACGCCCGTGCCTCATGGCAAAAGATGTAGTGAAACACCATCAAAACTGTTGTGGGATGTTCGATCCGCAACATGATAGGGTCAAAAGTTCGTTGCAATTTGTGTCAAAGATCTTTTAGGGTGCTGTGAAATAAAAAAAAATTTCTCGAAATTTCCAGTTTGGATGCCTTCAACATTACTCCTGCGGCCAGATTAATCGAAATCACTGCAGTCCAATTCTCGATCAAAATCATCTGCAATCCAGTTGATCGTAGGCTGCAAACCCGATTCGCACTCGAACTTTTTTCTCTATTACCTTCGGAGAGCACCCAATCTATACCACTACAAGGGTTGTTAAAACTATTGTCAAGACGTTCGCCTCACGGTAAAAGATGGCGTAAAAACATTATCAAAATTGTTGCTGGATATTTGATCCGCAACATGGTTGGGCCCAGTATTGATTACAATCATCATAATCCAAATGTCGCAAACCGCATTCCACTTAATCACAGATTCTAACCAGTTGATCGTGAATCGCTGCAATCCAGCTTTCATAGTCAGAGGCCACCAAGATAGACTCATCTAAAAAGCTCTGCATGCCAGGATGTTCGATCCGCAGTATATTCAAATCCAAAGTTGGAAAATTTTGCTTCTCAAATAACGCATTATCCACCTGTTCAAGTTTGCTGTATGACAAAATCAATACTGTCATGATCGCAAAGTTGTCAAGTTGTCCACATCTCAAGGTGCCTGAATACCCGAGGGAAAACCTCCAGAAAATGCATCTCAGAAAATTCCAGAAAGGGCCACAAAAGTGCAAACAAAATCATGGTGAAAATTCCATGAGAAACTCCCACAAACCTCGTTGCTAAAAATTGTAAGGAGAAAAGACAACATTCCCGAAAACTGTTGCAAAAGGTCAAAGAGAAAAGATAACAACACCAACAGTAGTTCCATGAAAATTTCAAGACAAAAGGCAACATTCGTGAAAAAGCGTGGCGAAAGTTTAAAAAAAAAATAATAAAAAAATTGAGCCATGGCCCCAAGCCGGCGGGATGCTCACCCACTTCAGGGGGTGTCCTTCACCCTCGTTAAGTAGCTTCACCCACTTCCAGG
Organism: Papaver armeniacum; assembly: GCA_023531295.1. Taxonomy (NCBI): domain Eukaryota; kingdom Viridiplantae; phylum Streptophyta; class Magnoliopsida; order Ranunculales; family Papaveraceae; genus Papaver; species Papaver armeniacum. The sequence continues at coordinate 178,647 of JAJJWW010007029.1, read as the reverse complement.
GGTCTAATTCACCCACGTTACCTCTTGTCCACCCACTTCTTGTTTTTGTGCACCCACGTCATCTGCCACGCGGGACACTAGCCAAGTCGCATGCCACATCGGGCGCGCACCTCGTCGCGAGCCACATCAAGAACTTTATGCCACGCCAACTCGTCCCGTCGAGGCCAAACGTGCCACGTCGATGCATGCCACGCCATCGAACATATCCAGTCAGCTTGCCACGTCAGCAACTTTATTCCACGTCGGCGTGCCACGTCAAAGAATTCGGTCCAAATCATCTAAGAGAAAATCTTGTTTCGTCAATAACTTCTTCGTTATAAGTCCGAATCGAGTAATTTTGGCTCGTTGGAATCGTCTTTCAATTCCCTACAACATGGAAGTGAAAAATCTTGAGTTTGGAAAATTTAATTTTTTTGAGGTTCCGAGTGGCATGACAAACACTATCAAGATGCGTGGCACTACACGTTCAATGTTCGTAAGCGCTATTGTGTCGATTTTCTACCCACAACGCAAAGATCGCGAGTGCTGGTTGGAATCATAAACCTCAACACGCACATTTTCGGTGCAAGATAATTACTACAGCCAGTTGATCGAACTACCGTAATCCGCCACAAGCAACTGCCGTTTGTGCAACATCACAAATTTAAAAATGGGGCCTGTAGAAACTGTCTTCGATCCAGCTTGGACTTAACTGATGCATTCCAGTCCCACAGACAAATCAATTACTAATTCGAGACAAGACGCTAAGGCAACTATACTAATCATCATCGCTGGAAAACACCGACATAGCCAGTGGGCATCCTAATCACTTCGTAGACGAAGTCGCAGTAACATTTCCGATAAGGTAAGTATAGAATTTACATATTTTTGCATCTTTTCATATAATCATGCATACTTTTGTTCAATGAGGCACCTATAATGTGGCGAGCATTTTCTCACGAGGGGATGCACACATTACAATTCTGCGCGCATCTTGGAATAGTGGGATTGGCCCCCCGCGCAAATTCCAGATAACAGACATCTTCAAAATTTCATGCGCGCTCAAAATGTAGCAAGGCAGTGCACCCTTGTGCGAGCATTGAGTAGTATGCCAATCACTATCTTTTGGGGACGAGTTTCATATCACTTCAACGTGACTGACTATCACTTGGGGGAAAGATATGTAACACCTCATGGTCTAAAATTACTCTTTTGGGGCAAGCTGTGTAACACTTCATACGCTTGGGGGAGAGTTACATAGCACCTAATTGCGTTAAGCTCCACCGAAAATCGAAACTTTTTTAACCCAAACTTCTTAGTCCTCCAACGAGTTGTAGGATTAAGAGGGGCAGCGTACACCCTAATATTTTTACGCAATTTTTACATTCAAGAATGTTAAACTTTATAATTATGTTGATTGAATTTTTGTACTTCCGGTTCAAAAGCAACTGACTCCGTTGACGCAATCGATGCGGTCCGCTTTTGCTTACGACTGTGACTCGATTGGGCCTTAGCCGGTGCGTCTGGTGGCACTCGGTGGGCGCAGCCCGTCTTTCCAGTTTTATTCGTAACGCTTACACCTATGTTTATCATTTGTTTAAACCAAGTCCTCGGCATCTGGCATAGTCATTGTCATCGCTGCTGCGGGTAGTTGACCGTTGCTTGTTCCGGTGATCACACTGATGCGATCCATTTCATCGCCGATTGCTAAAAACTTTTTCCGTTCTGCTGTTCCAACCGATCAAACCATGCGGTCACATTATGCTCGAGATTCTGCGATTCGGCCGTGATCGACCCGCCCATTTAACTTTGTTCGTTGTTCTTTGCATTCGGTGATCACTGGATGCGAAGGTTATGCTTAAGATTCTGCATTCCGGTGAGTCAGTTCCCGATTTTGTTCGTTGTTGCTGCATTCGGTGATCACGGCTGATGCGTGCGAACTATGCTAGCCTTCTGCAATCAGTGATCGCGGCCGTACCGCAAGATAACTTCGTTCGTTGTTGCCGCATTCCAGTGATCACCGGCGATGCGGTCAGTTTTTGCTCGCAGATTCTTGCAATCCACCTAACCGCGAATGCATTGCAATCATGCTCATCGTTGTCGCATTCCGGTGATCGCGAATTGTTGCGGTTCAATTTTGCTCGTCACTTACGCAGTCCGGTGATCACAACATCGGCAATGTTTCACTCAATGTTGTTACCGCTCATTTCCAACACCACTTTGCTCCATTATCAAGCTTCATTGCATCACTTCACTTGTTTTTTACAAAGACTTGGGCGACTTGATTACGATCTCCACAATCAACGAAGGCGTTTCTGTTTACGCAAGCTACAACATAAATTTACTCTTGGGGGCGTCTTGATTTCCGCAAACAACAAGGGAAGTTCTCCAATCACCTCAATATCAATAGTCCACACTTGGGGGCGAGATTTATCATTGACTAAGGAACACAAATTTTTTTCTTAACCTCCAACTTGAGGGGGCGATGTTTGTACCATAAGTAAAAATACCACTTAATGGGCCAAATTGATACTTGAATCATGTTTTGGTCCTCATCCAAGCCCACTAACCAACAACCAAGGTAGCCCACCGATCCCGCACGCACCACCAATGGTCAAAGTCGGTCAACTATCGAAGTCAACCTCCGATCAAGGTCAATGGTCAAAGTCAATGGTCAACAATAGTCAAAGTCAACCGCTTCACAACTATCTCCAGTCGGCCGCACTTAGCCAATTTTCGAGTCTTGTAGCCGGAATGTCGCTAACCAATTCCTAGCCAAAATTCTTCCCGCACCGCCAACCGGGTCCCAAACCAAGTCTCCAACCATGCTCCATCCACGCCCGACCATCATGTCTGCCAACCATCAAGCCGCCTCCTTGCCCATGCAACGGATGTTCAGCCAAATAAGTGTCCACCAATATCGCCAGCAATCATTTATGCGGAATTGAATTCCAACAGCTTTCATCCATTGAATTCCATGCAAACCTAATTGCGGCGGCTTTCGGCCATGCGCTACTAATTACGGCAGCTTCGGCCATGCAATACTAAAGGCGATTTTCACCATGCAAGTACTAAAGGTAGCAGTTTCATACATGCGTAATTAACTCCAAAATGCAAATTGATGATGGTGGCTTGAATGTGCAGTTAGTGTAATTTATGTTATATTTAGATATGAAACCGTATAAAAAGGGGAGAGCAGAAATGAGGAAAGGGGGAGCGAATAGGAGAGAAAAACATACTTTGTAATACAAAAATCAATAAAACATTTCTCCCCAAGGGAATTCGTCCGTGGACGTAGGCAAACAATGCCGAACCACGTTAAACCTCTGTGTCTCTTTATTTGCTTTCCAACTCAGTCTCCAAACCCTAATACTCACCAAAACTACCCATTCATCGTGTTTCGTGCCCAAAAGTAATTTTGGGTACAAACAGTGTAATCTTCATCAGAAAAGCTGCTGCACAAGAAGTAAATTTGTTAACCAGTTGTGTGTGTAGGAACTGTTAGATTTATTTTGGTTTAACTTTTAACTAAGTTGGATTAGTATAATCCTAATCAGAAAGTTTAAGGTTCGTATTATGTATGATAGTTTTTTGTTATGGTTAAGGAATTGATATCTCTTGAATAATGCAGGTGGCATAGAAGATAATATGTGTTGTTGTAGGGTTGTTCTTCAACTAATGATGGCAGGTTGAAGGAAACTTGTTCTTATGAAGCATGAGGTGGATTCCATCCAAACTTCTTATTTAACTAAAGTTTATGCCATCATTGAATGATAAGAGGAGATATAACTGGAAGTTTATCCAGCTGAGATATTCCTGCAACTGCTAGTTTCATCGCTATGTATTGAACATCATCTCAATCCTAATCGAGGTATGTACCCGACTACATCTACTTGTATTGGTGAATTGTCTAGTTAAAGAATTGTTGATCTTAAACATAAAGTAATATCAGCATAAAGTCAATTTTTTTGAACATGCTAAATGTAGTCTAAATCATGCTTTAGCCTAAAGTAATTATGTTTAGTTGTTGATATTCTAACATTGGTATGATCAGAGAATTAGGTTTTAAACAATATCCTATAACTTGTATATGTTCTTTTAGTAATTGACAAGTTAGGTTCAGATCCTTAAAATCAATTGGATTTATATGTTGTTTTTGCTTCAACAGTTCATATGTGTCTTTATTGTATGATGTGTATCGCCAAAGTGATACTTGAAGACGAAACAAAGTACATGTTTTTTCTGTTAAGGAACTGTGTGAAGTTGTGTTTTGGAGATCACTGGTATGATTATACCCAAAGGTGAATCATAGTTACGACATCTTGAACGGAGAAAAATAATTTGCTTGTATGCGGTAGATGATAATTCTTTGAACCCAAATGTGAAAAGGGATTATTGTATACTAAGTATGGCTCGATTATCTTTGTTTTATGGTTAAGAGATTTTGATATATCGTAGTTTACACCCCAAAGGTGAAGCAATAGGATATTAAATCTGAAATCAGAATAGTTATTATAAAGAAGAAGTGTGTTCTGATTTGTTATACTTGTATATTATTTCATATGTTAATGTTGTATGCATAATCATATTGTAAAGTCTAATGATAAGTTGTTGCAATTTTAATTATCAATCATGTGAAATAGAATAAAGTTTTAAATGGTATGACAGTTAGAACCATGAATCATGTTCAAGTTCATGGGTTTATAGTTGGTATTGAGCTAAGGAATGGCACAAATTACTCAAGGTGGAAGTCACAAGTTGAAATTGCTTTGGGTTATGATATCGCTATGAGAGAACCTAAACCAAAAACACTTCCTGATACTTCCAAGAAAAGTAATAAGAGGGATTACCTTAAATGGGAAAAAGCAAACATGATGAGTCTTCTTATTATGCGTGGTGTTATTCCTGATGCTATACGAGGTGGTATCCCTAATACAGAGACAACTAAAGAACTTATGGATGTCATAAAGTCGCAATTCAAAAGTTCCGCAAAGTCTATGGTTGACAGACACATGGGTCAGTTGTCTTCTATGCGATATAACAAGGAAAATAATGTTCGAGATCATATTCTTCAAATGGCTAATCTTATCTACAAGTTAAGGGGTTTGGACATGGATCTTACAGATATCTAGTTCAACATGCAGTTAATTCACTTCCAAAACAGTTTGAAGGTTTCAAGATTGCTTACAATATGGCTGACAGAAAGTGGGATGTAAATGAATTGATTGCTTATTCTGTGCAAGAAGAAGAAAGGCAACGCCGTGAAACAGCAGAGTAGCACATCTCTCTATTGCTAGTCCAAGCAACAAGAAATCCAAGAAAGTAGATGACAATAAGAAACCTTCTGGGTAGGCAAAGAAAACTCCAAACAATGACTTAGCTAATAAATAAAGCGGTCCAACAACGAATAAGGACAAAAATCCAGCAGCTAAGAAAAATAATAGGGCGTGCTTTTTTTGTAGAAAGCCTGGAAACTTTAAGAAGTTTTACCTCAAATATCAGAATTGGCTGAAAAAGCAAGAGAAGAATAAACAAGGTACTGATTTCTATACAATATCTTTTGAGATTAATTTGTTGGATACTCCTTTGAACACGTGGTGGTTAGACACCCATGCGACAATTCATATCACTAATTCCTTGCAGGAACTCAAAAGAAAGAGGAATCTAAGTGAGGTAGAGCGGTTCTATACATGCCAAATGCTCAAGGAGTGAAAGTTGAAACTGTTGGAAACGTACAACTGATCCTAGAATCTGGATATATTTTGGAACTTTTTGATGTATTTTATGTACCTAGTGTAAGAAGGAGTTTTATATCAGTTGGTATACTTGATACCAAAGGTTTTTTCTTTTCTGTTGGTAGTGGATCTATAAGTATGCATCATAACTCTCAACTTGTTGGTTTTGCGCCGCTTGTTGATAATCTATACAAGTTGAATTTTGATCTTTGTGCTACAAAATCAGCGTTGTGTATGAATATAAATACTACTATTAAGGGTACTAAAAGAAGTTTGAATATTTGAAATTTCTTCTATGTTATGGCATCAGCGTTTGGGGCACATATCCAGAGAACATATGGAGACACTAATAGGAGAAGGGATTCTGCAGCAACTGAATTTTTCATATTTAGTACTTGTATTGCTTGTATTAAAGGGAAATTTGTTAAGATCAGAAAGAAGACAACAATACGAAGTAAAGATTTGCTTGAAATCGTGCATACAAATATATGTGGTCCTTTTTCTATTGCTTCTAGAGGTGGACAAAGATATTTCATTACTTTCATAAATGTCTTTTTGCATTATGGGTATGTGTATCTTATTCATCAAAGATCAGATGCTCTTGAGGTGTTCAAAACTTATAAGGCAGAAGTTGAAAATCAACTTGACAAGAAGATTAAAGTGCTGAGATGTGATAGGGGAGGTGAATACTATGGCAAGTCAGATTCTTTTGGGGACAATCATGGAAAATTGTTGGATTTTTTACAAGAGCAAGGAATTGTACCTCAATTCACTACCCCTAGATCACTGGAGGAAAATGGAGTGGCAGAAAGGCGAAACATAACTTATAAGGACATGGTTCGTACTATGCTATGCAATTCTATACCCTTGCAGAATCTTTTTGGGGAGAAGCCTTGAAGACAACAATATATATACTGAATCGGGTTCCTAGTAAAGCAGTACCCATGACTCATTTTGAATTGAAGACAGGTAGAAAACCTAGTCTTAATCTTTTTCATGTATGGGGTTGTCCAGCTGAAGCAAGAGTTTATAATCCATCTGAAAATGCACATGATTCTCGCACGGCAAGTTGTTTCTTTGTTGGTTATCCATATAGATCAAAGCGGTACATGTTTTATATTCCATCTAAGCCTTTCAAAATTATTGAAACTAATAAGGCTTAGTTTCTAGAAGATGATGAAACCAATGGGAGTTCAGAGCCAAGATCTATTGTGTTTGAAGAACAAGAAGATACTCCTTCAAAACAGATTGAGAAATCAGCTCATGAACAATCTACAGTCGATATTCCTGAATCTTCTAAAGGTGCTGAACAATGTGAATCTGTTCTACGAAGATCATCTAGATCAAGAAAGACTATTATGAAACCAGTTTTTAGTACATTCATGATCAATTCAAATTGTCCAGCTGATGATGAAGATGAACCATTGACATATTCACAAGCAGAGAATGGGATGAATGCTCATTGTTGGATTCCTTCCATTCATGACGAGCTGAAATCAATGGATTTGAATGAAGTTTGGGATATGGTTGATCTACCAGAAGGTGCAACTACTGTTGGTTGTAAATGTATTTTTAAAATTAAAAGGAATGCTGATGGGAGTATAGAAAGATACAAGGCCAGACTTCTAGCGAAGGGTTATACTCAAGAAGAAGGTGTCGACTACGAAGAAACCTTTTCTCCAGTTTCCAATAAGGATTCTTTTAGAATTATCATGGATCTTGTAGATCATTTTGATATGGAACTGTTTTAAATGGATGTGAAAACAACATTCTTGAATGGTGAACTAGATAAAAAGATCTATACGCAACAACCGGAAGGTTTAACGTCTAAGAATCAAGAAGGAAGCATGTTGTTTGAAGAAATATTTGTACGGGTTGAAACAGGCTTCTAGGCAATGGTATCTTGAATTTTATCAAGTGATAACCTCATTCGGTTTCGTTGCAAATGGGCTTGACAGGTGCATTTATCTGAAAACTAGTGGGAGCAAGTTCATTTTTATGATTTTATACGTTGATGATATACTGCTGGCTACTAATAATCATCATATGTTATATGAAATTAGGAATTTTCTCTCAACTAATTTTGAGATGAAAGACATGAGAGAAGCTTTTTATGTACTATGTATTAAGATTCATTGTGACAGGAACATGGGTTTGTTGGGACTATCTCAAGAAGCTTATATAAAGAAGATTTTGAAAAGGTTTGAAATGCAGAATTGCACAATGGGTGAAGCGCCCATCATTAAAGGTGGCACTGTTAATAAACGACGGTGTCCAAAGTCAGAACTAGAAAGGAGCCGGATTGACTCGAAAAGGTATGCATCAACAGTAGGTAGCTTAATGTATGCTATGATATGCACCTGTCCGGATTTGAGTTTTGTTGTTCGTATGTTGGGACGATATCAACATAATCCAGGTAAATCTCATTAGAAGGCAGTAAAGAAAGTGTTTTGATATTTACAGCGAACAAAGAGTTTTTAGCTTGTTTACAGAAGATCGAGAGAGTTAGAAGTTGAATATTTTTCATATTCTGATTTTATTGGCTCGAACAGTCTAATATCTACTTCTGGTTATGTTTTTATGTTCGCTAATGGTGTTATTTCATGGAAAAGTGTAAAACAACCAATACAAACTCAGTCTACAATGTAGGTAGAGTATTTTGCTTGTTATGAGGCGACTACTCAAGCTGTTTGGTTAAAGAACTTTATGAGGGGTTTTCTAGTTATTGATTCTCTATCTAGACCAATGAAGTTTTATTGTGATAATCAAGCGGTAATAAGTTTTGCAAAAGATAGTCAAGGAATAAGAAGAGTAAAACATATTGATGTTAAGTATTTCTTGGTAAGCGCAAATTAAGGATGAAGAAATTGTTATTTCTCATGTTTAGGTCCGAAAGTGTTTAAAGAGCATGTGTATTCTATGTGTGTTGTTGATATCTTTTAGATTTTCTGAAGCCTGTATGGACTGGTTATATATATAATAAACCACTTCAGTTATGCATCAACATGAGCTATTTTATATGTGTTAGAGCACTGCTCGGTCGAACTCTCAAGCGTTGCTATCTCAAGCTTGTTTGTCAAGTTTAGTTTCCAAAACTATAAGTCTTGATTTCTAGTCTACTTATAGCTAAGTCTCAGATTAGGATAAAAAGTGTAGTTGAGGTTTAGATTTAACGACGTTCATCGATTGAAGACGAAGAACTACTAAGGGGAGCTTGTGGAACTTTATCAACAAAAGGTATGTGGAGACTTGAACTCATCTACCACTCAAAAGTTTATCTACTTTATCTCCTATTTGAGATAAAAAAATTTAGTCGTAAACTAGCTTTTTATAAACTAGACTTTTAAAACGATTATGCACATTTGATATTTCAATTAAAAGAGTTTTAAAATATCCCCTCGCTACATATTTCTCGAAAAACTGTGTTGGTAAGCTTTCCCTTTAACCAAGTTCATCTTATATTCTTGATGAAAGTCAAACGATGATCATGTGAAAATCTCTAGTAACATCTTACATGATTTGTGTGAGACAATCATTTGATGTAGACTCGGAATGTTTCGTATTGATCATTTGATCACTTGAAAATTGCTTTGAAGCTAATAGTTTGTGTGAGACAGCTATTCCCGTCTTCTACGAATGTTTCAATGATTGAACCGAGAGTTTAGAACAAATAACCATGATTGGACTTAGCACAGTATGTGCACTTGTATGCTAACTGTTTCAAGTTATTCTAAGTCCGGGAACCATAGTATGCATACCCATATGCGTACTGGTTGGTTTAATGGAAGTCCGGGAACTTAGTATGCATACTTGTACGCAGACCGGCATAAGCTCAAAGTTCTGGGATTTAAATGAGTTTGGAAGGTATACGTACCCGTTCGCATACTGGCGAACCCAAACTTAGTCCGTCCACTTAGGTATGCTTACCCGTTCGCTTACTTGAGTAGGTTATGTTCTAAAATCGGTTTGTTCATGAACTAATACATTTATATAATAAGGAATGCAATCTTTTGCAAACCGTGGCTATACTATTCATGAATCGATTCGAGTGAAACAAAATCAATTTTGCTTCAATTGTGTCTTGTATACTTCTATGAGAATATAAACAATTGAACAACTCTATTACTAGTTTCATTTGAGTCATTTGGACTAGTTGTGATTGAGATGAACAAGGTTGATATGAAAGTGTTCATATGGCTAACTTCGGTTAACTATTGTTGATCCAACAAGGTGTACACGTTTAGGTACGGTTACCCATATCTAAATGAAGTCACTTTTCATTGTGTGTAACAAGCTAAGTTCGATCTAACGGTTGAAAGATATTAGCTTGAGTCTAATCAGTTTTTCATCTAACAATGAATATTGGATGTTTTGTTACCAAGGTAACATTGATTGCAAACCCTGATTTGAAGACTATATAAAGGATAACTCTAGCAACTGGGAAACCTAATCCCCACACCTCATGTGTGATACTAGTTACAACTAGAGTCGATTCTCCTTTTAACTAGGTTTTTCTAAAACCATTATAGGTTAAAGACTTGAAGACTTCATTGGGATTGTGAAGCCAGACTCAACTATTTTCTCTGTAGTTGCATGTTCTGATCTTGTTGTTTTCTATCGTATTGAGTACTATGTTCTCTAAGATTTGCTCGAGATTTATTCTCCAATAGGCAAGATAAAAAATAGTCATAAACATCTTCGTCTTATCGTTTGTGATTCCACAATATCTTGTTTCGCTACCATACGATTAATATTATTGTGAGGTGATTGATATTTCTAGGTTGTTCTTCGGGAATATAAGTCCGGTATATCAATTGGTTCATGTTCACCTTGATTTATCAAAAGACGGAATAAAAATCATAGGTTTATCTGTGGAGACAGATTTATCTATTCAATAGAATTTTCTGTGTGAGACAGATTGGTTTATCAAGTCTTCGACTTTGGGTTGTAGCAAACTCTTAGTTGTGGGTGAGATCAGCTAAGGCAATCAAGTGCGTAGAGTCCTGCTGGAATTCAGAGACGTACGTAAGGAGCGCAACTGTACCTTGATCAGTGTGAGATTGGTTAGAGCTCAACTACATTCTAGTCCTAAGTTAACTTGTAGTAGGCTAGAGTCTTTAGCGGCTTAATACAGTATGACGTTCAAATATGGACTAGGTCCAGTGGTTTTTCTGCATTTACGGTTTCCTCGTTAACAAAATTTCTGGTGTCTATGTTATTTCTTTTCCGCATTATATTTTCTATATAATTGAAATATCACAGGTTGTGCGTAGTTTAATCAATTATATAATCCCACCTTTGGTTGTTGATATATATTGATTGACACTTGAACGTTGGACTTTGGTACCGTTCAAGTTGTTTCACATAATAATCAGGCTCGCGGTTTTCTATCTGTTTGATTTTGCCGATTACATTATGAAACAGAGATACAACTCTTAGATATATTTCCATTGATTGAGTCTGATTGTCTAGTTGATTCTCTTGGAATTATATTTGATTTTGTCCATACAGATTGCCTAAACGAAATATTGGGTGAGGTTGTTAGACCCCCGCTTTTTTCCATATGCTCTTCATATGCTTCTGTTTCGTCTCTTAAGTGAGACATTATATATTTTTTTTTTTTTTTGCAGATGACGACACTAAAGTTTATGCCAGCTAAAAATATTAACTTAATGACGATGGACCATTTGGTTTTCTGATTATATAAATGGCCTATGCATCGTCTAAGTGGTGCTTAAGTCTCTATAGTCATTTTCTAGCGTGTTGTTTAACTTAAGGATAAGGTTCTCCATGATCTTCACCTCACTGTTAAGGATTGGAGTTTTACTAAATCAAAAGGGTGGACACCTACATTTCTTTTACTGTTAGCTAATCCAAATGATTTCTTAAATATTTTCAAAATTCTAATTAGATTTGTTGCTGACCAAAAGTGGGAGAATGTTAGATTCAATTTGGTTTAGAAACAAATTAAGTTTTATTTTAACTAAGTTGGATTAGTATAATCCTAATCAGAAAGTTTAAGGTTCGGATTATGTATGACAATTTTCTGTTATGGTCAAGGAATTGATATCTCTTGACTATTGCATGTGGCATCGAAGATAATATGTGTTGTTGTAGGGTTATTTATCAACTGATGATGGCAGGTTGAAGGACGCCTGTTCATATGAAGCATGAGGTGGACTCCATTCTAGCCTCTTATTTAACTAAATTTATGCCATCATTGAATGATAAGAGGATATATAACTGGAAGTTTATCCAGCTGAGATATATCATGGTACTGTTAGTTTCATTGCTATCTATTGAATATCATCTCAATCCTAATCTAAGGTATATATGTACCTGACTACATCTACTTGTATTGGTGAACTGTCTAGTTAAAGAATTTATGATCCTAAACATACAATAATATAAACATAAAGTCAATTTTTATACACATGCTAAGTGCAATCTAAATCATGCTTTAGATTAAAGTAATTATGTTTAGTTGTTGATATTCTAACAGGAAAAACTTACGTTTCTAGAACACATATGTAGTTGTCTAACTAAGTCACGACTTGCGATCTTTAGACGTCTGCCAATAAAGTCGGAAACACAAAACAAAAAAAAGAGAAAACGATGAAGCTTTACGTTGTTTTTAGCTTATCTAGTTCATTGCTCTTCTCAGTCCATCAATGGTTCATTTAATTATCATAATGCATCTATATCATCAGACTCTATGTGTGAATCTTCGGAGAAGTAGCCAGAAGTATCACTATCCTCGAGATTAAAGATGTCCCACCATTCTTTATGAAAGTCTCCAGGGACTCTCTAATACCTTCCAATACAGAAACTCAGTCTACCTTCCACTCGTTCACATAAAACTTGATGTACGATGCATCAACGCGCCTTTTTATGTCAGCGAGCGATTCTAAGGGAATTAAGATATTAAGAACCATTATCAAATTTCGCCATGATTATTTTTTTAAAAATACTTTTGATATTGAAAAACAATTTATGAAAATGGATAAACGTCGGTTAATATAAGCTTAAGGTGTTAAGAGGAGTTTAAAGTTTGTAATATGGGTAGATGCATATTCTCTCAGAACGAAAAAGTAGTCTTAGTTAAACATAAGTTAGTTTACCCAAAGTCCATCCCATTATTTAATGAAATATGCCAATAATAATGTAGGTGAAAAGATGACCTTAAAACTACTGGAAGCAAATCATCAACATGTTACAACAACTTGTGGACATATAAATTTTATTTCGGAGTTGCACTCTGCTATGTTAAATATGGAAATATATTTTTCTTAGAAATCATGATCAGTAGATCCACCTCTGGTCGCAGTTCTAACTATAACTCTATGTCGAAGTTTTCCGGTAACATTTAGCTCCAAAAGATCTAGAAAATCAAGTTTTGCTCTTCCCTGTGGAAAAATTATCGGTTTCGAATGGATTTTTGTTTTCTTCTCGAGGATTTAGTTTTTATATTTGCTAAGACCATTTTTAAACGCATGGTTGTGGGGCCGCTCAAATTAAATGGGGGCTGTTATATTCTAAAATTAAATAGTGTTATCATAAAGTAAACATTAATACCCTTTATCCGTATATTTTATTTTATAAAGAAACCTTTTGAATTTACTAGGTTGCTAGGGGTTTAGCCTTTCCGATTATGTGAATAACACATTAACAATTGACAAGGTGTTCAAAAGTAGGGATTGAGTAAATAAATACTCCACTTTGGTGGGATTTGAACAACCTTTGTATGGTATTTTTTTAGTAGGCTTGTTTTTACCATCCATGTATTTGATAGTTAAAAATATAAGCCATAATTAAAAGGATATATGAAACTGAAGAGGGAGAAAGATAGACAAATCTCCGTTAAAAATGAAAATCAAGCGCTGAAATATAACTTAAGGATATGGAACTATTTAGTAACTAAATTTATTTTATGATTTCGATTTGAACAAACAGAGATTCAAATAAAAATATATCTGAAGAACTGGCTGGACAAAACAATTAAGCAGGAAAAGATGTATTTATTCAATCTTATTCAAGTAAAGGTAAGGGGACTTGGGTTCTTGGTAATAAAGCATCACGGCCTTTATTAGATGCTGAACAAATTTCAAAGAAGGTAATCGTTATCAGTCAACAACGCAAGTAAACATCTCTACCAGCATGTGAACTGTTAGTCAAAGATTCCCTCCAACGTCCAACTTCTCAAAAGGCACCCCAATTTTCAATCGCCAACCACTATAGGCTACCAACCGTATCGCTTGCATACTTTCGTATTGAGCTCTATTCACAATAAGTCCACATCCATCGATATTTGGGTTCTATAAAACATACTATTCCACTAGGCTTCCTAAGTAAGGGTTGGGCATATTTGGTATCCAATTCGCCGCTCAATCAGCTCATCCGACTTTTTACGGTTGGATCTTTTCGACATATGCAATGAGTTGTTTTTTTTTTTTTTTTTTTAACACATGCAATGACAAACATAATCATAGTGTGGGTGAGAAATTTTTTAAACAATGGATTTGGATAAAGAGCTTTGTTTTCTTTAGAGTCCATTAGGCACTAAGACCCATTATGGATGATGTTTTCCTTGGATGCCGACTATTTTTTTGTGAATTTTTTTTTCATCATCTACAAATTCTAATTCTTTTTTGATATCAAATTTGGGTATATCATCATCTTTTTCAACATTTATTTGGTTTTTGATTAAATATGGTTTTCCCATAATTTTCCTTCAAATATTTTTTCTTGAAATTCTTCATGCCTATTACTAGAAGTATGATGAATCAACAACAATCTACTAATCAACATCAAAATTTTCAGAATCTATGGTCTTTCAAAAACAGTAGTGCAAGTTCTTCTGGTGTGAACTCTACCTACACAATATTTTCTTTACCTTTTTCCAATATCTCAAACTTTGTTTCTCTTAATTTGGATTCCACAAATTAGTTGATTTGGAGTGATTAGTTCGAATCAATTTTAATATCAACTGATTTTTATGGATACGTTGATGGTGAACATAAAGAACCACCTTCTAAGATTTGTTACTGATGGAGTTGGAAGTCCAAATCCGAGATAGATATACTGGAGAAAGATAGATTAATTTGTAGCTAGTTGTCTCATGACTACATTTACTAATTTCAGGTGATATTCTTGGTTTATCTTTAGAGCTTGTGAAATCTTGTTATTTCTTGAAACAAGTTTTACAACTCAATTTGTGGCTAAAAATAATTGTTAAGAAATCAATTACTCAATGTTAGAAAAGGTAATCGTCTAATTCTTGTTTATCTAAATATTGTGAAGATAATTGCTGATTCTTTAGATGTTATAGAGGAGAAAGTTAGTGAATCTGATCTTATAATTCATATTCTAAATGGATTGGGAAGGAGATTACGTAAACTTTTTTTTTTTTTTAATTTCTACATGGAATTGCAAAAACTCCATATACCTTTGCTGAGATCAAAGCAAAAATTATTTTTTCATATTAATCTATTAAAAGCAGCTTCTGTTTGGAATAAATTAGGATTTTCCAAGTTACTCAAAGCGAATGAAGAATTGGAGATCATACGAAGACATCAATTTAAAGAAGCTTCATCGAGGTAAGTAACGAAGACTAGTATTTTCCTATTAAACTTGTTTCCATCCATCTATATATCTATTAATTGTAGCAAAAGTCGAGGACTTTAGTGATTGATCATAATTCAAATAAGATCATATCACAGATTAGCTTTTTGCAAAATCTAATAATGTTTCGACTTCCAAACACTTGCTTATCCAGAACTCGAAACTAAGATCGAGAGAAAAGCACAAGTTTTACTGATAATTTCAAGGCTTGCAAATTCATTCTTGAGTTTGTAAGATTTTGTTTCGGTACTTCACTATTAATGATTTTCATTTACTTGAGTTCACGAACCTAAGAATTGAGTTTGTGAACCTAAAGCTTATTGAACTGAAAACCAACGCAAATAAGGTTTTTGAGTTCGCAAACCTATTACGGTGAGTTCGCGAACCAATTGTAGAAAATTTTCATGAGAATTATTGTCTTTTGAGTTCGCGAACCTATATGGTAATGAGAGATGAAACTTCTAACCAGAAATGCTACATTGGAAGATAAGGCAAACATCATATTACATTTCCAAACTTTATCCTTGAGGACAAGGATACTTTCTGAGGGAGTGGCGGTGTCATGTTGTTGAGTAGCTCTTACCTTATAAACTCTAGCCGTTGTTAATGATGTAAATAGAGTATTAGTTTTATTTTCTGTTTTCTAGTTAAGTACGACAGATGTTGCCATGTGTCTTGGTTTGGGTGGTCCATCCATTCTATGTTGGAGGATGTGGTTGTATAATTGTGTAAAAGCATCTCCAATAGTAGGTCAAAAAAATCCTATGTGGAGGTCATCGTTAGACCTCAATTTATTGGGGTTTTTATACGTTGGCCTAAGTAAGATGTTCTTATTATATTCATCTCCAATAATCAATGTTGTACCATGTATTTTAGACTTAGATAAATAATAAATAAAAACTCAACAAGCTTTTGTTCTGAATATTAAATTTTTTAATCATCCACCTTCATATTTATTTTTCATCCCTCCTAGTTTGTAGGACCTAATTATTGGAGATGCATTTATACCAAATGGAGGTTTAAAATCCTATGTGTCATTCAAAAAAATAAAAAAAATCACCCTCAATTGGAGATGCTTGAAGAGTTGTGCTTGTTCGATATCGATGAACTTTTTTTTTTTTGAACTGGGGACCCCCTATTGGAGGGGGAACGTTATTTCATTGCAAAAACTATAGTATTACAGTACGTACAATGCGGGCAATTTTCACCCCGTTTCTATCATCGTTTACAATATTGGATATAAAAGATGGGAAGATTATTGTCCCAAATTCTTGTTGCCGATGCAGTAGGGTTTTGTTGTTGATGTTCGATCGCCTCATTTGCTAGTTTGTCCGCCACCTGATTAGCTTCTCGATAGTCATGTATGAATTTTACCTGTGGTATCTCTATCATAAGCTTATTGATTTCTTATAGCATTCCTGTTAGGTACCATGGTGTATCGTCGCTTCCGTTGTTTATCATTTGCACTAGAGATAGGGAGTCTGCTTCGAACCAAACTTTGTGCCACATTTGTTGCCTTGCTATTCTTGTTGCTAGAAGTATTCCCCACGTCTCTGCCATTAATGTTGTTGTGTTGCCGAGAGTTGTTGCCAATGCCATGATAACTTGACCTGTATATGTTCTGCATACACATCCTGCTCCTGCTGGTCCTAGATTACCTTTCGCCGCTCCGTCTGAGTTGATTTTCATCCATTGTGCAGCTGGTGCTTACCATCCTACCATAATTGTTGCGTCTGTACCTAATCTTCTTTTATCTTCTGAGGTTGTTGGTCAAGGATATATGGGATTATATGTTGTTGTGCCCGTTTATACTCTGCAAACATTGTGAGAATTATATTTTTTATTTGCTCAGTGGTGATGTTCTTCAGTTGATAGACTTGCGAATTCCTTGCTGGCCAGAGATGTTATAGTGTAAAGCTGTAGATTCCTTTTGTAGTTGATGGTAACCTGGTATCGAGAACTTGATTGATGTCATTTGGTTTACGGGGAATTATTGTTGATGAATCATTTGGACTTCTTGGGAGATGATGTATGATGAGGTTCCACAGATGAGTAGCTTGGGTGCATTCGAAAAAAGGTGTTGTCCTGTTTCTCTATGATTGTTGCAAATCGGGCATAGGTTTGTGGTTGTGAGGTTGATGTGGTGGAGTTTGTCAAAGGTTGGCAATCCTCCTAAAGCAACTTTCCATAAGAAAAGTCTGATGGAAAGCAACTTTCCATAAGAAAGCAACTTTGTCATACGGCCAAATGAATCTATCCTGAGTTGGATGTCTAGGTAAGTGAAGGTTGATAATGTTCTGGGCTGTAGAGGTGTCGAATGACTCAAAGATTATTTGATGGTTCCAAGAGTTGGTAGTTGGATGGATGAGAGCTGCTACTTTTGTTTGTTGCGGTAATGAAGTGATGATGAGGGTGGTTTGTTGATGAATCCATTTTGCCAAAATATTTGTTGTTTGGCCATCTCCGATTTGTTTGAAACATTTTTCCTGCAAAACAGAAACTATGTTAGATAAATTCTTCCAGTATGGGCTTGCTGCTTGGTTGTTGGGCTTAGTTTGGTGTTTTTCCAGTATTGGGTGGTTCTGCAGGTATCTGTCATCACACATTCTTTTCCATATCGATTGGTGGTTGTGTTGCATTTGCCACACTCTTTTGAGAAGTAGTGCTTCATTGTTTTCTTTTCTTTTTCGAATACCCAAACCTCCATCTATCCGAGTCCTTGTCAGCTTATCCCATCCAATTGGATGCCTTTTCCTTGTTTGGATGTCATGGCTCCAAAAAATATTCCGTGTAATTCTGTCCATCTTTTTATGTATATGAGCTGGTAGTAGTTGAGTTTGTATCACATGATTAGCCGTTGGTGTGAGAGATGTGTTGATGAGTATAACTCTGCCTGCCTGATTGACACATTTTGTAATCCATCCTTGTGCTTTCCTTTAGATTCGTTCCATTAACTCTACATGCATATGAGCCGAATTCCTCCCTTGCTTGAATGTTACTCCCAAGTATTTGTTTGGATTTGTTGAGGTTTTGATTTGAAAGGTAGTTTCCAATTCAAACACTTTCTTGGGCCATAGTTTTGGGTGGTGGATGATGTAGGACTTGCTGTTCTTGAGTTCTTGACCTGCAGATGTACCATAGGAGTGTAGGAGTTGTTGTAGTGCCATGCATGCCTCTGGTTTGGCCTTGCATGTGATTAGCAAATCATCGGCGTACATTCAATGTAGAATTGGTGGACCTTTTTTTGAGATTCGTAATCCTTCCAGTTTTCCTTGTTGCTCCAGCTTTCCCAGATTGGTGGATAAAATCTCAGCACAGAGTATGAAGATATAGGGTGATAGGGGATCGCCTTGTCGCAGTCCTCTCATTGGTTTTATATTTCCCTTTATTGTGCCATTGATTTTTATCCCATACGTGACCGTTGTTATGCAAGTCATGACATATCCAATAAAATTTGCCGGAAATCCCAACTTCTTTAGAGAAACTTCAACAAATCCCCAGTCCAAGCTATCATAAGCTTTCTTAATGTCTAATTTCAGAGCTATTTTTGGGTGTTTAGTTGGAGCAGAAGCTTTGATATGATGGAACAATTCGGCTGCAATAGATATATTGTCGTGGATGGCACTAATGGGTATGAAAGCACTTTGGAATGGGATTATAATGAATTGCAGAATGGGCCTTAGTCTGTTGACTAATATCTTTGATATTACCTTGTAGGCTACATTGCATAGCCCAATTGGACGAAAATGGGAGGGGCTAGTAGGGTTTGGTATTTTTGGGATCAGGGTTATACTGATATGGTTGATGTGGTTTTGAATTTGATTGTGTTGAAAGAAGTGAGCTATCATCTCCCATAGAGTTGTGCCAGTGGTTGAAGCTAGATCTTTATAGAATTTGCTTGTAAAGCCATCTGGGTCTAGTGCCTGCTCAGACCCAATAGCATGAAGTGCTAAATCAAACTCTTCACGTGTAACTGGCATGGTTAAACTCTCACATTGATGTCTCGACAGTCTAGATTGGAATCCTTCAAACAATGCCTCATCTATAGAAGTTCTAGGAGCCCTGTATTGATTATCAAAGAAATTCACGATGAGATCAGTCAGTTCTATATCATTTTGAATCCAAGTACCTTGAGGAGTCAAGAGATGATGGATGTGGTTGAATCTTATATGGATGGAAGCTTGAGTGTGGAAGTATGTTGTGTTGAGGTCTCCTTGTTGCAACCATCTAGTTCTTGATCTTTGTTTCCAGTAAGCTTATAGGCAGTGTGCTAACACTAGATGGGTGTTTCTTGCTTCTTGCTCTTTTTGTAGCCAAACAATTAATTGATCTCCCGTTAAAGTTGCGCATTGAAGCTGAGCATGATGTACTGTTACCTCTGCAGCCTTAACTAGAGAAGGTAGATGTCCAAAGGTGTCTTTTTCCCATTGTTATAGATTTGACGCAGTGGTTTTCAGTTTGTTGAGCAGGTTTAATGGAGGCGATGGGTGTTGATTTTGGTGCCATGCAGATTCTACAATACCCTTGAAGTGTGGATGTAGGAACCAAAGATGTTCAATCCTGAATGTAGCTTTCTGACCTATGTTCATCACTTCTTTCATCATCAACAAAGGCACATGATCAGAGGCAATGCGTGGAAGGTGTTTTATTACAACATTTGGATGATGCTGTAGCCAAGACTGGTTGCACATTCCTCTATCTACTCTTTCCGCTATGAAGTCTTTTCCTAGTTGTCTATTGGTCCAAGTGAATGGGTCTCCTTGGTATCCAAGATCAATAAGGCCATTGAAGTTGATCATGTTGACAAATTGACGAGTTTGAGTAGAGCTAACAGGATTGACACCTTTCTTTTCATCTTGACATGTAATGTCGTTACAGTTTCCCATGAAGAGCCAAGGCAAGGTAGGAGTTGGTATGATTGAGTTAAGGTTTCTCCACAATTCATTGCGAGCAGGTCAGTGTGGTGGAGCATAAATCCCAGTAAAAATCCATGGATGGCTAAGAAAGTTAGACTCAATATATGCATGAATGATGTTTTGATTGGCTTCTAAAATTTGGATTTTAAGATGAACTTTCCACATCAAACATAGGCCGCCTTTCCGTCCATTACAAGGCATAACAAAACATTCATCAAAACCAAAAGAAGAACATAGAGTATTCATAGTGGATATAGTAGCTAGGGTTTCAGCTAAAAACAACAAAGAAGGGTGATATGTACGTGTATACTCACGTACTTTTTGAACTGTCATGGTGTTGTTAATCCCTTGACAGTTCCAAGTTAACGTATTCATGATGATTGCGAGTGTTGGCCGACCCAACATCTCGCTTGCCTTTAGTTGCATTTGCATCGGCATCAATCTCATTGTCGATAGAAAGTTGCCATGCAAGTTTGGTTTTGGGGTTTTGGTTTGAAGAGCTTTGGTTGGGTTGGGATGTTTGGGAAGGTTTGTAGGAACGAACCGAATTATCAGGATGAAGGAATCTTGTTGATCTTGGTTTAGGAGCTCGTGTAGTGGGTATCTCAAATTGTAGTTCTCTGTTTGGGTTTGGTTTGGTGAGGGAGGCTACTGATGCAAATTTCCTTACTTTTGGTGGTGGTGGCTGGGCTGCAAAATCAGGTGTTGGTGGAATGTTTAGGTGGTGTGGTAAGCTCTTTCTTGGTTGTTTTTCTTTTCTTTTGTAGGTATGAAGAGGTGTTGGTGGAGTTGTTGTAAGAGCTGGTGCATGGGTAAGATGAGGTGGTATGAAATGGTTGTGAGTGACTGTCACATGTGGTTCTCCATCTTTTGTAGTCACATCGATATTAACTTGGGTGTTTTGATCCTGCAAAAAAGATTCAAGTACGGTGATATATCGTTCGTTAAGAAAATGGGTGAATGAACTTGGCTTGCTTGCTGAAGTTGAAGTTGGTTTGCTTGCTGAAGTTGAAGTGTTGTGCAAGGATTGAGTCTGGCTAGCTGCTGGTTCTATATGAGGCGCCGACGCTTGCTGAGTTGATGCTGATGTGTGTTGCTTGGTTGAAATATCCTAGCACAACCCACATCTGGTATTACAGTTGCAGAGAGAGGAATTGTTGCTGGCCCCCCAAAAAGAGATCGAATGTGAAAGCTGTTACTCATTCCTTCATTTGGGCTGACAGTTGGAGCTTTTTCAGATGTGTCATTCTTTGGGACTTGTTGGAGATCATTGTTGTTAACAATGAACTTAACAAACATGGTAAAAATGGTAGTGACACTGCAACTTTGGAACACATGAAAAACAAGGTGGTCTACATGCGTCTAATATTTCCTCCGAAGAATTCTGATACGGAAACATGTAGTCATCGTTAGAAAAGACAGTTGCGGAAGAAGTAAAGTTATTAAATAGTTGTGTTTGTAAGAACAACTTGCATTTCTAGAACTCAAATGCGGTTGTCTACATACTTCTCAATAGGGGCTGCAGACGTCTATGAAATTGATATTAAGATCAAAGGATACATGCATAATTTATCTGTATTATATGGTTTATCTATAAATTTGCATCTAATTCCTATACCAACCTATTGGTCCGTCTCTTGTGTCGTCTGGCAGGAGTATTATATTGTTTGTAAGGGCCATTTTTTGGGGTTTCCCTTGCTTTTTTTTATAAAATCTTTGATCTACTAAATAATTATTCCAATAATTTAGAGAATTTTAATTTACAAAAGAGGTTTTAGTTGGTAGCCGAGCAACAAGCTGGGCACCAACCCCTTTTTGAATAGCAACACCCAATCTGTGAAAAATAAAACTACCGAGACCGCTACCAACGTCATGACTAACTAAACAATTCTTCAGATGTTTGAAAAAAAGCTATTGTGTCCTCACTAAGTTCTCCTAAAGTAGTAAAGGCTAGCACTCCCAAAACATAACCATGCGAAGCACACTCATTCAAATATTTGGAACGTTTACGCGAGATAGCTTTGGAGATAGCTTGGCCTGGGACAAACGTACGTACACCATCACCAGTAAAGGGGGAGACTCCTGTGACATCCATACACACATCTTAGCCGTTTTCCCAGTTGGGAACAAGGATATCAGCCGGACGCAAATCCTTGTTATACTCAGACAAAAAACCCAAAGCAACTTCCTTGCGAGCAGGGACGCCAGCTTTGAAGCAAATATTCGCGATTACATCACGTACCAAGTCATGAAGGAACTTTAGACCAACATCATTAGCACAGTGAAGCACGTGATCACCAAAGATATCCATAGGCTTATTGCAACAAGCGCACAATCCATCCTCAACAAATAACGGGATACCAAGACGATAACAAACTATCGCTCTCCGAATCTGTTTGGGGCCAAGGCACCGACCTAAGCCGGCCCGATCGGATGACCAAAAGATAGTCTTGAGCATGTTTGATCTGATTGCATTTCCAAAGAATGGAGTCTCTTGCAGATAAAGTAAATTGGTCGGGGATTTGCTTCTTAACAACATCAAAATAAGTGACTGCCAGGGAGTGCATAGGGGGCGTGACGCAGTAATTGGGAGGCAAACCACATAACTGAATAAAGTTCTGAAGAGCCAACTGATAGGTATCACCATTATCTGTTGAGAACGAGCTACCAAGAATCTTCTTCCACACCGAGGCAGTCTGACTCTGAGAGGCAAGATAGCAATAGGTACGGGTGTCAGCCATGGTGTAAATGCCAAGTCCACCATCCTTAATAGGGAGAGTAGTCAGTCTCAAAGGCCGAAACCCAGCTCGATCTCCGGTGATTAGAAGCCTCAAATGTTGGAGGAAGTGGTCATCGAAGAGGTCGAAGCCTTGTTGTAAAGTCAGTTTGGTAGTGCGCATAGCAAAATAAAGTCTGGAAACACCGACACAATTACAGAGCAACAACATCTCGCTTTGGGGATCTCTGAGCTTTTTGATAGAAGACATTAGCTGAATAGTTTTATTCACCCTATTAAGTGCCATGTCACTCATGAAATCCAAATCCAAACTCACAGGTCCACCCAAAAGCTTAACTCCCTTGCTAGGTCTGCCAATATCCGGGGGAAAAACACCAACCTCCAAGCTGCGTGGATCAGAAGTGGGCCAAAATACTTCGGTCTTCTTGATATTAAGATGAAGACCCCTCTCCGGTCCTTCCGATTCAATGATGCTCAAAGCCCGAGCAACCCTTATCTACTGATAGAGCAAAATTAATAAATAATACAAAAACAAATTCATCAGTGGTCTAAAATTTGGAGGAATTTTTTCTATGAATTGTGAGACACTAAGGAAAATATTTATGCGTGCTAAACCATTGGCACATTACGGAGATCCTAGAAGCTATGTCATCTATAGTTTAACTGAGTTTCGGGTTAGCTATAGTTTTTATAACTAAAGCAAAAATTAAAAAAGAAAAGTTTTTCTGGGTTGTGTTCAATTGCTTGGACTCACTCTACTGATGGTTTATTGGTGTCTGAACCAACCCAGATTTGAAGACAATTTTCCACCTCTAAGAAATTAATACTTAACTATTAGCACAAATAAATTCCAGCAGTCGGCAAAAGAAAAAACAAGATTTAAACAGCAATACTTCAACAAGGCTAACTATGAAATGATTATAAAAGAAGCTTAGCTCAAATATACATTCAACATTATGCACAAAGCAGTAACAAATTATGAAATGATATTTAGAAACTAACATCTGTAGATGAACAGAAGATGTAAAAATTTGGGGTTCTTAACAGATCCATGAAACAGAAACAAATTGGAAAAACCCAATTTCAGCACTCAATAAGAAAATATCCATCCACAAATTGAACCCTAATTTTAGTTGATTATGAACTTACCTTAGCTAGTGACAATTTCTGACTTGTTTTGTTTAGTAGATTTTCATGGCTTCGTCTTAAGCTGCTGGTTTTAGGGGTTTTTGGTTAGCTTTCCGAGGAAAAGACTAGTCTCAAGTCAAGTCAAGTCAAGCCAAGTCGGTTCTGGTCCTGGTTCCAGTTTTTGTTTGGTTTTACCAGTGCCCAGGTATGAAAAACTCCAACCGCAAAATGGTGAGCCATGCCTAGGCTTTCATTGCAAGGAAAGAATATTTGACGAACCCACCATTTCTAGACTGGTTGCGTGACATTAATGCAGATGCAGTACTTGAATAAGCAATGACATTTGAGCTAAACGTTGGCGAGATCATTGTTTTCTCTGCTGCGTATGTTTGTATTACTACTTGGTTAGGAGAAGGTTACGGATAAACTTAACAAACATGGCGCAAGCAGTAGCGTTATTGCGACTTTAATGCGTTTAAGCAAAGATTTCTTTTACGGAAACATGTAATCTTCCTCAAAAAAGACTTTTGCGGCAGAAGTAAACTTGGTTGAACAACTTACGTTTGTAGAACTGCGGTTGTCTAACTAAGTTCTGACTTACAATCCTCAGACGTCCGCTGGCTGATAAAGTCGGACACACAAAAAATATGAGCAAACCACCCAGCTTTACTTTGTTTTTAGCTCATTGCTCTTCTCAGTCCACCAGTGGTTCATTTAATCATCCTTCTACATCTAGATCATCATGTTCTAGGTGGGAATCATCAGAGTAGTAGCCAGAAGTATCACTATCTTCGAGATTAAAGAAGTCCCACGCACCGTTCTTTACGAACGTCTCCGGGGAATCTCTAATACCTTCCAATACAGACGCCCAGTCTACCTTCTGCTCGTTCACATAAAACTTGATGTTGGCTGCATCAAGGCGCCATTTTATGTCCTCGAGCGATTCTAAGGGAATTGAGTTGATTTGAAGCACAGGACGCTTGAAATCCTGAAACACGACTGTCATATCAGTTTCCCCAGGTCTAAGCTGAGCTAGATTTACAATCTCGACATCTCTTAGCTTGACCACAACGAAAGGTGCTTGTACTATCCCAACTAAGGAGAACATGGTCAGGGCAAAGACGGCCTGCGACATCGATGAGCAAACCCCACGAAACTCGTTCTTCTTGTACAGCCATTCAAATCGAAGATGTGATATAGGCTGAGATCTCCATTTATCACCAACTTTATGGATGAAGTCCTGGAAATCTTTGTTATTCCCATCAGCTGTATGTACTGCTTTCATACTCCCTCCGTTCTTTTTTAACAGCTTTGGTTTTGTTTTTGAGAAAATTAAGGAAATTAAGAGAGCCAATCATTGAAAGTGGTCCTCATGATACGTGTCGATAAAAGTGAAGTGAAATGGTTCCATGACACTTGTCGGCAAAAAAGAGTAAAGTGAAATGGTCTCATGACACTTGTCATCAAAAGAAGTTAAGGAAAAATGGTCCTTAAAAATAAAGAATATTTTGACTTTTCCCAATTAGAGAAACTTTCCTTTTTTTTGTAACATTTATTTATAGAAACCAGCCTATTATTTAAGAACGGAGGGAGTATGTTGTTTGCTTGTTTTCTTTTTACTGCTATGGCAATTGTAAGTAGTATAAATCTCTCTTTCGTTTATCATCATCAAGAATAATTGGTGATATACACATTTTAATCCAATAAGGATATATAAGAGGGAACATTAATTAAATACCCCTCATTTTCAAGGTCTTCACAAATACCCCTAAGAACTTCACAAATACTCCTAAGGGGTTATTTTAAGTGGATAATGAAAATGAACTAGTACTTTTTTGGATAATGAAAATGAACTAGTATGTTCTTGACGCAGAAAACGTCAACCCAACCTCCTACGGAGGTTGAATTGACTTAATATAATCTTGGGTCAAAAACTATACCCTAAAAACTTAAAATATACCCTTTAGGGATATTTATAAAGTTCTTAGGGGTGTTTGTGAAGACCCATGAAAAGGAAGGGTATTTATTTAATTCCCACTATATAAGAAGTTGTTTAAAGTTTACGACTGGCGTGCAAAGTTGTTCCTTGTAATTTGTTTTGTTCTTCTTATTTTTAAATGACCATATATCGACATTCTCACCTCTTAGATGAATAACACATAAATTCCCTCCCAACAACTTGAGTCGATATCTGGAGGTGCGCTTACCATCAAAACATGG
Organism: Papaver armeniacum; assembly: GCA_023531295.1. Lineage (NCBI taxonomy): Eukaryota > Viridiplantae > Streptophyta > Magnoliopsida > Ranunculales > Papaveraceae > Papaver > Papaver armeniacum. Next base: position 152,311 of record JAJJWW010007029.1, on the reverse strand, counting down.
TGGTACAGTTGGGAGCAATCGAAATTTTTCATCCGCCAAATCAAAAGCAACAATCTTCCAGTCCATGCTATCTAGCCAGTGAAGTGATCCATTCGCCAAAATACCCTCAAAGGACAATAAGTAGTCGAGTTGTCCAATGTCTCTCCAACCACTACTACCACCTCCAAGAGTATATATCTGGACAAATGCCACAGATGGTGGTTCAAAATAGCGGGATCGATTTGGGTAGTGAATTCTAACAACCTTGTAAGTGTTCGTCGAATCAAGGTACCCAAATCCGCTCACTATGAGTCCCTCTTGGCAGCTTAATCTTGGAAGGTTAAAGTACTCCCCGTTGAAAGGATTACAAATATAGACAGGATCAATGATCCCATGATGGGGTATAGAGAAACAGACCAAACCATTGCAAGAACCAACCATGGTATCTATGTAATGCTCTCGTTTATTCACGACAGGATGTTTGATCTTTGAGAGAATTTCGCACGAAAATATCTTCTCTTCGTGACCATTACCGGAATCTTTGCTGCTTTTAATCTTGTCAGAATCACAATAATAAAGTTCTCATTCCATGTTTTAGAAAAGGACCAAGACCACCTAAGTTCATTCCATGTTTTAGAGGTAAGTTTGCACTCTAAGGTAGACTCCTGAGGAACGTGAGAAAGAATTTCCCATATGATGTCCTTGTGAAGAAGACTCTCCATCTAAAATCTCAAAGGAAGGAGTCAAAATCAGAATACCAATTCTTCTACCCACACATCCGATTTATAGGACAAAGAAAAAACGAGTCCCTGTATAACTCGGAAACAACTGTAAACCACCACACGAGTTGGACTAAGATTTATGGACCCATGAAATTCCCAAACTAGTATAACCTAATACTAAAGATCACAGTATCTTTCCGATCAGATAACATTATCTTTTTCTATCTTACTCTTGTTAGTTCTTCTTTTTAGTGCTTATTCTTAAATATAAGATCAAAAGAAAATATAACCAAGATGGGAAAGGAAAAATGAGACAAACCGGAATATACGATTGCCTAGCTAATCCTCAGCCAGTCTCGATTATAATAAGGCTAATTCAGACCAAAATTCAACAATACTTGTGCATAAATTCACATGAACTAAACAATCTATTGACAACGTTCAAACACCGCTTCAAAAACATAGGAAAAAGCTGGAATATACAATGCAAAGGACTAAGTCACTTCTGCTCTAGCACACAAAAAATATAATCCTTCCATCAAAACCTTGTATGAGTTCAAGAGAAGGTTATTAGAAAGCATGTAAAATGGAGTAAGAGACATGCACACAACAAATAGGTGGTTTAAGATTAGCAGAAATTTCAATCTTCAATGAGTTTGAATTCCTCAGCATCATAAGTTCTATTGGATGGGTGAGTAAAAAATACAACATTGTCATCGTGCTCGGGGTTAAAGCAAGCAGCACCAGATAGTTCATTGTACATGCATATATACATGTTTGATGCTTAAACAGAACAAAAAAAACGGAAGAAAAACTTTGCTTCTCTTACCCTCCTTTTCCACTGTTGACAATCTCAGTATGATGTTGGTACTCCAAAAGACCGAAATGTTGTTCTTCATTGCACAAAGCCATGCTGAAGACTAATTATAGATTTTTGCAAGCATAAGGATCAAATTGAAAAGTATACAAGGTTAGCTGACCATATATATAAACCTGGGCGGGGTATAAAGGTACAACTTCTAGAATGCAAATTTTCCTTTGCAAACAACCTTGTTACGCTGCAAAAACTTTCAGAATATATTTTAAGAACTCCATGGCAACAGTCCAAGAACTAGAATGTCCTCAGCATATGGGCATGAGATTAAAAGACATTCCTGAAAAAACAAAACAAAAATAGATATCTTTGGTGTTTAAGACTTGACAACGGGGTGAGAGGATCTGGTAAAGCTGTTACTGGAAATTTGAGGTCTGCGGATCCCCGCTGAAAGTAAAATTGAAGCAAGCAATGTACAAAATACTAAGGTTAATAGCTCAAAAGAGATCCAAGACAAATGCTCAAGAATCAAGGGGCACAACTCTCAAGGAAAAGTAGATATTCGGTACTTATTTGGTTAAATTTCCCCATGTTCAACACTAACATGAATCAACCGGGAAGGTAATGTCGTATTGTCCAAATTAGTTTAACTTTACTTTTCCGTTATTTTCATCTGACAATTGAAATTAAAAAGAGCTTCCTACCGCTCCACCATAATTGTACCAAATTGGTTTAACATGAACGGCAATTTCAATGAAAGTTCATGTTTAGTTGAAGCAGAACCACACAGATCAGTCTGCTCGAATGAATTGAATTTTCACCATGGAACAGACTCAATTTTTATAAAATCAAAATCTATGTAAAACTCAATTTTACTAAATTTAGCTTCAATAGAAATAAAATCAAACAATCACACACAGATACCCACAGAGAACAAGAAAAAAACTTCAAAAATAGCAAAATTCGTTAATTAATTGATAAAAAAAAAACAAAACATATTTCCATCAAAATAGCTTGTTCATATACCCTTTAACAATAATTTTTGAGTTGAATCTACTATTCACCATAACCAACAAAACTAAAATCAAAATTAAACTGAGAAGAATAACAAAAACCTGAGTTGTTGATTCTCTATAACCATCTGTCTCACTTACTTTCTCTCTTGAAACTATTCATCTTCTTCTCCCCTCTTCTTTGGCTTCCTGTAATTCTCTTCCAAATGTTTAGCCATAAAAATCCCAGTATTTGCAAGCTTTCTAATGTTTGGAACATTGTAATTCTGAGCAATATAAATCCCAAGTCCTGTACCAAGTATGAACTTAAATCCACTGCTAATTATCCCCATCTTTGTTTCTGCAAATTCTTGTTTGATTAAACTAGGGTTTTAATGAGAAAAATAAGACAAAGACAAATTAGGGGTTTTCAAAGCGAATGGTTTGCTGGAAACTCTTAAGATCAAGCGATATTTAGGTTTCTTCCGACCCCTCTCCCAAGCTTCGGTTTAGTTTTTTTTTTTCTTTCTTTCTTTTGGATCGGGGAACTAAAAGAAAGATCAACTTGAACAAAAAGAAAGATCAAATATGGTCAGTGACTCAGTCGGTCAATGTCCCAAGTTCAACCCTTCAATCAATGTTTAGGACTTTCTTTCATAAGTCGTAACAAAGAATATGCCCTGGGCCTATTCATATGCACCATGCCAAACAAATCTTTATCCTATAATGTGGCATATGGCATGATAAATCAGTTGCGCCAAATCTATTTTGTCCTATAATGTGGCATATGGCATGATAAATCAGTTGTGCCAACACGGGAAAATAGCCAAGCAACAGTGATTCTAGTTAAGGATATTGATAATGTTATTAGTGATAGAGTCTTTATCGTTGGCGATTCTCTGAATAACACTCTATGTAATGACTAGTGTCGATGGATAGTTCTCTGTCGCCTATAAATAGGTAATTTCAAACTAAATAATTACATCAAAAAATTTACACAAAATTTTTCTCTATTTATCTTTTTCTCAATCTAATTTTTATTCAAAATTTCTCAAATGATTGAATTTTAAAGCCAACTTGATTCAGCAGCGCAGCTTGATTTTCCTGGAGTAGTACTTGAAGGTGTTGTTAAGAAGATATGTGATAGTTATAAAGAAATAAATAAAAAGCAAAGAAGCTTCGATTTATGGATATTAACCAACTCAAGTCTGAGGCAATGAAGAGTTCAAGGCAAGGAAAATCAAGACAAAGCAAATTTGAAGGCAAAGAAGAAAATAAACGTAGAGGCAATCTTGTCTCATTCTTTTGGAGGGGTTGGGAGAACTACGTGATGCATGAGGGAGCACACAGGGAACAATGTGGTGAAGGAAGATTTTGAGGTCTGAAACCCTTCTGGATCACCTTTCTAATGAAACGGACTTATTCTTAACTTCTTTTTTATCTAATAAATACCACCTCCCTTTTACCTATTCAAATCAAAATTACTAGAAATTATATTCAAGCAACACCACATGCATAACCACAGAGAAGATAAGTTTCCTCTCTAAAAGATAATAAATCTCTTAATTAAATGTTAAATTGTCAACTTAAGTCTAAGTAGAAGCTTTAATATTTTTCTTACTTTATTAGTTAAAATTAAAACGTAAGTCTAACTAAAATGTAAGACTGAATTAAGAATATAATATAAATTTATTTTTTCAATAATACGAGTCAAATCTTCGACTTCATATACAAGTGAGTTTTTTTTTGTCAACTTCGAACTATTCATTAATAGTCATTTTGCAAGATATAAAACTAGACAATAATAATTTTAAATATAGATTTTAAAATTAAAAATCTGGGACAATGTTATCCATGTTGTTTATCTTTTGTTCATTTCACATAACTTTCAATCAGTGCGCTCATAAACTGAATAGCTCTTAAAATCTCAAAACAACTTCCTTATTGGAAGTCTTTTATGTTGTTGCGGCGTCACTGTGCCAACACCTTTGTTCAATGTCCATCATGGTTTCACCACTCCTCATGTTTCGATTCACTTGCATTATCAAAGCAACATACAAAATAATTTCCTTGTTGATTACAGTGAAGCGATGACTCAACCTGTGGACATCTGATTGTTGAGGTTCCTTGTTTCTTCTTGAAATTTCACAAATATGTTTTCTCATAATGGTTGGGCATAGAATGCATCACCAATAATAGGATGATTAGTATAATAAATATAATTCCTACAAATACATCCATCTTCCTAAATAGTAAATTTTGGACTCCAAATTCTCATTTGATTTTGCACATTTGCTCGGTTAACAGCTCTTTGATTTTCGGTAGTGATAGGTTTTAGAAAAACTGTATGTATATAATAGCGCAATTGCACGGTGCCTACAATGTAGACAACGACAAGTACGGGTCGAATCCACGGGGAGTGGGGATAATACTGTAACCAATATTTCTAATCAACTAACCAGATATAAATTTCTGATTTTTAAAAGAATGCAAGACGAAATAAATAAATTAAATTAAACTAAAGTGAAAATAACGAGAGAGAGAAAGAGAGAGAGAGAGAGACTTATAGTATCCACCACAATCTCTATTTAAGTACTGAAATGAAACATAACGCTGAAATATTTATTTATCCTCTGTTTTATCGACATCGCCTATTATACGTATTAGTGTCGCAAATATCACTGTTATACCTTAAGCATAGCGCATCAAAAGAATAAATCTAAGCATGCACTATCAAATTGCATCAGCGAGAAAATTATACGAAATTAAATATTAGTTCACAAATAGTACTCGATTATTCTAAGCATAACTCACCAAAGAAATTACTCCAAGCATGGACTGTCAAACAATGAGACAAAAATATTTATAAAACTATCAATTACGCACATAGGTTATCAAAAACGGTGTAGCAACAACTCATCTTTGGATTAACTTATCAACAATATCAGGAATTAATCTAATCAAATCATCATAATATTCTTTTGCTCAATTTTATTCAAATCAAAATAGCCTAATACTCCAAGTGGTTTCAACTATAAAACCCTAGTTACAAGAGTTTATCAAGACATGGCTTTCTCAAAAGCCATAAAATATTAAGAAAGATTACTCGCTAATCAAAACAAAATTGGAGAACAAAACTTCAAACTCTTTTTTTTTTCGGCTGTGTGGCTGAGTTCCTCCTTTTCTCAAATCTCTGTTGATGTATATATGGATGTTATGAGAAGTCCCAAATGAGACCTAACAAATAATTGTTAAGGCCCGGTGCAGTTAACAACTTCCAAATCCAACACTCCCAAAAATCCGACCACAACACCTAAGTTCTACTACCATGGAGTGGTCCTAATTTGTACAGTATTCTATTGTTATGCAATTTTATCTAACATTGAAATTCTTTGGCAGGATTTCGAAAATCAATCAGCTAATTGGACCCGTTCCATCTACTTTGTCAGAGACTCCAAACTTGAAAGTATGTGAGTTTCACTAAACTTTCTCTTCTTCCCAATCTTATCTTCTCGATTTTGTTATGTAATATAAATTTTTTTTGTTGTAGGGACTTGGCTCAAAATAAACTTAGTGGTGAGATACCTAGACTTATCTACTGGAATGAAGTTCTACAATATTTGTAAGTTTAAATATGAATGCGCTTTATTTGAGTGTTCATTTCAATTTTGAGTTACAATTAAATCCTTCGCTTGTTGCTATTATTTTTCGTGCAATTGTTTGCAGGCAAGTGTGTAACTGTTTCAAGATTGTCTTGTAATGCAGTGGATTATGTGAGAACAAATTTGGTAGGGAGCCTCTTTTCCGATATCTACCAATTAACAGGCTTGTGGTTTTTGTAAGTTTATATGCTTTCTATAATAGTTAATGTCTATTTCTCTACACCTTCTACGGAAGATCTTTGTTTATTGGTTTCATCGAGTTTTACCTATCGCAGTGATGTACGAAATAACAGTCTTACAGGTAACATACGTATGAACATTGGAAACCGCAGGTTCTAGGTCTTGTACGTATCAACAAGCTCAATCACATATTTCTCATGAACATAAAGTTGTTGTTTCTAACTAGTCCCCGACTTTCTCTTTCTTTGTTTCATAGGGATTTGTCCTACAACCACTTCTTTGGAGAGATCCCCGTTTAACATTGGCTTTTACAAGTTGCCACTCTGTATGTAGTCCTTATTTTGCTTGCTTTTTTTCATTCAAAAATAGATTTTAAGGGTCTATCTTAGCTGATAACACCTACATTTTGTTGTTGTTTTTCTTTTTTTTTTGAATGGAAGGAAATAGACTTATCGGGAAAATTCCATCTGTGGTTGGTCTAATGCATGCACTTGTTGTTCTGTAAGCACTTTTGACTTAGCCATAGTTAAAGCTAAAATCTCATGATTTTGTGATTACCTCATGTTCATCGTTAATGACCTGTTTAGTACTATACATTAAATGCAGAGATCCTAGCTACAACTTGTTAAGTGGACCAATTCCTTCAATCTTGGGAAATTTGACTTATACCGAGAAATTGTAAGTTTTGTTTCTTAGTTTACCATATTGATTAAAAAATGTTGCTAATATTTATGTATTCGTACGACACCTACGTATTATAATTGGTACGGCTTTGTGATTTTAGGTACTTGCACAGTAACAACCTTATGGGAAGCATTCCACCCAAGTTGGGAAACATGACTAGGATCCACTATCTGTGAGTAGACTTTTTCGTTTGACATCTCGATAGCCGCAAACTAATTGTTTCTCCAAAGTAACACTTCGATTTTTCACTTCAGGGAGTTGAATGACAATCAACTAAGTATAGTCTTTGCAGTAGCACTTCCATTTTGCACTTCAGAGAAGGTTGGCTTTGTCTCTTCGGTCATGTCTAATCCTTCCTAACATAAGTAAGTTACTGCCATAATCAATGTCGTGATTAGATCTATGAACCATAATATTGTAGTCTGAACTTTTCGTATGCAATAGTTAAATCAATATGCACTCGCGCGTTTTAGAATTAGGATTGCATTTTTACATGAGAATTATTTTTATGCTTTGTGTCTGCCTTAATTGGTTCAACTGTTTGTCTTTTTTATAGGAAGGGCACTTTTTGGTTCAACTGTTATATATCCTCACTTAATTTCCTGTTTATAACTATGAGTGAATCTAGTAAATTTGTTCGTTATCCAAAATAAATCATCCCCCTCACTAAGTGACCTGTACATTTTTAACTAGTAAAATATGAGAGTTGCTTTGTTTTCGATAATGAGGGACTTCAAAAGTTTTTATTTCTGCTACATGGTTGGTAATTAAAAATATAATAAAGGATTAAAGCTATGGAATTCAGGATTGCATAATTTCAAGGCTTTAAAACTTCAATTTTTTGATTGTGAGTAGCATATAAACTCACGCTTAGATATTCTTCCACTGATTACTAGTTGTCATCATGATTATAGTTGCAGTATTGGTGGTAGAGGCATCACTCCTGAACACACATGCAAAGTAGGAGAGCTAGCTAAGAAGCATGAGGTGAAGCTCCACATTCATGAGGGGAACGCATCTTTAACTCATCAACTGTAAGTAAATATTGCTTGTTTATTCTATCAACTTTCTCGCCATAAGATGCTATATTTGTAATTTTCAAGGGCCATGGTACTATTAGTTGATACCTTAGTTTATTTTTTTATAGGATAACAAAATGCGATGCTCCATGTTTGCCGATTGTACGTATTTTTGTTGTTTCGGATGCCGGTATTATTTTGCTTTTGTGTAGAGATCAAGGGTGCTTATTCAATTGCGAAAATATGCCTAATCTATGGTTAGGGTGCTTGTTCTTGATTTATTCTGAACCAATTTACTGCATGTTCACCTTTTTATGCAAACTGCGGGAATCTAGGAATCACCCGCATTGATATACAACGAGACCTAAGTTGATTCCTTTATCGATTTGCAAAATTTGCTCTTACAGTATAGCATTCTACCTGGGAATCTTATTCGATCACATTGACTCTACAGGTATAGCAAATTCTACACCAAATTCATGTACATACTTCACATATGTGGTAGCTAGCTTCTATGAGTTCATAATTGGATTCTAATTCATCTTGTACTGCAGATTGAGTTAATGTTGTTCCATCTCTGGTAGTGTTTGGAATGCTAAAGACTTCTCAGAATTTGGGATTTCGCGTAAGTTGTTTAATATTGTATGGGCTTATGGTTCATCTATCTACTATGTTGATGTATGAATCATTCTTGATCGATTTTAATGATATCGGGGTTCTGTCCTAAATTGGGTCTTCTTGTTCATCTAGAATGCTATATGCATGAAGGTGCAGTTTCAATTTCTATTCAGGTACAGAAATTTGCCGGATTTACAGCCGGCGACTACTTTTTTTTACCTGAAAATACTTTTGCAACAGATATAAACGTAGGAAACAAATCCGTTGCACAAATCACCTGAAATGAGCAACGGATATAACTGCAACCAAACAAAAACCGTTCAAAGAAAACCAAATTGGGACCCACAAAAGTGTTATTCTATTCATATAAACGTTGCACAAATTAAGATATACGTTGTACAAATAAGAAAAATAAACCGTTGCACCAACAAGTGTGCAACCTTTATAAGCGTTGCTCAAATTAATTTGTACAACGGATAATTTGCGTTGCACATCAATGCGCAACGCCGTTTTGCCAACATTTATTACCGTTGCACAAATTATGTGCAACGTTTATAAACGGCACAAATTATGTGCAAATTAAAAATCCCAGTATTTGCAAGCTTTCTAATGTTTGGAACATTGTAATTTTGAGCAATATAAATCCCAAGTCATGTACCAAGTATGAACTTAAATCCACTGCTAATTATCCCCATCTTTGTTTCTGCAAATTCTTGTTTGATTAAACTAGGGTTTTAATGAAAAAAATAAGACAAAGACAAATTAGGGGTTTTCAAAGCGAACTCTAAGATCAAGTGATATTTAGGTTTCTTCTAACCCCTCTACCCCGCTTCGTTTTTTTTTTTTTTTTTTTTTTTCGTTCTTTCTTTTGGATCGGGGAACACGTGGTCAGTCGGTCAATGTCCCAATTTCTAGCCTCGAGTCGAATATGCCCCTAGGCATATTCATATGCACCATGCCAAACATATCTATGTTGTCCTATAATGTGGCATATGGCATGATAAGTCAGTTGGGCCAGCATGGGAAAATAGCCAAGCGACGGTGATTTTAGTGAAGGAGATTGATAATGTTGTTAGTGATAGAGTTACTGCATAGCAAGTTAAAGGGATTGTCCAACTGCATAACCACAGAGAAGATATTTACATCAAAAAATAGGTAATTTCAAACTAAATATTTACATCAAAAAATTTACACAAAATTTTTCTCTATTTCTCTCTTTTTCAATCTAATTTTTGTTCAAATTCTCAAATGATTGAATTTCAAAGCCAACTTGATTCGGCAACGCAGCTTGATTTTCCTGGAGTAGTACTTGAAGGTGTTGTTAAGAAGATATGTGATAGTTATAAAAAAATAAATAAAAAGCAAAGAAGCTTCGATTTATGGATATTAACCAACTCAAGTCTGAGGCAATGAAGAGTTCAAGGCAAGGAAAATCAAGACAAAGCAAATTTGAAGGCAAAGAAGAAAATAAACGTAGAGGCAATCTTGTCTCATTCTTTTGGAGGGGTTGGGAGAACTACGTGATGCATGAGAAAGCACACAGGGAACAATGTGGTGAAGGAAGATTTTGAGGTCTGAAACCCTTCTGGCTCACCTTTCTAATGAAACCGACTTATTCTTAACTTTTTTTTTATCTAATAAATACCACCTCCCTTTTACCTATTCAAATCAAAATTACTAGAAATTATATTCAAGCAACACCACATGCATAACCACAGAGAAGATAAGTTTCCTCTCTAAAAGATAATAAATCTCTTAATTAAATTTAAATTGTCAACTTAAGTCTAAGTAGAAGCTTTAATATTTTTCTTACTTTATTAGTTAAAATTAAAACGTAAGTCTAACTAAAATGTAAGACTGAATTAAGAATATAATATAAATTTATTTTTTCAATAATACGAGTCAAATCTTCGACTTTATATACAAGTGAGTTTTTTTTTTTTGTCAACTTCGAACTATTCATTAATAGTCATTTTGCAAGATATAAAACTAGACAATAATAATTTTAAATATAGATTTAAAAAATAAAAATCTGGGACAATGTTATCCATCTTGTTTATCTTTTGTTCATTTCACATAATTTTCAATCAGTGCGCTCATAAACTGAAATGCTCTTAAAATCTCAAAACAACTTCCTTATTGGAAGTCTTTTATGTTGTTGCGGCGTCCACATTCCAACACCTTTGTTCAATGTCCATCATGGTTTCACCACTCCTCATGTTTCGATTTGCTTGCATTATCAAAGCAACATACAAAATAATTTCCTTGTTGATTACAGTGAAGCGATGACTCAACCTGTGGACATCTGATTGTTGAGGTTCATTGTTTCTTCTTGAAATTTCACAAATATGTTTTCTCATAATGGTTGGGCATAGAATGCATCACCAATAATAGGATGATTAGTATAATAAACATAATTCCTACAAATACATCCATCTTCCGAAATAGTAAATTTTGGACTCCAAATTCTCATTAGATTTTGCACATTTGCTCGGTTAACAGCTCTTTGATTTTCGGTAGTGATAGGTTTTAGAAAAACTGTATGTATATAATAGCGCAATTGCACGGTGCCTACAATGTAGACAACGACAAGTACGGGTCGAATTCACGGGGAGTGGGGATAATACTGTAACCAATATTTCTAATCAACTAACTAGATATAAATTTCTGATTTTTAAAAGAATGCAAGACGAAATAAATAAATTAAATTAAACTAAAGTGAAAATAACGAGAGAGAGAGAGAGAGAGAGAGAGAGAGAGAGAGAGAGAGAGAGAGAGAGAGAGAGAGAGAGAGAGAGAGAGAGAGAGAGAGACTTATAGTATCCACCACAATCTCTATTTAAGTACTGAAATGAAACATAACGCTGAAATATTTATTTATCCTCTGTTTTATCGACATCGCCTATTATACGTATTAGTGTCGCAAATATCACTGTTATACCTTAAGTATAGCGCATCAAAAGAATAAATCTAAGCATGCACTATCAAATTGCATCAGCGAAAAAATTATACGAAATTAAATATTAGTTCACAAATAGTACTCCATTATTCTAAGCATAACTCATCAAAGAAATTACTCCAAGCATGGACTGTCAAAAAATGAGACAAAAATATTTATAAAACTATCAATTACGCACATAGGTTATCAAAAACGGTGAAGCAACAACTCATCTTTCGATTAACTTATCAACAATATCAGGAATTAATCTAATCAAATCATCATAATATTCTTTTGCTCAATTTTATTCAAATCAAAATAGCCTAATACTCCAAGTGGTTTCAACTATAAAACCCTAGTTACAAGAGTCTATCAAGACATTGATTTCTCAAAAGCCATAAAATATTAAGAAAGATTACTCGCTAATCAAAACAAAATTGGAGAACAAAACTTCAAACTCTTTTTTTTTTTTTTTTCGGCTGTGTGGCTGAGTTCCTCCTTTTCTCAAATCTCTGTTGATGTATATATGGATGTTCTGAGAAGTCCAAAATGAGACCTAACAAATAATTGTTAAGGCCCGGTCCAGTTAACAACTTCCAAATCCAACACTCCCAAAAATCCGACCACAACACCTAAGTTCATTCTGTCTGTGTAAGCAATCTCTAACTGGCTTCCTTGATCCGTGCATTCTTCTTATTACTTAACTAGCCAAATCGTCACCACCACTCCAACTGTAGAATCTGAGTAATGCTGATAATCAGTAATGTTATTGATCTCATGGTTTTTCCTCCTCTTTTCAACTTCTTGCCCTCCAAGACCTCACCTACTCCACTCGAATAACATGCCCATATCTTAGTCTATGACCATCAGCAGCATTACCAGCTACTTGTTATAATGGCAGAGAAAAATGACTTATACTGAATGAAATCTCTATTGATTGTGTATATTGCTAGAAAACCCTTTACATTTATAGTCTTATACAAGATCCTTTTGATATGTGTTTACTAAAATAGAATCAATCAATATTGGTTGAGAATATCTTCCTAATAACTAATTACTTTATATAAGGTATGTACAATATCCTAGCTAACGTCTAATTCCTTTTCTTGACTGGATGTTCTAATACGCCCCCTCAAATTGAGCGGGTTTACTTGACAGGGAAATTTGTCTATGAGTTTTTCAAATCTTGTTGTAGAGAGACCCTTTGTGAAAATGCCTGCAGTTTGGTCATGAGTCAAAAAGAAACGCACATTGAGTTGTTGGGAAACAACACATTCACAGACAAAATGGTAGTCTATCTCAATATGGTTGGTCCTTGAGTGAAAAAATGGATTTGTTGTAAGGTATGTTGACCCAATATTATCACACCATAGTAAGGGAGGAGAGTTAAGGTTGAGGCCTAATTCATAAAGCAGAGATTGAATCCAAATGATTTCGGCAGTGATGATGGCAAGACCGCGGTATTCATCTTCGATGATGGATCTAGGGACTGTACGTTGTTTGCAACCACACCAAGAGATGATATTTGATCCAAGAAATATACAGTAACCACTAGTGGAACTCCGGTTATCTAAGCATCCCTTCCAATCAACATCACTATAGGCATTCACCGAGAAGACGTTAAGGACAATTGAGAAGATTTTGAGATAGGAATACCGAAATTTGTTGTGTGCTTTAAATATTTGAAGATGCGTTTAACTGCAAGCCAGTGTTCATCTCCTATGAAAAATAAGCTAGGCTTCAATACCTAAATTCTGATTGGGAAAACCTTCATATGGCAGATGAAGAATCATTTGATGAGTTTAATCACAAAGTGTCTGAAATTGTTAATGCATCCTTTGCATTGGGTAAGACTATTCCTGAAAAGGACATTGTGATGAAGATTCTCAGATCTCTGCCATCCAGATACGACTCTAAGAAGCATGCCATCGTTGAAGGAAATAACCTTGATACTCTTTCCAGAAATACTCTGGTTGGAAATTAAAGATCTTTGATCATGAGCATGTATCCAAATCTAGAAAGGATGTTGCGTTCAAAGAACAAAAGAACACTAAATTACTTGATAAAAGTAAAAGTGTTTGCATCTCTGAAGATGATCTTTCTGAGGCTGATTCATCAGATGAAGATCTTGGCAAGTCAGTCTCGTTGATCACAAGACACAGTTTAGGGATCTTCTTTTGAAGAGAAGTAAACGGTTCTCTAGAGATAAATCCAGGTCATCAGATAAACCCCAAAATTGTGTTCCTCCTAAAAATAGGGATAATGATGAGACTGATGACGAGGATATGCCTCAGTGCTTTAAGTGTAAAGGCTTTGGTCATTTTGCAAATGAGTGTCCAAATCGAAAGAAATACACTGGGAACAAAGGTCTTGCTGCAACTATGATTCTAATGAAGACGAAAATCAAGTGTTGCACTTCTTTATGAAAATATTGTTTTTGATAATTGTAGCAATACATACATCAATCTTGATATTCTTTCAGAAGAGAACTCAACCAATCTGGAAGAAAAAATTGACCTTTCCATTGGAAACTCTCTGTCTAATTTTTCAGGTTCTACTCTGTGTCTAGCATCTTGCACATCTCGGATACCTGAATCATATTCCAGGTTGACATGCTCATATTGTTCGCTCAAGGGTCATGAACTATCAAAGTGTTACAAGTACAAACACAAATTGAGACATGTCAACAAACTTCAACGAAGAGCAAATCGATTAGCAAACAAGCTCAAACTTGTTCAAAAGACCGCAGAGGTATGTAAGATTTTATCTTCGTCAAAGAAGTTAGTTTCCAAAGATAAGCCAAGACTATTGGAAAGAAAGTTATGGTCTAAATAGTATGAGAAACAGGGTTCTATGAATTCCAATCGAAAGGGATATGGTGGACAAATTATTGTTCATCCCAGCACAACTTAAATTGTGTTGGTTAGTGCATCTTGTCTCATGTGCCTGATTAAAAGAGACAAGATTTTTAACACCTCAGGCTTTAAGAAAAGAAAAATCTTTAGTTGTTTTGATTTTCTTTTGTTTGTTTTTCCTCTGAGAGCATTGCAAAGTCTGGAATTCATGTCGTTTTTCATATCTAATTGATATTGGAAAGGACTTCCCTGGTTAATCAATAAAAGAGGGTTAAAATAGATAATTCTGCCTTTTATAGGGTTGAGAGTTGTGTGTACACGAACCTATTTGTTTAAAGATTTCGTAACCCTACATATCTTTTTCCTTCCCTGAAACTCTTTTTAACCAAAGACTGTTTGTTGAGCTTATTTTGTGACTTCCTCTAACAAACCCATACGCATATGGATACTCCAAGCATCATGTCTTCTGATGGAAAAGATGTTAATATGATTGTTAAGCCATCATTCATGAAGGAAAAATAAAATCTCCGATACCTCCAACTTTGAAAAGAAAAATAAGGAATGTGAGGAAGCCAGGAGTTGTTCCTTCAAATTCTCAGAAGTTTTCTGATGTTCTTTAAGAGTTGAAGAAAACAAGAAAGGAGATTCAACAAATAAAGGATTTTTTTATGAGAACTCTTGAAATTCAGAAGGCCCTGGTTCGACATCATCAGCCTAGAAGGTTTGTAGGAACTGATTTCTTTCTTCACGAACCATATGTTCCCATGGCTGTTGACGACAAGGAGTTCGGGGACGATAAAGAATTTTTCAGGGGTCTCAATGTCTAGGAAAAACTTCTTATGAGAATTTTATTCTTGTGTTTTTAAGAAGAATAACTAGATTTTGGAATAGCCATTATTGTGATTACACAAAGCTATGTCCAACGATTTTCATCTTCAACGTTTTTAGATTTAATTCTTTAAATCCTAAAATTTATTTGGAAGATGATTTTGCAGTATTAATCTTTATGGTTTTATATATTGCAATTTGTTACGGGATATGTGTGTTTGCGTCAGTGAACTATGATTGTCCCATACGTGGTCAAAAGTTAAGTCTTTCGTATGTCGATATGCAAGTATTGATAAAAGATTGAATGAACTTTTGACAAACAAAAGTTAAGCCTTTTATGTCATTATGCAAATATTGATGGTGTTAGAGCAACTTTGCTCAAGTCGAACTCGCATGCGTTGCTATCTCAAGCATGTTTGTCAATGTTAGTGATCAAAACTATAAGTCTTGATTTCTAGTCTACTATTAGCTAAGTCTCGGACTAGGATAGAAAGTGTAGTTGTGCTCAAGACTCCATGGCGATCATCGTACAAAGACGAAGAACTACTCAAGGAACTGGTGGAACTTCATCGACTAAAAGGTATGTGGAGACTTGAACTTATCTATCACTCAAAAGTCTATCTACTCTATCTCCTATCTTGAGACAAAAGTCGTTTTGCTATATAGACTATGATTATACACATTTGTTATTTCCAGTCGAGTTTATCTCTCTTATCTATTTCTCGAAATATGTGTTGGTAAGCTTTCGCTTTAGCCAAGTTCATCTTTACTAGTGACGAAAGTCATGTTAAGTTTCAATCACTTGAAAATGGCTTTGACGAAAAATGGTTTGTGAATAACAACTATATAACGTCCTCTAAGAATGTTTCAATGATTGAAATGAGAGTTTAGATTACATAACCATGGAAGGATATAAACATTGTATGGTAACACATATGTGTGAAAGTCCTTATTCCTTGAACCAACGTACTTTGCTGCTCAGGAAAACCGGAACTAGAGTTTGTGTACCAAGTCCGCGTACTATCGGAAGTTCTCATCCCAAGAAATTCTGCTGGAGTTTGTAAACTAAAAACAAACTTATTCCGGGTACTTAAGTTCGCGTACCAGTTCGCGTACTTAAGTTGGTTATTTTCTAAAAACGATTATTTGTGAACTTAAACTTATATAAACTAAGGAATGCATAATTGCAAACTGTGGCTATAAATTTCATGAATCGATTCGAGTGAATCAAATCGTTTTTATTTCAATTGTGTTTATTATAAAGATCTAAGCAATTGAACAACTCTCTAACTAGTTCATTTGAGTCATTTGAACTAGTTATGGTAAAAAAGAATATGTTTGATATGAAAGTGCTCATATGGCTAACCATTTGGTTAACTACTGTTGAACCAACTAAATGTACATGTTTGGGTATGGTTACACAAACCTAAAAACGTGCATTTCATTTGTGTGTAACAAGATAAGTTTTGATCTAACGGTTGAAAGATATTAGCTTGAATCTAATCAGGTTTTCATCTAACGAATATTGAAGGCTTTGTTACCAAGGTAACTTAGATTGCAAACCCTGATTTGAAAGACTATATAAAGGAGAACTTTAGCAACTAGGAAACCTAATCCCCAAACCTTCTGTGTGATACTAGTTGTATAAGCTAGAGTCGATTCTCCTTTAAACTTAGGTTTTTATCGAGACCCTGTATGTTAACGACTTAAAGACTTCATTGGGAATGTGAAGCCAGACCGATACTACTTTCTCGTAGTTGTGTGATATGATCTTGTTGTTTCTATCGTACTAAGTATAATCATAAAGATTCACTACGCCAGAAATCACCTTTATTGACAGGCCAGGTCTGTCAATAATGCAGGTTTTTGACAGTCCTCTCCTGTCAGATGGCCTGTCATATTTTAAGGTGTCAAAAACCTTATTTGATGGTAACCTACTGTCAATAAAAATTAATGTTAAACTACGGGCTATGCTTGTCAATAATTTTTGACAGGCATTGCTTGTCAATCAATTCAAAATTGATTTATTAACCTGTAAATTATTCCTGATAATTATATAAATAATCTTATCGCTTAATTAGTAATTAAAAGAAACATTAAGACATTCTTAACTTCAAAATAAATTTCCATACATCGTAAATGTTTAACCTCAAACGGATTCTTCGTCCAAACAACATCCAACAAGACGACATAAGAAAAGACCACAATAGACAAGAAGAGTAAATTCATTCAAAACTACAGTGCTAGTCTAAAACTGTAGTGACATGGTTTATTACCGATAAGGCTGAACACTTCCTTTCGGCCAATTGATCACCTGCCCAAGCATAATATCACCAAGAGTTCCATCTTCATCAAACAATTCTGCACCTCTGTCAAATATTTCTTCAACGCATACGCTATACGCATGCTCCATTGGGGCAGCAACATTATTGTAAGTTCCCAAAGCAATGGTTCTCCCTCTGAAGTTTTTGATGAAGCAGTTGCTGGCAGCAGGCAGGTTGGACTCAACAGGCGCCTAGATGCAGCAATACCAAACAAAAAAAAAGGTTCAGCAGTACTAAATAAGGTGAATGCTAAGATGTACGATTCAGAAAGTATTAACTAGTCGGCTCTCTACTGTAGTTACTCGCAATAACTAATTCAAAGTGACCTGCACAAGGTGATTTCTCACATAAACAGGAAATTTCTACACCAATGAAGTATTGTCACGACAAACTAAATAAAAATTTCCAGGTAAATAGCCTATCTCTCTATAGGATACCAACTTACCAATGTTTCTCAAAATTCCAATGTAATGTGAGTGAATGACAGGCAGAGAAAAATGGACACATAGATGCTCAAGTTGTACCACAATTATTGAGAACTCAATCTAGAATGTTAGATGGATGCAAGTCTTCAATTTAAGCACCAAGTTCGTAAGCATATATAAGTAAAACGGAATATCTATCTTTATATTCAAGTAAAACGGGGATGTTCCATCCTGCCATCTTGGGTGAGTTGTGTCATATAATGCATATTAGTCCTAGCTACAACACATAAATCATTCTGCTAGTGAATAAAGTGAGGTAAGAAAAAGCCCATGGTATTGTATGTCTTTGTTTATGCTTTTCCAGATTGTTAATGAATTTAACAAATTACTTTCTAAGATTTAATACTAATTGTTGTACCTGATTAGATGACGATGATGATGAAACACATCTTTGCACGAGTGTCCCAACTTGTGTTTGGAGTAACTCGATATCAGACCGCATACTTCTGTTTTCTTGTTGTACTTTACGAAGAGTCTCTCTACTTAATGCCGAAGCACGCATCTGGGTCTTGGTAACACCTCCTCCCATTCCTCGTACATAACCTTTTTGATCACGTCCACATGTCTGAGAACGACACATTATAAGTAAGGTTGTAAGAGTACTCCATTCACCAGTGGAGAAAATTAAAATTCACAAAAAAATATATACTAATTCTAAATTACCTTAGCAATAGCATCATTGTCGATATCATTCTGACCTTCTGGATTAGCATCTACAAGTTCTTTAATTTTCCTCTACAAGATAAAACATAATCTAGATGTAACAACCTACAGAAGGAATTACTATTCCAATTACCTGATAAAGGAATTTCAGTACTCTATTCACGCAAGGACAAAGTCACATACAGAATCATAAGAATTTGAGTAGTCTTACAATTTTAACATCAGAGGCGGATGTGGATGCGGGATCATTTACGGTCTTGGTTACATGGGTTGTCGCAAACACCACACATCTGTTAATTTCACCCGTTGGACTCTCTTTTTCCTGCAATTGATGACAAACAAACACACTATTCATCGAACCAAAAAGTGAATCCTGACTGATCTCATTATTGACTACAGTTCAGATTGCTGCTAATGTTATTATTCATACTATCACTACTGCTACTATCCACTAATAAATAACATAATAGAAATGAAAAGTGTCCAACAACTGAGTAAGTAATTCAGACAAGAAAAGGTAGTCAAAATAAAACATAAGGGAAGATATGTAGTAATTTACCAGTTCGTATATTGTGCGAGAAATTCCTTTCCTGCCACATGATTGTAGTAGCTCGACAGCTTCTCTAGCCTTTTTACCAGCTGCACGACGTTTCTTGTCCTCATCGGTATTGCAGAAATCAACAAAACTTTCCCAATCTTCTCTTTTTGCAATTAAGCGTTCAGGCATATTTCTTTTCATCTCAGCTACAGTGTCATATTTATCCATCACAAGTCGAAGCTGATGCTTCCAGTTTCTCCAAGAAACATTAGCCTTTGTCAATATGTTAGGCTTATAAATTTCAGCTACCTCATACTTAACCTGCAAATTAAAAATTATAATAGAGGCAAATTAAATTTCATCAACCTCGTACTTAACCTTCCATTTTATCATGTACTGATCATAAAAATTATAAAGGCAAATCAAATAATAACAATTCACTCACAGCGACGTTGTTCCATATATCGTCTTTGATGCTTTCTGAAACAATCGTCCAAGAATCAATTGCAGGACGACAATGTGCCCGTACTATCTTTCCAATTTCCGTCACAAATTGTTCTGAACCGATATCACAAGGGCGCCCATATTTGTCGAATATAATCTGCTTACGGTTGCCTAATGAATGAAGTGCTCAAACATCACAATATTTTCATATACCAACTGATAAGAAAACAATTAGTTTGTAAGTTACAATATGAGTATTTACCTGGTAGCCTAGAAGTGCTTCCATAACTATCTGCGTTATGGTCTTCATGGTTAGACTCGCTATGAGAGTCGGTTTCTCTTCTGCGGCCTTCAACAGCTTCATGTTCACCAGTACTAGATTGACATCTGTTACCTGACATCATCAAACTGAGTAACCAAATGCGTCAAATATTGCAGAGAGTAACTATTAAACCATCCATAAAACATATCACCAAAATGTACCACAAATACAATCTCAAAATGAAACATTTATTAAAATTAACCAGTTATCCCATTATAACTACTAAACCATCAAAATGTACCAACAAAAAACAATGGACCATAAAAAATACTCAAACATGAATACTAGATAACTAATTTTCTTCGCTATCTCTAAATGCAGACAACAAGGCTTCATCGGCAGCTCCAGAGAAAACAAAAGGATTTTGATATGCATCAACATCAGGAGTCAGACTTTTTGGAGACTCTAATACAATATGCCAAGTATCTCTTGTTTCGTCTTTGCAATAGAAAACCTGAGACGCTTGAGAAGCATGGATAAATGGCTCATCTTCTTCATTTGTATTCCGTTGGAACCTTGCAAAATTGACACAGACTACGTTGGTTTCTGGATCCACTTCACACCCATTAAGCTTGTCTTCCGTGCGCACCCAATCGCAGTAAAATACTGTCATCTTAAAATCATTATGGTAATTTAGTTCAAGTATTTGCTTCACAATACCATAATAAGTCCCACTGTCAGTTTTCAAGTTTGTATCACTGGCTCTTGATCTGAAAGTGCCTACTGCTTTCATAGACACCCCACTATTTTGTGTGGTGAAAGTCGCTTCTGAATCGGCTGTGCTAAACAGATATCCATTTACTGTGTAAGAATTGTATGAAAGAACATTAATATCTGGACCATTTGCAAGCCTCTTAAGGGTACTCATGTTCTCCTTCTCCAGCTGTTCAGTTAACCAAAGAATATACTCCATGATTTTCTTCGTTTGTTGTTTTCCGCGTCTTCCTGTAGACTTGTTCTGATCCCGAACGTAAGCATCGTATTTCCTGACAATACAAACATAGTCATCAGTATAAAGCACATATGTGTATCAATATATATTAACAATAATCTAGACTCATAAGTGTCGCAAGGTTTTACTTACTCCTTCCATACAGAACTATTGTCATCATGGTAGTGCGCAAAAACCCATCTACGCACTTGTTGGAACTGAATACTAGACATCCGATATGGTTTGCCAACTGCATGACTAGGATATGGCCCTTCACTGTCAGCTACCTCATCTGCGGAAGTGTAACGTCTTCGTTTATTGTAGCTTTGGTTAACTTCAGGGAACTTCTCCACGCAATGTCTCATTCCTTCTCCTAAGTCGTACTGTTCAGATATAGCCCCCTCTATATATGTCTTGTTTCGTCCATACCCTTTGTATGTTCTCATCATCCTAGATTAAAACAACACAAGTATATATATATATATATCAGCCAACAGGAAATAATATAGGGTGTAACAGAGGGTATAAAAAGAAAATAACATATTTGAAGCAAACAAACATTCTAATGTTACCTCTCAAAAGGATACATCCATCTAAAGCGAACAGGTCCACAAAGTAGAACTTCTTCAGCCAAGTGAACAACAAGGTGTACCATCGAAACGAAAAATGAAGGAGGAAAGTAAATCTCAAAAACACATAATGCCTCCACAAGGCGTTGATGGATACTGATGAGCTCTGCTCGAACGACCACCTTTGAGCATAAGATCTTGAAGAATAAAGATACATTTAAGATTGCAGCACGTAATGGTTTGACATCTTTAAAAGCATACTTCAGAACCACAGGTAATAACCCTTGCATTAGGATATGATAATCGTGAGACTTCATTTTTCTGAATTGAAGTTGCTGCAAATCCACCTTATGCTTCCAGTTCCCGCTGTAACCAATCGGAACCTTTAACTTGCTTAATGTTTGAAAAATTAATCGTTTCTCTGATGTTGATAAAGCAAAGGGAGCATCTGGTAGAAGGCCATTTGGATCCATCCACAAATTTCTCTTTATCTTCAACCTTTTCATATCTTGACGAGCAGCAACTCCATCTTTATTGGACAAACCTTTCACATTCAATATTGTTCCGAAAAAAATTTCAGTGAAGTTCTTCTCTACATGCATCACATCCAAATTGTGGCGAACATACAATTCCTGCAAGTATAAATGAAACAGACAAAACAAAGGAGCTTGAGTTCTTGTATGAATAGATGTCATATGCAGGTAAGGAAAACAAATACAGTGAAAATAAAAATAACAAACTCAAATTACCTTCCAGTATGGCAAGTCAAAGAAAATTGATCTCTTGGACCATGGAGTTCCATTATCGTTGCACCGTTTCCTCTTCCCACCAGTTACCTTTCCAAAAGAAGTTTCTATTGACTCCATCTTACTCAATAATTCTTCACCAGTCAATCGTATGGGAGCCTTGTTATGTTCCTCCTTGCCGTTAAAATTTGACTTTTGCGATCTATAAGGATGCTTAGAATCCCTTAGGAACCTTCTATGACCCATGTAAGAAAATTTACGCCCATATTTTAACCTCTGTGAATCAATTTGTTCACTACATACAGGACAGCCATATTTTCCTGCAGTCCTACAACCTGAAACATGCGCATAAGCTGGAAAATCATGCATACACCACATCAATAATGCTTTCATGGTAAAGTCAGACTTCGTGTTAGCATCATATGTTGTGCTTCCCACTGACCACAACTCCTTAAGCTCCTCAATCAATGGCTGTAGATAAACATCGATGTTGTGTCCAGGATCATATGGACCAGGAATTAGCAATGTTAACATGGTAAAGTCTTGTGCCATACAGAGAGATGAAGGGACATTGTATGGAACGAGCATGACAGGCCAGCAACTATGTGGATCATTCATCCCAAAAGGATTAAAACCATCCGCTGCAAGACCTAGGCGAACATTCCTAGTTTCATCGGCAAATGCTGGCCACAATCTGTCAACCTTCTTCCAAGCTGGAGAATCCACCGGGTGTCTCATGTGAGTATTATTATTTTCCACATGACTATGCCATGACATTTCCTTGGCTATCATGACATTTCCCTTGGCACATTCTCCAAGGTAGTTTATGCTTTCTTTGCTATTTTTCTTGTAAATTATGTATTTTACATTTTGTACTTTGGAGTCGCTCACCCAATTTGAGCCAAAGGCAAAAAGGTCATTTCTTGATATATTACGTTAGGGAGAAAGTTTTAAAGACATAATGATGAGTTTAAAGATCGACTAGGAAGATGGGTTCAAGTCATTCAAAATTGAATCAGATGGAGAGATGGTGGTATTCAATGATTGAATTACCAAAGAAATCGAAGGTGATGCAATGAAGAAAATGGGTCTTGTGATTTTGTTGTTGGCAAAGAGAGAAATCCATGAGAATTTATCTGCATTTTTGTTGCTCTCAATAGAGTATGCAATCATTAGGACAAGCAAATGGATAATATTGCAATGGAATAAGTGAGGGCTTGAGGTTATGTTGGATTACAACAAGAGAAATGTGCATTCGAAATGGTTTAATCAGATGGACCGTGGAACTAAGCACAGTTGTAGCCTTTTGACAATTTTCTGCGGATGGAAGTTGCGCAGAGTGTCTTTGTGATGAGCTATTGGAGATTTAATGAAGCCACATATGATGAAGGGAAGGAGTCTTGGCAAAAGTGCCTTCTTCATAAATTGCAGAAGTTCATGAGTGAAAAGAGCTTCAGAACAATGGATTGAGAAAACCTGATGCCTAGCTTTTGCTTGGCATGCTCAACTCAACTCCACTGACCACTCTGAAAGTCCCTTTGTATAACAGCCCATTTGACCGTGACCATGAACTTTTTCGGGTGGCAGCGCGACTATTCCCCATAATCGATTTTCGATTTCGATTTTCTATGGACTTCTCATGGGTGTGAAGACTTGGGCTTGGAATTGGATGGAGAATTGGACTCAAATCTTCCGAAAGGAAAAGGATTCTATTCTTAAGATTTGGAGAATATTGAAGCTATAAATAGAGAGTTTTCTCTATTCTATCGTGTTTTTGCTTTTTTTCTAAGATTTTCTTTTTAGTTATTTGTATTATCTTTTAATAATTATTATTTGAATTTCATGACCATTGATTGAGGATGAATTCCTAGTTCTTAACATGATTTGAGTTTTTGTTTTCAAATTCTATCTTGAAGTTTTTTTACATAATTATCGTTGTTTTTACTAATAGGAATGATCTTAAGACATTCATGATTGATTGATAGATTGTTTGAGTGCTTCAAATTGATTTGTTAATTTGATCTAAAGCTAGTGAAAGTTAGGAGATAAGTAATCGTTTCTTGACTATGCCATTATATTATTTTTTAATTGAGTGGAAATTTTGAATTAATTTGATTGCACCTCGAACGCATCAAATTTTGCCTTCTTCATATTTTAGTTGTTTTTAATTTTTCTTTTGCTTTATTCTTGCTTTGTTAGATTCTTTTCCGTATCTAACTTAGTTTGTGAATTCTTGTTTCAGGTGTTATACCTTTGGTGAATGCTTAAAAGTGGTAGACCGAGTCAATCGTGTTCGATCCGGCACTCTCGCCATTAAATGCGATTAACACTCCACTTCTCCTTCTTCATCAAGTGATTCCAGACAAAGAGGAAGAAACAATGGCTGATCGTACACTAAAGGACCTTTCTCATGGTGTATCCAAACTAATTCAACCTTCGAGATCAAGCTTGATTAGAGTTACAACCATGGCATGGTGAATGAGGACCCAAACAAACATCTTATGGACTTCACACCATAGAAAGGAGACTAATGCGGATGGAGCAATGTTGAAAGCTTTCCCACGTTTTCTTTGGCGGGCAATGCTAAGGAATGGTTATATTATTTGCCTTCCGGAAGTATCACAACATGGAATGGGATGAAGAAACTTTTCTCGAGAGATGACATTTCCTTGGCTATCCAAGGTATACTTTGGAGTCGCGGAGGAAAGAAGAAGAAATCACCCAATTTGAGCCAAAAAGGGCAAAAAGGTCATTTTTACGGACGATTGATATATGGAGCTCGAGTTAACGTTAAGGGGTAACCCTTTTTGGGAAGTACCTAATCAAGGTTAAGGGCTGCCATACGCTGCAATCTCTTAGTTACTGAGAAATACCTAAGCTTCTTCACTGGCACATTCTTACTAACTGGTTTTGAAGGGTCCTGCGGTTTCCACCTACTTACATCGCAGTTTGGACAACGATCCATATCTGCGTTTTCTCTCCAATAAAGTATGAAATCATTAGGACAAGCATGGATAATCTCATAACTCATTCTCCTAATAATTATTATTTGAAATGGTTTAATCATAGCTGTAGCCTTTTGACAATTTTCTGGCAGAGTGCACTAGTGAAAGTTAGGAGATAAGTAATCATTCTTGACTCTTTACATAAGTGGCAAAACCTTCTTCATAAATTGCAGAAGTTCAGTGAAAAGAGCTTCAGAACCCTGATGCCTAGCTTTTATGCTCAACAGCTCAACTACTGAGGAAATTTTTGTATGCTGACCATCACATTCAGGATATAGAGGTTGCATTGATCTCATAACTCATTCGAAATGGTTTAATCATCTTCCATATTCTTACTGTTATTATCGACTTGGGTATTATCTAGAACATGACCATCGTTTTGCTGATCAGATTCATCTAGCATGTCGTCGAGATCATTAGGATGGATGTGTCCAAGTGTGTCGTTGGACAAGTCCATCATTCTCGGGAATGCAGATTCAGAATGATTAGCAGTTGATGAACTAGGAAGCTGTACATTGGAACTCATCCTAGGAAGACGTTCTCCATGATTAACCCAAAATCTATAGGACTTGTCAACTCCATTCAAAAATAAGTCCTCCGAAACCTTCTCTAAGCTGAGCTTCTTGTAGTTACGACACTTGTTGCATGGACAGAAACATTCATTCTCACCTAAGTTATCTTTTACGAATTGAATAAAAGATATCATACCATCAATATATTCGTCTGAGAATCGAGGTGCATCCATCCAGTCTTTACTAGGAGGTATATCAGACATCTACCAGTTACATATGCACAAAAAGAATTACTAAAAACATATGCATATGCAGTTAAAAATAGGACCATTTAGTGTTTCTCTGCTAGATTGTATACACCCTTTTGTTCCCCTTGACAAACATATCTCATCAAAACACCAAACTGTAAACATCAAGAGAATTCTTCGCCAGTGTTCAAACTGAGTGACTTATGCATACATCAAACAATTTCATTTATCAAGATATTAAAACTCATCTTAGATATTAAAACTCATCTTAGATATTAAAATCGCATGGCACAAGATCACAATCAAAATTTCAATCTAGCATGGAAGACCCATCTTTCTATATGCGTCACTAGATACAAATCACAATACAATAGATATTAAAAGAAGAAGTATATTTTCACGAGGTATACACACTATTGTCTTGTCTTATCTATCTATTCAATCCAACTGAGGAACAAAGAAGAAGAAGAACTAATTTATACCCCAACAGAACACAGTTGTGAAGCACTAACATGATTAATTAAGCAAGGTCTTCTGTCAGTTTTCAACATAAGTTTCAATACATTCAGTTCCAGTTAATTTGTACAACATCTAGGTGTTAAGATATTCCTGGGATAACTTGTACAAAATCTCATAAGACCAGTTAGCTTGTATAACATCTTACCTGGGCTGATTCCTTTTTCTGAAGTTTAAGAGATTCAGCGTCGAGACTTGAGACAATACAAAATGCACTTCTACCACCTCCCACAACAGCTTGCAACACCAGTGCTCACTTGATCTCCTTCTTGGGCCTCATTTGCAATGAAAAGGAAATAAACAGATTCAATAAATAGTCCCATGTCCAGACTAAAACCAAATATGTAACCTTAACTTTCATCATAAACAAATTACCTGGTTGCTGTGACCACACTTCTTCTTTCTACAGTTCACGGCTCTTGGATGAAGGCGAACATAGCATCTACAGGCAGTACAGTTAGGTTAGATAACCATCGGAAAGTACTCAAATTATAACATGTATAAATCCATGACAATGTAACCAAATCAAAAATCAAGACAACCATATTTTCCAACACAGAACAAGATACCCATGAATTTGCTTAAGCTACAAGATAAATGGTTCCAAACAGGAAACCTATTTCTAATCCCCCAAAACAAGACTCCATTTGTTCCTTAAGTTCTAACAAGATTTACATTGGGACCCGATATTCACCAAAATCAATCACTTCTTCACTTCCCCATCAAAATTCACCCAATTAAGTTCATAGAAACAAACAAAATTAACTAATTCAACAACTCCTAACCCCTACCATTAACATTTCAAGCAAAAAATAGAGAAAATTAAGAAAAAGTGTTTCCAGTTACCTGTATCATATCAGGTCAGGGGAGAAGAAGAAATGAAGACCAGAGCCAACAATATCCTGATCAGCGAATTGAATGATTGTTCTACGGATGTAAATCAGAAGAAGAACTTGGGAAAGTTAAGATTTCAATCGAGATGAAGATTGAAATCGAAATAAAAACTGAGATTGAGATGAGAATCAGCCGGAAAGAAATCGAGATGAAGATTCAAATTAAATTCTCCGACTGAATCAAATCCACCACGAGAGAAGAATGAAACCAAAACCTAGGGTTTCATTTTTATCGTTTCTTTGGAGAATCCGAAAGAAGAGAGAGAAAAATTAATCAGAAATGAAATGAATTCGTGTAGAAAAATATTAGTTTGATAAATAAAATGCCCGTCAAAAATGAAGCCTAGTGAGGGCCCGTCTATATTATACTATTTTGATAGTTTTGGCCCGTCAAAAATGAATTGACATGCTTTCCTTGTCAAATTTCTTATAGGGGCCCTGTCAAAATTACCCAGATTTGGCGTAGTGATTGGCTTGAGATTGATTTTTCCGATAGGCAAGATATAAAAGAAGTCACAAACATCTTCGTCTCATCGTTTGTGATTCCGCAATATCTTCTTTCGCTAGTCGATTAAGATTATTGTGAGGTGATTGATAATACTAGGTTGTTCTTCGGGAATATAAGTTTGTGTTATCAATTGGTTCCTGTTCACCTTGATTTATCAAAAGAAGGAACAAAACTCGTAGGTATTTCTGTGGGAGACAGATTTATCTATTATCGTAGACTTTTCTGTGTGATATAGATTTGTTTCTTAAAGTCTTCGTCTTTAGGTCGTAGCAACTCTTAGTTGTGGGTGAGATCAGCTAAGGGAATCAAGTGCGTAGTATCATGCTAGGATCAGAGACGTAAGGACCGCAACTATGCCTTGGATCAGTGTGAGATTGATTGGGGGTTCAACTACAGTCCAGACCGAAGTTAGTTTGTAGTAGGCTAGTGTCTGTAGCGGTTTAATACAGTGTGTGTTCAATGCTGGACTAGGTCCCACGGTTTTTCTGCATTTGCGGTTTCCTCGTTAACAAAACTTCTGGTGTCTATGTTATTTCTTTTCCGCATTATATTTTGTTATATAATTGAAATATCACAGGTTGTGCTTTGAATCGATTAATTGGGAAATCCAACCTTAGGTTGTTGATTGAAATTGATTGATCCTTGAGCATTGGTCTTTGGTACCGTTCAAGTGATTTCTCTTGTATTCAATTTGACTCGCATATTTCTATTTGCTTGAGTAAGTATTGAATCGAGAAAGAGAGATATAACTCTTAATTCTTGAGTTTGTTAAAACTTTGAACTGTTGTAGGTTTGGCATTACCGTGTTCCTTTTCCCTTTATTTCTCAGTTTTCTTGCCAAGAACAGCGTATTCCTTGGGTATTTTGATCATGGCCCTTTTAGTTTAAATGCTCGTTGCAACTGATATTTTAGGTATGCAACCATATTTACATCATTGTTGTTCATTATATTCAATTTATCATTTGATGTGTAACGCCGACTTGCTCTATTTTCTTTTTGGGCCCTGTCAGTATGTTAATTCACGACATAGTTATCAAATAATATACTACCTCTGTTTTAGAACTAGTGATACTTTCACTTTTTCATTTTTGCCTAAAAGCAGGCCAAGTTGAAAAAGTGAAAGTGTCACTTTTCCTGAAACGGAGGGAGTGTTATTCTAATATTCGTTTTAACATATCCGTCTTTGAAGTAATATACAGCGATGGCGACCTTGGCATTATAACAATTATTCTCCCGCTAAACTTGAGATTTTTTTACAGGATGAGAAATTGAGAAAATCTGTTGAAGATTTCAGGGGAAGAAATTGGAAGAAATCGACTCAAATAGTCTTTGTCTGTTTTTCGCTTTTATTTGTTTCATCTTTCCTAGTGTTCCTTGCATCTTATTAGTTGTCAAGGCATAGAGAAACATACCGCTACAGTTGAATTGGTGTGTTTTGTAACGTTTTGATGATTCATACAAATTTTTGGGTTGATATAACAAAACTTTTTTTTTATTCTTTTTCATTTTTGACACCAACTTTATTTGTTGGCTTACTTTCATTGGATGGAAAAAAAAGATACGAGAATCAAAAAGAGCCGATAGTACTGAAAAGAAGAAAAGAAAGAAGAATACTTGCGGTTCTCTCAGTAGGCCATACCATAACATCTTCTTCCTCCTCTAAGGTAATCCTATGAAGCTCGAAATCATCTCAATCTAGCTATTATGGCAGGCGACGGTTCTGTTTCAATGGTATGTTCTATACACTTTAATTTCTTTTAATATTTTTTTTCCGATTGTTTTTTATTTCTGTAAGGGCAAAACTCACTCAAGTCTTGATTAATTAGATTATCTCTTTACACTTTACTCTAGCTGTTGGTCAAACCTGAAAGTCTTTATAAATTATTTCTGGTATTCTTAAAAAATTTCACCAAAGGTCTATAGGTGTAGAACATTTAAGGAGGAGAAAAGCATATTTACGGTATTTTCCCTTACTGAATCAATTAATTGCAACTTTTTTTGTCTTCTTATAGGTAGGACTAGGAGAAGGAGAACTTGTTCTTCCTACTTGTCTCATGAAGGCTGAAGTCTCATGGATGTCCACAATAAGGGGTAATCTGTTATACAAAGAACGTATTCTTAAAAGAGTCCAAGGTATACTAAACAAGCTGACAGTGAACAACTACAAACTTCTGAGAGACCAGCTTATTGATTCAGGAATCACAACCCCCACTACACCATTTTAAGGGATTTGCAACCCAGTTTGCCGTTGCGAAATTTCTGTTGCTAATCCCCGTTGCTAATTTTTTGCAACGATGAATATCTGTTGCGAATTTCGCAACCGCACTAGTAAGGTTGCTAATAGCAACTACACTGGGTTCAAGCGTGTGAAGCACGTGTGTGGTCGGGAGCACTAGGGATACTAAATACACCCAAGTCAAACTTCGGTCAAGCCTTCCTTTTTTGTTTTCCACCCTTCAGCCAAGTTAACCTATAATGCCTTATCCATCGAGAAGAACTCCCATCTCATTTTTTTTCCACATCTCCTCTCCTTCTTCATCTCCTCTCCATCTCTGCGTGAAGAACATCATCTCTAAAACTTCTTCATGTCGTCGATGAAAAATCCAGTGAGATATATGGATCAAGTCTGATGATGAGAGTTTATAGATTTGATTTTGTTAGGATTTTTGATTAAAAGAAGAAAGATAATTCAATGAGAATCAGGGATAGGGTTTTGAGAGAGTTGATATAGTGACGAAGTTTACAAGACTCAGATCAAGAGAAGAATAGTTGAATCAGGAATCGAGAAAATACGGAGATTGAAGAATAGGAATTGAGAAGTTAGGGTTTTATGTGAATAGGAATTAGGATTTCGATTTGTTGATGATTAAGAAGAAATTAGTGGATGGGTTTTGAAGATTATAACATGAAGAAGAAGATGGTCATGCCAATTTGAGAGTTCGATTACAAAGAAGAACAATCTGAAAAATTTAAAGAATTAGGGTTTCATAAGAACAGATTCTAAGATGATGTAGAAGACGAAATTGAAGGTCTATAAGAATGATTCAGAGTTAAGTTTAATATGAATTAGATTATGAGGTTGAAGAACATCCTGAGTTTGATAGTTAGGGTTTTATTCATGCTAATGATGATGTTGAAGATTTGTTGGGATTCAGCTGTGATGAACTAATGGATTTGAGTTGAGATGGTGATGTATGGTTGAGTCAAATCAGAATAAAGAAGCTGCATTTCTCTCTGTTGGATTTTTTTAACATGTTCACTGGGGAAGTTTTATTTTTTTTCAAAAGCATCTATTTGGCCTTGGTGATTTATATTATTTAACCTCTTCTGTTTTTCATTAACATGAACATGCATTTTAGGTTTACTAATGCACTTGGAGAAATGATTTACCCAATCTGCGGCCAGGGCGAACTTCCACAAGCTTTTTTGCCGTTATGCAACAGTTAAATGTGCTCTTTATGTAAAGTTTTCTGACCCTTGTCTTCCAAATAGTATGTTTGCTATCCCGGGGTGTTCAACATGAGTACTAGTAGCTTGTTATGGGAGTTTGTGCATTATGAGTACTGGTATCTTTTTTTGATAGATAAATCTCTTCTTTGTAGATATATGTTCTTTTCGTTCTGATATATGTTGAGAGACTAGCCTTCTCTGTAAATTGGGTATGTACTTCGATCTTTTTAGATTATGCAGGAGAGTTGTTGAATTAGAGACTTCGTAATCTTGAATAAGACTTTTCTCTCTCCAACGTATAACATATATGTATCCATATTTCCTCTAAATTCCGGAAATGACGTCTGTAGCCAAGATTATTTCTACCAGATACACAAAGAGTGTCATCAAGTCATATGGTGAATTATCTTACATTGAAGCTCAAGCCAGGATGGATGATAGGTGCTTTAATTTATTACCGTTTTCATTATTTTTTCAAGTTTTTTTCTCCCTCTTGTAAATGTGTGAATGACCATTTTCATATGCATACTATTCCCAAATTTTCACTTTGATGGACTCACTAACTACTGGACCTGCGAAATATGAATGCATTAGCGAAGGTATGCTTGTTTAAGTAGTATTTGATACATAGTAACATACTTTATTGTCTGAGCTTCGACATCAGGTGTTTCAACATATCCAGATATGTCTATGCAGATTATGAGGCTCAGATGTATTGAGAGAGGAGATTTAACTCTTGCGTCTGCAGAATTAAAATTCCAGATTGACACTGAAACTCATGATCCTCTTGATATTGGTATGGGATCTTATATGCTAGCGCGAGTAAAATATGTCGGATTTTTTTTATCTGTAGTTGAAATCCATATTTTTCTGCAGGAATGTATCAAATTCGAGAGGGAAATCAAATGGTTGAGGAATTTATCTTTGCTGCTAATATTTCGGTTCAGAAAAATCTTGAAACACTTTCCAAAGATTCTCGCTACTAATGTAATCGCTACGCTGTGTCCTTCATATGAATGTTTTGTTCTCCTCGTGAAAAAGAGAAGTAGTCTATGCTTCAAACCTAATTTGAGGTGTTGCTTACATCGGGAAGTTTCCTAATAATGTGTCAACATACAATTGATGGCTAGTGATTATTGTTGCAGGCACCATCCGAGTCCTACCAAAGAGATGCTTGAACCTTTGCTGCATACTACGGCGGCTCTTGTTCTGGGTTTGGATGTGTCTTCTTCAAAAACCCTGGCTGATTCACTTGACTAGGCTGTGGTAGGAATATTTATCTCTAGTCTAGTTATTCACTTCCTTTTCATTTCCTTGAGCCATCACTGTTGGCATTATCAAGACTAATACTCCTTGTTTGTAGAAAACACGAACTCACCAGTATTTGAAGTTAAGATTTCCCTTTATCATGTTATATGTAGATGATTAAATACTCTTTACTTGACAGGCTGATTATCCATACTTCAATAAGCTTATTCGTATACTGACAGGCTGTAGTAGAGACCTCACCTCTCAAGAATTTCTGCATTACGGTCTTGCTGCAGATCTATATTTTACCTCCCAAATTCGAAGATCTGCAGGTCAATTGTGAATGGATTAGAGAACATGACCCGGTTATGCTTCATTTTCATGCAGATATCATTGTACACAGATTTCTTGCTGCAGCTTTGGGGATTTATAAGCTTTCACCAATATTCCAAGGTACTCTTCAACTTACTAGCATTGCTGATAGTAAGTACAATTTTCAAACTCACTGATCTCTTGTTGATTCTTGCAGCTGTTCTATTAAGCGTTGGGGAAGGCACGGGCAAGGGCTCTAGTGGCAGTGACGCGGATCTGATTTTATTTCATGGTATTATTCTTGTTCTAGTTGTATCTATACTCTCGGGCTTCGCTTCTTCTCTATGTCAGTGGGCTTCTCAGGATAGTCACTAGTCACTACTAACAAATACTACGTATTTTTTGAAGTTGAGACTTACTTCCTGATTTAAGGCACCTAACTCTCTCTTCCACTATGGGTTCTCTATGTTTCAGGTGAAAAATCATAGTTCATACCTAATGACCGTAGAAATGTCAGTTGTTGGAAGCATGTGCTTGCTGGCAAGTACCTACAAGTCTCCTGATGGAAAACAGATCAGAAAGCATGGATTTTTTTTATGGTTGGACCGTATTCACCCTGGTAATGTCATCCAAATCGTTCTAACAAGTTATCATGAATTTTATGAAACATGCTTTCATAAGTGACATGTTTTTTAATCGATACTACAATTGTCATTCAAATCTATAAAAATGTTACATGGTCTCTAAATTTCTAGCTTGCGCATGTTCAACATTTATCATTTGTTCATTTTCCCTAAAGACTTAACTGATGGCAATATCTTGATTGCATAAATATAAGCCTAAGTGCTATTCTTAACCTTATTGCTTATGCTCTGAGATAGTTCACCTTATTCTTTCATCATCTCGATGATCCTAAATTGAAACTAGGCTGTATTGGGAAATTTTGGAAGTTTCAAGCTTGAGTTGCATAAAATAAATGAGTCTCCATTTCTATCATCTTTTGCAACTGTTGAACGTAGGACATGGGATTTCGTAGTGGAATCATTAATGGATTTTCAAAGTTTTTCACCGTCGAGTAGGTTGTCGTAGTACGGTGCTATGTTATTTTTATTTATTGTCTTATTTATCTTTGTGTATGTTATTTTAATTGGCTCAGATACTAGTCCTAACCAATGATGTTGGTGGGATCCTTGTTGGACTTATTCTCGCTCATCAACTGGCGTCCCACAAGGCAAGTAGAATACTCGAAAACTGTGTAAATATGTAGTCTTCTGTGTTGTAGTATGGAAAATATTCTTGCATTCCCTTTGCTTTACCCAATCTGTCTGGACACTCTTCCTTACAATCCCGTAAGACTTCTTTAATTTAGTACTAAGTTCTAAAGTGTCCAAGAGACTCGATAGAGACATCTCTGTCGAGGCACTTGTTAGAGCTCGTCAGTAAATTCAAATGAGAAGTCAACAAAAAGTGTGGTCGTGCTTTTAAGGTTTCTTAAAAGATCATGATGATTGGGTGTGTTACTACAGTAAGGAGAGGTGCTATCCTTCCTTCCCTCATAGATTGGTCTCTCATAATGGGAGATAATTTGATGCATTTTGTTCATCTTTTCATGTATCTATGCAGATTTGTCATTGTTTCAACGTGCGTAACCGCTTGCTGCAGCTTTATTTTTGATGGAAAACCACCATTTATATACTGTCTTTTGGCATTGCCACTTGTGATCAGCAACATTTCTATTTACCATCTATATACCGTCTTTTGCATGATTGATGACTTGAACTTTTGAAGCGCCTATGAGATGCTGACAAGTTATGTTAATATGATGTTTCGGACTATGTGTGATGAAGTTGCGAATCCCCTGATAGCGCAAGAAGTCCACACGTTGTTTCTCTTCATGGTGGTCGTAGCCAAAGTGAAAGAGAAGCAACTCTTCTCAATTTTCAAAATAGCTCAGCTAATATTCGGTATTTCCATGCTTTTCTGTATCTGAATTAAGTTAAATAAATGCGTAGTGTTTATATTGGCACACCCCTGCAACGACTTAACCTCCAAACTCACTGTCCAGGTCGCCATAGATGTTGCATCTCGTGGTTTAGATGCCACTAGAGTTGCTCATGTGATCAACCTTGATCTTACCAAGGTATATTTTTCTTCTTCACTAAGTAATATTCAATTTATTCAGTTTCGTCCTTGTCTGGTTACATTAAATACCATATCTGATTTTGATTTATTTCCTTGTACAAAGATACTTCTGTTGTCTCAAAATTTTATAATTTTCTGCTCTCTGTAAACATTAAAGTGTTGTTGTTAATTGTTCGTGACCAGTATTAGTCATGTATGCAAGTAAACCATGGCAGAGTTTGATAATTTATTAGTTCATCTATGATGGGTTTGTTGCAGATATTGCCGAAACTTGAGTTTGCTATCTGGCATGACTTTCTCGAAACTTGAGTAGTATTTCTGTTTTGCCTTCGGATGATGCTTATAAGTGATTGTTATAACTTATAACTTTCTAACCCATATTTTAATGCATTCATTAGAATTCAACCTGTGATAGTTTTGAATTTATTACGCTTTGTTATATTGAAATTATAACTACAAAAAAAGCTCAGTCCTTACGCATGTTATCATGTGTTGCTTATAGCTTACACTTTCATTAAGATTTGGTCATCTACCAGGGGATATAGGAATATGTGACATGACTTTGAGAAAAAAAGAACAGAATATGTGAATTGTAATGCCCAAGTGACATTATTCAAGCTGGTATTACTAGCAATTCTTTTTTTGATTGCAATGCCTGGATAACAACTATTGTTAATATGGTATGGTGATGCATCTATTGTTAATCACTTGAACTCGCGAGAGATTCTGGTGGACATGTCAAATGCCTTTGATACTAGTAGATCCTTAAGTGGCTTATCACTTGTTATTCTTGAAATCCTCTTATTCATTGTTTGTTTACGATGGTTTTCATTGAGATTGTTTATTCAGAAATAGACATTGTAGAGGCATACATGTTTCATTGAGTGTAATTTGATACTTTCAATCTCTTGCATAATCTATGTGTTAGTGTGAAGTATGTGGGTTCTTTTGATTTAACTATATAGCATATTAGTCTTCGACTCAATCATTATAAGAATACTGGATATCTGATTAGAAGAATTTGTGATGCTTTGTCCGCAGGTTAATTAAATGATGCTCTGTTGTGAGATCATAAAGGTTGGAGAACAAAGCAGCAGCCATTAGGTCCCTTAGCAGCTGCAAGATTTGTAAGTTATAATGTAGTATCTCCTTATGGAGATTTAAGTTAGAAGAACTTAAGTATTTCAGAACTTTATACAAACTAAACTTAGGAACTAAGTATGTTTATGTGTATGTCCATTAACTGAATGACATACTTTGTATCAAATACTCATACTTGTTGTTAACTTCAATTGAAGAATTCTTTTTTCATAATGGTCAATGTGGAAATGAAAGTGAATGAATGTGTAAAAGTTTGTATATCTCGTGGAATGATGAATATGGGGAACTGGTAACTGCGATGGGGTAAATATGGGGGAATGGATTTTGACCAAAGTCAATTGATCCCCGACCTTTTTTTTTTTCTCGTTGCAAAAGATTAGCAACGTCGATGTTCTCTAAAATTAGAACCAGAACCAATAAATTAGAACCAACCATAGTTCCGGTAGGGGTATTAATGTAATTAGAAACAACTTTAGCAACGACAGACCTTGGTTGCGAATAAACAAAGTCGCA
Source organism: Papaver armeniacum (assembly GCA_023531295.1). Classification (NCBI taxonomy): domain Eukaryota; kingdom Viridiplantae; phylum Streptophyta; class Magnoliopsida; order Ranunculales; family Papaveraceae; genus Papaver; species Papaver armeniacum. Next base: position 115,549 of record JAJJWW010007029.1, on the reverse strand, counting down.
ACGGCACGATGCGTTGCGAATCTCCGTTGTTGACCAAGAATCGCAACGAGCTTATGCCGTTGCGAAAAACTGCAACACCGTGTTTTGAAACGTCAACTTTGCCATTGCGACCCTGTCAAGAACGTCCGAACTCAGTTGCTAATTCCTAAAAATGGTGTATTGCCCGTACATCTTAATGAGCATTACAGAGCTGATATTTTACAGGGCCTTGATTGAACCAAAGTTTTGTCCTTTGTATGCCTTTCTATGTTCGATCGACTTGTCAACAAATCACTTCCATCCTTTCCTTCGGATGTGCACGGAGACACAAAAATCACATTCAATCATATTCTCTTGAATAACTGCCAGTTACTGTTTGAACGTGAACATATGAATGCAACAGAGATAAATCAGCAGGTCATGACCGGGCCGGTAGAAGGCGAAGTCTTAGAGATATACAGTTCATTTGTGAGCTTCTCAAAGAAAGACATCACCTTCCAGGGTTTTTGTCTGGCGTCTTTGAGGTGCTATTGGATCAAAATGATTTTGAGGTGCATGTGGAAGCAGTATGTTTATTACTCATTACATTTGGTAAGAAGTTGGATGAGATCTCTAACAAATCCCGTGCGCTTAATGATTGTTGTTTCCATCAGCTGAAAGATATACTGACAACCCATCCCCAATTGGAAACGCGACTGAAATTCATGATCCTGGATCTTCTGTATGTTCGGGCAAACAATTGGGTCGAATCTGAATGTAAGGTCAAACGTAAGACCATTCCTGAATTAATTCGTTATGCAGAGGCTAACACAAATACGAGGTACCATAGCGCAGGACGGCTCTACTCCATGAATCGACCACATCCACAACGTTGGTGACATCAAATTTTGTTTTGGAAATGAAAAATTGCAGCTGGGATTACTGAAAGATGGTGTTTCCCGTCTCAAGAGTATCATATAGGACTGAAAATAGGTCTGGCAGTGTATTACAAGCCAGACCGAGTGGCCTTGCTCGCTTGTATTATTTTTTTTTCTTTCTTAGATTCTTGATTTTCGTTTTGGCTTAATAGTCCGCAACTCACTATTATGTAGCTCATCAAGATGTAACTGTACCATTTAACTAACAGTCTACAGGTGAGGTGGCATACCCTCCCCCTCTCTGTAACCATAACACCAGGACCATGACCATCTCTACAATTTGTTTAAAATAGTTACATCGAAAGAAAGAGAGTAATGTGTAGCTTCAAGTCAAGGTTATAAGTAACCGGAGCTCAGTTTGAAGTTGGTTTTAATCTGGGTTTGGTAATGATTTTATTTTTCCAAAAGCACTTTCAAAACTTATATATGTCAACAATTTTTAAAATTAGTGTTTGGTAAAAAAAAAATTAAATCACTTTTTATCCAAAGCACTTCCCAAATTCCTCAACTTTTAAAAGCTGGGGTGGAGGAGCTTTTAAAAGCTACAAAAGCATAAGCTCTGGTCCCACCTAAAGTTAATGCTTGATTTGTCATTTTTATCCCTACTTTATTCTATAAATGACAAATGTTACTTAAATTTATATACAATCAATATTTCATTTCTTAAATTTTATTATTTAAATATTATTATATTTCATCAAACTATATTATATACCATTTCATTTAACTTGTTAATAATAAAAATAAAAATAATAATAATTAAATAATCCCTTTATTTTAGTTTGAAAATTATACTCCCTCCGTCCCACTATTAGATGACCTACTTGGTTCAAAATTTTGTCCCACTATTAGGCTTAATCATAGTTTATCCTAGATAAATCACTTATACTAATTAATAAAACACTTATACTAATTAGTATTTATTTATTTATCTTTCTATCAATTCCAACCAAGTGGAACAATGGTTAGAGGCTAGATTGGCTATAATTTTTGAAATTCCATATCGAGTATTCATTTTAATTCATAATATTGGAATGAACACCACGTGTGCAACCTACTAACCCACCACTATGGGATGGCAAATGTTACTTAAATCTATTTCATTTCTTAAATTTTAAAAATATTATTATATTTTATCAAACTATATTATATACCATTTCATTTAACTTGTTAATAATAAAAATAAAAATAATAATAATTAAATAATCCCTTTATTTTAGAAAATTATACAAGCATTAGATGACCTACTTGGTTCAAAATTTTGTCCCACTTTAACGCCGAATAGTACCGCGTCCAAATTAATCGCCGAACAAATTAACGCCGAATAGAACAGCGTTTGACTTGGTCGCCTAGGTTGAAAACGCTCGAATCTGTCGGCGTCCAAAATCGTGTTTTCTCAAGCAAAAGCCCCTTCTTCCTCGCTTCTTCCCATTTCATTTTCTTTCTCAAACACACCCGCAAATGCACTTCGTAGATCAGTGATTCTAGGCGTTTGTTTCTCAATTCCTTCCGTGGGTTTGTACTCCATCAATTTCTTGATCGTTTGAGAGTATTTTCATTCAATTCATACAAAATTATGGCACACTTTAGTACAATAGAAGAAGAGGCACTAATTTATGGTTGGGTCATAGCAAGAAACGATCCAATTCATGGAAAAGATAAAAAAGGTGCAATATTTTGGAGTAAGATTATTGAAGAGTACAATAAAAGAAAAGGTCCCAATGGTGTCGTAAGAGATAAAAAAGCATTGCGAACAAAGTGCAACACAATAAGAAGCGAAGTGAGGAAATATATTTCATTTGTTAGGCCATACTTCCGAAACAAACCTTCGGGGATGAACGAGGTGGATTATGTAAGTACCTCAATTTTTCTTAATGTTTTCTTTCTACCGTTTTGTTATCTTTCTTTCTTTCTCTAAATTTTTCCTTTTATTTTTTCCCGCATCATCGTGGAAAATGCAATTATGAAGCTGTGGACTGAAAAACTTGGAGGTACGAATCGGTTTTCCGGATCCCGAAGACTTATCAACCCGATTACAACCCTACGGTGAATAATGATGATGGAGTCGGTACTTCCACTCAACCTAGTCAACAAACTCAAGCTACTCAAGAAAATGAAGATGATAATATGGATGAAGATTTGCAAAATATGGCAAGGTTTGGTAACACTTCATCTACTCATAATTAAAACCTCGGACATATCAAAGAGAAGACGCTATTTCGAACAAACCGATGATGTTAGAAGTGACGGTAGAGACAAAGCAAAGAAAAAGGCTCGTGAGGCTAAAGCATCGCAAAAATCAGATGAAAAAATGGATAAACTCATCGAACTTCTTGAAAACGCACAAGCACAAAGAGAGGCCAAATATGAAAAAGAGGAAGAGTATCTAAGGAAGAACATGGAAAGCTCTTCAATCTTGGCACAAACGCAACAAAGAGAATCGGAAATGAAGATCCTACGACAACCCTTGGATGAATTACAAGAATGTGAGAGACCCATCTACAAAATATGGAAGAACGAGATTTTAGCCCGTTATGGTTTGGACCTTATCCCCTAAACTAAAGTGAATGGGATTTCTAAGTTATTTAGAAGTAGGATTTCAATTTCAATGTAGTTTTTTATGTTTTAAGTTATTTAGAAGTAGGATTTCAATTTCAATGTAGTTTTTAGTTTCTTCAAAAAACATTGTAACTTTGTTTTGCAATGTAATGGATGGTTACAAATTCTCAAATGGCAACATTTACTTTGATAAATTTCCAAATTTTGAAACCAAAATTTTGAAACAAAATACGATTGAAACAAATTGCAAAACATGTAGAAATGGAATTTGGGAAAAAATAGCCGTTGGTTAAAAAATAGGGTCAAGCGCTGGATGGAGCAGCGTTAAATCCGAACGCCGAATGGAACAGCGTCCATCCTAGCGCCTAACCATTCGGCGTTATTCTCTGACTATTCGTACAACGCGGAACCATCCAAATTTGCATCACTCTTTGAACGCCGCACCATTCGAGGCGTTTCAATCTCGCCCGATAAGTGCATCATGAAAGCAAATGCTAGGCAAGAGAAGTAGCGATTTAGTGTTAACTTTTTTTCCCACACTTTTTTCATGATTTGCAACACTTTTTGGCCAATCTAGCACTCCAATCTAGCCCATAGGACTTAGCCTTAGTTGACCTATCTCATTAAATAAGGGGATATTTCTAAAACTAACCTTTTGATTGATTATAGTTAGTATAAGAAATATGTATAATTTGGTATCCATGTTTATATTCGTTACATAGGTGTTTTAAAATGCTCTTCAATGATACAAAGTTTACGAAAATCCATGATATCGTTTGTGAGATAAATTATTTTTAAATTTGACAAGTTATTATCTATAAGGGTATAATTGTAAAAAATACATAAAAACACTCCTTTCCATTTGTTGCCTTAAGAATTGTGCAAACTTAAACTTGGTCATCTAATAGTGGGACGGAGGGAGTATATATATTTATATTTAATAGTAAAAATTAATTATTTTCAAACCAATGAAATTGAATAAAACAATTTTCAGAAATGTCTGTTTTTTGTCATTTGCTACAACAACAATGGTTGAATCTGATATTTTACCAAACACACTTTGATTTCTTTTTAATCAGCATTAACTTTGATTAAATTTTTACCAAACGTCTAACCTGCTTTTTTCTCACAGCAAAGCACAACAACGCACAACAGAGAAGTGCTTTTACAAAAGCCGCAGCAATACCAAACTAAGCCAACACCAACTACATATTCACTCAAATTTCGGTGATTTTTTCAGTTTCAAGTTAAAATAATTTTACCAAAATTGGGCACTCACCAAGTTGAAATGAGCTGTCAAGTTAAAATAATTTTACCAAAATTGGGCACCTTATCATCGCAATTAGCTAGCTGCATTTCCTAAAATACCCCCACTTAGTCAGTTCGGTCTCTTTAAGAAACATTTTGAGCTTTTTGTCTATAAACCCTTTTATTAAGAATCTTCTTCTTCTTCTTCGTCTCTTTGTTTATACTCGTGATGTTATCCCTGACGGAACTTTAGGTCACTTCGACTCCGAGGATCAACTCCAGCAACTTTCAATTCACTCACTTGCTGCCGGTAAAAAGGTTATCATCTTTGGTGTCCCCGATGCTTTTACCCCTACTTGCGGGTATAAACCCTATGTTTCTTTTATCGTTTGATTTGAATTTTATTTTTAGGTTAGGGTAAAATCTTAGAGTAATTTTGATTCATGTGCATTTTATGGTCATCAAAGGATTGATGTGAGTGATTTATTGGGCCGACCGACAGGAGGACCCGCAGGACCCGTAGGGAGGGGGAGTATCTTTTATGACCACTTTTTTGTCAATGAAACCTAACAAAAATGATTTTTGTTAGAGGGAGAGCAAAAATGGATTTGAGGAGCGCAAAAAACCGTAGTTACCTTCAGTAACCACAACGGTTTTATATATTTGCACAAATCGGACAACAATATCCTCACCGGGTCACACTAGTTCTTTTTTTCACACCCTTCTATCCTGACCATAACTCTTACACCAAAACCTGATTTCATTAATGACGAGTTTTATTGAAGAGATGATTTGTATAACCAATCAAAAGGAAGAATAGCAGAAATATAATCTAAAGATGATTTGTATAACAAATCAAAACATTTGATGTTGATCTTTGTTTGTCTATACAAAATCACGAGTGACAGAAAAACCCTTGGTAAATAACAGGGAGAAGATGAATATATACCGCGACATGGATTAATTAAGAAAGTGATTTTTGAATGTCAGATTAATGGTAAAATAAAATCAACATTTTTGAATGTCAGATTAATGATAAAATAAGTTAAAATCAACATTTATAAGATAATCGAGATAAAATCCTCGCCTTAGGCAGATTGGCAAGGTTTCATCATTATTAGGAAACAGGAGAAATATATAATATCCTCCTCCATTAGCCAACATCATCATTCAGAAAACAACGTTCCATTATGATCAACGTAAAGATGCTTTTGAATTCTTAAGATTTCATCCATTTTTGTTAATGGCAGAGAGTTTAGGTTTTGCATTAACGTGAGGACAATTTGTGCGGTCATTAAGGGTAATTTCGTCCGATTCATACAAACATATTAAATGGATCCTGGTCACCGAGTTAACTAAGGTTTTCGCGCTCCTCAAATCTGTTTTTGCTCTCCTCTAACAAAAGTCACAAAAATATCCAATTTCATAAAAAGATTTGAGTTTTCTCCCGTCCACCGCTTCACCCCTCCGTCATTCGTCATTCGTTCTTCTTTCTTCTTCGTCTAAAATCACCGAAACTCCAACCCCTTTTTCCTTCTTCCCCAAATCAAACCTAGCAGAAAATTGGACTCCATATTCAAATCAGATCTTCAAGATTTTAACTGAATCTTTAAACCTAAACCCACTTCAATTTGTCCCCGAGTCAAATCAGTTCTTCAGGATTTCAATTCCCAACCCCAATCCCGGTTACACTCTAACCTAATTTTTTATCAAAATCAAATCAGTTTTTCATGATTTGAATTGAATCCTTAAACCAAACCCCGATCTCGGTTACACTCTAACCTAACTTATAAAGATTTCTTCCATTATTCTGCTACCTTGACCACATCCTAATTGGGTCCTCTTACAATTGGTAAGGAAATGCTACACTATTTACTTTATAGGACAACAAAGTATAGTATCATGTATGTTCAGTTGTGAGAACCTATGAACTGTTAAACTTTTTGAAATAGTAACTCTTGCCAAATGTTAAGAATCTGCATGTGTTAGTAGCTATGTAAGGAGGTGCCTGACAGAACTGAGTGTATATCAGTTTCATTCAGTTAGTCATCTGGAATGCTGGAGATGAACATAACCAATTTGGACAGATAATTCAGCTCATAGATATCAATTGGCATAAACCATGATAGAAATGATAAACCTTTGGTTGCGTATTCAAGCCAATTGTCAACAGTTTAGTGTTTCTCTTGCAGAACATCCTTTGCTCCAATCAGCTGCGCATCTGATTTTTTCAGCTCATCCTCAACTGCCTTCACGTTTGAAGTGAATTGGTGTTTTGCTTACGGAGAATCCGGAAAAAGATTAAGAATTCAGATTATTAAGGGTAAAAACTGAAGTATGTCTTAACAAATATATGTCTTGACATTCTAGAGAAATGTCATGAATCCACCTGGTCCTGTTAAACTAGAGAATCAAAAGATAATGGTATTATCATATATCACTCTGTTATCCAATCCATATAATGTATATGAAATAACAAAACAAAAACTTGGATGTACTGTAACAATGATATGCGCGTGGTGTGTGTGAAACTGGGACACTGGTGAAAGGGTCTGACACAGTGAGCAAGTAAAAGCCAAAAATAAAGATGTAGATGTACACATGCCAAAAATACTGTATAAAATTTGAAGTTGTTTTGTGTGCGCAGATCCAGGTCGTGCAGCAATTAAAGATACATAACGGAGTGGGAAAAAGGGACAATGGAAGCTTGAGATAGGTACACATTGATATTGATATATTTCTCAAGTCTGCATGTTTTTTTTTTTGAACCTGTATTAATGTTATAGCCTGACTGATATAATTAAAGGAATGAATACTTGCGAATTTCGTTGCTAGGCTTCATATGTTGCTGTTAGCATTTAGTAGAGTTATCAGTTGTGTCATTAAGGAATCAACTTCAGTTGTTTTGTTAGTTTATTAGGATTAAGTGGATGCTTTACCCAAAGATTTCCTATTGGATTCAACTCACCATTCACATGCGACCTTGGTGAGCAGTAGTTAACTGCTTTTGACCCCTAGTTAGCATTACTTGGTCACCTTACCGTAGCCATCTTAGTTTGCCTCATGATGTTGTGCCCCATACCGTAGTGCCCCTTTTACACATAGACACAGTTACTTTGCTCTCAACTATCTGATTTACAAAAGTGAAAGAACCTAAGAAAGCTTCGACAAAATAATATTCATTTATTAACTTGGCATATATGGATATTCATATATTGCTCTTCATTTAACTCATCATTATTGAGCATCATTACATACTTAGAAATTAGGAAAACATAAGTTTTTAGCAAGCAAGATTAGCCCCTGGTGCCACACTAAGTTGACTGCAGTAAGCCTTGAAATATCTGATTCTTGCCTGGACGACATTAGAGTTTTCTCCATTGCATTCCATGCCATTGATCGCAAGAATATGGAATGAACGCTATTCATCCAGAACCAGAATGCTGTCTTAAACGAGATGACAGGGTTCTTTGAGACAGTTTCTGGAGCATTTAGACCATCAAATCCAATGGCTTTACCGGCTGGTCCGTAATTGTAGTTCCATGATAGTTGTATGGGTCCTCGGCCATGGTATCCTTTTCCAGGAACACATGGATATTTCTTATTTACTTTCAATTTTTATGTGCTTCATTGTCTCAATTTTATGTGCTTCATTTTTCAGTTAAAATTTTCACTTGGAAATCTAAACTTGGTGCACACACATGCAGCTCATTAACCTACAACTATGTATGTGCAGAAACATTGTGTCCCAAACCTTGCTATATTGTGTCCCAAACCTACACTCTACCTTAAAACAAAATTTGGTTCCTTCAATTTAAAATTTAGTTCCATGATAGTTGCTAGGTGTTGTTTGTTTTCGAGATTCTATATTTCTAGAGATTATAATTTTATTTTACTTGCCTAAATGAGATCTTATTGCAGGTGAATGTAATTTTGATGCCACTAGAAGCGGTGTTTCGTTTTTCTTCGGTAGGCCCTCCCCACCGTGGCAGCGGTGTTCTAGTTTAGATAGAAGTTAGATTGTACAGTTCAATTTGATTTTCAAATTAATTAGTTGGTTTTCAATTATTAACCCCTTAGCATTAGTCCATTGGAGACTGACGCCTTGATCTAGGGCTTGAAGATGAGATGTAATATCTTGTGATATTTTGCTATGGCTTATTCTCTTGTATATTTCCCGACACACACAATTGTTAAACATCCTTGTTTGAATTCGCTTTAATGTCAAGCTTTGATTTACTTTCTTGATTTCTCTCACACCATAAAAATCTTAGAAATGGAAGAATACCCTTTGCATCACCCTGAGGAATTGAACCTGGTGCAAGGCGCTCTAGCTGTGAATGGCACACCTACGCTTGCCTTTGACAGCATAAACACCCATTTATTGTTACTTGTTTAGTGTTTTTATCGTTATATTTATTGATTTGGAACAAGAGTAAGGTGCTAAGGGTCTAAGGTAGTATGGAAATTTTATCTTTTTCTCTTCCTTTTCGTTTAATACTTGTTTACTTGGTTGCAGCATGCAGCATGTACCCAGTTTCATTACCAACGCTGAACAATTAAAGTCCAAGGGTGTTGCTGAAATTTTGCTTGTTAGTGGTAATGTTTCTCAATTTCTCTTCCGTTTTACTATTTTTGATATTTTTATCTGTCGCCTTATTTTTAAGTTTCTGATATTATATATTTGAATGGGTATACTCTCATCTAGTTGATGCTGTCAACGACCCATTCGTGATGAATTAAACTTATCTTTTTCCCTAATTAGGTCTCACAGTCCATCTTCTCGTTCTTTTTTTTATCAGGCAGGAAGATGGGTGGGTCTGTCAAAGACATTCAGTCAAAAGAAGAGCTAAGTACAGTAGTTAGTCATGGGAGACCTGTTATCCTTCACTTCTGGGCATCATGGTGTGAAGCTTCAAAACAGATGGATCTAGTCTTTTCTCATCTTTCTACTGATTTCCCTCATGCCCAATTCTTTAGGGTTTGTGTTTCATCTATGTCTATATTTTGTTCAGTTCATATGTTCGTTGAATTCATAGAAATCATAGATTGCTTCTTAATTATTCTTAGAGGCAAGTTCTCCCCTCTAAAACCCCCATAGTTGATTTCAGGGTTTAATTTATTTTATTTATGGTGGTAGAACGGTACAAGTATGAACATACTGTGAATTTGGTACCCTCTTTTGTTAGTTATTACCCCTTTGATATTTTATTGGAAACTGATTTCTGTTTTTCGTCTTTTTTGTTTTGTTTTGTTTTGTTTTCTTTTTGATAGAAGAATAATATGAGTTGTAATTTTCCAAAATATACTTATGATACAATAAGTTTTAAGTTCTTTTATGTTTTTGGTTTGGTATTTAAGAAACACTTTTGTGGCGTCTTTGTATTTTGAATCAATGAGTTATGTCCTCTTTGATTTTAGGTTTGAACCAAATAGCATTTCAACGCCTTAGTGCTGTTCAAATTCTGACAATCAAAAGAAACAGTGTCTTTGGCACCAAAAATAAATTAGCAACCCTGTCGCTGTACCTTTCGAATTGTTAATAACTAATTTTGCAATGTGGTTGTTCTTTGGAGCTTTGTTGCGGTATAGTATTGACATTTACTTTGCAGGTTGAAGCTGAAGAACAACCGGAGATATCTGAGGCTTATGCAGTTTCTGCGGTGCCTTTCTTTGTATTCTTTAAGGTTAAAATCTTGTTATTCTAATCATTTTTAATTCTTATGATTTATAATTCAGTGAAGCGTGGTAGGATTGAACAAAAATTATACAGGGTAGTTATACTATGCAATTGCCATTATCCTTATTATTGTTTAGTTGGTTTTATTTTAAGGCAATTGCCATTTTCCTTTCTACTGCAGGTATAGTGTTTATTTTTTCTTGTTTTTTTACAACTTTCTTAGCTGGGTTATCTAATGTTAGCGGTAAACACAAATCCTGTCTTAGCAATTCAAATTCCCCATAACACTCTGCCCGTTTGATGTGTACTTCTTCAGATTACCTTACATGTTAATTGAATGGTTGTATGTTATATAGAAGTCAAGCTGAAGTTTGCACAGAGATGGTAGTTGATAATCAGAACTTGAAGTTTTCATGCTTGAATATCATTTTAACTAGACACCTGAATAAGAGGAAGTATTTATAGTTCTATGTGTGTGGTATCACTTGCTAGGCATCATCGTCGACCTAACTCTGTCAATAGGTGTCTGTATCATGCAGGAGCTAATCGTAAAATCATGACCTTAAAATTTATGCAACAGTGACTTGGATGTAGTCCTTGTAGCTTTCATACCTTATATGGCTGAACATAAACTTAAACAAAAGGAAAATGCATGACCTTAAAAGTTGTGCACTGAATGTACAGTATATTTATTTATGCTCCAAGATTGGTCACAACTGTTTTCTGGTATAACTCATGTTCTTTCTTTATCAGGATGGTCAAAAAGTTGATGCCATGGAAGGTGCGAACCCATCTAGCTTGGCCAACAAAGTTGCCAAGGTTGCCGGATCTGTCAACCCTGATAATTCTGCTGTTCCTGCGAGTTTAGGAATGGCTGCTGGAGCCAACATGTTAGAAACTGTCAAAGAATTTGCCAAACAAAATGGGGCTTCACAAAAGGAAACCATCTCTACATCTGGCAGCCATGTTCCAGTCGAAAAGAGGTTGAAACAACTTGTAGATTCACACCCTATCATGCTATTCATGAAAGGAAACCCTGAAGAACCCAAATGTGGCTTCAGCCAGAAAGTTGTTAACATCCTGAAGGAGGAAGGTGTCAACTTTGGGAGCTTTGATATCCTTACAGATAATGATGTTAGGGAAGGTCTGAAAAAGTTGTATAATTGGCCAACATTCCCTCAATTATTTTGCAAAGGAGAGTTTTTAGGTGGTTGCGACATCGCTGTTTCTATGCATGAGAGTGGTGAATTAAAGGAAGTTTTCAGAGATCATGGAGTTCTTACTACCGAGACCAAGGGGAGTGAACCAGTTGCCTCTTCAGTTTCTGATTCCTCTACCGGATTGAGTGTTTCTCTTAACTCGCGAATTAAAAACCTTATTGATTCAAGCTCGGTAATGCTATTTATGAAAGGAAAACCGGAGGAACCAAAGTGTGGTTTCAGTCGCAAAGTTGTTGAGATTCTTCAGCAGGAGAAAGTGAAATTTCATAGCTTTGACATCCTTGACGATGATGAAGTACGCCAAGGGCTAAAAGTTTACTCAAACTGGTCCAGCTATCCTCAACTATATATTAAAGGGGAATTGATTGGAGGATCTGATATTGTGCTGGAGATGCAGAAAAGTGGGGAACTCAAGAAAGTTTTAACCGAGAAGATATCATCCCAAAAGAGACATTAGAGGATAGGCTCAAGAACATCATCTCATCTTCTGATACTATGCTATTCATGAAAGGTACCCCAAATGAACCTCGTTGCGGATTCAGTTCCAAAGTCGTGAATGCCCTAAAGGAAGATGGAGTGAACTTTGGGTCCTTCGATATCCTAACCAACGAGGAAGTGAGACAAGGACTGAAGACCTACTCAAACTGGCCCACTTTCCCGCAGCTTTATTACAAAGGTGAGTTGATAGGAGGTTGCGATATTGTGCTGGAGCTCCATGGTAGTGGCGAACTTAAGTCCACTCTCTCTGATTAAGCCATCTAGAGTTACTACAATATCTTACATATTAAGAAGCACATTTGATATTTCACCTGGTCCAAAGTTAGCATCATAAATGGTGTGCTTATCAGTGACATTAAACATGTTTAGTCAGTTTGCTTATTATACTTTGCATTAGCGATGTTAAACGTGTTAAAAGGCTTGCTTTCGTATAATTTACATCTTTAATGAATCATTACCGTAAGAGTTGCTTATTATACTTTGCATTAGCGATGTTAAACGTGTTAAAAGGCTTGCTTTCATATAATTTACATCTTTAATGAATCATTACCATAAGAGTTTTTCTGATGCATGTACACAATGTTTTTATTTTCTTGTTGCTAATACTACTTTTCTTTTAATAAAATTGGCAGTACTTTGCCAATTTGTTCTTACTGATTTATCCCTTGCTTTTCATTTTAATTTCCTTAGCTGGGCAAGGAAATGCGGAAGAATCACTCTGTTTTCAGCTTAGTATAAACTTGTTTGGTTTCTCAGTCCTAGGTTTGACATACTTTAACTTTGTTGATGCTGCCATACCGTGTACTGAGAAAGGCAGTCTAAGAGCTTCATCTCCAAGGTTTTAAACTGAGCTATCTGCATTTGCAACTCCAGATTATTTCTCCTTAGAATCTCGTTATCCTTCATTAGTAAATTGCTGTCCTCACCAAGTACGTTGAAGGGCTGTCTCTCTGATGCCTTAAGAAAAGCTGGATAGGCGCTTGGTTCCGCCTTCTTCCTTGTTATCTCAGCAAGTAAATGTCTCCCTCCCTTGAAGAACTTCTCATGCTGGAACTCCCATCTGTTCGCTGCAATTTTCTTGAATCCCTGTTAGCATATTGAGGCAATTCAGTACTGTCATCATCATTTAAACCCTAAGCAACACACAACCTTCTAGTAATTTTACTACTTACATAAGTATTAAGCTGCCGAATGAAGCTAGAGAAGTTTTTGTGCTTGAAATACTTGGGCAACAGTCCATCTCGTTCATTTGTTTCTGATAAATTAAACTTATCTTTTTCCTAATTAGGTCTCACAGTCCATCTTCTCTCGTTCTTCTTTTTTTTATCAGGCAGGAAGATGGGTGGGTCTGTCAAAGACATTCAGTCAATAGAAGAGCTAAGTACAGTAGTTAGTCATGGGAGACCTGTTATCCTTCACTTCTGGGCATCATGGTGTGAAGCTTCAAAACAGATGGATCTAGTCTTTTCTCATCTTTCTACTGATTTCCCTCATGCCCAATTCTTTAGGGTTTGTGTTTCATCTATGTCTTAATTTTGTTCAGTTCATATGTTCGTTGAATTCATAGAAATCATAGATTACTTCTTAATTATTCTTAGAGGCAAGTTCTCCCCTCTAAAACCCCCGTAGTTGATTTCATTTATTTATTTTATTTATGGTGGTAGAACGGTACAAGTATGAACATACTGTGAATTTGGTACCCTCTTTTGTTAGTTATTACCCCTTTGATATTTTATTGGAAACTGATTCCGTTTTTCGTCTTTTTTGTTTTGTTTTGTTTTCTTTTTGATAGAAGAATAATATGAGTTGTAATTTTCCAAAATATACTTATGATACAATAAGTTTTAAGTTCTTTTATGTTTTTGGTTTGGTATTTAAGAAAACACTTTTGTATGCGTCTTTGTATTTTGAATCAATGAGTTATGTCCTCTTTGATTTTAGGTTTGAACCAAATAGCATTTCAACGCTAAGTAGTGCTGTTCAAATTCGACAATCAAAAGAAAACAAAGTGTCTTTGGCACCAAAAATAAATTAGCAACCCTGTCGTTGTACTTTTAGAATTATTAATAACTAATTTTGCAATGTGGTTGTTCTTTGGAGCTTTGTTGCGGTATAGTATTGACATTTATTTTGCAGGTTGAAGTGAAGAACAACCAGGAGATATCGAGGCTTATGCATTTTAGCCTTTCTTTGTATTCTTTAAGGTTAAAATCTTGTTATCCTAATCATTTTTAATTCTTATGATTTATAATTCAGTGAAGCGTGGTAGGATTGAACAAATATTAAAAAGGGTAGTCATACTATGCAATTGCCATTTTCCTTATCGTTATTGTTTAGTTGGTTTTATTTTAAGGCAATTGCCATTTTCCTTTCTACCTGTGTATAGTGTTTATTTTTTCTTGTTCCTTTGCAACTTTCTTAGCTGGGTTATCTAATGTTAGCGGTAAACACAAATCCTTTCTTGGCAATTCAAATTCCCCATAACACTGGCACAGTTAGTCATGGAACTTCTTGATTACCTTACATGTTAATTGAATGGTTGTATGTTATATAAAAGTCAAGCTGATGTTTGCCTGAGATGGTAGTTGATAATCGGAACTTGAAGTTTTCATGCTTGAATATCATTTTAACTAGACACATGAATAAGAGGAAGTATTTATAGTTCTATGTGTGGTATCACTTGCTAGGCATCATTGTCGACCTAACTCACAATTGGTGTCCAGTATCATGCAGAGCTAATCGTAAAATCATGACCTTAAAATTTATGCAAATGTTGACTTGGATGTAGTCCTAGTAGCTTTCATACCTTATATGGCTGAACATAAACTTAAACAAAAGGAAAATGCATGACCTTAAAAGTTGTGCACTGAATGTACACTATATTTATTTATGCTCCAAGATTGGTCACAAATCCGTTTTTAGTATAACTCATGTTCTTTCTTTATCAGGATGGTCAAAAAGTTGATGCTTTGATGAATGCATATATTAACACATTTTTTTCATTGCATATAAAATATCATGGAGGGTAAAGGTGAGATATTGCAAAGCTTGAAAAAGCGGGGGTCTAACAACCTCACACAATATTTCGCTTAGCAATCTGTATGGATTAACTCCAATATACTTATAAGAGAATCAACTAGACAGTCAGACTCAATCTTAATAAAAAGTATATCAAAGAGTTATATCTCAATCTCTCAATTCAATCCACAATCAAACAAATACAATTTGCGAGCCTGATTGAATATAAGAGAAATAGCTTGTGAAAATGTGGGGGTACAACAACCACACCCAACAATTCGTTTGGCAATCTGAGAGGACTTACTCCAATATACTTTCTAGATAATCAACTAGACACTCAGACTCAATCTAGAAAGAAGTATATACAAGAGTTTATATCTTTAACTCTTAATTCAATCTGCAATCAGTAAATAGAAATTTGCGAGCCTGATTGAATATAGGAGAAGTAACTTGAACGGTACCAAAGACCAATGTTCAAGGATCAATCAATTTAAATCAACAACCAAAGGTTGGATTTCCTAATTGATCGATACAGCGCACAACCTGTGATATTTCAATTATATAACAAAATATAATGCGAAAAAGAAATAACACATACACCATAATTTTGTTAACGAGGAAAACCGCAAATGCATAAAAACCCCGGGACCTAGTCCATCTTTGAACACCACATTGTATTAAGCCACTACAGACACTAGCCTACTACCAATGAACTTCGGACTGGACTGTAGTTGAACCATAATCAATCTCACACTGATTCAAGGTACAATTGCGTTCCTTACGTCTCTGATCCCAACAGGATACTACGCACTTGATTCCCTCAGCTGATCTCACCCACAACCAAGAGTTGCTACGATTCAAAGTCGAAGACTTGATAAACAAATCATCTCACCTGAGAAAAGTCTATTAGAGTAGATAAATGTCTCCCTCGTAATACCTATGAGTTTTGTTCTGTCTTTTGATAAATCAAGGTGAATAGGAACCAATTGATAAACCGGTCTTATATTCCCGAAGAACAGCCTAGTATTATCAATCACCTCACAATAATCTTCATCGATTAATGAAACAAGATATTGTGGAATCACGAACGATGAGACGAAGGTGTTTGTGACTACTTTTCTATCTCTCCTATCAGAGATATAAATCTTAAGCCAATCTTACGATTGTACTCAATCACGATAGAAACAACAAGATCAGATTACATAACTACAAAGAAAATAGTTGGGTCTCGCTTCACAATCCCAATGAAGTATTTAATTCGTTAACCTACAGGGTCTCGTGAGAAAACTAAGGTTAAAGGATAATCGACTCTAGCTATGCAACTAGTAACACACAAAAGTGTGGGGATTAGGTTTCCCAGTTGCTAGAGTTCTCCTTTATATAGTTTTCAAATCAGGGTTTGCAATCTAAATTACCATGGTAACAAAGCATTCAATATTCACCGTTAGATGAAAAACCTGATTCAACCAAGATAACATCTTTCAACCGTTAGATCGAACTTAGCTTGTTACACACAAATGAAATGTACCCTCGTTTAGGTTTATGTAACTTTACCTAAACGTGTACACCATGTTGGCTCAACAATAGTTAACCGAAGTTAGCCATATGAACACTCTCATATCAACCTTATTCATCTTAACCATAACTAGTTCAAATGACTCAAATGAAACTAGTAAAGAGTTGTTCAATTGTTATATTCTCATAGAAGTATAGAAGAACACAATTGAAGCAAAATCGGTTTGATTCACTCGAATTAATTCATGAACATTATAACCACGGTCTGCAAAGATTGCATTCCTTATTATATAAATGTTTAAGTTCATGTACATAACCGATTTTAGAACTTTAACCTTCAAGTATGCAAATATGTACGCATACTTGAAATACCCGGACCAAGATTGGGTTTCGCCAGTACGCAAACGGGTATGTGTACTTCCAATCCCAGCTGAAATATTCGGACATGAACCTTACGCCGGTACGCAAACGGGTACGCATACTTAGGTTCCCGGATCTCTCAAGCCAACAGGTACGCGTACAGGTACGCATATTATGGTTCCGGACATGGATTACATATGTGCAAGAGTACACAAAATGTCATATCCAATAATGGTTAAGTGTTCTAAACTCTTATTTCAATTATTGAAACTTATTTAGAGGATGACAATAGTCGTTTTTACACACTATTAACATCAAAGCAATTTTCAAGTTATTGAAATAATCATAACGAAACATTCCAAGTCTACACCAAATGATTGTATCACATAAACCATGTAAGATGTTACTCGGAAATTTTCACATGATCATCTTTTGACTTGCGTCAAGAATATAAGATGAACTTGGTCAAGCGAGTTAAACTTTCCAACACATATTAGAAATATCAAATGTGTATAATATAAAAACTATATCGTAATAATAGAAAATTTATGTCTCAATAGAGGAGATATAGTAGAAATAGACTTTCCAAGTGATAGATGAGTTTCAGTCTCCACATACCTTTTGTTGATGAAGTTCCACAAGCTCTCCTTAGTAGTTCTTCATCTTCAAATGATGAGCGACGTGAAGTCTAAGGCTCAACTACACGATCTATGTCCTAGTCCGAGACATCTATAAGTAGACTAGAAATCAAGACTTATAGTTTTGATCACTAACATTGACAAACATGCTTGAGATAGCAACGCATGCGAGTTCGACCGAGCAAAGGTTTCTAACAATCTCCCCCTTTGTCAATTTTAGTGACAAAACTATCAATACATATGAATTACAAAATAAATAAAACTTTGTAGCTTCTCAGCCAAATGATTGATCTTCTTGGTATCTTCAACACGACTCGAAATCTTCGTCACTTCCAAGTACTCCATGATTCTAAACGTGTTCAACTCATATCATAGTTGTTGAGCATCCGTATCGATAACAATGAGAAAACAAATACTCCCAATCATTGTTATACAGTGTCATAATATCATTACACAACATCAAAGTTCAATTGTATTACAACTTTGACAACAATACTATGGTGATATGTATCACTCCCCCTTAGTCAATACTTCATCTCGGCATGAACCACTCCCCCTTACATAATGATCTGTAAACCATATGAATTTGTAGTATGAAACTACACATTAATTCTCCCCCTTTTTGTCAATATAAATTGGCAAAGGTACGAAAACTAGTGGGATCCTAATGAAATTTTCATAGAGATACTTCATGACCAAAAGAGAATAACATACCAACTTATTTAGATGCAATCATATAGCCGAAGCTAAATGCATTCATCAAGGAGTTTATAAAGATACAAGATAACTCCTACAATATTCCACAACCACACTCTCCACAAATATTTGGCAATTAAGTACAAGTTCAAAAAGAACTCTCCCCTATAAAATGTCATTCCCGAAAAAACAACAAAAGCGACCTTACTTTTATGACAAAAGAAGGATTTCTTTGAACATAATAAAATCACACGAGAACATGAATTTGTATCCAAAAATCACATTTGAATTAGCCACAAAAATGATCAATTCAATTGGCCATGCTCAACATAAGAGAACTTACGGAGCAACACAGTATATGCACAAAGATGTGGATCAGGGAAAGACCAATATAGCGGAATAAACAAATATTCATTCTATTTTTCATCACTATTTGCATAATGACATATAATAGACTTAATCTTTGTAAACAAAAGTTCATCCTATCTTTCATCAATAAAGACATAATAGACTTAACTTTTGTTTGACAAAAGTTCATTTGATCTTTTATCAATACTTTCATACCGACATAATAGAGATAACTTTTGAACAAGTATGGGACAATCAAGGTTCAAGGACGTAAACAACATATCCCATAACCATTTGCAATATATGAAACCATAAAGATTAATACTGCAAAAATCATCTTCCAAATAACTTAGAATTTAAATAAATAAATCTAAAAACATTGAAGATGAAAACGTTGGACATAGCTATGTGTACCCACAATAATGGCTATTCCAAACCCTAGTTATCCTTCTTAAAAAAACACAAGAATAAAATTATCATAAGAAGTTTCCTAGACAAAATCCAAAAACAACTCTAAAAAAACAAAGAACAAACACAAGCCAAAAATCAGAGTTCAGAAGCTTTAGGCGATCCAGGAATTTCAGGCTTGTGACTGACGGTATCAACTGCATCTTTGGAGAAGATATCCTCATTGAGAATATTCTTAACATGTGACTTCATTATAACAAGGTCAGAGTTAACCTTTTTCAACTCATTTTGTAGCATGTTAAGATCCTTCACAGAGTTCTCAAGCTACAGTTGAGTCTTCCCAAGATCAGTGAGAAAACCATGAACCACTTCAACATTTTCTCGATCTTGATGAGAAAACGCATAATAGCATGAGGCACAGGATTCGAGTTCGTCAGCTTTAACAAGAGTTCTTTTCTTCTTTAAAACAAACTCCAAATAAACAGAATCATCAATTGAATCGGCTGGCAATTCCCAAGAATTTGGAGGAGACCCTATCCTTAAAGAGCAAAACTAGGGTATGCATACTCTCATAAAACGTTTTTGAAAAGGCGAGGGTACCCAAATATACCTCAATTTAAAACTTTTCCTACCTATAATTCCTTTCTCCGAAAGTGATTGTCTATAGTTTGAGTCGGGACAATACAACTAACCGGTTCACACTTCGTGTGATCGTCTATGGATACGAGGTCGAGACAATACAACAAAGAAGTATGTTACTTGATAAAAAGGTTCTAACTTAATCAAATACAATAGGATTCACTTAAAAAGTAAATATGTATTAACGTTTGTGTGATTTACTTTAATTATAATAAAATAATTATTATGCGAAAATATAAAGTAAATGACACATCGAGATTTTTTTAACGAGGAAACCGCAAATGCAGAAAAAACCCGGGACCTTGTCCAGAATTGAATACTCTCAAGATTAAGCCGCTACACAAAATTACACCTAACTTCGTATAATTGAGACCAAGCAACTAAACCTATAGTTCACCTAGTTCCGTCTGTATTCCCACGCCTCCGACCTATGAATAAGTCACGTACTTGGAACAATTCCTTTGGTTCGTATTTCAAATGTAAAGGCACAACAAATCTGTTTGGTATCAACTCTATTCAACCAAGTGATATGAGTCGGACAAAGGCTCTTCTGTTTATCTTAACATAAACTCCTTCGTTAGGTCTTTAGATCTATCTTATGTTCAATTACCGAAGTAATCGTTTAATATTAAGCCAACAACACTATTAATCCAAAGAATTGTGTTGATGCCGATCTACTCAATTAATCAATCCAATCTATCACAAAGATAAACTGATTATTAATTGGATCCTCTTGTTTATGGGTGAAAACTATTTCTGTCGGTTTTGGTAATTTGGGGTGTGTGGATGAGAAATGAGTCTAAACCTTAAAAAAAATGCACTGCACGGGAGTGCTTGTAGATTCGAGAAATCAATCTGTGCAAATCCGGCCTAAACCAATAAATGGCCGTTCCAGACTTTTTTCGGTCACAAAGTGAAGGAGATGGGGTTGAACTTAGGGAGGGAAACGAAGAAGGTGTTGAGATTGTGAAGGTGTTGGCTATGTATGACTTGTATCAGAAAGATGAACTGGCTTGCAGGATGTAAGCTATCAGTTCCGGTGTTTGAATACGATTGTATCAACACTTGCCTCTGTTGTCTTGATTTGCCTTGTTCCTGTTTGGAAAATAGGGAGGAGAACCTATTTATACAAGTCTTTAAGCCTAACCCTCGTATCTCGTGGGAAGTGGAGAAAGTGGAGTGATGGAGTAGTGGAATCGTGTGTTAGTGTCACACGACCAGTCTTGTCCACTTCTCCCATCATCACTAACCGTCCATGACTTCCTGATACGTTCTTGTGATGGCGCGTTGCGCGCTGCACGCTGTAAACCTCTAGACCAATACCCCAGTATGTATCCCCCATTTTGTGACATGATTGATGTCTCGAGTGTGTGGATCATGGGACCCACAGAAAGTAGCATATAATGCTAGATTAAATAACTAAGTTATTTAGGAAGTCGATACTTGTGAAGTATCGTGTGTATTCTATGCAGGTACTGCATCGAGTATATTTAGCATGTATGAAGCATCGCTGTTTGAGCGTCTCAAAATAGCCTCATGTCCAGCCTACTTCATGTGATGGTTTGGAGGTTGCGCAAGCAAGTCCTCCCTTGGCCGACCACATGGTGTGGTAGAGTGACGGGTGGTGATCACCATGACGCCTCACTGACCAATTAACTCCTGAACAGGGCTTTATGACCAAGCCGGTGAAGTTGGACGGAAGAGATGATCTTTGAGACACTCATCTGCGACCGTTAGTGGAATTAGGGTTTTAGAATAGGTGCGAAAGCACCACTTTTCAGCTTGGTCGAATTCAAGCTTAGGACACAATTTTGGCATGGCCGATCGGGCATGCGTGTAGACGGCATGCCAGTATACATGCTCATGCCTCATTGTTTCGTGAAAGTGTGATCTGGACCGCTCAATTTTTTCGGCAAAGAGGAGCGGTCAGGATTGATTTACGACAGAAGTTTGGTGCCGCAAATGCTGCGCGTCATGCCTTCTTCAGGCTCGCGTTTTGGGACAACCAAGCTTGGCCGGTCCCGGCCGATTGGTTCGGCGTGTAGGTGGCAGGCTGGTGTACATGCCTATACCTTACTTTACCATAAGAACGTGATCTAAGCCACTCAATTCGTCCGACGAAGTTGAGTGGCCGAGATCAGTTTGCGATTGGGAAGTGTGACCATGCTAGTTTGGGCGTGCGAATTGGAACGACCAGGCATGGTATGCCTTGGTCGGGTGTGGAGATAGATGGGTCCACGTTGATCATGTTGATGCTCACTGGACCTGCTCAGTCGACTCCTAAACCCTTCATTCAATCAGGAGAAAACAGACGTTTGCGATCAATGCAAACCCTAATTAGGGTTTTGCCGGCCGTGCGGCATGCCCACTTTGGGTGCACGATCTGGAACGACCAGCCATGGTTGGTCCTGACCGATCAGTCATGTGTATAGGCGGGCTTACAGTGAGCGTGTTGACATGCTCTGGGCCCTTTGAATCTACATCTATGGTAGGATTTTAAAAGTGTATTTTATCCTACGACTATGTCTAAACCGCAAGTGCACGGTGTCTTCAATGAAGACAGTGGCAAATACGGGTCGATCCCACAAGGACTTGTGGTGCTTGATTGATCAAAGGCTTCTAACTGATTTCCTAGCAAGTGTGTAACACAAATATGGAGTTGTCGGGCGAATTTGAGTTTGTAGTGTGATTCTAAGCTTAAACTAAGGTAAACAAATAGTGACAGGGGAATGCTAAGGTCATCAATTCTACCTCTAATTCCTATTGTGTGCTTAACTACGTTGAGGTCTTGTTGTCCTGTGATTGATAAGGGCAGGGAGTCAATTCCACCACCTATCTCTCCCTATAAAGCTTCAAATAACAGCTAAGGAACTGACCTAGAGTACTGGCTGTCTAATGAAGAACAGCCAGTCAAGAGAATCAGTGTAAAAATTATAAACAAGAGCTGAAACACACTCAACTCAGTATTAACCTAACTACAGTGCATCCATGGCGTTGGTATGCACTGTGAGAGAACTGAGTTGAGGTGTTTAACATTGAGGCTGTAAAATTAAGCTCTCAAGACAATCAAACAAGATGAGTTCACAACAGATAATTTAGGGTTTCATTGAGACCCTAACAGCTTAATTAAAACATCAAAATAAGATAACAAAAATTAAAACTAACCCTAATTGACACTCCGGCTAATCCAGGCGTAACTAAAAACATGCTCTTCACTCTCTATTTATACATGCACACCCAGAAACCCTAATTTATTTTCAAACAGAAATTAAATATAAAACAAGTCAAAAGAACTCAAACCCATGCTCTGAATTGTTCTCTCCACTGTCAATTTGCCTCTGAAAACACCATGCATGGGTTGCTCGAGAAAACCCTAACCCTAATTAGCTCTGACCTAGCTTCTAAAGTGAGAAGAAGCTATGTGAGAGGTAATTGAGAGATAGGGTGGCAGAGCAGGTGGGGATAGCTTTGTCGGGGAGTTGTTGGTGAGGTGGTGATGGCGAAGGTGGTTGTGGGCTATGGCAGGAGACGGTCGGGGAGAGGGAGTTGCAGAGGTAGGGGGAGAAGAAAGAGAGAGATGGAGAGAAATGGGTTGGTTCGATTAGGGTATAGGGTGTGGGTCTCTTTGCTGTGAAGCAGGCGCATCAGTGGAAGATGAGAACGCTGCACCGAGCGTTGGATCTAGCTGGAGAAATCTCAACGGCTGAGAAAGGTAAGCGGTATTGGAGTGATTCGATGTTGAGCTCAAACAGCAAACTTCGATGCGCATGAGGGAGCGACCGTAGGATGTAACTAGATGCGATCTCAACGGCTCAGGATAATCGGGCTCGGATCCGGGTCTAGCTCAAGCCCATTTCTTGTAGATGAGTCGCTACTTGTTGGGTTGCAACTGTTGCGCGCGCGGGCTTTGGCTCTCTGCTCCATAGATACTTGCCTCCGATTCTTCGCTCTTTTGGCTCCTTAGTTTCTCCGGACTTTATTTAGTACCTAAAAATACAAAATTAATTAATACAAATATTTATTCTTGAAAACAAAGAAAATACAGAATATGGGATAATATCTGATTCTTGAGCACAAAAGATGAGTAAAATGCCAATAAATAGATGTATAAATATGCAATATTTGGCACTCATCAAATACCCCCAAACCTGAATTTTACTTGTCCTCAAGTGAAACAGAAATGAAGAAATCCTAACTATACCCCCCGTCGCAGTCTCTCGAATGCATTTAGCGTATGCACTAAGCCTTTAAACCCCTAGGTGTCCCTAGTGGACGAGTTGTAGTCTCGTGAGGGTTTACCAGAGGTGTACCCACAAAACCTTCTCCAACTTCAGAGTGTAAAAGAGTCTCAAGCCTCCAAGAAGCTATGAGGACATAGAGTTTCTGCATGCTAGTAACAGAAATTAGAACTATCGAAGAACGCATTCTCATCCTTAAGTGCTGAGCGAGAAGTAACCATACCATATGAAAGAATTCGGATTCGATTGTGATCATAAGCCTCGACTTCTGCCTCACCATTAAGGTTTTATGATAATTGCACTCAAAAAGATCGCTTTTTAGTCTCTCATGTGTGCAGGCAGGAATAAAGAGAGAAATCCTGCACACGTTGTAGGTAAGAAGGATAACCTTCCGAAATAAAATCTGAGACTCCACAAAAGTGTGGACAAAAAGAATCTTTTTTCTCGATGATCTCTAAGAAGGGAAATCAATCATTAGCAAAGGTGGGAGTACTCACTCACTTCTCACCCGATCGGCAATTAACATCAATCTCTCATAAGAAACCATAGAAACGTCTTCAATCTTCGGTCTTCAACTGTTGATGACGAACTTCTGAACTTTACAAAAACTTGATGATTTTTTTTTTTTTTTTTTTTTTTTTTTTTTTTTTATATCTAAGTTACAATAAAACGATAAACTCAATTTTTCATAAACTTCATTAATTCTCATTTTTCTTTTCCTTGTTTTGTTGCATATAAACCTTGGACTATCTCAACTTTTCTTTCAATATTCGATTCTCAGGTTGTCGACGATGATGTGTTTCTATGGGTCTTGCGATTGAGAGAGAGAATGATGCTAACTAAAATCGGTATTTAGAAGGAGTTTTCATCTTTAGACGTCACCCCCTCATGATTGACAAAAACTAGCACTCAAGAGATCAAAAGTAGTCTTTGAAATTGGTGCGAAGTTGGGTAGCTCACCATTCCTACCCGAATTTACGTATGGTGACACACACTCTATGACTTTTCTAGAAAGTTGCAAAAATTGAAGGTTGGTGCCTCACTTGATGTAAATTGGGTAGTCTCCACTATGGGTGATCACAATTCTACTACCGAATATCTAAACAAGACCTAATTTGCCCTCCGGTATGGTTAAATCCAACTTTAACGCTCTAATCAACTAAGGAACCCGATTGGCTTCTCCAGTACTTCCAAGTTCTCATTATTTGGTCGAATCTCTATGTAAACATAGCTAAAAGCATGCTAGTGACTCTAAAATCTCTAAAAGTTGGAGGTTTTTACAAAAGAGTTTTTGAATTTTTTTTTTTTTTTTTTTTTTTTTTTTTTTAAAAGATTAAAAAGACTAAAAACTCTAAATGCAAATGCAAATGTACCCCCAAACCTAAATCAAACATTGTCCTCAATGTGTCTACATATAGAAAAATTTAAACAGTCACATACCATGAGAACTATGTTGATAAGAGAAAAGGGAAGAGATTACCGGAATGTCGGCAGGAGCAAGGTTGAGCTTCATTAGTCAAGGCAAAATCCAACATTCTCAGTGGAGATCGTATCAGATTAGCACAATATAAGCGCATGAAGACTCAACCAATTCAAGAAAAGAAAAATTTAACAAGTCCTAAAAAAAATTTTACTAACAATCTAAAAAGTTGAGGGTTAACTCAAAAAAAATAATGTACGGAAACATAGAACATGAAGATGGGATTTGGTTTATGTGGGAATTTGGTTTATTGGGCTTTGGATTCAATGGGATTCATTTGGTTTTGTTGGGAGCTTTGGTTTATGTGGGAAGCCCATGTTGCTTTGGTTTGTTTGGGATTTGCTGTTTGAAAAAGTCTGGCCCAGCTTGGTTGCACAGCCCAGGTGTGTAGCTTAGTCTTTTGCACGGCCCAGCTAGATAGGCCAAGTTATGTGGGCTCAGGTGGGTGCAAAGCTCAGCTTTGGGGGCTGTTAGCCCAGCTATGATTGTGGGCTCTGGTTGTGCCGAGTGCAAGCCCAATGGGTGGGCTCAGTTTGTGTGCATGTTATTGCAACCCAGCAGTGGGTTTAGTTAGCCCAGGTGATGGTTGGGTTTCAGTGGGCTGGTTCACTCACAGAGCCCAGGTTGGGTTAGCTCAGTGGACTGGGTTTCAGTTGAGTTCAGTGTGTGCAGAGGTTGGTGCATCCCTGGTCAGGTTTTTGTGCAGGGTTTCAGCACAAATTTGAGTTTGCACAGAGCAAGGCAAACTCAGCTGGGACACAGCAAAGCAAATGCACTGGGCAGCTTTAATTTGGGTGGAGGTTGGCAGCTCAAGCACAACCTGGCTAGTTTGCACACACAGCTTAGACCCAGCACTGGCTAGGTGGTCACAGCACAGCTGTGAGCTCAGCTCAGCACAGAGCAAGTTAGACACATGATAAAACAAGCATATTATTACTTAGCACAGCACATGGTAGCTCAGAGAAACCAACACAAGGAAATACCAGCTCACAAAAGAATGATACAGCACTAGGTTGTGTGCATGTCAGGCAAGCACAGCACAGCACAATTTGCAGCTTTGCAACACAGCACACAGCACACAGCCTTAGTTTAACAGGGCAGATTGCTCAATAATTTCAGTCTCACAGCTGCAGGGGCTGGAGAATGCTCACAGCATCTATCTCAGGTGCAAGCAAGACTTAGCAGGGAAACTAGTTTATATTTCAATGATTTCCAGGGCATGCTCAGGTTATACACAATCAATATTTTCAACACAGTGGTGGCTTACATGTATGCTCTGAGGCTCACTAGCTTCAGGGCTGGAGCTCAGGGAAGATTGAGGTTTAGGTGAGCTCAGGGCAGATTAGCTCACATGTATGCTATGAAAGCAGTTTCATACAAGCAATACACAGGGTCTCACACAAGCACAGGGCAGATGCTCAGCAAATTTGGCTTCCAAGTTATGACCCAACACTTGCAGCTTCAGGGGCTGTGGTTAATAGCTCAGGCTGAGGTTATCATGCATTGAAGCCAAGGTATGCAAAAATAGGGTGTCACAGGTTAAGCACACAAAGTTGCACATAAAGATTCAGAGTAGATGGTTGATTGTAAGCTCAGATTAAGGTTTGCCAGAGTAAGGCTTGCCAAATGGGTTATGCACAGCTAACTTATCATGTGAAAGGGGCCTAGCATGTGACAGTTCTTAGCTCATGCATGGGATGTCAACAGGGTTTGTTCAACCACCTGGTTTTCACAGGTGACAGCTCAAGCTTGTAGCTTCAGGGGCTAGCAAGTGAGCAGGGTCTGGCACAAATTGCAGGCTTGAAGCACAGGCTATGCTCAAGGTTGGTTATCTAAGTTCAAGCATGCATAAGGGGTTCAACAGACCACACAGATTCACAGGCTTTTTACCAGGTCTTTCACAACACCACACAACACAACACTCAGGGTTACGGCACAGGCCTTGGTTAACCAAGTTGCAAGGACCAGGCAACTAGTTTATCATTCAGCTAGCTATGAGGCACAAAAGCATTCAGCTGCGAAGGGGCCACTCACCTGAATTCGATAAGTTGCAGTGGCTGCTCAAGGCATTGCACCTTTTTCTCCCACTCCCTGGGTTTGCTCAGCAAGACAAAGAAAGACAACGACACACTGTGTGGTTCTCGCTAGCTCAACAAGGAATTAGATTCTCAAAATTTCACAGCTCAAGACACAATAATGTGCATTCATTCAATGACTCACAAGACATATGACAAGAGCACACAACTGAGCTAACTACGGCTAAATGAGCTAAAGCCACACTAACAGCAATGCAGATGATTTAAGATGAGACGATTATAATGCAACAGATGGCTAAGGTATGCTCAAGATGCAAATGTAGATGCGGATGCACTAAGTTACAGATGCAAAGCTATATAAAAAAAAATGAAACTAAATGATACTAAGACAAAGATTAATGAAGAACAATGTAAAATGAATATGTACAAGGGTGAATCAGTAAAGCAAGCACAAAAATCAGCAGGGCACACCCAAGTCCCCGGCAACGGCGCCAAAAACTTGGTAGGATTTTAAAAGTGTATTTTATCCTACGACTATGTCTAAACCGCAAGTGCACGGTGTCTTCAATGAAGACAGTGGCAAATACGGGTCGATCCCACAAGGACTTGTGGTGCTTGATTGATCAAAGGCTTCTAACTGATTTCCTAGCAAGTGTGTAACACAAATATGGAGTTGTCGAAGTTACTGAGTTTGTAGTGGTGATTCTAAGCTTAAACTAAGGTAAACAAATAGTGACAGGGAATGCTAAGGTCATCAATTCTACCTCTAATTCCTATTGTGTGCTTAACTACGTTGAGGTCTTGTTGTCCTGTGATTGATAAGGGCAGGGAGTCAATTCCACCACCTATCTCTCCCTATAAAGCTTCAAATAACAGCTAAGGAACTGACCTAGAGTACTGGCTGTCTAATGAAGAACAGCCAGTCAAGAGAATCAGTGTAAAAATTATAAACAAGAGCTGAAACACACTCAACTCAAGTATTAACCTAACTACAAAGGCATCCATGGCGTTGGTATGCATCATGTGAGAGAACTGAGTTGAGGTGTTTAACATTGAGGCTGTAAAATTAAGCTCTCAAGACAATCAAACAAGATGAGTTCACAACAGATAATTTAGGGTTTCATTGAGACCCTAACAGCTTAATTAAAACATCAAAATAAGATAACAAAAATTAAAACTAACCCTAATTGACACTCCCATTAATCCAAAGCATAACTAAAAACATGCTCTTCACTTATTTATACATGCACACCCAGAAAACCCTAATTTATTTTCAAAACAGAAATTAAATATAAAACAAGTCAAAAGAACTCAAACCCATGCTCTGAATTGTTCTCTCCACTGTCAATTTGCCTCTGAAAACACCATGCATGGGTTGCTCGAGAAAACCCTAACCCTAATTAGCTCTGACCTAGCTTCTAAAGTGAGAAGAAGCTATGTGAGAGGTAATTGAGAGATAGGGTGGCAGAAGGGTGGTGATAGCTTTGTCGGGGAGTTGTTGGTGAGGTGGTGATGGCGAAGGTGGTTGTGGGCTATGGCAGGAGACTGGTCGGGGAGAGGGAGTTGCAGAGGCAGGGGGAGAAGAAAGAGAGAGATGGAGAGAAATGGGTTGGTTCGATTAGGGTATAGGGTGTGGGTCTCTTTGTCATGAAGCAGGCGCATCGCTGAAGATGAGAACGCTGCACCGAGCGTTGGATCTAGCCGAGAAATCTCAACTAATGAGAAAGGTAAGCTGTATTGGAGTGATTCGATGTTGAGCTCAAACAAAGAAACTTCGATGCGCATGAGGGAGCGACCGTAGGATGTAACTAGATGCGATCTCAACGGCTCAGATAATCGGGCTCGGATCCGGTCTAGCTCAAGCCCATTTCTTGTAGATGAGTCGCTACTTGTTGGGTTGCAATCATGCGCGCGCGGCTTTGGCTCTCTCGCTCCATAGATACTTGCCTCCGATTCTTCGCTCTTTTTGGCTCCTTAGTTTCTCCGGACTTTATTTAGTACCTAAAAATACAAAATTAATTAATACAAATATTTATTCTTGAAAACAAAGAAAATACAGAATCTGGGATAATATCTGATTCTTGAGCACAAAAGATGAGTAAAATGCCAATAAATAGATGTATAAATATGCAATATTTGGCACTCATCAATCTACACCCTCCATCTATGCCTGCGAAGATGGATGGTTGAGACTAGATGTGTCGCAAACCCTAATTTAGGGTTTTTCGTCCATACCGTTTGGCTTGGACGGTTTGGAAAGCTATTCCACCCTTTTTTTGAGGAGGCCGACCATGGGCTGCTGGCCGGTAGTGAATATTCCAATACCCGCTTGGGGTCATGGATTCAATCTAAGCCATCCAATCATGCTGGTGAAGTTGGATGGTCGTGATCGTTTGTGAGAATGATATGGACGGTCCAGATTCAAATATGCTCCATCGGGCTAGTATAACACACCGAGAGTTGTATCCGTACTTAGGTTATTTCGTACATGCTTCATTATTAATGCTTGGAGGTTCGTGTTGCTCGCCGAGAACAACACTCGCCGTCATGCCGCACCGTAATGAGTACACGAAATACAAGGCTGGTCATGCATTAATTAATAATATCAGAATTCTTGGGTATATGGGATTGTTGCTACATGCTCCAACCTGGATGAATTTTGTGTATTTAATTCACGTATCACTAGGATTGTTGCCACATGCTCCATTCTAGGTGAATTAGTAAAGTGAAGAAGTATTCATCACTTTATCAATGTCTATCCTTTGCAGGATGTCAGCGCATACATTTGGTTTCACAATTTTATCCCTGAACTAAAATCCACCATCAACATTAAGTCCCCTGCCTGGCACATAATGGTTACACTATTGTGGGGTAGGCATTAGATGGTGACATATACAGATAAAACTTATGAGACAAAGTTAGATGTTACTAGGAGAGACGAGTCGTCCTGTCCTTGGAGCATGTCACGTAAAGAGGCGTTCTGTGCGAGCGTTCCTAGCATGATGTCGGTCTTGCTCGCTTCGATCGACCTTGCTATGCCCGGCTTGGCCGAGCCGTCTTCGTGATTGTTCCGCTCAAGCGTGGGGATGATGTGCCTGCTCAACGGGATGTTGCGCCTGCTTGATCGAACGTAGGCTGGTTATGTCTGCCTTGCTCGAACGTGGGACCCACCGCGTGCCTGCTTTGATTGGGCCTACCGTGCCTCGCCTTCGACCAATTTGGGGTTGGATGTGCCTCGATCATGGGAGCCGCCGCGCGCCTCGTTTGCTTGGGGCCTACAGCTCGCTGACCAATTTGGGGCTGGATGTGCCCGATCAAGTGGGAGCTACCGCGTGCCTGCTTTGCTTGGGGCCTACAGCCTCGCTTCGACCAATTACCAAACTTGTTCCCTCACCCCAACACCAGACTTGCCCCTTGACCAACACCGGCCTTGCTGATTTGACGAACCCTGACGGACATCGCTGCTTCGACCGACACCGGTCTTGTTTGCTAACGTGGCCCAATACCAGCCTTGTTCGCTGACGTGGCACAATACCAGCCTTGTGACGTTGATCTACCTTGACCAATACCTACCGACGTGACCCAATACCGTCCCTACTTGCGTGATGGGATGTTAGCCTTGCGATCTCGACCAACACCGGCTTTGCGGACTTGACTAACACCGTCCTCGTTTGCTGGCCCAATACTAGCCTCGTGACCTGAGAAGTACCGGCCTTGTGACTTGATCAACACCGGCCTTGCTTTCTTTGCCCGTACAGTTTATTTGCTTGCTCGATTGTCATCCTTGCTACTTCGACCAACACCGGTCTTGCCTTGACGAACACCGGTCTTGCTAACCAACATCGGTCTTTCCTTTGCTCGAACGTGGGATCTAGGCGTGCTTGCTTTGCCCAAACGTGAACCTTGTATGTTCGAACGTGGTGTGGGTCCCGCTGAGAGCGTTGAAGCATCTTCTGGAGCAAGCAGGTCCCGGAGAGCGTTTGAAGAAGTTCTTGACTGACGGCAAAGGAATTTCATGCTGAGCCTCAGTCCCCAAGCGTGGTCTACGTGGCTCTATCTTGTATGCCCGATGGGTATTTTGTACGTAATGGTCGTTGATATGGTAAAGCTATGGATGGTATTAATCGACGAGCAACAAATGCCTCCCCGGCAAAGAACGGATCGAAGAGACCGGCAGTGAGAGGCGTGATAGCTACGGGCACGAACTTGGCAAGTCTTCATATAGTGGTAGAGCTCATCTCATTGTTAGAGGGATAAACCTGAACCGATGGCTTTCTTGACCTTTCTTCATGAAATAAAGAAGAGGGAGACAATCCCCTGCCCACGAGTATCCAGAGATTTGGACTTGATAGATGTTGTCACGTTAGGTTCATGAGGCTATCTTTGAGATGGGCAGTGCTAAGCAGTCCCAGTCATACTCCTTTGGCAATGCAACTAAATCTTCTACGAGAGACAAATTCTGAAAGTGTCTCTCATTGATGTAGTTACCATCAATCCAGATATGAAGTATTTTGGACATTGTTTCACCATTACGGCAGTCGTGCTGGAGTTGGAGTTGGCGATTTTGGACGCGCAGGATGTTGTATCTCGGTGGCTTTCCTGTTGCTGCTTCAGCGAAACTACTTATGGAAGGCTGAAGGTTGTATTTCCTGTTGGTGGGATGTATGCTTCCACGAACATCATGAGGCTCTTCATTACTGGAAGGCCTGGTTCTTTCCAACAGGGTAGATGTTGTCGTAGATGAGCCTTCAACAGCTTCACGAAGTCCTGAGGATGACCAAAAGTGAAGATTCTCCAACATAACACGGTAGACATGCACCATCCTCTGATAGAGTGATTCTCCGGATTCTTTCTCGACATGACACGCGGACATCGTTATCATCTTGAGGCTGCTCCCTTGAGGCGTCATCTTTAGTGGATCTGAAGATATCCCATGCTCGCTCTTGTCTGGGCTGACATAATAGGCTAACCCTTTGTGATGATTCAGAGATGACAATATTTGTTGAATCCTCTGAAAAGCTTCATGTTGTAGTGTGATCCAGACGAAACTTGATCCTTTCTTCAGCAGGGGGTGAATGAAGCAAAATTTCACCTTTCCCATGAAGTTTTGGAGCTCCTTCACAAATAACGGCAGTGGACATTGTGAGGATAGCTTGATTCTTGGATTTGACTACTATATCATCCACGTAGTCTTCGACTTGCTTATGCATCATGTCGTGGAAGATTGCCGTCATAGCGCGTTGATACGTTGCACCGGCATTCTTTAAACCAAAAGGCATAACAGTATAGTAAAAATTGCCTAGAGGAGTTCGAAAGGCTGTCTTACTTGCGTCATGCTCATACATCCTTATCTGATTATAGCCGCTGTAACCATCCATGAAGGAGAACATGCCGTGTCCGCTGGTGGTGTCTACTAACATGTCGATGTTAGGCAGAGGAAAGTCTTCCTTGGGGCAGCATTCGTTCAAGTCTCTGAAATCCATGCAACACCTGATCTCGCGCCTGAATTTCCTCGGAGATTGTTTGACCGGTTTGGATCGGAGATTGTATGAATGCTAACACAAGGTCAAGCTGATGGAGATAGTCCCAGGAGATTCCTCATCGTCGAGCTCATCAGTTGTGGAGTTGGTACCATCTTGCAGCTGTTGTGGAGCGTCTAACACTTCTTCTTGTGGCTCGTCGTTGTTGTAGCATTCCGTTGGGCGGAGAGAAGAATTGAGACGCCTTGTCAGCAAGGATGCATTATGGGGCCTATCCTTCGATGATGCAAGTCGGTCCTCTTCCTGGATTGATACCCATGTGAGGAGTGAGATGCAACGAACTTTGTCTGATTCCTCGTGTGGAGCCTCTCTTGGTTCAAATAATTCCACTCCACATATTGGTGCATAAGGATGCACGAATACGGACAACTTCTTTATTCAGCATAGTCTTCAGGCATTGGTGATACGTCGAGGGGACGATCCTATTGTCATGAAGCCATGGTCTCCTCAGTATAATGTGGTAGTCTGGCTCCTTCTCTATGACTTCGAATTTCACCTTTGATTGGACGGGTCCTACAGACAAATACAGATTGACATACACGTACATGTTGGTTTGGTTTCCTTCGAAGTCCGTCATTTTGGTGTGCTTCCGTACAATCTTGCATGGGCTAACCTTGGCTGTCCTGAGAGTCTTGAGAGTAATCACATTCGAAGATGCTCCTGTGTCGATGAGGGCCCTCCTGAACTCTGAACCCTTGATACGTGCGGTAACATGTAGGGCCCGGTTGTGACCTTCCTCTGCCATCATGTCGTCTTCTGTAAATATAACATTATTTACAGATGTTTCCGATGCAGTTATGACTTCTAGACGTGAAGGAGTCAGGTGTACGTCCAGAGCTATTTTATTAATTGCAGCAAACGTCTCTGCCCGTTGATTCTTCGAGAGGTGCAAGAGTTCACACAAGCTTTCCACTAGAGATGTCGCTTCCTGATCCAGTGGTCTCTGGTTCGTAGTAAAGCTGTTGATCTGAGGGGAACTAGTCCCCGGTGTAGAGGTCTCCGGAACGCTCATCTCTGATGTCATCTTGATAAGGAGATCAAGTATTCCGTTTACCGCGTCTTTGATTAGCTCCATGTTCTTCAGTTGAATCTCCTGTACCCGTGCTAGTTCACTTAATGTTGGAAATCTCCTGATCATGTCGTCAGATATACGTCGTTAGGAAGAGAGGTATCTCCGTTGGAGGAACCATCAGGATTTGAGACTGTCGAGGCGGTCCTAAGACCAACCATCTCGAAATTAATTGAATGGTATTGAAGAAATTGACTTTACAACCGAGAGATTAACCTCCCGCTGTGGTCGCCAATTATTTATGGGTGAAAACTATTTCTGCCGGTTTTGGTAATTTGGGGTGTGTGGATGAGAAATGAGTCTAAACCTTAAACAAATGCACTGCACGGGAGTGCTTGTAGATTCGAGAAATCAATCTGTGCAAATCCAACCTAAACCAAGAAATGGCCGTTCCAGACTTGTTTCGGTCACAAAGTGAAGGAGATGAGGGAATCGAAGAAGGTGTTGAGATTGTGAAAGTGTTGGCTATGTATGACTTGTATTAAGAAAGCTGAACTGGCTTGCAAGATGTAAGCTATCTGTTCTGGTGTTTGAATACGATTGTATCAACACTTGCCTCTGTTGTCTTGACTTGCCTTGTTCCTGTTTGGAAAATAGGGAGGGGAACCTATTTATACAAGTCTTTAAGCCTAACCCTCGTATCTCGTGGGAAGTGGAGAAAGTGGAGTGATGGAGTAGTGGAATCGTGTGTTAGTATCACACGACCAGTCTTGTCCACTTCTCCCATCATCACTAACCGTCCATAACTTCCTAACACGTTCTTGTGATGGCGCGTTGCACGCCGTAAACCGCAGGACCAATACCCAGTATATATCCCCCAGTTTGTGACATGATTGATGTCTCGAGTGTGTGGATCGTGGGACCCACAAAAAGTAGCATGTAATGCTATATTAAATAACTAAGTTATTTAGGAAGTCGATACTTGTGAAGTATCGTGTATATTCTATGCAGGTACTGCATAGAGTATATTCAGCATGTATGAAGCATCGTTGTTTGAGCGTCTCAAAATAGCCTCATGTCCAGTCTACTTCATGTGATGGTTTGGAGGTTGCGCAAGCAAGTCCTCCCTTGGCCGACCACATGGTGTGGTAGAGTGACGGGTGGTGATCACCATGATGCCTCACTCGACCAATTAACTCCCGACTGTGGTCCGTATAACCAAGCCGGTGAAGTTGGACGGACGAGATGATCTTTGAGACACTCATCTGCGACCGTTAGTTGAATTAGGGTGTTAGAAGAGCTGCAAGCACCACTTTTCACCTTGGTCGAATTCAAGCTTGGGACACGATTTTGGCATGGCCGATCGGGCATGCGTGTGAGACGGCCGCACGCCGATACATGCCTGACCTCATTGTCCCGTGAAAGTGTGATATGGACCGCTCAATTTGTCCGGCAAAGAGGAGCGGTCAGGATTGATTTACGACAGAAGTTTGGTGCCGCAAATGCCGCTCGTCATGCCTTCTTCAAAGCTTGCGTTTAAGGGACAACCAAGCTTGGTCGGTCCCTGACGATTGTTCTTGGCGTGTAGGTGGCAGGATGTTGTACATGCCTATACCTTACTTTCCCATAAGAACATGATCTAAGCCACCACCCGTCCGGCGAAGTTGAGTGGTCGAGACTCGTTTGCGATTGGGAAGTGTGACCACGCTAGTTTGGGCGTGCGACTGGAACGACCGTGCATGGTATGCCTTGGCCGATTGGGTGTGGAGATAGATGGGTCCACGTTGATCATGTTAATGCTCATTAGACCTGCTCAATCGACTCCTAAACCCTTCATTCCATCAGAGAAAACGGACGTTTGCGATCAATGTAAACCCTAATTAGGGTTTTGCCTACCACGTGCGGCATGCCCACTTTGGGCGCACGATATGGAACGACCAGCCATGGTTGGTCCCGACCCCGATCGGTCATGTGTGTAGGCGGGCTTACAAAGGAGCGTGTTGACATGCTCTGGCCCCTTTGAATCTACATCTACACCCTCCATCTATGCCTGCGAAGATAGATGGTTGAGACTCATTTTGCGACACATGTAATGTGCCGCAAACCCTAATTTAGGTTTTTAGTCCATACTGCTTTGTTTTGGAAGGTTTGGCAAGCTATGCCACCCTTTTGGGGAGGCCGACCATGCGGGGCCCGCATTGGGTCGGTAGTGAAAATTTTAATACCTGATTAGGGTCATGGATTCAATCTATGCCATCCAATCATGTTGGTGAAGTTGGATGGTCGTGATCGCTTTCGAGACCGATATGGACAATCCGTATTCAAATATGCTCAATCGGGCTAATATAACACACCGAGAGATGTATGCTCAATCGGGCTAGTATAACACACCGAGAGTTGTAGCCTCGTACGGGTATTTCGTACATGCTTCATTATTAATGCTTGTAGGTTCGTGTTGCTCACCGAGAACAACACTCGCTCGTCATGCCGCACTTGATGATGAGTACAGGAAATACAAGGCTGGTCATGCATTAATTAATAATGTTGTAAATTCATAGGGTATATGGGATTGTTGCTACATGCTCCAACCTGGATGAATTTCGTGTATTTAATTCACAGAATACTGGATTGTTGCCACATGCTCCATTCTAGGTGAATTAGTAAAGTGAAGAAGTATTCATCACTTTATCAGTGGCTATCCTTTGCAGGATGTCAGCCCATAAATTTGGTTTCACAATTTTAGCCCTGAACTAAAATCCACCATCAACACCTATTTTACCGAAACATGTATTTTGCACACCAAAGATTATGAACCCACAAATCAGAAATCTTCAAACTCATCTTTGTCTTCAAATCTTCTTAGATCTTCAATAAACACCTGCATATAATCACTTGAATATCTTGTGATCAATCACGCACGGAATGGAGTCTGTTAATAATGGATTATCACAAGATCGTCTTTAGAACTAACAACAATCTAAAGATCCCTGTTGAAACTCTGAACTAGTTTGAGTGAATCTTATATCAGAATAGAAGATTCTCAAGCATAAACAAACTAGGTGCAATCAAAGTTCAACCACCGTTAGTCAATCAAATCAATGAAAACAAAAGATAAACCACAATTATCTAGTTCCCCACCAACGGTACTAATAAAGCTTCAAAATCCCAAAGAAGACTTTAAATTGAGCGGTCGTAAGAGATTTTGCCTAATTAGGTTACTCTCCTCTCCGAATAGGCGGCTACACCAGTAACAACACAACAAGATGAAGTTTGTTGTTACAAAGGATTAGTTTGCTAGAAAGGCAAACTTCAAGTATTTATAGACAAGGAAGTTTGGACACCAAGGAATTTCCAAAACCGAAAATATTCTCAAGATATTCATTAAAGCATTCGGTTTCCATAATTCCTGGAAATGCTCTGTCCAAAAATAATGATCGAAATCTCTTAGAAAATCTCTAATTAGTAAATGCACATTACTAATTTTTATTTTCCTAAAAATAAAGTTAATAACCTTAATTAAAAGATTCTTAACTTATTTATGTTTCGATCCTGGGATTCTCTTCCCTTAGATATTAAGGAATAACTTTGAAAAAATAATAAACATTCATATCACATGTTCAAAGTATGTCGACATCTTAACTTTGTAAGCTCTCTTTCACACTTACAACCTTGAAACCGATTTGCCACACTTCCAAACAATTTTAGAATTGGTTCATCTGACTTTCAAGAACTGTGCGATTGATCAAATAACATTCAATCACAAATCATGGGTTTAACGGTTCTACCAAAACAAGTTTTGGTTCTACTTTCCATGTGAGTATTGTGCATAGTCACACTAGCTTTCCAAAATTCGGTTGACTAGGTACTATGATCGGTTCTCCACATATGTATGGTATCTAACTTATATGTGTTGCACATGTCCATAGGATCGGTTCCCCTTTGCCTAAAAACGTGTCGCACATATCCATAGGATCGGTTCCCCTTTCTGCTATAAACCTTGTTGCACCTCATACAAGGATCGGTTCCCCCTTGTGATGTACCGCACCTCTTACTAGGATTGGTTCCCCTTTCCCATATTTGGTCAGACATAAAATCACAAACCCGATCATACCATCTCAGGTGATTACTTAAGATCGGTTTCACTAATAAAAGTCATACCAATACATAAGTCAGGCATTTGTGAATAGTTTTACCAAGAACACAACAAGTTATGAACAGTTATACTAAATCACACATATTGGATGTTTACAAGATATGCAATGAATAACAATCCCAATAATGTCTGGCGATTTCCTTTTCGATTCACAAACAAGTTTATGAACTTACTTCCTTAGAACACATGTGAAACATTGTTCCCTAGGATGAAATCCTCACCTCATACCCATACATAATCACAATAGCATTCAAATGATTATGGCGATGTCTTATCTACAAATTTTAATGGTTAAGCAATTAACCTCATATTGTATTCCTTAATACTTTGTCTATCTAGAGTTCAAATATGCTTCGCAGTTTTGTTTTCAATATGCACGACTTGAAAGATACGTTAGGGAATGAAACAGTTCAAGTCAAATATCACTAACCTCAAGTGGAAGGATGATTGTTGTCATTATAGATCCTTGCTTCTTCACATCTTCAAGTCTTCGCAATACTTGTAAAGTCTCATTATCCTAATACTTTCAAGCTAACCTATACGAAGTTGACTCTAGTACATAATCAAGCGACTCTTAACATGAGTTTTGAGTCACTAAAATATGACAACCAAACTTGACATACCAACGCTTGGTGGGTTCAACCGAGCTATGCTCTAACAATCTCCCCCTTTGTCAATTTTAGTGACAAAACTATTACATCATATGGATAAACAAATTACAATAATTACACATACTCTTGATTCCCGAATTCAACAGCACAGTAAACTGCTTACATTCAATCCTTGAAAATGCCGATGTTGACATTATAATAACAAAGAAAATACTCCTCCTAAGGAAGCTAGGTAGATATTCAATCCGCACGTCTTTGTTATACCACTTCATATGATATGTTACTCCCCTTTAGTCCATGCTTTCACTCTTTCGTTTAGATAAAACGTTTAAGCACCAATGTTCTTTTCCATAGTGATACCAATCAATATAAAATCAATGCCAGTATCACTTGTTTACTCCATATATTTCTCCCCCTTTTTGTCACAAAATGACAAAGAAACGAAAAATAAAGGACAACACGAAAGAATCTTACAAATCTCAAAATAGACTTGCAACCTGTAGAGTTAGGCACGAGGGTTCCACACACCATTTTTTGATAACCAATATCAAAACCGAAACTACAAGTAGTTTTATTTTGATATGTTACCAAAGAAACAATTGTTCGAAACAATTTTTCCATTTTAGTTTAGCAAACCAAAAATCAACTAAACACCTTAGTCCCTTTGCTAAACCGATTGTACAAAAACAATCGCTTAATTCGATAAGACCAAAATAAAGATAACTCTATTTTTCTCATTAGGTTCTAATTATCCATAAACTTATACCTTTCAATTTTAAACAAGACAAGTACTAGGTTAGTTAACTAGCATTTCTTGTTAAGGCATTCGATTAGACTTGAATAACCGAAACCTCACTTCGATAAGTCTAACTAAGAATGGGTAATTAACTTAGTTTCTCTTATCCGGAATCGAATTGACTAAAACAACTCATCCCGTAA
Source organism: Papaver armeniacum (assembly GCA_023531295.1). Lineage (NCBI taxonomy): Eukaryota > Viridiplantae > Streptophyta > Magnoliopsida > Ranunculales > Papaveraceae > Papaver > Papaver armeniacum. The sequence continues at coordinate 75,820 of JAJJWW010007029.1, read as the reverse complement.
ACCTTTTATTTCGTTAAGCCATAAATAATTCATACAAACCAAATAAATCAACTTGCATAATTATTCACCTCAACCGAAGCAATTGAAACAACATAGACATTAAAACACCGCAAAGCTTGCACCAAATTTTGTAAGCCGATACCACACAATAAAGCAAGATAACAATAGTTTTTTTCTTAACCGAAACCAATTGAATCACACACATCCACACACACATCATGGAATAAACATCAATTGTACCGAATTTTTTTTAAGCAAAAGCAATAAATATATATGAAATAAACTCAGGCTTTTCTTAAACACGAAAACAATTAACTAACAAGATTGTTACCTCAAATTTCAGATCCACTTCTCAATATGATTACATCTTCTTCCAGGGAGAATTGATATCGAAATATCATCATGTTGTCATCCTTATGCAAAAACAAAATAATAACAACAACCAACCTTTACCAGAACAAGGTTGAAAATCGGTTTTAACAATTGCAATCAAAAGTTGAAAACCATCGAAACACATATATTTTTATGCTAAACCAAAACCGATTCAACATATTGTGACTTTTTCACATATTATTTCTACCAGAACCCCTCATGATTCTTTGATAAAGCCTACCAACATGGGCTAGAACTTAATCCCGCTAAATCAAAAGTCACCCAAACCACAAGGGTTCACAACATATGAGATCGAATATTAGGGTAATAAAACCGAAATCAAACATCCCATAATCATACATAGTAATAAGATAAAAGCATTCAAGCACAGTCTATGTAAACCGAAAACTATCACAAGAAAAATTATAAATCAAATAATTTTATTCATAATAATTTTATTCATAATAGACTAATATAATCAATGAAAGAAATCAAAAATTGATGTCTATTTTTTCTAGATTAAGTATTATAGCAAATAACTTAATTTAGAGGATCGAATATCGCGACATCAATACTTCGCGAGATTAATAAATGACGACATTGCGAGGGAGTCGCAGGGAAGTAAAATAAATGACGCAATGAATGACGACAAATTTAACATGAGAAAGATGTGAAAATATGGCGAAATTTAGGAGTGTCGCGAGAATTGATACATGTACACTTGCGATATTTCGCAAGACATTCCCGAAAATAAAGGACAACTTTAGTCATCATCCACTCGTGTACTACCCTATATAAAGGGTTGAGTAAATCTGTTGTGGGAGAGAGTTCTTTTTGAATTGTTAAGCAAGTCATTAGGAGAGAGAAAGTCTTAGAGTGATTGTAATTTTATAACTCATTTCTAATTTCATATTGTAAAGATTCAAGTATTTCAATCAATAGGAATCATAATCATTCATCTTAAAATGATTTAATTGTGTATATTCTAGTGAGGGGTGTAGTGTAGGATTTCCCTGCAACTACATAATGGCGCTAGAAACAGGGAGGATTGAAGATAAGAGATTGGATATTGTCACTAAAACGGTAAAAATCAAGAGTATGATGGATAAATTGAAGAAAATTAGAATCGAGAGGGTAATGAAGAATTGAATGTAATATGATTTCAAAATCAATGGTTAATGAATTTCATGAAAGTATTAAAGGGAGAATACATAAAAGAGATTTTGAAGGAAAGAAAATTATAACAAAGAGAGGAGGTGTTACCCTTGAAAGAATGGGAAAAACAGAGAATTATATTCACAAAGAACAGAGATGTCGGAGAGAACTTAAATCACACATCTCCACTAGTAATTACGATAAGTGCCAAAGAAAGAAGAAGGAAAATTAACAAAAACAATGGAAGAATGGGCAATAAGTAGAACTTTAGTGGATACAGGAGTTCAAATGAATATAATGTTTTATCATGCATATAAGAAATTGGGGTACAAAGATGAAGAAATGACTTCCGCAACAGGTCATATCTATGGTTTCGGCAAATCAATAACAAAACCTAAAGGGGAAATAAAAATACGAATTTTGTTGGGAGAAATTGAAACAAATGTGACGTTATGCGTAGTAGATATGGAATCACCATATAACATGTTATTGGGAAGGCCATGGATACACGCAATAAAAGTTGTAGCATCAACATTTCATCAATGTATCGATTTCCTATGCCGAGTGGAATTGGCGAAATCGGAGGAGATACCGATAAAGGAAGAATGTATCATCAAATCAAGTAAAACATTATGAAGAACGGGTGAAGAGGCGAAAAGATCGCAAGAAGATGGCAAAAGCAAAGAAAAAGGAAGAAGAATTTAGAACATACATGATAAGAGCGGAAGAAGGAAAAGGAATATGTGGTGAAGAGAGTGATCTCGCAAAGGAAATAAGAGGACCAACGCCCATGGGAGAACCGAAGGCTAGCTACATTGCGGCAGAACCAACAAAGGAAGTGAATATTGGAACTGAAGAAGAACCTAAGATGTTAAAAATTGGAACTAAAATGGAGGCAGATGAAGAAAGAAAGACCGTTGATTTGTTGCGAGATTATAAAGATATCTTCGCATGGGATATGGATGAGATGCCTGGAATAGATCCATCCGTAGCATGTCATAAATTAGAGATTGATAAAAATGCCAGACTATTCAAACAAAGAATTAGAAAAATCGCAACAAAGATATCATCCTCAAATAGAAGAAGAGTTGCAGAAGATGCTTGATGCTGGCATTATTAGGCAAGCAAAATACCCCGAATGGATAGCGAATATGGTCGTAGTTCCGAAGAAGAAAAAAGGAATAAGAATTTGCATAGATTTCACCGATTTAAACAAAGCTTGTCCAAAAGATAGTTTTCCCTTGCCAGATATTCCGCAGATGGTTGAATCAAAGCAAGAAATGAAAGGATATCCTCCTTGATGGATATAAGGGATACAATCAAATCCTCTCGCCGAAGAAGACCAAGAACATACTTTGCCTTTTTCGCTCCAAGAGGATTATATATTACACAAAAATGCCATTCGGATCTGCGAAATGCCGGTGCAACGTATCAAAGGATGGTGGAGAAAGTGTTCAACAATGGATACATAAAACATTAGAGGTATACGTGGATGACATGTTAATAAAAAAGCAAAGAAGCAAAAGATCATGTGCGAGATTTGAAGGAAATTTTCGAACAAATGAGACATTTCAACATCAAAGTAAATCCAGAAAAAATGTACTTTTGGAGTGGCATCTGGAAAAATTTTAGGATACATTGTGTCAAAAGAAGGAATACAAGTTGATCCGGAGAAGGTACAAGCAATTCGAGACATGCCAACACCAAAGAATAAAAAAGATGTGCAAAAGTTAAATGGACTATTAGCTTCGCTGGAAGATTCATCTCGAGATCATCTGATAAGTGCAAACATTTTTTCAACATACTTAAAAAGGGAACAAAATTTAGGTGGACGGATGAGTGTGAAAAGGCATTGCAAGGAATAAAAGAACATCTAATGGATATATCAATAATACAAAAAGCAGAAGAAGGGAGGAATTACTAATTTACCTTGCGACAACCTCGCATGCACTAAGCGCAGTATTATTGCGAATGGACGCAGGGGTGGAAAAACCAATCTATTACATCAGCAAAACATTCAATGCTGCAGAGAAAAACTATTCAAAAATTGAAAAATTAATTTTGGCATTAGTTTACGCGACATTTAAACTTCGCATCTATTTTGAAGCACACACGGTAAAGGTAATGACAAAAGTACCTATTGAGTCAGTAATGAAAAATTCAAAAAGATCAGAAGGGTTGAAAGATGGAATGCTCAAGTAAGTCATTGCAAACTCAAATATGAAGTGTTATCCTCACCAAAATCGCAAGTTGTAGCAGACTTTTTTAGCAGAATTTCCATTGGAAGAAGATGAGGCAAGTGGAAGAAATGATGGATATAGAAGAAGAACATGGAAATCCAAGAGATTTATTAACAGAGCCAAATAGATGGGAAATATTGGTAGATGGATCATCAAATGGAGAAGGTAACGTAATTGGGATCATTATAATTTCGCCGTAAGGCAATAAAATGGCTTTCTTTCAGATTGGAGTTTGCATCTACTAACAATGAAACAGAGTATGAAGCTATAATACATGCTTTGCGATTTGCAATAGAAATGAAGTTGGAGAATGTAAGAATTACCAAAGATTCTCGCTAGCTATTCGCCAGATAAAAGAAGAATATACTACAAATGAAGCATCCTTGAAAAAGTACAAAAGCTTGTTGAAGAATTGTCAAAGATACCAAAAATAAAGTGGAGACACATATCAAGAAAAGACAATAGACTCGCAGATGCTTTTGCTTTTATATCAAGTATGATGACAGATCCATCTCATGAGATGCATAAAAATACGACACTTCAATCACCATCAATCAACAAAGAGGAAGAGGAAGAAGAAGAAGTAATGCTCATAGAAGATGAAACACAAAGATCCCATTGCGAGGATTGGAGGAAAGAACTTCATGCTTATCTAATGAAAGGAGAAACACCAAGAAATAGATTAGAAATGCATGAATTAAAAAGCCGTGCAACAAATTATGAATTAAGAGACGGGGTATTGTACCGAAGATCCTTTAATGGACCCTCGCCATCGATGTTTAACACGAAAGGAAGGAGAAGCAAAGTGTTAAAAATGCTACACAAAGGGGGATGTCGGCAATCATAGTGGCGAAGATCTTTAGCACATAAGGCGAAAATGCAAGGCTATTATTGGCCATATATGCATGAAGATGCGAAACAAATATCAAGACGTTGCAAGATTGTCAAAGACACTAAAAGAAAATACATGCACCAGGTGCACCATTAACCTCTTCAACAAGTGTATGGCCTTTTGGAAAGTGGGGATTAGACATTGTAGGACCATTTTTACTGTGCACAGTGGCAAAGGAGATATTTGATTGTCGCAATGATTATTTCACAAAGTGGGCGAAGTAAAAGCGGTAAACACATTCACGATAAAGATATTTTTACTTTCATATTCGAAAACATAATATGCATATTTGGAATTCCAAAGACAGTTGGTATCCGACAATGGGAAACAGTTTGAGGGACAAAATATAGAATTACCGCTTAATGCATTTCAAATAAAATGTGGGAAATCAACTCCTTTATACCCGCAGCCAACGGACAAAGCAGAAGCAACAAATAAAACAATCGCCGATATATTGAAGAAAAAACTAGAAGGGCATAATAAGGCATGGTGTGAGCAAGTGCATAATGCAAGATGGGCTTATAATACAACAAGGCGAGAAGCTACGGGGATGTCACCATTTTGTCTAACCTATGGTGTTGAAGTTGTACTTCCGATGGTTATTATTCCAACAACAAAGAGAGAAGCTTGGGAGAAAAAATCTTAGTGCGGGTAACATTTTAGTTAAATTAGATGAGTTAGAAGAAAAAGAGAAAGAGCACTATAGCATATGGAGAATTATCAAAGATTGGCCGAGAATATAACAAACGTGTCAAAACACGCGAAGTTTCAACCAGTGATATGGTGTTGCGAGAAACACCAATATATCAGCGAAAAGTGGTGGCAAGTTGGCGAAAAAAGTGGGATGGACCTTATATCATCAAGGAGATAGTTGAACAGGGGCATATAGATTAATGGATCCAGAAGGCAAAGATGTGGGCCGAGATTGGGTAGACCATGGAATAGATTATATCTCAAGAAATATTACCCATAGAAGATGGAAAGGAAAGAATAAATTCTGAAATGTTAAATGAATGAAATGATATGAAATGTTCCTGCGACAGAGATATTGCGAAATTAAGAAAGAATGTGCGAATATCTCGCAAATGAATTGACAAATATTAACCAAAAATGAATGATTGAACGAATTGACAGAAATGAATGAGTGAGTGAATGGGACGAACCTTTATGGCGTACACCCTAGTTCGCGAATGATATTTCGTAAGAGGCAAATGTAAGACCTAAAGTACGTCATATAAGGGGGTATCTCTTGACATGGCTCAGGGAAAAGGTTACACCGCTCCTGGAACCCGAGTCATGGAGATTTGGGGCCCATGAAAGCCTATCCGGGAGAGATACCTTGGATTTCCAACTATATATATATATAAGGTTATACCCTCGGTTGGACGCCCGAGGGTCTCTTCCAAGGAGTCAGTGTATGCTCAAGGCGCCGAGGTACACGGTTGAGCCAAGAGTGCCTGGGGCATTTGAAGTGTCTCGTCCATTCTTGGCAAGTCTTGGCACATGCTGCACTCGGCCCGAAGAAAACTCCACTTAGGGTGCAGTCTCGTAACCATAAACCCTATAGGTATAAGGGATAAGAGGTTACGAAAACAACTGGTTGTTGTTAAGACCGGATGGGAGGAGCTAGTCTTGTATGGCCGATGTACGCCTCCTTGAAGGGGCAACCAGGGAGATGATAAGGGCGGCACCCTCCATTAGGGAGCTGATAAGTGTCACAAGACGACAATGTCATGGGGCTTTATATTCGCAAGAACATTTAGGCCTGTCATATTGTCGCAAATGAAATATCCTCGCAGAGGCAAAAATACTAAAGAAATGATAAGACAAGATCAATGGGTCATTACATGAAAGTGTAAGGGACGTCCCCGCGATCTTGTCGCAAGACGCCAATGTCATGGGATTTTATGTTCGCAAGAATATTTAGACCATGTCATATTGATGCAAAATGAGGGGTGGCAAAATAAGACCTTTAATTAGGAAGGCAAAATAAGACCACACAAAAACAATGATAAGGCAAGATCAATGGGTCAATACATGAAAATGTAAAGACACCCTCAGCGATCTTGTCGCAACAAAGAATTTCAAAGATAAATGAAGATAATGGAATAGCAATCATTAAATACCAAAAATTATACTTGTTGAAAGAAAGAAGAGTAACGCAGATGAGTACATACATCAAAAAAAAGATGATTGAAGTACATAAAGAAACAACAGCACGAGAAGAAAGATTACAAGAGAAAATCATTTCTCAAATAGTAGCTTTTTCACCGTAAGGAGATGTCTGGTTTTCTTCGGAACTTTATCTATATTTTCGCTAACTAATATATTTCCAAAGAGATCCTTCTTCACCTACATCTTCATTTGCGACATCATCATTGACAGTTTATTGGGAGAGACAGCTTTCTTCATTTTCGAGTTCTTCGCCACTATTATAATCATAATCGCTATCAGGAGGATTAGGAACTTCATCATCACTTACTTCCAGAGGTTCAACAGACACAGGATCAAGAGATTTAGATAGTAAAACATTATTCACAAGAACTTCGGCTCTAAGATGAAATTGACGAAGGAGTGCTTTCTGCTTATTTTTACTCTCTATATCTTTACAAATACGCATATAGTCGAATTTTCTTTCGCCTATCGCGAGAACGTGCAAGAGAAGCAAAGAGTATTCCATTCTCTTTGCGAATTTTTGAGTAGTCATATTTCAAAGCAAAGAATGGAGGAGTGAAGTTTTTTCTCGACTCGCAAAACAAAAAGTAAAAGGAATTATACAAACAAAAAATATGAAGGCTTGATAAAGAAAGAATAGATGAGGCAAACAACTTCTATGACTACCTTCCTTCTCGCGAGGTAAGATGTTGGATTAGAGCCGAACAACTATTCTCCAAATGATCCATGGCATTGTCAAAATTATCTCCAATTAAACCTTTCAGACGTGATCGCCAACTTTTTTCATTGGAAACAAGTAAGGCATTTTCTTTGTAAGGGAAGAGTTGGACTTTTCTAGTTCGAACATTGATCCTTGAATTGGTTTACTTTTACACTTAAGTTTATTCTACCCTGAATCAGCTTTATCCTTCTCAAAGAACTTCTTCCAAGTTGATTTCTCAAAAACAAAGAGATTGTTCTTGCTTTTTACATAATTTTTGACAAACATCATATTGTTGCGAGTAAATCGCCACCTTGTTTAACAGAGTTCGCTTCTCTTGAGAAAGAGTTCCATTCTCATCTGATAAAGTTTCCAACTCCAAATTAGCTTTAGTCAAAGAGTAAGAGAGGCGAGATAAGTCATTACTTAATGAATCTTGTTTCTGAGCTAAATCAACATTTTCTTTAGAAAGATTATCTATTTGATCAACAGAATATGTATGAAGATTATCTAATTGATTATATTGCTCCATCCAAGCATCTCTATCAACTCGAACTTCTTCAACAGTAGATTCCAACTGATATATCTCCATTTTTCGTTTCTGGTTTAAAGCTTGAAGGGCGAACAAGGGCTTGAGTTTTTTAAAAAAAAAAAAAAAAAAAAAAATGTGGACAATACAGAGGCAAGAGTATACCTTTTAGTTCTTCATTCTTCTTGCGAAGATTATCACGATCCAGCGAAATATTTTGAAGTTTTTGATTCTCAAGATGGAGAATATTATATTTTGCAGTCATGGCTTGGAGATCATTCTTCAAAGTGTTAATTTCTTGCTCCAAGGATGTTTGCGAAATTTATCAGACCAAGGTGTTTGCTCAAAATCTCGCAAATATCGATTTGATAGGATCGACAAGTCTTCTTAGCATCATTCACAATATCTGATAGGACTTTGAAGGCCACATCTATTCCTTCTAAATTTTCTTTAGTAAGAGGGATTTGCTCTTAAAAGGAAGTAATAGTGATATAAGAAGGAAGAGGTGAATCATCTTTTGTTAAAGGAATATCACGAGAAGAAGAAATCTCGTGAGGGTTAATGACTGGAGGAATGGTAGAGGCATTAACAATGGAAGAAGAAATAGGCTCATTCGCAATGGGACTATTATGAGGGAGTTGATCTATGAGAAATTCAGGCATAAAAATGTTATCTTTGGAAGAAACAAAGAGGGATCTCTTTGCGAAGATGTCGCAAAGAGGAGTTGTAAGTTTGAATGTAGGAAAAGTGACAGAAGGCGAACGGGTTTAGAAATGGCGAGGCTTCTTGGGGACTTATCAAGCATTTTTGTCATCCCGCGAATTACAAGCTAAATAAGAAACAGAGGCAACAATATTGTTATTAAAAAATAAATGTTTCTTAAATACCTTGTTACTCGCAGCTTTCTTTTAGAAGCAAGTGGATTTCGATTACAGCCTAGGGAGATATTGGGATTCACAATGGTGAACTTGGTGCTAGGTTTGTTCTTGCTAAAACAAAATGGCAGAGGAGTCATTAAAAGAAGAACAATATCAAGATAAAACAACTTCAATAAGAGAGATCAATCACAAAATGATCAAATTCAAGAAAATTAACAAACCTTGATGCCATAGAAACAGTAGCAGTAAAAAATAATAGCGGAAAAACGATGAAGAAGATGATGAAGAAAAGCAAAGCAGAAAATAGTTGCATAATGAAGAAGACGAAGTAAAAGAAAAGAAATGCTTTCACAAGGAATCCTCCTTTAAATAGACGAGAAAAGAGTAAATCGGATAACATTAAATGTGCCGGGAAAAGGGAAATTTTAGATACGTGTAAACAGTCATTCCTAAATTCACTAATCTTGTCGGCAGAAAATTGATGGAAAATCAACGATCATGGCATCTCAAAATATTGGTTCTCATGACATTCTCTCCTTCGCAGAGAAGACATGAGAAGAGGCAAGATGTAGGATCGAATATCGCGACATCAATACTTCGCGAGATTAATAATGACGACATTGCGAGGGAGTCGCGAGGAAGTAAAATAAATGACGCAATGAATGACGACAGCCGAACATGAGAAAGATGTGAAGATATGGCGAAATTTAGGAGTGTCGCGAGAATTGATACATGTACACTTGCGATATTTCGCAAGAAATTCCCGAAAATAAAGGACAGCTTAGCTGTCATCCACTGTGTACTACCCTATATAAAGGGTTGAGTAAGTCTGTTGTAGAGGGAGAGTTCTTTTTGAATTGTTAAGCAAGTCATTAGGAGAGAGAAAGTCTTAGAGCGATTGTAATTTTATAATTCATTTCTAATTTATATTGTAAAGATTCAAGTATTCAATCAATAGGAATCATAATCATTCATCTTAAAATGATTTAATTGTGTATATTCTAGTGAGGGGTGTAGTGTAGATTTCCCAAACTACACTTCAAAATCACTCCTTGTAACACCAAGCGAGTTATAGGAGACATCCTTATCAAGGAAAGACAATATTCCTAAGGAAAGATTTTTGAGGATTTTCGGGAAAAAAAATATACAAATAGTATTTGAACTTCTCTTTTTATTGAAGAGTAGAATCAAAAGATATTCCATAAATATCTCTAATTACCAAAAATGGGAACTGTTAGATCATGGATCGGTTGAACCCACCAAGCGTTGATATGTCAAGTTTGGTTGTCATATTTTAGTGAATCAAAACTCATGTTAAGAGTCGCTTGATTATGTACTAGAGTCAACTTTGTATAGGTTAGCTTGAAAGTATTAGGATATGAGACATTACAAGTATTGCGAAGTCTTGAAGATATGAAGAAGCAAGGAGCTACAACGACAATAATCATCCTTCCACTTGAGGTTTGTGATATTTGACTTGAATTGTTTCATTCCCTAACGTATCTTTCAAGTCGTGCATATTGAAAACAAAACTGCGAAGCATATTTGAACTCTAGATAGACATAGTATTAAGGAATCCAATACGAGGTTTATTGCTCAACCATTAAACTTTGTAAATAAGACATCGCATAATCATTTGAATGCTATTGTGATTATGTATGGATATAAGGTGAGGATTTCATCCTAGGGAACAATGTTTACATGTATTCTAAGGAAGTAAGTACATAAACTTGTTTGTGAACCGAAAAGGAAATTTCCAGGTGTTACTGGTTTTGTTATTCATTGCATATCTTTTGAACAACCAATATGTGTGATGAGTATAACCGCTCACAACTTGTTTTTGTTCTTGGTAGAACTATTCACAAAGGCCTGACTTATGTATTGGTATAAGCTTTTATTAGTGAAACCGATCTTAAGTAATCACACGAGATGGTATGATCGGGTTTGTGATTTTCTGTCGACCAAATATGGGAAAGAGGAACCGATCCTAGTAAGGTGCGAGTACATCACAAAGGGGAACCGATCCTTGTATGGGGTGCAAAGAAGGTTTATAGAATAAAGGGGAACCGATCTAGACATGTGCAACACGTTTTAGGAAAATGGGAACCGATCCAATGGACATGTGCAACACATATACGTAAGATACCATATATATGTGGGAATCGATCCTAGTACCTAGTCAAACGAATTTTGGAAAGCTAGTGTGACTATGCACAGTACTCACATGGAAGGTAGAACCGAAACTTGTTTTGGTAGAACCATTAAACCCATGATTGTGATTGAATGTTTGTTTGATCAATCACATAGTTCTTGAAAGTTTGATGAACTAATTCTAAACTTGTTTGGAAGTGTGTCAAATCGGTTTCAAGGTTGTAAGTGTTAAAGAGAACTTACAAATTAAGGATGTCGACATACTTTGAACACGTGCTGTGAATGTTTATTTCTTTAATTGTTCAAAGTTATTACTTAATAGCTAAGGGAAGAGAATCCCAGGATCGAAACATAAGTAAGTTAAGAATCTTTTAATTAAGGTTATTAATTTCATTTTGTACGGAAATATATGAATTAGTAATGTGCATTTACTGATTAGATTTTTTGAGAGATTTCGATCATTATTTTTGGATAGAGCATTTCCAAGAATTATGGAAACCGAATTTGTGCTTTAATGAATATCTTGAGAATATTTTCGGTTTTGGAAATTCCTTGGTGTCCAAACTTCCTTGTCTATAAATACCTGAAGTTTGCTTTTCTAGCAAACTAATCCTTCGTTACAACAGACTCCCTCTTTTGTTGTTTTTACTGGTGTAGCCACCTATTCGGAGAGGAGAGTAACCTAATTAGGCGAAATCTCTTACGACCACTCAGTTTTAAAGTCTTCTTTGGTATTGAGAAGCTTCTAGCGTGTACCGTTGGTGGAAACTAGATAATTGCGGTTTATCTTTTTGTTTTCGATTGATTTGATTGACTAACGGTGGTTGAAATCTGATTGAACCTAGTTTGTTTATGCTTGAGAATCTTCTCTTCTGATATAAGATTCACTCAAACTAGTTCAGAGTTTCGACATGGATCTTTAGACTGTTGTTAGTTCTAAAGATGATCTTGTGATAATCCATTGTTAAGAGACTCTGTTCTTTGCGCGATTGATCGAAAGAGATTCAAGTGATTGTGTGCAGGTTTTTATTGAAGATTTAAGAAGATTTGAAGACAAAGAAGATATTGAAGATCTGACTTGGGTTTTATAATCTTTGGTGTGCACAATACTTGTTTTGGTAAAAGAGGATCCAACTAATAATCGGTTTATCCTTGTGGTAGATTGGATTGATCAATTGAGTAGATCGGCATCAAAAAAATTCTTTGGATTAAGAGTGTTGTTGGCTTAATCTTAAACTATTACTTCGGTAATTTAACATAAGATAGATCTAAGGACCTAACGAAGGAGTTTATGTTAAGATAAACGGAAGAGCCTTTGTTTGACTCATATCACTTGGTTGAAGAGAGTTGATAACAAACAGATTTGTTGTTCCTTTACTGTTTGGAATATGAACCAAATAAATTGTTCCAACTACGTGAATTATTTATAAGTTAGAGGTGTGGGAATACAGACGGAACTAGGTGAACTATAGGTTTAGTTTCTTGGTCTCAACTATACGAAGTTAGGTGTAATTTTGTGTAGTGGCTTTATCCTGAGAGTATTCTATTCTGGACAAGGTCTCGGGGTTTTTCTGCGTTTGCGGTTTCCTAGTTAACAAAATCTTGTTGTGTCATTTACTTTATATTTCCGCATTATAATTGTTTTATTATAATTAAAATAAATTACACAAACGTTAAATTCTATTTACTTGATAAGCAATCTTATTGTGTTTGGTTAAGTCCGAACCTTTGTATCTAGTAAACATACTTCGTTGTTGAATTGTTTCGATCTCGTATCCATAGACGATCACACGAAGTGTTAACCGATTAGTTGTATTGTCTCGACTCAGTCCATAGACAATCACTTTCGGAGAAAGGACTTATAGGTAAGAACATTTTTAGCTTGAGGTATTTTTGGGTACCCTCGCCTTTTCAATTGGTATCGGAGCAGCAGTAAACACGAAAAGATCTAACAACTGTGTTTGGTGCGATCCAACCTATAAGAAATTGAATTCATGTTCGATTCAATTAACGTTTCAAGATCCTCAGTAGATCTTTAACAAGATTCTGATGAATATTTCTCAGGTCTTGTCAATATTTTGGATAAAGGGATTGAACAAAACCGGTCATTACTGATGAAATCAGTAATATCATGAGTGATAGAAAACTAGTAAAAACTGTAGATGATTCCAAGGATTCTCTAAATTGTTCAATACCGACATCTAGATGTTGTAAACAGACTAAGAAGAAACAGCCCAGGATTTTCTTTTAAGAAGGATGGAGTCATTTATGTCAGAATTTTTTTTGTTGCAAAACTTCTGATCAATCGTGTTATGAATCTTTATAAGAACTTAAAAATTCATCATAAACCTGTTGAACATTATCTGGGAGCCTTTGCACTTAAAACAACTTCAAGATTCCAAAGGTTTCCAGATAGTGGTTGTAGTAAACATATGACAGGTGATCTCTCTTGGTTTACGAGGACAGAAAACTAAAAGGGAGGATCTGTAACATTCGGAGATGGAAGCAGCTATCTTATTAGCAAGAAAGGTACTATCAAACTTCCTGGTATTCCCAAAATTCATGATGTTGTTTATGTTAAAGGAATAAAAGCGAATTTTCTGTCTGTAAGTCAAATTTGTGATAAAGGTAACAAAGTTATCTTCAATATGAAAGGTTGTGATATTGAAGACAAGTCCGGAAAAATAATTTTTCGAGGACGTAGAAGTATGAATAATTGTTACCTTCTTGATATACAGTCCAATCTGTATTGTAACTTGACTAGGGTTGAATCAACCCATTTTTGGCATGAACAGTTTGGTCATATCAACTACTGAATGCTTGGAAAACTCATTAATCGTGAACTTGTCAAAGGTGTTCCAAAAATCAACACTAAAGTGGAAGGCGTTTGTGGAGCATGCCAAAAGGGTAAGCAAGGAAAAATTCCACAAACTTTCTCGAGACATAGCCACTCGTGCTCCTCTCGATCTTATTCATATGGATCTATTTGGTCCAATCCAACAAGCATCCGTTGGAGGTAATAAGTATGCTCTAGTAATGGTAGATGACTATACTCGGTTCACATGGGTTGCTTTTCTAAAGAACAAGAATGACACTCTTGAGGAGTTCAAGATTATTGTGAACAAAATAAAAAATGAACAAGGTCGCAAGCTTAAGAAGATAAGAAGCGATCGTGGTACAGAATTCAAGGATACGTAGCATATGAATATCTGTTATAGTCTTGGGATTACCCAACAATTATCTGCTCCTATTACACCTCAATCGAATGGTGTAGCTGAGAGAAAAGAATAGAAATATTTAAGAAATGGCAAGAGTAATGCTTCACAATAAAAACCCGCCATTAAATTTTTCGGGGGAAAGTCAATTTGTTTTTACAAAGATGTTATCTAATAAACAAAGTTTACTTAAGATCCAAAACTCTAAATACTCCATATGAATTATGGTATGTAAGAAAACCCAATCTAAGCTACTTAAGAGTCTTTGGCAGCAAATGCTATATTCTCAAAGATAGAGAACATAGAGGAAAATTCCAAAAGTGATGAAGGAATCTTTCTTAGCTATGCATTTGATAGTCGTGCCTTCCGGGTATACAACCTCAGAACCAAAGTTATGATGGAATAAATTAATGTTGTTATTGATGACATTATTGACTTTAGTCAAGACAACCACACTGCAGCAAAGCTTCCTCCCTCTGAAACTGTTACTAAAGAAACACAAACTGAAGAAGAACCATCTGTGGTTCCTCTAATTAGTGATATAGATGACAAGGATGATAATGAAATTATTGTTGAACAACCCAATGATACTCAAGGTATTGTCCAAAACCTGCCAAGTGGGTACATCAAAGACACTCTACTGAAGATATTATTGGAGATGACAATGCGAGAGTTATGACTCAAGAGAACTTGGAATGTCTCTGTCACTATTCATGTTTTTTTATCTTCAATAACCAAAAATATTGAGGAATCACTCAAAGGAACTAGCTTGGGTAAACTATATGCATGAGGAACTCAATCAGTTTAAAAGGCAAGAAGTGTGGGAACTTGTTCCAAAACCAACAAGAGAAAATATTGTTGGAACTAAGTGGATCTACAAGAACAAATCAGACGAATTCAGAACAATTGTCAGAAACAAAGCCAGACTTGTTGCTCAAGGATATTCTCAAATTGAAGGTATTGATTTTGATGAAACTTTTGCTCATGTTGCTCATTTAGAATCTATTATACTTTTACTTGCTTATGCATGCTATCTTAAGATAAAATTGTTTCAAATGGTTATCAAGTTTGTATTTTTAAATAGGGATTTAAAATAAGAAGTTTTCGTAGCTCAACCAAAAGGGTTTGAAGATCCATCATTCCCAGATTATGTCTTTAAACTTAAAAAGGCCATGTATGGTCTAAAAACAAGCTCCAAGAGCTTGGTGACAAGTTGACATCTTTTTTTTACTTCAAAAGGGATTCTGTAGAGGTGGTGCTGACAAAACACTTTTCACCAATTGGAGTGGTAAAAATTTCCTTATAGCACAAATATATGTAGATGATATCATATATGGATCCACCTCAAAAACTCTAACAGATGAATTCCTAAATCTTATGAGTGGAGAATTCAAAATGAGTAATGTCGGAGAATTGTCATACTTTCTTGGTTTGCAAATACATCAACAAAAAGACAATATTCTTCTTTCTCAAGAAAAATATGCAAGGAATCTTGTTGAGAAATTCAAACTAAACGATTCAATTCCTATGGAAACTCCAATGCCAACTACTGGGAAACTCCAATCCAATCCTGGAGAAAGATCTGTTGATCAAAAACTATATAGATCAATGATAGGAAGCTTGCTATACTTAACTGCAACAAGGCCAGACATTGCTTTCAGTGTGGGATGTTGTACCATATTTCAAGCAAATCCTAAAGAATCACACCTTAAAGTTGTATAACAAATCATAAGATATGTTAATGGTACCGTAGATTATGGCCTTTCATACTCTATGGATACAACAACAGTCTAGTTGCCTATTCAGATGTTGTTTGGGAAGGATGTGTAGAAGATCATAAAAGTACCTCTGGTGGTTGTTTCTATGTTGGTCAAAATCTTGTTGCTTGGCACAGCAAGAAACAGAATTCACAGTCTTTATCAACTGTGAAGGTAATACATTGTTGTTTGGTACATGTTGTACCCAACTATTATGGATGAAACATGCTCATCGACTAAGGAATAAATATTTCAACTATGAACATTCTTTGTGATAACTCAAGTGCTATTCGCTTGACCTGAAAATCCATTGAAGATTCTCGTACTAAACACATAGATATTAGATATCACTTTATTAGAGAGTCGTATGAGAATGGTGTTATCGAATTAGAGTATGTTCCATTTGAGCGTCAACTAGTCGATATTCTTGTTAAATCCTTAGATAGAGCAACTTTCAAAATCTAAGGAAATCCATAGGAATTATCAAGGTACATTAGTACCGTGGTGAACCCTTGTGGTTTGGGTGACTTTTTAATTTAGCAGGATTAAGTTCTAGCCCATGTTGGTAGGCTTTATCAAAGGATCATGAGGGGTTCTGGTAGAAACAATATGTGAAAAAGTCACAATATGTTGAATCGGTTTTGGTGTGGCATAAAAGCATATGTGTTTCGACGGTATTCAACTCTTGCTTGCAATTGTTAAAACCGGTTTTCAACCTTTCTCTGGTAAAGGTTGAGGGTTGTTGTTATTCTTTTGTTTTGGCATAAGGATGACAACATGATGATATTTCGATATCAATTCTCCCTGGAAGAAGATTCAATCATAATTGGAGAAGTGGATGCGAAATTTGAGGTAACAATCTTGTTAGTTAATTGTTTTCATGTTTAAGAAAAGCCTGAGTTTATATTATATATTTATTGCTTTTGCTTAACAAAATTTCGATTCAATTGATGTTTTATTCCATGATGTGTGTGTGGATGTGTGTGATTCAATTGGTTCCGGTTAAGAAAAACTATTGTTATCTTACTTTATTGTGTGGTATCAATTGTTTAGGCTTACAAAATTTCGGTGCTTATTATTGTCTATGTTGTTTCAATTGCTTCCGGTTGAGGTGAATAATTATGCAAGTTGATTTATGTTGGTTTGTATGAATTATTTATGGCTTAACAAAATAAAAAGTGTACGGGATGAGTTGTTTAGTCCAATTCGATTCCAGATAAGAGAAACTAAGTTAATTATGATCTTAGTTAGACTTATCGAAGTAAGGTTTCGGTTATTCAAGTCTAATTGAATGCCTTAACAAGAAATACTAGTTAACTAACCTTGTCTTGTTGAAAATTGAAAGGTCTAAGTTTATGGATAATTAGAACCTGATGAGAAAAATAGAGTTATCTTTATTTTGGTCTTATCGAATTAAGCGGTTGTTTTTGAACAATCGGTTTAGCAAAGGGACTAAAGTGCTTAGTTGATTTTTTGTTTGCTAAACTAAATTGGAAAAATTGTTTTGGATAATTGTTTCCTTGGTAACATATCAAAATAAAACTACTTGTAGTTTCGGTTTTGATATTGGTTATCAGAACATGATGTGTGGAACCCTCGTGCCTAACTCAACAAGTTGCAAGTCTATTCTGAGATTTGTAAGATTCTTTTCGGGTTGTCCTTTATTTTTTCGTTTCTTTGTCATTTTTTGTGATAAAAATGGGTAAATATATGGAGTAAACAAGTGATACTGACATTGATTTTATATTGATTGGTATCGCTAAGGAAAAGAACAGTGGTGAAAGAGTGAAAGTGAAAGCATGTTAAGGGGGAGTAACATGTCATATGAATTGGTATAACAAAGACGCATGGATTGAATATCTACCTATCTTCCTTAGGGGGAGTATTAGCTTTGTTATTATAAGGTCAACATCGGCATTTTCAAGGATTGAATGTAAAGCGGTTATTGTGTTTGTTGAATTCGGAATCAAGAGTATGTGTAATGAATTCTTGTAATTTGGTTATCCATATGATGTAAGAGTTTTGTCACTAAAATTGACAAAGGGGGAGATTGTTAGAGCATGGATCGGTTGAACCCACCAAGCGTTGGTATGTCAAGTTTGGTTGTCATATATTAGTGAATCAAAACTCATGTTAAGAGTCGCTTGATTATGTACTAGAGTCTACTTCGTATAGGTTAGATTGAAAGTATTAGGATATGAGACATTACAAGTATTGTGAAGTCTTGAAGATGTGAAGAAGCAAGGAGCTACAATGACAACAATCATCCTTCCACTTGAGGTTAGTGATATTTGACTTGAACTGTTTCATTCCCTAACGATCTTTCAAGTCAAGTCATGCATATTTGAACTCTAGATAGACATAGTATTAAGGAATACAATACGAGGTTTATTGCTTAACCATTAAAATTTGTATGTAAGACATCGCCATAATCATTTGAATGCTTTTGTGATTATGTATGGGTATGAGGTGAGGATTTCATCCTAGGGAACAATGTTTACATGTGTTCTAAGGAAGTAAGTTCATAAACTTGTTTTTGTAAATCGAAAAGGAAATTACAGTGTTATTAGTTTTGTTATTCATTGCATATCTTATGAACAACCAATATGTGTGATTGAGTATAACCGCTCACAACTTGTTTGTGTTCTTGGTAGAACTATTCACAAAGGCCCGACTTATGTATTGGTAGGACTTTTATTAGTGAAACCGATCTTAAATAATCACCTGAGATGGTATGATCGGGTTTGTGATTTTCTGGCTGAAAATATGGGAAAGGGGAACCGATCCTAGTAAGAGGTGCGAGTACATCACAAGGGGAACCGATCTTTGTATGGGGGCAACAAGGTTTATAGCAGAAAGGGAACCGATCCTATGGACATGTGCAACACATATAAGTTAGATACCATATATATGTGGGGAACCGATCTTAGTACCTAGTTAACTAAATTTTGGAAAGGTAGTGTGACTATGCACAGTACTCACATGGAAGGTAGAACCGAAACTTGTTTTGGTAGAACCGTTAAACCCATGATTGTGATTGAATGTTTGTTTGATCAATCACATAGTTCTTGAAAGTCAGATGAACCAATTCTAAACTTGTTTGGAAGTGTGGCAAATCGGTTTCAATGTTGTAAGTGTGAAAGAGAACTTACAAAGTAAGGATGTCGACATACTTTGAACACGTGTTGTGATTGTTTATTTCTTTAATTGTTCAAAGTTATTCCTTATTAGCTAAGGGAAGAGAATCCCATGATCGAAACATAAGTAAGTTAAGAATCTTTTAATTAAAGTTATTAATTTCATTTTGTACGGAAATATAAGAATTACTAATGTGCATTTACTAATTAGATTTTCCGAGATTTCGATCATTATTTTTGGACAGAGTATTTCAGGGAATTATGGAAACCGAATTTGTGCTTTAATGAATATCTTGAGAATATTTTCGGTTTTGGAAATTCCTTGGTGTCCAAACTTCCTTGTCTATGAATACTTGAAGTTGCCTTTCTAGCAAACTAATCCTTCGTAACAACAAACTTCCTCTTGATGTATTGTTACGGGTGTAGCCGCCTAGAGTAACCCAATTAGGCAAAATCTCTTACGGCCGCTCAGTTTAAAGTCTTCTTTGGGATTGAGAAGCTCTATTAGTACCGTTGGTGGGAAACTAGATAATTGCGGTTTATCTTTTGTTTACATTGATTTGATTGACGAACGGTGGTTGAACTTTGATTGCACCTAGTTTGTTTATGCTTGAGAATATTCTCTTCTGATATAAGATTCACTCAAACTAGTTTAGAGTTTTGTCAGGGATCTTTAGACTGTTGTTAGGTCTAAAGACGATCTTGTGATAATCCATTATTAACAGACTTCGTTCTGTGCATGATTGATCACAAGAGATTCAAGTGATTGTATGCAGGTTTTTATTGAAGATTTAAGAAGATTTGAAGACAAAGAAGATATTGAAGATCTGACTTGGGTTTTATAATCTTTGGTGTGCACAATACTTGTTTTGGTAAAAGAGGATCCAATTAATAATCGGTTTATCCTTGTGGTAGAATTGATTGATTAATTGAGTAGATCGGCATCAACACAATTCTTTGGATTAAGAGTGTTGTTGGCTTAATATTAAACGATTACTTCGATAATTGAACATAAGATAGATCTAAGGACCTAACGAAGGAGTTTATGTTAAGATAAACGGAAGAGCCTTTGTTTGACTCATATCACTTGGTTGAAGAGAGTTGATACCAAAAAAGATTTGTTGTTCCTCTCTTTTATTTGGAATACGAACCAAAGGAATTGTTCCAAGTACGTGACTTATTTATAAGTTGGAGGCGTGAGAATACAAACGAAACTAGGTGAACTATATGTTTAGTTTCTTGGTCTCAACTATACGAAGTTAGGTGTAATTTTGTTTAGCGGTTTAATCCTGAGAGTATTCAATTATGGACAAGGTCCCGAAGGTTTTTTGCATTTACGGTTTCCTCGTTAACAAAATCTTGCTATGTCATTTACTTTATATTTCCGTATTATAATTGTTTTATTATAATTAAAGTAAATTACACAAACTTTAATTCCTATTTACTTGATAAGAAATCCTATTGTTTTTGGTTAAGTCCGAACCTTTGTATCAAGTAAACATACTTTGTTGTTGTATTGTCTCGATCTCGTATCCATAGATGATCACACGAAGTGTGAACCGATTAGTTGTATTGTCTCGACTCAGTCCATAGACAATCACTTTCGGAGAAAGGACTTATAGGTAGGAAAATTTTTAGCTTGAGGTATATTTGGGTACCCTCTCCTTTTCAGGAACAACCATTAACATGTGCCCCTAGTTTTTATGTGCTTTTCTCATCCAATTAAGGGCACGAAATGGGATGAGAGTGCACAACTTTGATACACTAAGTTGCATTGGAGTAAGCTTTTTCCAGCTTACAGGGAATATCAAACATAGTTCATGTTTCTCTTCTTCGGAATTTCTCACTAAAATATTTTTTCCCAAGACGATGATCTTTCTAACTATAGAGATATGATCATGTGGAGAAAATATACTAATGTGAGAATTCTCAGAGATAGATAAAACTCTCTTAATTCTTTCAATGAGATTTTCATAAGATTTTCTCATTATAAGGACTTCCTTATGATCCACATTAGTATGATCATCTCAAACAACTATAGGAAATTCCCATTGTTTCTTTTGGCGAGAGATTCTCTCTTCCATTCCTTCGAAGTCGCTCCTTATCAAAACTTAATCAAGTTTCGATATGGGTGCGAGGAACCTTTTTTTCGTGGTTTATTATCAACTCTTTTTCCTCCGACTCTTTTGAGTTGATCTTATCTTAATATGGTATAATGCTGCCTTTCTACTGAGGAATAATCTTTTAGTTTTTTAAGACAAGAAACTTCCTTCAAAAATTTACCACCGTATGTTGAAGAAGTATAAGTTTCCTGTCAAGTGACTAAAAATTGTATTCCTTACAATCACCACGGAATCGGTTCAAAGTTTCCTTTGGACAAGATTTCGTTTGATCATCAATAGATCTAGAAGCTGGTTTCTCATCCTATTCTAACTTGATGTATTTAGGAAAACTACCATCATCTTGATATGTTTCAGATGTGATTAAACCGGTTTTATCACAGTCTGTAAAAGTCGAGCAAGGACTTTTAATTTCCTCATCAGAAGAAATCACAACAACATCATTAGTTAGAATCATAGGACATGTCTCTTTATCTGTAAGAGATTTATCAAGAGCCTCTAGTTTGACAGTGATAACCATTTTCTCTTTGGCTAGACAATTCAGTTGAATGTATTTTTCTCTGATCTCCTATTTAAGAAGATTTGACTATGTCTTTAAAATAAGTACTTTAGAAGACAGAGATTGTATAGGCTTTAGGAGTTTTACCAACTCTTTATCAAAGATCTTCTCTTTTTTCATCGAGATAGACATAGATGTTTTTCGCACTCCTGGATCATGAGTCAACGAAGTAGTAACATCTTCAACTTTTGAGTATTCATACTTCGCAAAATGTTAACCGAATCGTACATTAGATTCAATTCTTATAGGTTGGATCGCACCAAACACATTGTTAGATCTTTTCGTGTTTGCCTCGCTTCTCCGATACCAATTGAAAAGGCGAGGATACCCAAATATACCTCAAGTTAAAACTTTTCCTACCTATAATTCCTTTCTCCGAAAGTGATTGTCTATGGACTGAGTCGAGAGAATACAACTAATCGGTTCACACTTCGTGTGATCGTCTATGGATACGAGATCGAGACAATACAACAAACGAAGTATGTTACTTGATAAAAAGGTTCGGACTTAACCAAACACAATAGGATTCACTTATCAAGTAAATAGGAATTAACATTTGCGTGATTTACTTTAATTATAATAAAACAATTATAATGCGGAAATATAAAGTAAATGACAAAGAAGATTTTGTTAACGAGAAAACCGCAAATGCGAGAAAAACCCCTGGACCTTGTCCGCACTGAATACTCGGGATTAAGCCGCTACACAAAATTACACCTAACTTCGTATAGTTGAGACCAAGCAACTAAACCTATAGTTCACCTAGTTTCGCTCGTATTCCCACGCCACGACCTATGAATAAGTCACGCATTTGGAACAATTCCTTTGGTCCGTATTCCAAACAAAGAAAAGAACAACAAATGCTTGGTATCAACTCTATTCAACCAAATGATATGAGTCAGACAAAGGCTTTTCTGTTTATCTTAAAATAAACTCATTCGCCAGGTCCTTAGATCTATCTTATGTTCGATTACCGAAGTAATCATTTAAGATTAAGCCAACAACACTATTAATCCAAAGAATTGTGTTGATGCCGATCTACTCAATTAATCAATCCAATTTATCACAAAGATAAACCGATTATTAATTGGATCCTCTTTTACCGAAACAAGTATTGTGCACACCAAAGATTATGAACCCACAAATCAGAAATCTTCAAACTCTTCTTTGTCTTCAAATCTTCTTAGATCTTTAATAAACACCTGCACACAATCACTTGAATCTCTTGTGATCAATCACGCACAGAACGGATTCTGTTAATAATGGATTATCACAAGATCGTCTTTAGACCTAACAATAGTCTAAAGATCCCTGACAAAACTCTAAACTAGTTTGAGTGAATCTTATATCAGAATAGAATATTCTCAAGCATAAACAAACTAGGTGCAATCAAAGTTCAACCATCGTTCGTCAATCAAATCAATGTAAACAAAAGCTAAACCGCAATTATCTAGTTTCCCACCAACGGTACTAATAGAGCTTCTCAATCCCAAACAAGACTTTAAACTGAGCTACCAGAAGAGATTTTGCCTAATTAGGTTACTTCTAGGCGATTCTACACCAAGAATAACACATCAAGAGGAAGTTTGTTGTTACGAAGGATTAGTTTTCTAGTAAGGCAACTTCAAGTATTTATAGACAAGGAAGTTTGGACACCAAGGAATTTCCAAAACCGAAAATATTCTCAAGATATTCATTAAAGCACAAATTCGGTTTCCATAATTCCTGGAAATGCTCTGTCCAAAAATAATGATCGAAATCTCTCGGAAAATCTAATTAGTAAATGCACATTAGTAATTCTTATATTTCCGTACAAAATGAAATTAATAACCGTAATTAAAAGATTCTTAACTTACTTATGTTTCGATCCTAGGATTCTCTTCCCTTAGCTATTAAGGAATAACTTTGAAAAAATAATAAACATTCATAGCACATGTTCAAAGTATGTCGACATCTTAACTTTGTAAGTTCTCTTTCACACTTACAACCTTGAAACTGATTTGCCACACTTCCAAACAAGTTTAGAATTGGTTCATCTGACTTTCAAGAACTATGCGATTCATCAAATAACATTCAATCACAAATCATGGGTTTAACGGTTCTACCAAAACAAGTTTCGGTTCTACCTTCCATGTGAGTATTGTGCATAGTCACACTAGCTTTCCAAAATTCGGTTTACTAGGTACTAGGATCGGTTCCCCATATATATATGCTATCTAACTTATATGTGTTGCACATGTCCATAGGATCGGTTCTCCTTTTCCTAAAAACGTGTTGCACATGTCCATAGGATCGGTTCCCCTTTCTGCTATAAACCTTGCTGCACCTCATACAAGGATTGGTTCCCCTTTGTGATGTACTGCACCTCTTACTAGGATCGGTTCCCCTTTCCCATATTTGGTCAAACATAAAATCACAAACCCGATCATATCAACTCAGGTGATTACTTAAGATTGGTTTCACTAATAAAAGTCATACCAATATACATAAGTCAGGCCTTTTTGAATAGTTTTACCAAGAACACAACAAGTTATGAACGGTTATACTAAATCACACATATTGGATGTTCACAAGTGTTGATGGTGGATTTTCATTTAAGGCTAAAATTGTAAAAGCCAAAATTATGCGCTAACATCTTGCAAAAGATAAAGCCATTAATAAGTGATGAACACTTCTTCACTTTACTAATTCACCTAGAAAGGAGCATGTGGCAATAATCCCAGTATTCTATGAATTAAATACACGAAATTCATCCAGGTTGGAGCATGTGGCAACAATCCCATATACCCTGTGAATTTACAGCATTATTAATTAATGCTTAGCCACTGGTATTTCCTGTACTCATTACCCAGTGCGGCATGACGATCGAGTGTTGTTCTCAGCAGAAATAACACGAACCTCCAAGCATTAATAATGAAGAATGTACGAAATACCCGTACGAGGCTACAACTCTCGGTGTGTTATACTAGCCCGATTGAGCATACATCTCTCTGTGTTATACTAGCCCGATTGAGCATATTTGAATCTGGACTCCACCATATCGGTCTGGGAAACGATCACGACCATCCAACTTCACCAAAGATGATTGATGGCTTTGATCGAATCCATGACCCCAAGGTGTATTGGAATATTCACTACCGAACCAATGCAGGCCCCGCATGGTCTGGCCTCCCAAAAGGGTGGCATAGCTTTCCAAACCGTCCAAGCCAAAGCAAGATGGACGAAAAACCCTAAATTAGGGTTTGCGGACATTACATGCTTCGCAAAATATCTCAACCATCCATTTTCGCAGCATAGATGGAGGGTGTAGATGTAGATTCAAAGGGCCCAGAGCATGTCAACACGCTCACTGTAAGACCGCCTACACACATGACCGATCGGTCAGGACCAACTATGGTTGGTCATTCCAGATCGTGCGCCCAAAGTTGGCATGCCACACGACCGGCAAAACCCTAATTAGGGTTCGCATTGATCGCAAACGTCCATTTTCTCCTGCACGAATGAAGGGTCCAGAATTAGATTAAGCAGGTCCGGTGCGTATCAACATTACCACCGTGGGCCCATCTATCTCCACACCCGATCGGCCAAGGCATATCATGCTTGTTGCCTCAATTCGCACGCCCAAACTAGGCGTGGTCACACCTCCCAATTGCAAACTAATCTCGACCACTCAACTTTGCTTGGGACAAATTGAGTGGCTTAGATCACGCTTCTGCTGGGATATTAAGGGATGGACGTGTACACCAGCTCGCCGTCAGATACCGGATCGATCGGACAAGACCGACCAACCTTGGTCGTCTGAAACGCTATACTGTTGGCATGACGCGCTGGCTTTTACGGCACCCATTTCACGCAAATTGATCTCGACCACTCAACTTCGCCGGACAAATTGAGTGGCCCAGATCATACTTTCACGAGACAATGAAATATGGGCGCCTACACCAGCATACCGTACACGCATGCCCAATCGTCCCTGCCAAAAAGTGTTCCCAAGCTTTGTTTCACTTAAGTCAAGAGTGATGCTTGCGCACCTCTTCAAGAAACCTAATTTCACTAACGGTCGAGATGAGTGTCTCAAGATCATCTCGTCCGTTCAACTTCACCGCTTGGTTATACAACCCCGGTCGGGAGTTAATTGGTCGATGAGGCGTCATGGTGATCACCACCCGTCACTCTACCACACCATGATGCGATCAGCATAGAATATACACGATACTTCACAAGTATCGACTTCCCTAAATAACTTAGTTATTTAATCTAGCATTACATGCTACTTTCTCAGGTCCCACGATCCACACACTCGAGACATCAATCATGTCACAAATCGGGGGATACATATCGGGGTATTGGTCGGGCGGTTTTACAACGGCGGCACAGCAACGCGCTCATCACAAGAACGTGTCGAAGTCATGGACTGTTAGAGATGACAGAGAAGTGGGCAAGACCGGTCGTGTAACACTAACACACAACTCCACTACTCCATCACTCCACTTCCTCCACTTCCCATGAGAGACGTGAATAAGGCTCAAATGACTTGTATAAATAGGTTCTCCTCCTTATTTCCAAAAACAAGGCAAGTCAAGACAACAGAGGCAAGTGTTGATACTATCGTATTCAAACACCGGAATCGAGTAGCTTACAACTTTGCAAGCCGTTAAGCTTTCTGATACAAGTCATACATAGCCAACACCTTCACAATCACAACACCTTCTTCGCTTCCCTCCCTAAGATCAACTCCATCTCCTTCACTTTGTGACCGAAACAAGTCTGGAACGGCCATTTCTTGGTTTAGGCCGGATTTGTACAGATTGGTTTCTCAAATCTACAAGCACTCCCGTGCAGTGCATTTGTTTAATGTTTAGACTCATTTCTCATCCACACACACCAAATTACCAAAACCGGCAGAAATAGTTTTCACCCATAAACAACAAGATATGCAATGAATAACAATCCCAATAACGCCTGGCGATTTCCTTTTCGATTCACAAACAAGTTTATGAACTTACTTCCTTAGAACACATGTAAAACATTGTTCCCTAGGATGAAATCCTCATCTCATGCCCATACATAATCACAATAGCATTCAAGTGATTATGGCGATGTCTTATCTACAAAGTTTAATGGTTAAGCAATAAACCTCGTATTGTATTCCTTAATACTATGTCTATTTAGAGTTCAAATATGCTTCGCATTTTTGTTTTCAATATGCACGACTTGAAAGATACGTTAGGGAATGAAACAGTTCAAGACAAATATCACTAACCTCAAGTGTAAGGATGATTGTTGTCGTTGTAGCTCCTTGCTTCTTCACATCTTCAAGTCTTCGCAATACTTGTAAAGTCTCATTATCCTAATACTTTCAAGCTAACCTATACGAAGTTGACTCTAGTACATAATCAAGCGACTCTTAACATGAGTTTTGATTCACTAAAATATGACAACCAAACTTGACATACCAACGCTTGAGTGGGTTCAAATTTGAGCTATGCTCTAACAGTTTGGTATTTATAAGGTTTCACAAGAAACAGAATTTAGGGTTTCCAAGTTTGGTCCGTGCCATGTAAAGTAGGTACACACACGTACATAGACTTACCCTCATTGGTGAAAATACCAAAAACAACAAAACAAGTTTAGCAAATATTTGCTCGGTGAGTAAATTCACAAAAACTCGGCTCTCAGATAAATTTGTTCTCACAAGAGAAAAATTTAGAGCATAGCAATTTTTGACACCCTTTTTTTTGGAGAAGTTAACAACAAAACAGAACAAACAAATACTCGTGCAAAAATGTTTGTAAATGATAATCCAGCTAAGAACGATAAGAAAGTAGTTGGAGAATCAGAAAACACTTTTGCCAACAAGTATACCTGATCATATCTCACTCAACCATTTTTCCTGATCTTTGGAGGAAAACTGTTATGATGCGAAAAGTTATCATAAAATTTACTTTCATCAAAATATGATGTATAGTGTTGATTCTTACCTGAAGAATTTTGACCAGAGGGAATTGGATGTACTGTTGATGATATCTTTATATCCTTCATGTTATCCTTTTTAGGTTGGTTTCCATCTCTCCATTGCTTCCTTCTTCTGGTACTTTTTTCACATCGTGAACAACATAATCTCCCTTCTTAATTGAAGAATATCCGTGAGTTCTTCTTCGACAAAATGGTTTAGGAAGACTGTTTCGCATTTGAACATTTGAGGAACACATTGAACTGACTTTCCTGGTGGGGTACACAGGGTGAGTACTAAAACCAATTGGTTTAGACATATGAATGTCAGTTACACCTTTGAGAATTAAATCTAAGGTTTGTTGAAGACGAATAATAGAATTTTCATTCAACCTAGAATTCCTATTTTGTTCACCAAGCGCTTTTGAATCACAAAAGAGACACACTTTCTGATCACCTGAGTGATTAAACAAAATAGTCTTAACACAATCGTTGGGAGAATTCTTCCTTCCATGTGATGTGGACATTCCTTGATTAGAGGAAGACACATGCACATCTTTTTCAACACGAAGGGATTTCAATTTTGCTTCTGAACCAGAAATTTTTTCAGTTAAATCAGAAACAGTTGGTATGGTGGACTCTTTGGGACATTCTTGAATAGAGAGTTTACTCAAAAGAAGTTCAGTTTCCAAAGCATCCTCTTTGATTTTTCCCTCATGCAAGGTCTGTGAAGGACAGACAGGGGCGTTTTTCTCAAGTAGGACTTTCAGAAGAGAGTCACGCTCATTTACCATACCAACAAGAATACTGACTTTGTGCTTCAACCGATTGACACTATCGGCCTGGATTCTAACAAGTTTTAGAATCACTGCACTCTCTTTGGCTGCATACCTTTCAACTTCAGAGTCAGACTCGTCAGTAAGGTAGTCGGTGAAACACTTGTCAATGGAAGTCTGTTTCGTTGGAACACTGGGTTCATCTATATTCGAGATTGACAAATTTTTCTCTTTAATAGATTTTATGGAAACAAGACTTTTCTTTCTGGCGATGCATTTATCAGAGATATCACTTCTGTCCATATCATATCGCTACAAACACAGACTTATAACGTCTTTAATGTGTTTGCCTGCTCTGATACCAATTGAAAATACGGGGGGTACAATAACCACACCCAACAATTCGTTTGAAAATCTGAGAGGACTTACTCCAATATACTTTCTAGAGAAT
Organism: Papaver armeniacum; assembly: GCA_023531295.1. NCBI lineage: Eukaryota > Viridiplantae > Streptophyta > Magnoliopsida > Ranunculales > Papaveraceae > Papaver > Papaver armeniacum. Next base: position 46,761 of record JAJJWW010007029.1, on the reverse strand, counting down.
CAACTAGACAGTCAGACTGAATCTAGAAAAAAGTATATACAAGAGTTTATATCTCTAACTCTTAATTCAACCTGCAATCAGCAAATAGAAATTTACGAGCCCGATTGAATATAAGAGAAGTAACTTGAACGGTACCAAAGACAAATGTTCAAAGATCAATCAATTTCAATCAACAACCAAAAATTGGATTTCCTAAATGATCGATACAGCGCATAACCTGTGATATTTCAATTATATAACAAAATATAATGCGGAAAAGAAATAACACAAACACCAAATTTTGTTAACGAGGAAAACCACAAATGCGGGGGAAACCCCAGGATCTAGTCCATCTTTGAACACCACACCTTGTATTAAGTCGCTACGCATACCAGCTTTATTACCAATGAACTTCGTACTAGACTGTAGTTGAACCCTAATCAATGTCACACTGATTCAATATAGTTGCGTTCCTTACGTATCTGATCCCAGCAGGATACTACGTGTAACACCCCGAGTTCGGACCAGGGTCAAACCCATATGGAGATCCGAACTCGAAGCGTTACGGGTCGGAAAGAGACTTAAAAATTTATTTTTATACTTGTAGATGGTGGATTTTCGACAAAGGCTAAAATCGTAAACCCATACTTATACGTATTCCTGATCCAAAGAATCGGATAAATATTGAGGCTCATGTCTCTTATCGGAAGCATGAAAGATCATGCTATAAGAATCTCTGATCGAGAATACTTGTCTCTCGAGTATATATATATATATGTAGTCTCTCAACTGAGGCAGCGGCATATCTCACGAATACTGATCAATTTCAGTAATTACTTCTATATATAATCAAAAGATTAGACGACTCATAGACAGCTAGCCTGCTAGTATATAGCAATAACATCTTCAGGATGTAACAATATTTTCCCTGACTATATGAAAGAAAATATGACGCTTCAACAAGCTCATATCACTCATTTACGAATAATTAATGCTCCTAGATGAACGTGCTAGTATAAAGCCATTAATTAATTATTCTCAAATCAATAGATTCATTAACTGAATCCCTGGAAAATATTCAATATTTTCATAATATTTCGTTACTTCAATTTATGGTCAACACACGGGCACCTGAGCTACCTTTGAGTAAGCCCGACCAAAATGGTGTAAGTGTACTCAATGATGATGCACTAACAATCACCGCACGAACAAGTATTTCAAAATACGACGAGACGATGAATCTATGCAAGTAGGAAAGAAAATAATAAATAATAGTCAACGCGCTAGGGGACTGGCTCGACGGCCGGCCAGTCATGCCGTGACCAGTCCCACACCCAAATTCTATATTTTATCATATTTTATTCTTTTCCTTGATCTCATGAAAATCCTTTTCATTTGAACAAATATCATTCGTTTTGAGGAAACTCCTCGCCATGGTGTTTCCTTCACACTGAGGAAATAATATAAAATTAGGGAAAATATTGTGGGGCCGTGATTATTGGCCAACCGGCCATGCCTTGATCTCGGTCGGCCCCACACCTCATGGTTCCTCATTATTTTATTATTATTTCCCTAATCTCATGAAAACTCCTTAATCTCATGATATTTCTTTGATCCCATGAAAAATAATATAAAATTAAGGAAACAGTGGGACCGGGCCATAGCCGGCCGGTCATGCCCTAGCTGGCCCCACATGTCTTATTTTATTAATATTATTATATTTTTCATGTTTCCTTAATCCCATGAAATTCCTTGAATTCATGATGTTTCCTTCAAATTATGAAAATTCCCTCAAATCGTGAAATAATAAATAAAATTAGGGAAAACTCACAGGACCGGTCCCTAGCCGGCCAACCATGCCCAAGCCGGTCCCACACGTCCCTTATTTTATTATTATTATTTTTATGTTTTCCACATCTTATGGAAACTCCTTTATTACAACAAAAATCCTTGGTTTTATGATATTTCCCTAAAATCATGAAAACATAATAAAATTAGGAAAAATACCATGGGACCGAACCCTTGGCCGGCCGGGCATGCCTTGGCCATAGACGGTCCCACACTTTATGAGCCCTTCATTATTTTATTATTTTTCCTTCATCTCATGAAGTTTTCACGGTCTCAGCAAAAATCCCTGATTTCTCCATATTTTCTCAAAATGTTGCTCAAACGCACACCAGAAAATATCAAAATTCTCATAACTGAGATACGAACACTTTGGTGACGTGAGCATGTTACCTTGACCGACCAGGGTTGGCTCTTTGGCTTGCAAGAGGCCGGTCCCATGTATTTTGATAATTTTGACCTAATTTGCGCAATTGCACGTATTAGGTCCAAAACTCTTCCAAACAACTTGGAACTTCATAAGACGATCAATATTCGATCACGTGACTACCCAGGGCTGGTTTCATGACCTCTTGATCGGTCCCTCACATCTTCATAATTAATTAGGTTTTATTACCTAAGGTTCAGACGAGCATTATTTTAAAAAAAAATGATTAAACTAGCATTTAATCATCCTTTCATCAAATCAACTGGTCTTCAGGAGACCTTGATATTTGCTCACGTGAGCATCTGGACGCGACATGGTGACCTCATGAAAGTGCAAGAAACTCTTGCCAAAAATCAGACTGATATGGCTGCCACTCAAAAAGAACTATTCAACTACCTCAAGACTCTTACAGACAAGATGTCAGAGAAAACTCAAGAGAAAGGAAAAGCTAAAGAAAAGTCTCCAGATTCTGATCCTGAAGTCACTCCAATCCATGTAGTAGATGATGAGGAAGTTCCTAAGGTCAAGATAATCCACCCGCGAAAGAGCCATCCAGGTTTCATCACTCGTGAAGACTTGGAACGACTTTTGGAGGATCTTGGAAAAGATAAAACGCCTTCTGAGCATCGTCACCAACCTCCATACCCTGCTACTATGCAAAGAATTCCTCTGCCAAAAGATTACACCTCTCTAACCTTCACACTTTATGATGGAATAGGCAACGCTCGAGAACATGTTTCTCGGTTTCTGGAAGCATTGGGTGAACATGAGCACAACCATACTGTCCGTCTGAAAGAATTTTCAAAGTCTCTGAAGGGTAGAGCATATACCTGGTACAACAACATCGCACCAAGAAGTATCAAAAGCTGGGGAGAAATGGTTAATGATTTCTACAGGAAATACTTATTCGTTTCAGAGCAAATCACCCTCTCTGACCTCGGAAGGATGTTTCAAAGGAGCAACTGATGGGTATTTTCAATGATGTTGTAGTAAGAAGGGTTGTCGTTCACTCGGACTTGATGAGATTGATTTTAAGAATTAATAAAAGAAAATAAAAGAAAAATATATACAAATATTGTCATAGGATGAAGAGATGTCTTTGGGACTCGGGATTCGCCAAACTCATAACAAAAGGTTCAAATATTAATTCTTTTAACAATTATCGCTCAACAAATAAAAACATGGACTCTTATTTTTGCCAAGATAGATTCTCAAAAGATTGGTTGTAAATCCTAAGCATGATGTATCAAAAAATTTAAGCTAAGCATACCTCATCAAATTAAATGACAACCAATTAATTCAAATCATATTTCAATTAAAATTAATACAAAATTCTTAAAAAAAGAATTAAATAATTTTACCCATGTATGAAATTCGTCTTCCTCCGTCGTCCCAGTAATGGGGTCTAGCTCATCATGTTGGAAACACGCTCAAAATATGATTTTATTGCTCAAAGGTGCTTACAAGAGGTGAAAATGGAATAAATATTGAAAACCGGGTTTGTAACAATTATATTTGTTACAAACCAAATTGTTACAGAGAACGATATATATGATGTGTCGCTGGCACTGTTCCAAAACGACTGCCTCCTGAACTACGACCCTCAATTGTGAGTCGTTATCACTGTAGCTATACGACTGTCCCCTACAGTCTAATGTTCTTCGTGTTCTTCACAGGAGCAGCAATGGCAGTTCCCTGTAACTCCAATTTCTCCGGCTCTGTAGTGTCTAAACGTATCCCAATATCTCCCCATCCCCCTCCTGTGAGTCCTTACACCCTTTATATAGTCACAACACCCAAATATCTTCACAATAATTCCAAAATCTTCCTCATTCATTCTCTGTGATTTTCAGGATATATTATTCCCTTTTTATTTTCCCATGCGTTTAACTTGCATCAGACACATTCCTCACACGCTGAAAACTCATTGCTAACAGATTAGAACATACTCCAACCTCCGTAGATAATACAGCAAACACGGCAAGCAGTAACAGAACCCGTGAAAAACTTACTTCCCCTGTTCCCGAGTTTATAAGAAAACTTCCTTTTTTTTTATGGAACCAAAAGACTGCTTCGGTGGAACAGGATGGTATCAATCCTAAACCGCAAGAATATCTCCCAGAGTATCTCCAAAATCCAAGCCAGATAATCACGTTGTTCACGCTGTAACTGAATTTTTCAAATAAAATTTTCCCGCCAAAAATCCAGGGAAGAAAAGGGTTGCCCCCTATCCAGAACTGGGGTGCGAATAGTAGGTGCCCAACTGAGGTGCCCCTTATCCAAAGAGAGAGTGCCTTTAGTACTTTTCTCCGGGGGTCCAAATAGCACTTTTCGAGCAAGTTTTTCCACACAAGTGTGATTCTCCAATAACACCTACAAACACACAAAAACACCATAATAAGTACAAAATCGAGTACCAACAATAGAGAGTATTGAGATCAAATTAGACACAAAAATGTGTCTATCAGCAACGAACATCCTAACGATTATGTGAAAAGGTTCAGGGTTTAGGCCTCGGATTGCCATGATCCGAATGTCACAGAGCAACAACTCGTGGACTTATGCATCAACGGAATGATCCCAGTCTATAGAGCTTTATTGGAATATCTCAGGTTCCAAACTTTCTCAGAACTCCATGAAGCAGCCAAGAGATCAGCAACTACTGCACCTGCTCTATTGGAGAGAGCTAAGACCAAAAAAAGCTGAAGATCCACGGGAGACTCGAGATAGCATACGTTTAATCAATAAACAATACAACCTCCAACCTTCCACAAACGCTGTTACAGAAGGGAACAAACGAAAGTCTGAACCACCGCGCAAACATGCTTCCTCAACTCCTACAAAGGCACAAAGGAAATATAATACGCAAAATCCAACTCAACATACAGAAGCATCGGAGACACACTGATTTCCCCTGCTCCATTGAGGAAGTTATTGAGCTTCTAGACGCCTGGATTCAAGACAGGCGCAATCAAAGTACCTTATGTCAAGAAAGAGCCAAATCAAGAGGCCATGGAAAAGCCTCGCCACGCCGCTTCCATAGGTTCGTCAACCATCCCACAAGTGATTGCATAACTTTGAAGCGCATATTTAAAGAGAATGTCGAATCAGGAGAACTTAACCTGGGGACTGAAGGAGTGCACAGAGACCCTCTCCCAGTCAGAACTTTCACAGAGCCCAATCTTAATAGGTTTAAAAGAAGAATCATTCAACAAGTCCATGAAGGTAGTTACAGAATGACTGTAAGCAGATCTGGGCTTACATATGAGAGCCAATTCATGTTTTTTTTTCCAAATTTAACATTCTGTTAGCTTTTTCTTTCTTGAGACTGTAATTTCTGTTATTGTTTTTTTGTTTTATCTTAAGTCAGTCCTGTTTTAGCTTTATGACTTTGTTTTTCAATCAATACAGAAAATGTGATTCAGCAAAAAAATAAATAAAAAATAAATCAACATGATTGGAACAATATTCATCAGCCCAAGACAAGTTAGAAGCTTCGCTTGTGAAGGTCACAATATTGAACGCAGATGTTCTGACTGTGTTCTGATCAAGATCAAGTATTTTTAACTTTCCAACAAGAGTATTTCTGGAAAGCGTATCAAGGTTATTTCCTTCAACGATGGGATGTTTCTTAGACTCGTATCTGGCTGGCAACGATCTGAGAATTTTCATCACAATGTCCTTTTCAAGAATAGTCTTACCCAATGCAAAAGATGCATTAACAATTTCAGACACTTTGTGATTAAACTCATCAAATGAATCTTCATCAGCCATATGAAGGTTTTACCAATCCAAATTTAGGTTTTGAAGCCTAGATTCCTTTTCAGAGGTATTCCCTTCGAATACAGTTTCTACGATATCCCACGCATCTTTAGACCGAGTGCACGTAGTCACATGGTGTTGAAGATCTGGGATAATGGCATGGATGATTGCATTTAATCCGTTAGAATCTTGCTTTGCAGCTGTTGATGGTGGTTTTTAGCTTAGAGTTAACATCGTAAAACACTAAACCCTAGCAGACAATGATGTCACACCATTTAAAGTAACAAGCATTTACTAGGCATATTTACTGAAACCTTTAATATGTCCCTAAATAATTACCGGGGAATCTTTTTCAAATTAGGGTTAAGACAAGCCAAACCCTAATTCCCACGTGTGCCAATGGCAATCATGTCAGCCACACCGACCGCCAAAGCATGCCAACCATGCTAGCCGCACTCTGTGCCGATGGCAAATCATGCCGGCCTACACCGACCGCCGCCAGAGCATGCCAACCATGCTAGCCGCACCTCCTCTGTGCCAATGGCAAATCATGCAAGCCACACACCGACCGCGCCACGAAGATGCCAACCATGCTAGCGCACCTCGTGCCAATGGCGAGATCATAAGCCACCACCCAACCGCGCAAAGCATGCCAACCATGCTAGCCGCACCTCTGTGCCAATGGCAAATCATGCCAGCCACACCGACCGCACCAAAGCATGCCAACCATGCTAGCCGCACCTCTGTGCCAATGGCAAAAACCGCGCCGAAGCATGCCAACCATGCTAGCCGCACCTCTGTGCCAATGGCAAATCATGTCAGCCACACCGACCGCGCCGAAGCATGCTAACCATGCTAGTCGCACCTCTGTTCCAATGGCAAATCATGCCAGCCACACCGACCGCGCCGAAGCATGCCAACCATGCTAGCCGCACATCTGTGCCAATGGAAAATCTTGTCAGCCACACCGACCGCGCCAAAGCATGCCAACCATGCTAGACGCACCTCTGTGCCAATGAAAAATCATACCAGCCACACTGACTGCGCCAAAGCATGCCAACCATGCTAGCCACACCTTTGTGCCAATGGCAAATCATGCCAGCCATACCGACCGCGCCAAAGCATGCCAACCATGCTAGACACACCTCTGTGCCAATGGCAAATCATGCCAGCCACATCGACCGCGCCAAATCATGCCAGCCATGCTAGCCGCACCTCCGTTCCAATGGAAAATCATGCCAGCCACACCTACTGCGCCATGCCAAACGCGCCTCGCCATGGCCCCATGCCGTGCTAGCATACTGGCCTTCACTATGCAGCTATCAAAATGAAGACGTGCAACAATCAACGGTTGACCTTCAATCCCAGGAGCAAATCATGGCCGTCTAATGTTACTAGACGACCTTTGCCCCAAAACCCTAGCTTGGTCATGCACCTAGCCCAAGCTAGTCACGCCATGCGCCTATGGAAAACCCTTGGACCCACATGCCAAGCCAAACCGCACCTAGCCCAAGCTAGCCACGCCATGCGCCTATGGCAAACCCTTGGCCCCACATGCCAAGCCAAAAAAAACCTAGCCAAGCTAGCCGCGCCATGCCAAACGCACTTTGCCTTGGCCTTAGCCATGCTAGTCACATCATGCCAAGCCAACTCCATTGCCTTGGCCCTAGCCACGCCATACGCCCATGGAAAACCCTTGGCCCCACATGCCAAGCCAAACCAAACCTAGCCAAGATAGACGCGCCATGCCAAACGCACTTTGCCTTGGCCCTAGCCATGCTAGTCACATCATGCCAAGACAAACGCCCTTGCCTTGGCCCTAGCCACGCCATACGCCCATGGAAAACCCTTGGCCCCACATGCCAAGCCAAAATCGCACCTAGCCAAAGCTAGCCACGCCCAAGGCGGCCTTCCCTACGCGGCCACCAAAACGAAGGCGTGCAACAATCAACGGTTGCCCTTCAATCCCAGGAGAAAATCCTAGACATCCAAGGTTACCAGACGACACATGGTAACCTTTGGCCCGAAAACCTAAGTTTGGCCACGCCAAACCTTGCCATGCCAACGGCATGCCAACCTAGCCGCGCCACCACGTTGGCCCTGTCTACGCGGCTACCAAACGAAGGCGTGCAACAATCAACAGTTGTCCTTCAATCCCAGGAGCAAATCCTAGCCATCCAAGGTTACCAGACGACACATGGTAACCTTTGTCCCGAAAACCTAAGTTTGGCCACGCCAAACCTTTCCATGCAAACCTAGCCGCGCCACCACGTAGGCCCTCACTACACGGCTACCAAAACGAAGGCGTGCAACGATCAACGGTTGCCCCTCCTCTCAAGATGCAAAATCTCGACCGTCGAAGGTCACCAGGCTGGCAAGTTTCCCGAGCTTGACTTGCCAAGCAACAACAACGTGCTACATATTTTTCAAAACATTCGAGACATCAACACAACCGGGGATCGTCTTTGGGTATTGGTTTGGCGGTTTACGAGCGTGCGGCGTACACTACGCCCGTCATAAGGAAGTGTCATAAGGGGTGAGGCGGTTAGTAAATACGGAAGTTATGTGTGAAACGTTCATGGGACATAAAGCACATGCGTTAACAACTTTATGGGACATCAATTCCATAACGTTAGCGCTTTCATGAAAACCGTTTCATGCGTTAACCACTTTATGGAACATCAACTCCATGCATACTGTTACCACCTCCTCCCATTTACTTCCCCACTCCTTAATGAGATCGAGGTGCGTTTTCTCAAGATTTGTATAAATAGGTCTTACCTATTTCCATTGAATAACAAGTTCATACGGAGATACAACACTCGAAATACTTCTTGCTTGCTAGCTCACCTTGTGAGCTCTCTCACTTTTCGATAACAAGTCGTAGTAACCCAACTACTCTTCCCGAGAATCAACTATTCTGGTCTCACCACTTTCCTTGCTTCCTCCACAAAACCAACCCATTCTCCTCCACTTTGTGACCGAAGCAAGTCTGGAACGGCCATTTCTTGGTTTAGGCCGGACTTGTACAGATTGATCTCTCGAATCTAAAGTACTCCTTGCAAGTACATTGTTTAGGGTTTAAATTGTTTCTCACCGCACACCCGTAATTACCGAAATCAACGAAACCATTTTCACCTACAAACAATTGGCGACTACAACGGAGGTTCGATCTTTCGGTTACAATGTAAATTTTCAACCGGCGATCTCATTCTTCGACCCGAGACGTCAAGATGGTAGAGGAAGACGATCCACTCCGACTCGCTTACTCTTACGGCTGGATTATCACCATGACACGACAAGGGATGACTGGGGACTTCTCGTAGGATGGAAGCAAAACGATCCGCCTGAGGATTAACGGGCGCAATTATCGATAACTCAAAGAACGATTCGGAAGACCGAGGACTTCCCATGACCATGTTTCTCGGGAAAAAAAACTGGGTCCTACACCCGAAAGTTTATTCTCATCAAGACCCGAGAAACCCGAGTAAGTCTTATCTAGACAAAAATACGTGGTTTGCTTTTTCAAGTTCTGATAAAACCTATAGCAATGTTTCATCCCATGTCATCTACCAACACATGGTTCCATGGTTTTCCTGGGATGTCTGCGTCACTTTCATTCATAGCCAAAGACAATTCAATTCTAAACATTTCATTCAAAAAAAAATATATAATCCAAAACCGTCAAGGTAGTGTTTATCTATTAACCCGAGAAAATCATAAAATCAAAACCCAAACCAGGCGTCTCATTTGCCTTTCAAAAAAAAATAAAAAAAAAAAAAATAAAAAAATAAAACCTAAAGATAAGAGGTCCAGAAGATAGATATATATTCAAGGTAAGTTTTCCAACATCGGCTTGCTCCTTTTGGCAAAGGCCTCCCTCATGATTTGGAGAGCCGCCCTCTTAAGTTTCAGCTTCCTGCACAACTTCTTGAATTCCGCTTCCTCTCCTTCATCATGTCTCATGGAAGGACCTTCAACTGCTCCGCCAACGACCTTTCAACATCGGAGAGACCTTCAACGAACCAAGGAACGTTGAATTCGAAGCCCACGCACATGTCACGCTGAACTTCCAGCTCGAGATTACATCCTCGAAATTGTATGACCAGTCACGTTGCACATCTCATCAATCGAAGACAAGGCTTCCTCCACACGCTTGACCAACGCATGTCGACTAGTGATCTTCTTAGTCGTGGAAATATGACCATAGCTTTCCCAAATATTGGTGTACAATGTCGCATGTTTAGCTGGCACGCTAAATCCACCAATCAACACATGACCTGGGAAAGGGGCCAGATACGGAGGATTGAAGGTGGCACCTCCAACTGATCAAAGAATCGCGGCAGGAGATCCCTAACTATGATTTCACCCCGAAGTGCTCTCCTCCACTGAGTCACGGCAGCGCCCTGGGACGATGAATCTCCATGTCCAAGTCGCTAGGCGGGCACAGCTTCCTTGATGGGAAGTACGGCTACGTGTTTACTCACGGTGGTCTTCCACTTCAAGATCATCCCCCAGGAACGGTTTCCTCCTAAAAATAAAAATTTAGTTTTACTGCAAAGAAAGAAAAAAAGGGGAAAGAAGAAAAACATGGAGGGGACTCACCGATTCAGTTTCAGACTGACTAGACGAAGATTCAACACTTTTATCGGAAGAACTACTCTTTCCATCGCTGGACTCTGGATTTTCATCCTTTTCGGAATCCCCATCACCATGGATGAGATCGGCACCCCCACCCTCTGTCTCGAAAAACGATGCTTTCTGACTACTTACAAGTTTGGCAAAGGCGTTCGTGCTGCTGAAACCCTGTACGAGATACAAGGACACGTTCTCAGAAAAGAAACAAGGATATACGTGATCCAGCTGAAGTCAAGAAACAAATCACACGTACCCTCATGTTGGATGAACTAAAAGCCGGTAGATCTGTGGAATCTGACTGGAAACCGCCTGCACGATTCTTAGACCTTCGCTCCTTCACTTGGGGACTGTCCACGTCCAGACCGACGGATTTCCTTTTGGTTAAAGAAGTATCCCTCAACAACGGATGTTTTGCTAAAATCTCGGTGGAAGGCCTACCACGAGTGTTCTCCACTACGGCTTTCACAAATTCCTGGATGACGAGGAATTCACTCTGCTAGAATGCGTTATACTTGGAGGTAGTCGACGGATTTCGTTCCGAAAGCAAGAAAGGGAGACTTTAGCCCGGCGCAAGAACACTAGCATCAAGAACGTCAGATAATGGATCCTCTGGAGCTGCCAGCTGACGAACGAGAGGGACCCCTTGGTCGAAACCCATGTGCCGAGTTGCTCGCTCAATATTATAAGAGACTACCTAACACGATCCTCAAAAGAAAGACGGTATATATCCATACGTGCAACTTCGCATGAATACAATCTCACCGACGCCCAGATTCCCTCCATCAGAAAGCAAAGACATGTTTGGAGCAGAAGCAAAAGTATTAACCTGGGCTATGGATGTACACACAGGGCCCATGGATGAAAATTAGCGGCGCACGAGTTATCAAGGAAATCAGCCAGGTTTGATCCAGCTCTTGGGCGCCTATTCAACCAGCGAAGTACTCTCGAACTACCCAAAGAAGCGGGAAGTGAAACCAACGGTTTAGGAGCATATCTTTCAAAATGCTCCCATATCCATGCTTGGAGAAAAGCAACATGAACATACGAATCCACTTTCATGTAACCGTTTGAAGCACGCATGTCCATAGACAAATGATCCAAGTGTGTGTACAGAGAACCGAGAAACAAGCCGCCAATGGGGAGAACGACTCCTTTCGCCAATCTTATAGCAAAATTGATGAGTTCCACCTTATCTCCTTCTTACCAGAGCCATCATCGAAAATATCCGGGATAACTGGAGAGCCAAGAATGCCGCGACGTGGAGTGTACTATTTTTCTGATCCTATGCCACTCATCGGGAAACCATTGAGACATCCACTGTGCATAGAAACACTTCGTCTCGTTCTCCTTTCGGACAAACCCTTTCGACTTCGCAAACTGGCGGTACGCATTTTTTCCTCATCATCGAGACTGACTTGGTTTTAAGGTTTCCTGTCATGGGAAGATTCAAAGCAGATAACCACACTTTCTAAAGATATGGTCGGGTTCTCCCCACCTACATACGGTCGTATGAGTATCTGGACACCACCTGGAGATGAAAGCAACCAAGCTCGGGATGTCTTTCCTAATTTGAAGTGATCCAGAGGATGCGACAACATCAATGATTTGCGCCTTGGTCAAATTAGCTCTTACACACTCTTGACTTATCATAAAGTGCACCCATTTATCAAACGAACGCAGTGGACTCACTGGGATTTTGAAATCAATAAGAGAGGCGGAATACTCTTTCCTCTGAAGGCAAAACCATATTACATTTCCGGGAGGAACCGACCGGTCCCCTTCCTCACTCTCTGAACCGGTCAGAAGCAGTGGCGCATGCTTAAGTAGACTTATCCTAGCAGAGACTATCGTGAAGAATTCATCATCCACGTTTGGCTTGGAGTTACCAACATCCTTCGGTATGGCAGAATTTTTCTCAAGCGACGTCATAATAAAGATTCTCTCACAGTAATTCCGTTTTCCAAGCAACTACAATGTAACAATACGAAGAGATTATTACTTTAAAGCGCACGAAAATTATTTTCACCCAAGACGCAGCCAGTTTGTTTCAAGGCCGTACCCTGCGGCATAGAATTCTTGTCCAACCGAGGAGGAGTGACCCTAGGTGTGACGGACCGGAAAATTACGCCTTTGGCGCGTTGCCCCGCAGGCCGTAATCTCCCCGGTGCGCCATGATGAAGCTACGATCCGGGCCTCAAAGCTAGGCAAATGCACGTCCAATTGCCCTTGCAAGTATGCTCGTGGAGCATGACGCAGATAACTTAGCTTCCACACCGTTCCAACTTACCCTTGTCCCGAAAAGGGTTTAAGGCCATAAGGCCAATGCCAATGCATTTTTCATGCGTCTCTGGCTTTACTTTACGTAGGGAATTCATAAATGAATTTCTAGCTAGCCGATCAACCGTCATTGTCCGCATAAGCCTTGGACTTTGGCGTAGCCCGCACCAAGCCCTTGCCATTTCCTACGTTACCTCGCTTAACATCTCTTTATAACTTGATAGGAAGTATGAGCATCCACTTACGGGCATGCAACTAAGCCTCATCAAGTCTGGCCACAATCATCTCTTGCGTCGAGCTACCGAGCTTAGATGATATGAGGGGCCAACGTGCTGGACCGGCAATGCTGCAACTCATTGCGGCTGCCTACGTACCCTTCCCTACTCTAAAGGGATCAAGCTGGCACCGTAGTTCATCCGCCGGGACAGAAAATTAAACCAAATCGCTTGCAAGGTGTGGCCTAGCAAAACGGTAATGGCCTGGTCCGTATAGGCCATTCCGCCAAGATGCATAATGATTATGCATCATCGGGTCCGCAGTGGGGCATAGTGATGCCAACGCATCAAATACCCTCTTCAAAGGCTACGCAACTATAAATGAGCCTTAGGCATCATTTATGCTCTTTCGCTAAGCTATGAAGCTTACTTGGTACATAGTCCGCATATGCACCTTCAACCAACTACCCCTCCCTATATATGTCTTAATGGAATTTCTACAAGTATGAAAAGGGGAGCATATTGACATGCTTCACTATTCATGGCCGTTACCATGAATTTCAATGACCGCAATGATTGCCGAGTTTCCGTTCTGTTGCACAATGATTGTGCACCACTGCTTCGTCTCACGACAATGATTATGCGACATTCTCTTTGGCATATCGCACAATGATTATGCAATGTTCTCTCGACCAGCCCTCTTCGGTCTGATGCACAATGATTGTGCGATATTGGTTGTTGGCCAATAACTCTCATCATGCGCAATGATTACGTCAGTAAGCTCAAGGCCACTTACCCAATCGGCCTAATGCATCATGATGATGCAATATTGTCCCTCGGCCAAATGCCAAACATAATACGCCATTTTTGGCGCGGTATTGGCCCTAACCCAATCCACCTTTTTCACGCTAAGCTTTGGATGAAGCTTCATCACAAGCAAATGGCGCATCTTTTAGCATGCGCCATGCTAAAAACACGGGGTGTTACATTATCACACCTTCAAAGAATTTCGTCCCAAATTCAAAACCAAAGCTATTGTGGACAATCTCTTCGAGTTGGATTCCATGAGCAAAAGTCCCATACCGTATGCTCGAAATCACGGGTTTCTTCAAGTTGTCATGAACAACAATTTAAACCTTCCGAGCACATGTCCCATACCACCTGCCTGGGGATCCAAAAGTGCCCACATCTAAACCAAGAATCGTAATTGGCCAGTGCCAAGAGGATATCTCGACAAGGTATCCTGAATGCGCATCCCATACTACGCACTCAGAAGTCCCTAAGGTTCACAAGGTTGAAAGATGTCATCAAAATGACCAAATTTTAGCACAGAGGCTTTGTGTGGATCGGTATCCAGCTTGCCCACCGTCCCCGACGGTCATCCAAAGTTGCCACTCGTAAGTGGGATGCTAGCCAGGCCTCGACAACGCACACCTTGGCCGGTGCCAACGTGTGGGGATGATCAGTCCCATTGTCTACCCACCGTCCCCATTTGGTCTTCCTGGATATCCACTCGTAAGTGGGGTGCCACTTAGGCCAGTGCAATCTCACAGTACTTGAACAAGCTCAACTCGATTCTCATAGTAACTGGCAAAGCAGTTACAAACTCTTCCGCGCAAAAGTTGGCCTACTCTCCAACTTTATGTTTCCATCAAGGAAAACACTCGCCAATGAGTCCACTCCGCACAAGTCCTAAGAGTTTTCTACCGGAACTTGCTCGATACCATCTCAGACGGGACCGGAAAATTACGCCTTTGGCGCGTTGCCCCGCAGCCGTGAATCTCCCCGGTGCGCCATGATGAAGCTACGATCCGGGCCTCAAAGCTAGGCAAATGCACGTCCAATTGCCCTTGCAAGCATGCTCGTGGAGCATGACGCAGCTAACTTAGCTTCCACACCGTTCCAACTTACCTTGTCCCGAAAAGGGTTTAAGGCCATAAGGCCAATGCCAATGCATTTTTCATGCGTCTCTGGCTTTACCTTTACGTAGGAATTCATAAATGAATTTCCTAGCTAGCCGATCAACCGTCATTGTCCAGCATAAGCCTTGGACTTTGGCGTAGGGCCGCACCAAGCCCTTGCCATTTCCTACGTTACCTCCGCTTAACATCTCTTTATAACTTGATAGGAAGTATGAGCATCCACTTACGGGCATGCAACTAAGCCTCATCAAGTCTGGCCACAATCATCTCTTGCGTCGAGCTACCGAGCTTAGATGATATGAGGGGCCAACGTCTTTGGACCGGCAATGCTGCAACTCATTGGGGCGCCTACGTACCCTTCCCTACTCTAAAGGGATCAAGCACGAGCACCGTAGTTCATCCGCGAAGGGACAAAAATTAAACCAAATCGTTTGCAAGGCCGTGGCCTAGCAAAAACGGTAATGGCCTGGTCCGTATAGGCCATTCCGCCAAGATGCATAATGATTATGCATCATCGGGTCCATGGGCCAGGCATAGTGATGCCAACGCATCAAATACCCTCTTCGAAAGGCTACGCAACTATAAATGAGCCTTAGGCATCATTTATGCTCTTTCTGGCTAAGCTATGAAGCTTACTTGGTACATAGTCCGTGATATGCACCTTCAACCAACTACCCCTCCCTATATATGTCTTAATGGAATTTCTACAAGTATGAAAAGGGGAGCATATTGACATGCTTCACTATTCATGGCGTTACCATGAATTTCTGAATGACCGCAATGATTGCCGGAAGTTTCCGCTTGTTGCCGCAATGATTGTGCACCACTCGTTAAAATCTGGCCGCACAATGATTATGCGACATTCTCTTTGGCATATCGCATAATGATTATGCAATGTTCTCTCGACCACCCTCTGTCCGATGCACAATGATTGTGCGATATTGGTTGTTGGCCAATAACTCTCATAATGCGCGCAATGATTACGTCTGTAAGCTCAAGGCCACTTACCAATCTGGCCTAATGCATCATGATGATGCAATATTGTCCCTTGGCCAAATGCCAAACATAATACGCCATTTTTGGCGCGGTGGTAGCCCTAACCCAATCCACCTTTTTCACGCTGCGGAAGCTTTGGATGAAGCTTCATCACAAGCAAATGGCGCATCTTTTAGCATGCGCCATGCTAAAAACACGGGGTGTTACACTAGGAGTGACCCACTAGGGGAACCATGCCCACGGCCACACCAAAACAAGGAGTAAACCCTAAAAACTAGGTTTTCGTGGAAAAGGGATGGCAAATTACTATCGCGTGCTTACCTTACACAACGAGTTGAGGCTGTCAACATTACTATGGTATTCATGCCTAAGTACTACTATGAGCGCGTGCAAGACATAACTGTGGCTAGGATTCACACCAACAAGTTCTACAAGGTCATAAAAAGGTACACCTACAACTAGGGTTTTCACCAACACAAGAAAACAAAAGGGAAGCAAGACAAAGAAGAAGTACTGGAAGACGTACCTAATCCGCTCGTCTGCTTCACCGCTACCAAGCGAACCAAAAAAAAAAAAAAATAATGAAGACGTGAATCAAAGGGAGAGGTCGGAAATCCTTTTATATGTGTGATACTTGGGAGTTTGAACAAGGAGAGAATCTCCAATTTTGAGCCAAGGAAGGAAAAGAGGAAACCGGTCCCGCAAAGACCAATTTCCACGTCCAAAACCACTCACGCCATACCGCGGACCCACCACCCATGTATGCCATACCTTTCCACGGCCCCATCCAAGCCCTCCCTCCATCACCGCGGCCCCACCACGCCTAGCCGCCCTTGCACGTCCCACCATGCCACTGCCGCGGCCCCCCTGCCAAGCCACTGGCTACATTGTCGCGGCCCCTCCACGCCTAGCCGTCCGTGTACGTCTTGTCTTGCCAAGTGATAGGTGTAGAATACACCTAATTTACTATCTAGTAGTTTATGCTTTCTTTGCTATTTTTCTTGTAAATTATGTATTTTACGCTTGTTTTGAGTTTTGTAGCTACTTTGGAGTCGCACGGAGGAAAAGAAGAAGAAATCACCCAATTTGAGCCAAAAGGGCGAAAAGGTCATTTTACAGGAGATTGATATATGGAGCCCAAAGGTTAACGGGCAACTTTCTGAGGAATACTATAGACAAAGCCAGAGCAGAGGTTAAGGGCCGGAAACTTTGGCTAGCCCTTATCGAAGTGACCACCTACTTTAGGCACCCATCCTGGGGTGGTTCTTAGTGGCTTTGGGTGTTAAAAATCCCACCCAAATCTTTACAACCCTAAACGAAATTGTTCTCTCGTTGAAGCAAATTTCTTTGCGTTTTTGAAACCAAAAGAACAAGATCGACTTCAAGAAGGTGTTGGAGGTGGTTCTGTCATAGCAGAGATCGATGATGCTTGGTGGAATGATTTTGGTTAAGCTTATACCATAAGCGATACTTGCCATGAAAGAAGAGCTAGGGTTTGAATGAGAACTTTCGCTGCAATCGAGCTATTGGTGAGAAGAACAATGGGTTTTCCTGAATCGTCTGGTGGTGTTGATTGGTCTGAATAAGAAATCGATGGATTTATCTGTGGGTATTTTTGAGCTGCTGAGATGCAGAGAAAATTGGGAGATGAGATTGAGTTAAAACGAGGGTGGTGGTGCTGTTGATTTCTGTTGGAAAGAGATGGAGAAGAAATTGATCGATCGGCTGTGATGAAGCTCAGGATGAAGATGAATCGGAGATGGGGATTGAATCGGATGAATTAATGGGTTGATGCCATGAAAGTTCAGGGAAGAAGTAAGATTGGCTTGAACTTGATTGGGGTTTGGATTGATTGAAGAAGATTACATACCTCATTATTCTTTGTTGAACTCGAGAGGATGGAATGTGAGTTTGTTCATTACACGATCTTTGGAGAAATGAATGAGTCTGCATAATTGAATATGGTGGAGGTATGAGCTGAAGCTTGAAATGGTTGAAACTAGATGAATGCTTAGGAATTTCACAGAACTGATGAAGTAGAGGCCTGAAATTGGCCGGGAAATCCTGTAAATAAACGAAACTCGGCCAAATCATCCTTCTGGCGAGTCGACTCGGACCGATCCGGACGATCCCGATGACCGATCCCAACCGAGTTCAGTGACCGATTCCGGTTAGCTGAATTAAGATTAAGTCAGCCAGTAAGCAAACTGATTCAAGAATCGACTCATCCGAGTAAGCCCGATTAGTCGAGTCGGGAAGCTAACTCGAGTCGACTCACTCCTTCTCCTTGACCTTTGACTAACAATTGACTGACGGTTGACTGTTTGACCGTTAGTCCTAACGGTAGACTGACGAAATATTCCGCCAAAGATTCCAGTGACCGGCAGTGAATTTCAGGTTGCCGGCGGTGACGTTTTCCGGCCAAATTCCGGCCACAATCCCAGTTTTCCGGCGAGCAAAAATTCCAGAATTTTCTATGGACTTCTCTCATGGGTGTGAAGACTTGGGCTAGGAATTGGATGGAGAATTGGACTCAAATTTGGAAAGAGAAGATGGAAGAGTTGAGAAAGGCTTGGTTTTGGAAATTGAATTACTAAAGGAAAAGGATTCTATTCCTTGGAAGATTTGGAGAATATTGAAGCCTATAAATAGAGAAGTTTTCTACATATCTTTTACACAACTCTATACACATCTCTACACACACAACACTTTTCTTTTCTTATTCTTTGTGTGAACTCTTTAACATGAGTAGTTAATTTATTGATTGAGGATGAATTCCTAGTTCTTAATATGATTTAAGTTTTTGTTTTTTTTAATTCTATCTTGAAGTTCTTCACATGATTATCGTTTGTTTTTACTAATAGGAATGATCTTAATGACATTCATGATTGATTGATAGATTATTTAGAATGCATGCTAAATTGATTTGTTAGTTTAATCTAAATCTAGTATAAGTTAGGGAATAAGTAATCGTTCTCGACACTTTACACAAGTAGAAAACACAAGACCTTGCGGAGGGATTCCGTGGAGCAATTGTGTGTAGAAACAACGCTAGAAAGTGAACCAAGCGAACCGAGTTTAACTACTAGTACTAAACCTAAATTCATAGATCTTAATGCATTCAAATTACATCTTGTAAGCGAACCTCAAGGTGGTTCTTTTGAATAGAATCTGATAACTAAGCGGACCTGTTACTCAGTGAAATTAGGGATTTTGGGGCTAGCTAAGCGGACCTGCTATCCTACGGTTGGTGATAATCTGTGACTAATAACAAGTGGAAAAGAACATAACTTGATTCATTGTTTTGCAACGAAGAAGGATTCCTTGATCTTGTCTCTCTTATTGCTTTCAAACTTTATCTTTTAATTGCTTTGTTTATTTTCTTTTGCTTTTTACACCCCCCTTTCGTGACAATTTTTACAACTAGAATCTCGTGCTCCTCGTGGGATCGACCTTGACTACCCTATATTACTTGTTAATTAGGTAGTAAAGTATTAATTAATTTGTTGTGGTTACGACACGCATCAAATTTTGGCGCCGCTGCCGGGGAGCAACGGATGATTTTAGTTGTTTTTATTTTTCTTTTTGGTTTATTCTTGCTTTGTTGGATTCTATTCCGTATCTAACTTGGTTTTTGAATCTTATTTCAAGTCTTTCGGTTTTCCATGTACGGTGGACAAGAGCAAGCATATTACAACAATCAATACGGTTTTCAACCTCAACATTATGACAACTTCCAACCATCCTTAGGATACAATCAAAACCAATATTTTGGCTATGATAAATTTCCTACAAAACCTTATGGATATTCTCATACATATCAACAACCTTATGACGGGTATGTAAGTGGACAATCACAAGGATGAAGGATAGTTATACATCTAACAATTTGTTTTCTAGTAATGTGCGGATTTAGAATTTGGAATATACTCCTCTTCTTCGTGTTTTCCTTCACTTTTTCCAAAAGAGGAGATACAACTCTATAAACTCTATAAACGGTGGTAAGCGTGTGAACGTCGAGAAACTTGCAATTTAAATTATACAAATTGGAAGATGATGGAGACTCGGAAGAGCTTGTCGCAGAAATTAGTAGGACCATTCATATGGAACTTAAACGACGTCGGGATAAAGGTTATGAAACCGATGAAGATTCTTATTATGGTGAGTCCGAAAATGAAGATGATTGTGTTGAAAAGGACCAACCTTTGGATACTTTTGATGACGCTAGTGTAGATTACTCGAGCCTTGATCTTAATAATGATCAATCACCTATTCAAAAGGAAGAGCTTGAGGAAGATGCATTTATTGCTTGGCAAAAATTTCTTAAGGAAAGATGGGAGTCCGCGGAAGTGTATGAATGTTCCGACAATGAGGAAGTTATTCCAACTCCGGATCATAATAACGATCCTTCACCTATTCAAAAGGAGGAGATTGGGTGTGACTTACCTATTGTTATAAATGGTGTAACACCCGCACATGAAGATCTTACAATCTATACCGATGAAAATCATTTTAGTGAATGGCCCGATTCCGATGATGAGAATGTTGAAGAGATGATACTAGAGGATGAAACCACATTCATTGATTTTGTGGAAGACCCAATTGAACTTGCGAATGATTTTAATGATGCCGAGACTTTGGTTAAGGTAGAAAACGACGAAGAATGGTTGCAAGGTTTAATAGAGGACCACGATATACAAGAGGTAAGTAATTCACTTGAATTTTTTAAGGATGAGGAGGATTCTATAATACAAGAGATTGTGCAAGGTTTGTCTAACCCTTTGCATATTGATTCTTCTCCTTTACCTCTTATTGGTTTGAATATATGTGCTTCGAAAGTATTTTTGGATGATTTTGTTTCTAGATATCCACCATTGGAAACACTTGATGCTAACACCATGCAGGTTTGCCAAGAGGAATACATGGAAGTTCCAAAATTCTATGTTCTTTATACACTTCCGAGTGTGGACGAGAATAAGTGTGGGGGAAATTTCTATCGAGCGATAATTTCACTATTATTTTCTTGTGCTAATATTTGTATGGAGTTATTGTTTGCAAAACAGGTATTATGGGTGGATCCTCAAATTTTCCGATTGTTAGTATATGGGGAATGAATCTTACAAGAGCCAAGTCAGACCGTCGACTTTAAAACAAGCGCTTAATGGGAGGCAACCCATAGGTTTTGTATTTCTTATCTTTTTGCTATTTGTTATTTCTTTTTCTTGTTTCTTATCATGTTAAAATTTCCCACCTTGACTTTACTAGGAGGATTCAATTACATTGAGGACAATGTAAGGTTTAAGTGTGGGGGAGTGGTTAAGCATGTTTTTAAAACAAAAATTACAAAAAAATGAAAAAAAAAAATTTTGAAAAAAAAAAAAAAAAAAAAAGTTTTACATAAAAATTCCAACTTTTAACGATTTTAGAGTCACTAGCATACTTCTAGGTATGTTTACATAGAGATTTTGACCGACATAATTGAACTTGGAAATGTTAGAGAACTATATTCGGATTTCTTGTTTGTTAGAGTGTTAAATAATGGATTTAATCATGCCGGTGATGCGAATTTGGTGCAGGGAGAAATGCGTTATTAGAGTTGCTGATCAATCATTAGTGGAGACTACCCGTATTCATATCATGAGAGGCACCGACCAGAATTCTTCCATCTACTAAAGAGCTTCTTTTGAGTGTGTGTCACCGTACGTTAATTCCGGGTAGAATGGTGAGCTACCCAACCTCCCACCAATAAAAGCACTACTCTTTGATCTCTTGAGTGCTAATTTTGTCAATCATGAGGGTGACGTCCATGGATGAAAGCTTCCTTCTTGTAGTTCGATTTGCAGTTAGCACCATTCTCTCTCTCGACAAAACGGATCCATAGAAACACTCTCATCATCAACAAGGAGCGACATCAAAATCTACAAGGAAAATTGGAAAAGTTTAAGGTTTACAAGCAACGGAACGAGAAAAAGAGCAAATTTCAAATACAAGTAAAGCAACATACAAAGAGCAGATTTTTACATATATGTTGAGGACTTACAATACAATGAGGTAATTTTATATCCAAGTATGAAGACTTATTCATGAAAGCGAAGAAAAGTAAAAGGTGAAATTTTTTGAAGTTTATGATTTCAAGACGATACAAGTTGTGAAGAATCAAGTGGTAAAATACTTCTTCCATCGGCCATGGTTTATTTTGTATTTAATTTCTCTTGTTTCAAAAAAAAAAAAGAGAAATATTTGTGTTGTTAATAAGCCGGGGAAAAGGAAAATTTATAAGGAAGTTTCAAGCGACAAGGATTTTAAGGGAAAAAGAGTTAAGAATTGTTAAGGATTTATGAAATTCAAGGGTTTATCATCAATAGTTGAAACCGAAGACGAAGATTACGAAGACGAACAAGGAGCGGAAGACGTTTCTATTGGATGTCGTGAGAGTGGTGTTATCATAATTGGCGATCGGATGTGAAGGTAAGTAAGTAATCTCATCCTCGATAATAATGGTTGATTTCCTTTCTTAGAGATCGTCAGAAAAATGGTTTTTCAAAATATTAAAAGATGTGGGTTTTTAAAATATTTCGGAAGTTGTCCTTCCCACCATTCAACGTGTTGCAGGAATTCTCTTTTCATTCCTACCTGCACACATGTGAGAACCATAAAAAAAGCCGTCTTTTTGAGTGCAATTATCATAAAATCTTATTTGGTGAGGCAGAAGTCGAGGCGAAATGCTTATTGATCGTTTTTCAAACACGCGTTCTCTCATTATGGTGTGGTTATTTCTCACTCAACAATTAAGAACAAGAATATGTTCTTTAGTATTTCTAACTTCTTATTACTAGCATGCAGAAACTCTATGTCCTCATAACTCTTTGGATGCTTGGACGCTTGAACACTTTGAAGTTGTGAGTTTTTTAGTTTGATTTGCTCGAGGACTAGCAAAGTCTAAGTGTGGGGGAATTTGATAGGTGTAGAATACACCTAATTTACTATCTAGTAGTTTATGCTTTCTTTGCTATTTTTCTTGTAAATTATGTATTTTACGCTTGTTTTGAGTTTTGTAGCTACTTTGGAGTCGCACGGAGGAAAGAAGAAGAAATCACCCAATTTGAGCCAAAAGGGCGAAAAGGTCATTTTACCGGAGATTGATATATGGAGCCCAGCTAAGGTTAAGGGGCAACTTTTTGGAGGAATACTATAGACAGCCAACAGAGGTTAAGGGGCCGGAAACTTTGGCTAGCCCTTATCGGGTAAGTGACCACCTACTTTAGGCACCCATCTCGGGGTGGTTCTTAGTCTTCAGGTGTTAAAATCCCACCCAAATCTTTACAACCCTAAAACGAAATTGTTCTCTCAAGAAAGCAGCTGCTGCTGTTTTTGAAACCAAGAACAGATCGACTCAGTGAAGGTGTTGGAGGTGGTTCTGTCATGGCAGAGATCGGTGATGCTGGTGGAATGATTTTGGTTAAGCTTGCAGCCATAAGCAGATGCTGCCATGAAAGAAGAGCTAGGGTTTGAATGAGAACTTCGCCTGAATCGAGAGCTATTGGTGAGAAGAACAATGGGTTTTCTTGAATCGTCTGGTGGTGTTGATTGGTCTGAATAAAAAATCGATGGATTTATCTGTGGGTATTTTTGAGCTGCTGAGATGCAGAGAAAATTGGGAGATGAGATTGAGTTAAAACGAGGGCGGTGGTGCTGTTGATTTCTGTTGGAAAGAGATGGAGAAGAAATTGATCGATCGGCTGTGATGAAGCTCAGGATGAAGATGAATCGGAGATGGGGATTGAATCGGATGAATTAATGGGTTGATGCCATGAAAGTTCAGGGAAGAAGTAAGATTGGGTTGAACTTGATTGGGGTTTGGATTGATTGAAGAAGATTACATACCTCACTGTTGCTGTTGAACTCGAGAGGATGGAACAGTGAGTTTGTCAGTACTCCGATCTTTGGAGAAATGAATGAGTCTGCATAATTGAATATGGTGGAGGTATGAGCTGAAGCTTGAAATGGTTGAAACTAGATGAATGCTTAGGAATTTCACAGGAACTGATGAAGTAGAGGCCTGAAATTGGCCGGGAAATCCTGTAAATAAACGAAACTCGGCCAAATCATCCTTCTGGCGAGTCGACTCGGACCGATCCGGACGATCCCGATGACCGATCCCAACCGAGTTCAGATGACCGATTCCAGGTTAATAATTAAGATTAAGTCACCCGAGTAAGCGAATGATTCGATGAATCGACTCATCCGAGTAAGCCCAGTTAGCTGAGTCAGAAGCTAACTCGAGTCTGACTCACTCCTTCTCCTTGACCTTTGACTAACAGTTGACTGACGGTTGACCTGTTTGACCGTTAGTCCTAACGGTAGACTGACGAAATATTCCGCCAAAGATTCCAGTGACCGGCAGTGAATTTCAGGTTGCCGGCGGTAACGTTTTCCGGCCAAATTCCGGCCACAATCCCAGTTTTCCGGCGAGCAAAATTTCCAGAATTTTCTATGGACTTCTCTCATGGGTGTGAAGACTTGGGCTAGGAATTGGATGGAGAATTGGACTCAAATTAGGAAAGAGAAGATGGAAGAGTTGAGAAAGGCTTGGTTTTGGAAATTGAATTACTAAAGGAAAAGGATTCTATTCCTTGGAAGATTTGGAGAATATTGAAGCCTATAAATAGAGAAGTTTTCTACATATCTTTTACACACCTCTCTACACATCTCTACACACACAACACTTTTCTTTTCTTATTCTTTGTGTGAACTCTTTAACATGAGTAGCTAATTTAATTATTGATTGAGGATGAATTCCTAGTTCTTAATATGATTTGAGTTTTTGTTTTTAATTCTATCTTGAAGTTTTTCACATGATTATCGTTTGTTTTTACTAATAGGAATGATCTTAATGACATTCATGATTGATTGATAGATTGTTTAGAATGCATGCTAAATTGATTTGTTAGTTTAATCTAAATCTAGTATAAGTTAGGGAATAAGTAATCGTTCTCGACACTTTACACAAGTAGAAAACACAAGACCTTGCGAGGGATTCCGTGGAGCAATTGTGTGTAGAAACAACGCTAGAAAGTGAACCAAGCGAACCGAGTTTAACTACTAGTACTAAACCTAAATTCATAGATCTTAATGCATTCGGGAATTACATCTTGTAAGCGAACCTCGGGTGGTTCTTTTGAATAGAATCGATAACTAAAGCGGACTTATTACTCGGTGAAATTAGGGATTTTGGGGCTAGCTAAGCGGACTGCTATCCTACGGTTGGTGATAATCTGTGACTAATAACAAGTGGAAAAGAACATAACTTGATTCATTGTTTTGCAACGAAGAAGGATTCCTTGATCTTGTCTCTCTTATTGCTTTCAAACTTTATCTTTTAATTGCTTTGTTTATTTTCTTTTGCTTTTTACACCCCCCTTTCGTGACAATTTTTACAACTAGAATCTCGTGCTCCTCGTGGGATCGACCTTGACTACCCTATATTACTTGTTAATTAGGTAGTAAAGTATTAATTAATTTGTTGTGGTTACGACACGCATCACCAAGGCCACACTATGCCAAGCCGCCTGCTCCACTGTCGCGACCCTATCATCCACGCGCGTTTACCTTACCAAGACCATACCACCTCTTGGCCCCTCGAGCCAAGCCGCCCACTTGCGTCGCCTTCCAAGACCGCGTCCCTTTTTCCTTGAGATGTACGACCAGACTGCCGTAACTTTCATCTCACCACTCCACTGGTCCGCATTCCCAGGTACAAATTACGCGGGGCCGCCAACACGGAAGCCAAAACTCTCTTTACCACTCAAAAAGGTTAGTCGGATTCTCCCGACCATCTTTGCAATGATTTACACCTCGATTCCGTCCTTGTCTGTCACCATCATATGCTTACCTCGCAACAAGGCACCTGCCGAAGCTAAGCGGGGGACTTAATGTTGATGGTGGTTTTTAGCTTAGGGTTAAAATCGTAAAATACTAAACCCTAGCGCACAGTGATGTCACAACATTTAAAGTAACAAGCATTTACTAGGCACATTTATCAAACCTTTAATGTGTCCCTAAATAATTACTGGGTATCTTTTTCAAATTAGGTTACGACAAGCCAAACCCTAATTCCCACGTGTGCCAATGGCAAATCATGCCAGCCCACACCGACCGCGCCAAAGCATGCCAACCATGCTAGCCGCACGTCTTTGCAAATGGCAAATCATGCCAGCCCACACCGACCGCGCCGAAGCATGCCAACCATGCTAGTCGCACCTCTCGTGCCAATGGCAAATCATGCCAGCCACCAGACCAGCGCCAAAGCATGCCAACCATGCTAGCCGCACCTTTGTGCCAATGGAAAATCATGCCAGCCACACCGACCGCGCTAAAGCATGCCAACCATGCTAGCCGCACCTCGTGCCAATGGCAAATCATTCCCGACCACACCGACCGCGCTAAAGCATGCAAACCATGCTAGCCGCACCTCTTTGCCAATGACAAATCATGCCCACCCACACCGACCGCGCCAAGCATGCCAACCATGCTAGCCGCACCTCTGTGCCAATGACAAATCATGCCAGCCACACCGACCGCGCCAAAGCATGCCAACCATGCTAGACGCACCTCTGTGCCAATGGCAAATCATGCCAGCCATACCGACCGCACCGAAGCATGCCAACCATGCTAGCCGCACCTCTGTGCCAATGGCAAATCATGCCAGCCACATCGACCGCGCCAAAGCATGCCAACCATGCTAACCGCACCTCTGTGCCAATGGCAAATCATGCCAGCCACACCGACCGCGCCAAAGCATGCCAACCATGCTAGCCGCACCTCTGTGCCAATGGCAAATCATGCCATCCACACCGACCACGCCAAAGCATGCCAACCATGCTAGCCGCACCTCTGTGCCAATGGCGAATCATGCCATCCACACCGATCGCGCCAAAGCATGCCAACCATGCTAGCCGCACCTCTGTGCCAATGGTAAATCATGCCAGCCACGCCGACCGCGACAAAGCATGCCAACCATGCTAGCCGCACCTCAGTGCCAATGGCAAATCATGCCAGCCACATCGACTGCGCCATGCTAAACGCGCCTCGCCATGGCCCCATGCCGCGCCACCATACTGGCCTTCACTACGCGGCTATCAAAACGAAGGCGTGCAACAATCAACGGTTTCCCTTCAATCCCATGAGCAAATCCTGGCCGTCTAAGGTTACCAAACAACCTTTGCCACAAAACCCTAGCTTGGTCACGCACCTAGCCCAAGCTAGTCACGCCATACGCCTATGGCAAACCCTTGGCCCCACGTGCCAAGCCAAAACCGCACCTAGCCCAAGCTAGCCACGCCATGCACCTATGGCAAACCCTTGGCCCCACATGCCAAGCCAAACCAAACCTAGCCAAGCTAGCCGATCCATGCCAAACGCACTTTGCCTTGGCCCTAGCCATGCTAGTCACATCATGCCAAGACAAACGCCCTTGCCTTGGCCCTAGCCACGCCATACGCCCATGGAAAACCCTTGGCCCCACATGCCAATCCAAGCTAGACGCGCCATGCCAAACACACTTTGCCTTGGCCCTAGCCATGCTAGTCACATCATGCCAAGCCAAACGCCCTTACCTTGGCCCTAGCCACGCCATACGCCCATGGCAAACCTTGGCTCCACATGCCAAGCCAAAATCGCACCTAGCCAATGCTAGCCACGCCCAAGGCGAACCCTTGGCCCCACATGCCAAGCCTAACCACACCCTAGCCGCGCCACCCTGTTGGCCTTCCCTACGCGGCCACCAAAACGAAGGCGTGCAACAATCAACGGTTGCCCTTCAATCCCAGGAGCAAATCCTTGCCATCCAAGGTTACCAGACGACACATGGTAACCTTTGGCCCGAAAACCTAAATTTGGCCATGCCAATGGCATGCCAACCTAGCCGCGCCACCAAGTTGGACCTCACTACGCGGCTACCAAAACGAAGGCATCCAACAATCAACGGTTTCCCTTCAATCCCAGGAGCAAATCCTAGCCATCCAAGGTTACCAGACGACACATGGTAACCTTTGGCTCGAAAACCTAAGTTTGGCCACGCCAAACCTTGCCATGCCAACGACATGCCAACCTAGCCGCGCCACCACGTTGTCCCTCACTACGCGGCTACCAAAACGAATGTGTGCAACGATCAACGGTTTCCCCTCCTCTCAAGATGCAAAATCTCGACCGTCGAAAGTCACCAGGCTGTATAGTTTCCCGAGCTTGACTTTCCAAGCCACAACAACGTGCTACATGTTTTCCAAAATATTCGAGACATCAACACAAACTGGGGGATCCTCTTTGGGTATTGGTTTGGCGGTTTTACGGCGTGCGACGTACACTACGCCCGTCATAAGGAAGTGTCATAAGGGTGAGGCGGTTAGTAAATACGGGAAGTTATGTATGAAATGTTAATGGGACATAAAGCGCATGCGTTAACAACTTTATGGGACATCAATTCCATAATGTTAGCAGTTTCATGAAAACCAGTTTCATGCGTTAACCACTTTATGGAACATCAATTCCATGCATACGGTTACCACCTCCTCCCATTTACTTCCCCACTCCTTAATGAGACCAGGGTACATTTTTACTCCGACTTGTATAAATAGGTCTTACCTATTTCCATTGAACAACAAGTTCATACGGGAGATACAACACTCAGAAATACTCGCTTGCTAGCTCACCTTGTGAGCTCTCTCACTTTTCTGATAACAAGTCGTAGTAACCCAACTACTCTTCCAGAATAAACTATTCTGGTCTCACCACTTTCCTTGCTTCCCTCCCCAAAAACAACCCATTCTCCTCCACTTTGTGACCGAAGCAAGTCTGGAACGGCTATTTCTTGGTTTAGGCCGGACGTGTACAGATTGATCTCTCAAATCTAAAGTACTCCCTTGCAGAACATTGTTTAGGGTTTAAATTGTTTCTCACCTGCACACCCGTAATTACCGAAATCAACATAAACCATTTTCATCTACAAACAATAGCAAGAATCTCGACAGCATCATATTTACCAATATCCTTTTGGAACAATTACATCGCCTTCTATAACTTCCGGAGGATCATAGCCATTAACTACATAAACCCATGATTGAAAATCACTCGCTTGAAGAAAGGCACGCATCACAATTTTCCACCATAAGTAATTCGAGCCATCGAAGACTGGCGGTACGTTTATAGAGATAACACTTATATCCATAAAGTCAAATCGCTACAAACACAGACTTATTAGGTCTTAACGTATTTTCTTGCTCCGATACCAATTGAAAAACTGGGTGTCTAACAACCACACCCAATATTTCGCTTAGCAATCTGTATGGACTAACTCCAATATACTTTCAAGAGAATCAACTAGACAGTCAAACTCAATCTTGAGAAAAGTATATCAAAGAGTTGTATATCTATTTCTCAATTCAATCTACAATCAAACAAATAGGAATTTGCCAGCCCGATTGAATATAAGAAATAACTTGGACGATATCAAAAGCCAATATCCAAGTGTCAATCAATTTAATCAACAACCAAAGGTTGGATTCTCAATTGATTGAAATTAAGCACAACCTGTGATATTTCAATTATATAAACAAATATAATGTGGAAGAGAAATAACACAGACACCAAACATTTTGTTAACGAGGAAATTGCAAATGCAGAAAAACCCCGGGACCTAGTCCAGATTTGAACACCACACTGTATTAAGCCGCTACAGACACTAGCCTACTCCAAGTTAACTTCAGACTGGAATGTAGTTGAGCCCTAACCAATCTTATATTGATCAAGGTACAGTTGCGCTCCTTACGTTTCTGAATCCCAACAGAACTCTACGCACTTGATTCCCTTAGCTGATCTCACCCACAACTAAGAGTTGTTACGACCCAAAGTCGAAGACTTGATTAACCAATCTGTCTCACACAGAAAAGTATATTGAATAGATAAATCTGTCTCCCACAGATATACCTATGAGTTTTATTCCGTATTTTGATAAACCAAGGTGAATGGGAAGCAATTGATATACCAGACTTATATTTCTGAAGAACAACTTAGAAATATCAATCACCTCACAATAATCTTAATCATATGGTAGCGAAACAAGATATTTTGGAATCACAAACGATGAGACGAAGATGTTTGTGACTACTTTTTATCTTGACTATCAGAAATTAAATCTTGAGACAATCTTAGAGAAGATAGTACTTAATCACGATAAAAAACAACAAGATCAGAACACGCAAATACAGAGAAAATAGTTGGGTCTAGCTTCACAATCCTAATGAAGTCTTCAAGTCGTTAACCTACATGGTTTTGGAAAAAACTAAGGTTAAAGAAGAATCGACTCTAGTCACAACTATTATCACACAAGAGGTGTGGTAATTAGGTTTCCCAGTTGCTAGAGTTCTCCCTTGTATAGTCTTCAAATCAGGGTTTGCAATCAATGTTACCTTGGTAACAAAGCATTCAGTATTCACCGTTAGATGAAAACCTGATTATACTTAAGCTAATATCTTTCAACCGATAGATCGAACTTAGAATGTTACACACAAATGGAAAGTGACTTCATTTATATATGGGTAACCGTACCTAAACGTGTACAGCTTTGTTGGCTCAACAATAGTTAATCGAAGCTAGCCATATGAACACTTTCATATCAACCTTATTCATCTTAACCATAACTAGTTCAAATGACTCAAATGAAACTAGTTCTAGAGTTGTTCAATTGTTTATATTCTCATAGAAGTATACAAGACACAATTGAAGCAAAATCGATTTTGATTCACTCTAATCAATTCATGATCATTATAGCCACGGTTTGCAAAATATTGCATTCCTTATTATATATATAAATGTATTAGTTCATGAACAAACCGATTTTAGAACATAACCTACTCAAGTATGCAAACGTGTACGCATACCTAAGTGGCCGGACTAAGTTTGGGTTCGCCAGTATGCGAACCGTACGCATACCACCAAACTCAGTAAAGTCCCGGAACTTGAACCTCACGCAAGTACGTGTACCGATATGTGTACTTAGTTCCCGAAACTCTACTAAACCAATCAGAACGCATACGAGTATGCATACCATGGTTCCCGGACTTGGATTACACATATGCAAGTATACATACTGTGCTTATATCCAATTGTTCTAAACTCTCATTTCAACCATTGAAACACTCTTAGAAGACGAAAATAGCTGTCTCACACGAACTATTAGCTTCAAAGCAATTTTCAAGTGATCGAATGATGAATACGTAACATTCCGAGTCTACATCAAATGAGTGCCTCACACAAATCATGTAAGATGTTACCAGGCGATTTTCACATGATCATATTTTGACTTTCATCAAGAATATAAGATGAACTTGGTTAAAATGAAAGCTTACCAACACATAATTCGAGAAATATGTAAGCGAGTTAAACTCAGCTCGAAATATCAAATGTGTATAATTGAAGTCTATATAGCTATACGACTTTTGTGTCAAATAGGAGATAGAGTAGATAGACTTTTGAGATATAGATGAGTTCAAGTCTCCACATACCCTTTGTTGATGAAGTTCCACAAGCTCCACTTTGTAGTTCTTCGTCTTTAATTGATGAACGTCGTGAAGCCTAATTCTCAACTACACTTTCTATCATAATCCGAGACTTGGCTATAAGTAGACTAGAAATCAAAACTTATAGTTTTCGCAACTAAACTTGACAACAAGATTGAGATAGCAACGCTTGCGAGTTCGACCGAATAGTGCTCTAACAATCTCCCATTTTGTCAATTTTAGGGACAAAACTATCAATACATACGGAATACAAAATAAATAAACTTTGTAGCTCTCAATCCAAATGCTTGATTTCCTTGGTTCTTCAACATTACTCGAAATCTTCGTCACTTACAAGTACTCCAGTGATTTTGAATGTGTTCAACTCAGAATCATAGTTGTTGAAGATCCGTAGCTATAATAGTGAGAAAACAGTTGCTCTCAATCATTGTTATACAGTGTCATATTATCATAACACAACATCAAAGTCCAATTGTATCACAACTTTGACAACAATACTATGGTGATATGTATCACTCCCCCTTAGTCAATACTTCATCTCATATGAAAACCACCCCCCTTACATAATAATCAGTAAACCATATGTATTTGTAGTGTGAAACTACACATTAATTCTCCCCCTTTTCGTCAATAAAAATTGGCAAAGGTATGAAAACTAGTGGGATCCTAATGAAATTTTGTCATGTCCCATGTCTTGTTGGGCACCCATGTTATAAGGCACCCTGGGTGTAGTTAGTAATTAGTTAGTGTGTGTGTGTGTTTGGCACGTGTGCTGGGACACTTCCCTAGTATGTTATGAGTCAGTAAGTTCCCTTTGGAGATTATGGAATGAATATTGTCTTGTGAGTTTATATCTTCCGCCTCTTTGAGGTTTTATCCCAATCTCTACAGCGTAGATCCTGTAGGATTGAACCCTGATCATCCTATTGTAGTGTAGATCACTACAAGTGGTATCGGATTAGGTCTTTCCTTGGCACCAGATTCAAGCACTGAATGATTATTCCATACCCTAAATTGATGAAATGGATTTACAAGAGGAAAAATGGGTCGAAATGAAGGGTAAAATTGTTCCTATAATGAAGTTGGAATTTATAGCAAGGGAGCAATTGGATTATTGGAGTAGCTGGTATGAATTTTGGTTGAATCGAGTGATTGTCCGATTCGAGCTTCTTGGCTTCCGAGGTGTAAAGAATTGTCAGACAAGACACGGAAGAAGTTGGAACAGATCTTGTTCCTTAAGGATTCTGCTCCATCTCTTCCATATCCTTGCAGAGTGAAGCTTGCTTCTATAGATGGTGATGTTTCCCACGAATTGGAGTTAATTCCTCATTTTTTCTTTACTGCAGAAGAGAATGATAAATCTCTCAATTTCGAATTGCTCATTCCTTCGTTTTTCTTCGAGGAAGAGGAAGATTTATCTGGCAAGGTGAATTTTCAATCTAAAGAAGTTATCAGTTATAAGGTTAATTGTGTGAAACTCGAATGCCCGAACGAACTGGTCATTAGTTACAACAAACTGATGGGTATAGATTTTTTACCTATTTTCTTTGATTATGGTCGAACGTTATTTGATCTTGGGAAGAAACTTGAATTCATGAATGATTTTTCTGATTTTGTTGGTGAATTTTGTTTTGATGC
Source organism: Papaver armeniacum (assembly GCA_023531295.1). Lineage (NCBI taxonomy): Eukaryota > Viridiplantae > Streptophyta > Magnoliopsida > Ranunculales > Papaveraceae > Papaver > Papaver armeniacum. The sequence continues at coordinate 13,490 of JAJJWW010007029.1, read as the reverse complement.
TTCTTATGAGATTGTTCTTCATGGGTTGATATTACTCGAAAAATTTGATAGGAATTTGGTTTGCAAGCTAATTACAAGGCTTGGTTATCAGGCTGATTTTGAATTTTTGGATTCACTTGTTCTTATGTCTGTAAATGAGGCTGACATTTTTGTTGATGGAAAGCTGCTTGTTAAAATGCCTGAGGGTGTAACTTGGAATTTGGGGAATGATAGAGAAGATTTTCTCTTACAACTTCAACAAGGTAAGATGTTTGTTAAAATGCTTCCAATGGATATGTGTGTTTTGATCACAATTTTTTTTCTCAACCACACGCTGCATACTAGGATGTCTTTTAGCCGTTGTTTCAAGTATATTGCTATAGTATTTGATCGTGGGAAAGGATTTGAACTAATTCAGGGACTTTCTTGTTCCGTGGATGACTATCAATTTGGTTTTAGTCTAACTCAGTCTGGCTCAATTATTCTTGCTTGTACGATTTATGATGGTTCTATTTGCTTCTATCTTTACTTTATTTATACTTGCTCCCTATTTGATCGCGGGAAGGGGTTCGATAGATCAATTTCGATGACACACTACAATGGAAAATTTGTTCATAGGCTTATTAGTATGCATTGGTTTGAATCAGTTTCTTCGTTTTGTGCTTCAATTTTGTTGTTGTCTGTTACAACTGGTGACATTGGTGATAGTGGCCAGTTATTTTCGAAATCGTCATGGGGACATAGTACAACAAAAAATACTTATTTATCTGCGTGGATGCTAATGTGTGATATTTAAGAATGTTAATGAGTTGTTTCATCAAATGCTTGAGCTGTGGGAAGTGGAAAATTTTCTTTTCCAGCTGAAGTATGTGTTGCCTGAGGCACTTTTGGGTTATCAGTTTGTGTCTTTGGATGTTGATTTTATCCGAACTCTTCAAGACGTGTTTAAGCCAGTGCTTATGTTCTCATCTCACACATATGTTAGCACCCGTTTATATCGTGCAAGAATTGATACTTTTCACCAATCTCCATTACTTACTTCTGAAACTTTTGGGTGGGTTCTGATTCAAAAGAGAGTTATAATGACAGTGGGGCATTCAAAGTGGAGTTATCTGCACACTTCTTGTTGTGTTGAATATTTTCAGATCCAAGTTAAATATATGATGCTGTTGGTAGCCTTTTTGAGATGCAAATACAAATTTTACTCTACAAATTTATGGGGTGTTGAAAATGTGCGGCTGTTAGTGAGATACTTGAAGTGGAAATTCAAGTTGTTTTCAACTGAATTGTGCAGTGTGAGTAATGTTAGCTGGGTTAATCACAATTTTACCTCATTGATATGTACAAGGCTTCATTCAATGATCAATCATAACCTACAATGTACTCTTATGATGATTGTTAAAATTTCAGGAAGTTGTCATGTTATTCGGGAAAGGGGTATACAGCTTCAACGAGGTTTACCTACGGCTGAAATGGTTTTTTATGATTTCTTGATGAAGGTTAGTATGGTTATAATTGAAAATGGAGATGTGTCACTAAATGTTTTACTGGAGCTTAAGTATTTTTTCATACTTCTTTTGTCGATGCTCATAATTAGAAGCAGATTAGTTTCTCTGTTGATCCAAAACTATCCAACTACTCCTCATGAAGTTTGTCAAATCACTCAAGTTTCACGACAAAATTTAAAGGAAGTTCAGTACCCATATGGGCTTGTCTTTCCCAACTTTTATTTTGTTCAATATCTAGCTTGTTACAGTCAGTGGGGGGGAATTCCAGGTGCTACTGTTGAAACCAATATTGAATTAAAGTTGATGATCTACTTAAAATGGGAATCCTATTGGCTGTCTATAGGCATTTGGGGTATATGAATTCTTCTTCCGGTGAGTTTTTCTGGTCAGGTGGCTATTCCAAACAAGTGCTCATGAGATTTCAAGTTACGCCATCGGTGATTCAAATTCTAAATGTATCGATGCGGGATGATTACTTGAGGTGGAAATTCAGGTTGGTTCCAAATTGTGTCAGCTGGGTGGATAACATTTTTATCTCAGTGGTAGGCCTGGACATAAACTGGAATTACAGGAGCTATCTGTTCTGTGAAGCTGAGACCCATAATTTTATTTGGAGCAATCTGTTCTCGATAGGTTTAGGGAGTATGGGAAATGGTAGTGGTACTATGGGTTGTAGAAGTTTGTTGTTTGATAGAGGAAACTACTTCACAACTGATGACTCTATGCAACTGAAGATCACAATTACTGATAAGATTGAAACTACGTTACAGGTAATATTGCTCACTACTCACAACCGGTTATATGAAGAATGTTCTAGCATTATCATCCACTCTTCTCGTCGGATATTCGATCGAGGCAAAGAATTAGATAGTGTTAAGGGTTTTTCTTATCTTGATGGTGATTGTGACCTCTTTTTTGATACAAATACTTATTGTGAGAATGTACTTCATGAATTGATTTTTCTAGATCATTACAATGGGATAATGGGGTCTCAATTCAGGCTCATGGTGGTTCACAATCCAACTGAGCTAATGTTGTTGGTTTCCTTGTGGAGGAGCTCTGCACATATGGTATTCCCACCATATGAGTGTATATGTAAGATGTATATTCGTATGTTATTTGATCGAGGTAAGAGGTATGTGCCTGGATTATTAGAGAGCTACTTAGTAAGTTTCGGGGGAAACCAGTTCAATTGTGTACAGAATGGTACGAAGGTAACCCATGGATGGGTTTATAAGCAACAATATCGTTCCAATTCATTGTCTCAGGCCTTGATTGATTTTATTCTGGATGATGGTACAATGTGGGATTTTATCTATCAACCAAAGAAGGTTTTGAGCTCACCAAAACTCCTTACAGGAATGAAATGGATTCGGTCCATGATCACTGTGCTACATGTTTTAAAAGTGTGGATGATTATAGCCTCTCGGTGGCGTAAAATGGAATGGTTGTAAATAGGTTCACTGAGTGCAGGAAATCTTGGTGGGTTTAACATGAGATTAACATCAGTTGGGTGCTCCGACATGTACTGGTGTTCTAGAACCTATCTACCAGTTCAGAGCTGCAGTCCAGCTGAAACTACAGAAAATAATCTGGAAATACTGCAAGCTGACATTGAGGCGAACTCCCAGGTGAACGGTGTTGCTTATAATTGGCTCGGTTACCAAATAACTGATCATAAAATGTCATTCCATTTCGTCTGGAAATACCTTGTGTGATTTACAACCCACCAATTGATAGAAATCACTAGTTAAATGGAATAAAAAGAATGATTACCTCAAAATAGTTCCAAAACTTAAAACTTGGAGAAGAAATCCCCTCCCCCGCTTATGGAACCCCAACATCAACAGCATCAGGCATCGGCAACTTCACTCACCTCTGCTCTTATGACCAGTCAATACTAAATTCAACAGCAAATCCATGCATCAAACTCGTCAGTTTACCCGAGCAAAATTTCAGTGAAGTTCAATAATATGTGCAATTCCAAGTAATCAAATCTTTAAATAATTCACTCATGCATGATTTCAGTCAATTTAACTCCATTTTTCTCCAATTACCAGAGAATCAAAAAGAAACGAAAATGAAAAGAGAGAAAGAAAAATCAGAAGAGGCGTTCGAGTTCTTTTGGTCAAGCCATTTTAATTTGGGTCATGCAAATTACTCAAATGTACCTTGCTACTCATGTAAGCCAAGTGTCTTGCATGCTAAAATTTCTTATTTTACCAAATCTTCTACCAAGTAGACACATAATGCTCACAAGGGATAATCCAAGAGTGTTAAAGGCACTCCATAAAACACTTTGAGGCACTCTAAGTGCAAAATTGGGTTAACGGGTTCACTTAAACCCGAGAAAAAGGTACGTAATGACAGCTAGTGATGATGGGAGAAGTGGGCAAGACTGGTCGTGTGACACCAACACACGACTCCACTACTCCATCACTCCACTTTCTCCACTTCCCACGAGATACGAGGGTTAGGCTTAAAGACTTGTATAAATAGGTTATCCTCCCTATTTCCAAAAGAGGAACAAGGCAAGACAAGACAACAGAGGCAAGTGTTGATACAATCGTATTCAAACACTGGAACTATGCACAATAGAGGCAAGTGTTGATACAATCGAAAAGGAAAGACTCCACTTTCTCCACGCCATACGTTAGTGTGACTATGCACAATACTCACATGGAAGGTAGAACCAAAACTTGTTTTGGTAGAACCGTTAAAACCATGATTTGTGATTGAATGTTATTTGATCAATCGCACAGTTCTTGAAAGTCAGATGAACCAATTCTAAACTTGTTTGGAAGTGTGGCAAATCGGTTTCAAGGTTGTAAGTGTGAAAGAAAACTTACAAAGTTAAGATGTTGACATACTTTGAACACGTGCTATGAATGTTTATTATTTAAAAGTTCAAAGTTATTTCTTAATAGCTAAGGGAAGAGAATCTCAGGATCGAAACATAAATAAGTTAAGAATCTTTTTATTTAAGGTTATTAACTTCATTTTTAGGAAAATAAGAATTAGTAATGTGCATTTACTAATTAGAGATTTTACGAGAGATTTCGATCATTATTTTTGACGAGCATATCCGGAATTATGGAAACCGAATTTGTGCTTTAATGAATATCTTGAGAATATTTTCGGTTTTGGAAATTCCTTGGTGTCCAAACTTCCTTGTCTATAAATACTTGAAGTTTGCCTTTCTAGCAAGATAATCCTTCCTAACAACAAACTTCCTCTTGTTGTGTTGTTACTTTGTGTAGCCGCCTATTCGGAGAGGAGAGTAACCTAATTAGACGAAATCTCTTACGGCCGCTCAGTTTAAAGTCTTCTTTGGGATTGAGAAGCTCTATTATTAGTACCATGGGTGGGAAACTAGATAATTGCGGTTTATATTTTGTTTTCATTGATTTGATTGACTAACGGTGGTTGAACTTTGATTGCACCTAGTTTTTTTATGCTTGAGAATCTTCTCTTCTGAAATAAGATTCACTCAAACTAGTTCAGAGTTTCAACAGGGATATTTATACTGTTGTTAGTTCTAAAGACGACATTGTGATAATCCATTTTTAACAGACTCCGTTCTGTGTGTGATTGATCACAAGAGATTCAAGTGATTGTGTGCAGGTGTTTATTGAAGATCTAAGAAGATTTGAAGACAAATAAGATATTAAAGATTTTTTATTTGTGGGTTCATAATCTTTGGTGTGCACAATACTTGTTTCGGTAAAAGAGGATCCAATTAATAATCGGTTTATCTTTGTGATAGATTGGATTGATTAATTGAGTAGATCGGCATCAACACAATTCTTTGGATTAATAGTGTTGTTGGCTTAATCTTAAACGATTACTTCGGTAATTGAACATAAGATAGATCTAAGGACCTGACGAAGGAGTTTATGTTAAGATAAATAGAAAGGCCTTTGTCCGACTCATATCACTTGGTTGAATAGAGTTGACACCAAACAGATTTGTTGTTCCTTTACTGTTTGGATTACGAACCAAAGGAATTGTTCCAAGTACGTGACTTATTCATAGTTCGGAGGCGTGGGAATACAGACGGAACTAGGTGAACTATAGGTTTAGTTGCTTGGTCTCAACTATACGAAGTTAGGTGTAATTTTGTGTAGCGGCTTAATCCCGAGAGTATTCAATTCTGGACAAGGTCCGAGGGTTTTTCTGCATTTGCGGTTTCCTCGTTAACAAAATCTTGCTGTGTCATTTACTTTATATTTCCGCATTATAATTATTTTATTATAATTAAAGAAAATCACACGAACGTTAATTCCTATTTACTTGATAAGTAAATCCTATTGTGTTTGGTTAAGTCTGAACCTTTTTATCAAGTAACATACTTCTTTGTTGTATTGTCTTAATATTGTATCCATAGACGATCACACGAAGTGTGAACCGATTAGTTGTATCGTCTCGACTCAGTCCATAGACAATCACTTTCGGAGAAAGGACTTATAGGTAGGAAAATAAGTTTAGCTTGAGGTATATTTGGGTACCCTCGCCTTTTCATCATCAGTATAATTTTGCAAAGTGAAAGATTTCTTTTCACAAGAAAATTGGCTCAATAAATTTCATATCTCAATAGAGAGGTAATTTAGAGCACAAGAGTAGCAGGAACATAGTTGCAACAAATTTGTTTAATTTTTTTTTTAAGAGAACAAATGACGAGATTCTTGAGACACAACCAATACTTAGGCAAAGCTGTCTGTGGACAATAGTTTAGCTATGGACGATAAGAAAATAGCTCAAATAAACAGAAATCATTTTTTCCGAAAGTATACCCGATTATTAACACATCTTACTCAACGGGATTTTTATGAGTAAGCATTCAACCCTTGTGATTATTTAGCACAATTCATTAAATGAATGGTGTTCACGGTTGAGTCTCTTTTTCCTTCCAATGCTAGGAAAGAATCCTTTTTGATGTGAAAAATTATCATAAAACTTACTGTCATCAAAATAAGAGATAGAGTTTGAGTCCTTACCAGAAGAAGTTTGTTCGGAGGATTTTGACAGTCCGTTGATCAGATCCTTGTATCCTTAAATCATCAAATTAAGGTTGTCCTCAATATCTCCACTATTGCTTCTATTTACAGGAACCTTTTTCACATCTTGAACATCATCCTTCTCAACAGGTTGAGAGGCACCTTTCTGTAATCTCCTATACCCAATTGTATTAAAACTACAATTGGTCCGAACATTCGATGAGCAAATTGAATTGACTTTCTTGGAAGAATTCACAGGGTGAGTACTAACACCAATAGGTTTAGACATCCGAATGTCAGTTACACCTTTGAGAATTAAATTTAAGGTGTGTTGAAGTCGAACAATAAAATTGTCATTCAACCTTGATTTGCTTTTCCGTTCGATATGTCCTTTTGAATCACAAAAGAGACACACTTTCTGATCACTTAAAGATAAGTGATTATAGTGAATAGACTTAACGAAATTGTTAGGAGATTTCTTCCTTCCGAGCGATGTGAAGTTTCCTTGATTAGAGGAAGATACAAGCACATCTTTCCCAATCGGAAAGGTTTGCAACTTAGCTTCTGGAATTGAATATGCAGTTGGGTCATAAGCGATTGGTATAGTGGACTCTTTAGAACATCCTCGAATAGAGAATTAACTCAAAAGATGTTCAATTTCCAAGGCATACTTTTTGAGTTCCGCCTTAAGCAAGGTTCATGAGAAACAAACTTCGGCATTTTTCTCGCTAACATCCTTTAATTTAAAGTCATTATCTTTTACTATACCGATAGGAGCATTGACATTGTGTTTCAAACGATTGATTCTATCAGCCTGGATTCTAAAAAGGTTTAGAATCAGTTCACTCTCCTTGGCTGCTTCCCTTTCATCAGCAGAGTCAGACTCGTTCGAAATGTAATTAGGGTAACACTTGTCAGTGCAATTCTGTTTCATTGGAACACTAGGTTCATCTATATTTGAGATTGAAAAGTCTTTCCCTTTAATAGATTTCATCGAAACAGAACTTTTTTTTTCTGGTGATGCGATTTTCAGAGATAACACTATTGTCCATAGAGTCAGATCGCTACAAACACAGACTTATGAGGTCTTAAACGTGTTTGCCTGCTCTGATACCAATTGAAAAAGCAGGGTTCTAACAAACACACCCAATATTTCGCTAAGCAATCTGTATGGACTAACTCCAATATACTTTCAAGAGAATCAACTAGATAGTCAGACTCAATCTTGAGAAAAGTATATCAAAGAGTTATATATGTATTTCTCAATTCAATATGTAATCAAACCAATAGGAACTTGCGAGCCCTATTGAATATAAGAAATAACTTGGATGGTATCAAAAACCAATATCCAAGTGTCAATCAATTTAATCAACAACCAAAGGTTGGATTCCCAATTGATTGAACTTACGCACAACCTGTGATATTTCAATTATACAAACAAATATAATGTGGAAAAAAAATAACACAGACACCAGAAATTTTGTTAACGAGGAAACCGCAAATGTAGACAAACCCCGGGACCTAGTCCAGATTTGAACACCACACTGTATTAAGCCGCTACAGAAACTAGCCTACTCCAAGTTAACTTCGGACTGGAATGTAGTTGAGCCCTAACCAATCTCACACTGATCAAGGTACATATGTGCACCTTACATCTCTGAATCCTAGCAGAACTCTAAGCACTTGATTCCCTTAGTTGATCTCACCCACAACTAAGAGTTTCTACGACCCAGAGTCGAAGACTTGATAAACAAATCTGTCTCACACAGAAAATTCTATTGTGTAGATAAATCTGTCTCCCACAGATAAACCTATGAGTTTTGTTCCTTCTTTTGATAAATCAAGGTGAACATGAACCAATTGATATACCAGACTTATATTCCCGAAGAACAACCTAGAAATATCAATCACCTCACAATAATCTTAATCGTATGGTAGCGAAACAAGATATTGTGGAATCACAAACGATGAGACGAAGATGTTTGTGACTACTTTTTATCTTGCCTATCGGAGATCAAATCTCGAGCAAATCTTAGAGAAGATAGTACTTAAACACGATAGAAAATAACAACATCAAAACATGCAACTACATAGAAAATAGTTGGGTCTGGCTTCACAATCCCAATGAAGTCTTCAAGTCGTTAACCTACGGGGTTTCGTGAAAAACCTAAGGTTAAAGGAGAATCGACTCTATCTTATGCAACTAGTATCACACAAAAGGTGTGGGGATTAGGTTTCCCAGTTACTAGATTTCTCCTTTATATAGTCTTCAAATCAGGGTTTGCAATCAATGTTACCTTGGTAACAAAGCATCCAATATTCACCGTTAGATGAAAACCTGATTAGATTCAAGCTAATATCTTTAAACTGTTAGATCGAACTTAGCTTGTTATACACAACTGAAATGTACCTTCATTTAGTTTTAAGTAACCGTACCTAAACATGTAGACAATGTTGGCACAACAGTAGTTAACCGAGGTAGCTATATGAACACTCTCATATCAACCTTATTCATCTTAACCAGAACTAGTTCAAATGACTCAAATGAAACTAGTTAAAGAGTTGTTCAATTGCTATATTCTTATAGAAGTATACAAGAACACAATTTAAGCAAAATCGGTTTGATTCACTCGAATCAATTCATGAACATTATAGCCATGGTTCACAAAGAATGCATTCCTTAGTATATAAATGTATTAGTTCATGAACAAACCAATTCTAGAACTTTAACCACTCAAGTATGCAAACGGGTACGTATGCTTTAGTAGCCGGTCTGAGTTTGGGTTCGCCAGTATGCGAATGGGAACGCATACCTTAGTACACTTCCAAAACCCAATAAAAATTCTCGGACATGTACCTTACGCAAGTATGCGTACAGGTATGTGTACTTGGTACACGAAATTTCACAACTACAAGTACGCATACGGGTATGCGTACTTTAGTTCCGGTCATGGATCACATACATGCAAGAATGCACACTGTTTATAATCCAATAGTTCTAAACTCTATTTCAATCATTGAAACTTTCTTAGAGGATAACAATAGCCGTTTTCACACACTATTAACATCAAAGCAATTTTCAAGTTATTGAAATAATCATAACGAAACATTCCAAGTCTACACCAAATGATTGTATCACACAAACCATGTAAGATGTTACTCGGCAATTTTCACATGATCATCTTTTGACTTTCGTCAAGAATATAAGATGAACTTGGTTGAAGTGAAATATTACCAACACATATTTCGAGAAATATGTAAGCGAGTTAAACTCAGCTCGAAATCTCAAATGTGTATAATAGAAACTATATAGTACTACGACTTATGTCTCAATATAGGAGATAGACTTTACAAGTGATAGATGAGTTTCAGTATCCACATACCTTTTGTTGATGAAGTTCCACAAGCTCTCCTTAGTAGTTCTTCGTCTTCAAATGATGAACATCGTGAAGTCTAATGCTCAACTACACAATCTATCCTAGTCCGAGACATCTATAAGTAGACTAAAAATCAAGACTTATAGTTTTGATCACTAATATTGACAAACAAGATTGAGATAGCAAAATGCTTGAAACATTAATCGAGTTTGACCAAGCAGTGCTCTAACAATCTCCCCTTTGTCAATTTTAGTGACAAAACTATCAATACATATGGATTACAAAATAAATAAACTTTGCAGCTTCTCGTCCAAATGCTTGATCTCCTTGGTTCTTCAACATTAATCGAAATCTTCGTCACTTCCAATTTTTCCAATGATTCCAAATGTGTTCAACTCAGCATCATAGTTGTTGAAGATCTGTAGCGATAACAATGAGAAAACATTTGCTCTCAATCATTGTTATACAGTGTCTTAGTATTATTACACATCATCAAAGTTCAATTGTATCACAACTTTGACAACAATACTATGGTGATATGTATCACCCCCCCTTAGTCAATACTTCATCTCATAATGAAAACCACTCCCCCTTACATAATGATCCGAAAACCATATGTATTTGTAGTGTGAACTACATATTAATTATCCCCATTTTTGTCAATAAAATTGGCAAAGGTACGAAAACTAGTGGGATCCTAATGAAATTTCCATAAAGACACTTCATGACCAAAAGAAAGTACATATCAACTTTTTTAGATGCAATCATATAGTCGAAACTAAATGCATTGATCAAGGAGTTTGTAAAGATACAAGATAACCCCTATAATATTCCACAGCTACACTCCCTACAAAGATTTGGCAATTAAGCACAAGTTCAATTAAGAACTCTCCCCCATAAAATGTCATTCCCGAAAGAACAACAAGAGCGACCTTACTTTTCCAATAAAAGAAGGATTTCTTTGGACATTAACAAATCACATGAAACATGAGTTTGTATCCAAAAATTTCAATTGAATCAACCACAAGGAAAATGATCAATTCAATTGGCCGTGCTCAACATAAGAGAACTTACGGAGCAACACAATACATACACAAAGATGTGGATCAGGGAAAGACCAATGTTGCGGAATAATCAAAGATTCATTATAATTTTCATCACTATTTGCACAATGACATATAATAGTCTTAATCTTTGAAAACAAAAGTTCATCCTATCTTCAATAATGACATAATAGGCTTAACTTTTGTAGTCAAAATTTCATTTTATCTTTTATCAATACTTTCATACCGACATATAATGGAGTTAACTTTTGAAAAAATATGGGACAGTCAAGGTTCACGGACGTAAAAAACATATCCCATAACAATTTGAAATATATAAAACCATAAATATTAATACTGCAAAAATCATCTTCTAGATAACTTAGAATTTAAATAAATAAATCTAAAAATATTGCAAGATGAAAACTTTGGAAATAGCTACGTGTACTCACAATAATGGCTATTCCAAACCCTAGTTATCCTTCTTAAAAATACAAGAATAAATTCTCATAAGAAGTTTCCTAGACATTGAGACCTCTGAAAAATTCTTTATTGTCCCCGAACTCTTGTTGTCAACAGCCATGGGAACATAAGGTTTGTGAGGAAATGAGTCAATTCCAACAAACCTTTTGAACTGATGCCGAACCAGGGCCTTCTGAATTTCAAGAGTTCTCAAAGCAATAGCCTTTATTTCCTGAATCTCCTTCCTTGTTTCCTTCAACTCTTCAAGAACACCAGAAAACTTCTGAGAATTTGAAGGAACATCTCTTGGCCTCCTCACATTCCTTCTTTTTCTTTTCAAAGTTGGAGGTAACGGAGGTTTATCTTTTTTCCTTCATGATTAATGGCTTAACAATCATATTAACATCTTTACCATCAGAAGACATAATGCTTGGAGTATCCATATGAGCGGAATTGTGAGAGGAAATCACAAGATAACCTCAACAAGCAGTCTTATGATAAAATGGGTTTCAAGTGAAGGAAAAAGGAATGTAGGGTTACGAAATGTTTGAACACACAAGTTCACGCACGCACAACTCTTAACACTAAAGAGGGTAGAATTGTCGAGAATAACCCTCTTTTATTGATTAAACAGGGAAGTTCCTTCCAATATCAATTAGATATGAAAAGAGGCACGAATTCTAGACTTGCAAAGCTCAGCAGAGCAAACAAAAGGAAAAAATATAATCAAAACAATCTAAAACAATTTTCTTTTCCTAAAGACTGAGGTGTGCATAATCTTGTCTCTTTTGATCAGGCACATGAGACAAGATGCACTAACCAACACAATTAAGTCGTGCTGGGGTGAACAATAATTTGTCCACCATAACCTTTTTGAAAGGAATTCATAGAGCCCTGTTTATCAGAGTGTTTAGACCATATTTTTTTCTCTAATGATCTAGTCTTTTCTTTGGAAACTAACTTCTTTGAAGAAGAAATGCGTTTATGGACCTCTGATGATTTTTGAACAAGTTTGAGCTTGTTTGCTAATCGATTCGTTGAAGTTTGTTGACATATCTCATTTTGTGTTTATACTTGAAACACTTTGAAATTTCATGAACTTTGAGAGAACAATAAGAGCATGTCAACATGGGAGATGATTCAAACGCCCGAGATGTGTAGGCAGCTAGACACATAGTGGAACCTGAAAAATCATAAAAACGAGTTTCTGGTAGAAACAAGTAGATTCATTTTTCTTCCAGACCGGTTGACATTTTTTTTGAAAGAATATCAAGATTGATGTATGTATTGCTACAATTATCAAAATCAATATTTTCACAAAGAAGTGCAACACTTGACTTTTCGTCTTCATTAGAATCATAGTTGTCAGACATTTCATTAAGAGTTGCAGCTAGGCCTTTGTTCCCAGTGTAATTTTTACGATTTGAACACTCATTAGCAAAATGACCAAAACCTTTACACTTAAAGCACTGAGGCATATCCTCGTCATCAGTTTCATCAAATATCCCTGTTATTAGGAGGAACACGATTATGAGGTTTAACTGATGACCTAGGTTTATCTCTGGAGAATCGTTTACTTCTCTTCAAAAGAAGATCCCTAAACTGTCTTGTGATCAAGGAGACTGACTTGTCATGATCTTCATATGATGAATCAGCCTCGGAAAGATCATCTTCAGAGATGCAAACACTTTTACTTTTGTCAAGTAATTTAATGTTCTTTTGTGTTTTGAAAGCAACATCCTTTCCGGATTTGGATGTATGCTCATGATCAAATATATTTAACTTCCCAACCAGAGTATTTCTGGACAGAGTTGCAAGGTTATTAACTTCAACGATATCATGATTCTTAGAGTCATATCTAGATGGTAGCGATCTGAGAATTTTCATCACAATGTCCTTTTCAGGAATAGTCTTACCCAACGCAAAAGATGCATTCATACAATTTTAGAACTTTGTGATTAAACTCATCAAATGAATATTCATCTGCCATACGAAGGTTTTCCCAATCAGAATTTAGGTTTTGCATCCTAGCTTCCTTTTCACAGGTATTCCCTTTAAATACGGTTTCTACGATATCCCAAGCATCTTTAGACCGAGTGCACGTAGTCACATGGTGTTGACGAT